>CM052549.1:26918195-27034778 GCA_028533065.1 Trachops cirrhosus
TGGGGGGTGCCAATGGTAAAGAATCAGAAGAGAAGTGGAGAAGTAGGCAGCATCCATGTCATGGAGGATAAAGGTTTATCTGGTAAGGGGTAGAAAATCATTGAGGGATTCTCAGTAGGGTATTTCTGTGCTTTAATTTGCATTTTAGAATGTTGATTCTGGCAGTGAGAAGGATGGATCACAAGGAGTTGGGATTAGATGCAGGCAGTTATAAAGCAATTGCAGCACATAACACAGTGGTGGTGGGTTGGACAGGAAAAGGAGGAGGGCACTTGTATATTTCAAGAACAGGTTATAGAATTTGCTGAGAGAATATCAGGTTAAGGAAAAAACTATGAATGAATCCTAAGTGTCCAATGGAACACTGAGTGGATGGTGGTGTCATCAACAGAGATGGAAAAAGCAGGGGGAAGACAGACTTGTGAATATGAACACAGGTTTACACATTGTATATTGGAGATGATGGAGGACATCCATCTGTGGCTGACTAGCCGGCAACTGCTGCTGGCTTCTGTGATGTCACCATTGGTCGTCTTATTAATAATGACCTACCACAGTTTCCCTCTCTAACTCCTTTCTTCCTCTTGGTCCCTAAAGATGAGCCTCCTCTTCTCTCTGTACACTACTCCTCTGAAAAGACCTTTAATCAAAGAGATAATGGAAGATCACTACCACTAAATTTTGACTGTTGTTCTATGAGCTTGGTGTTAGCCTTATATAGGCAACTAATTCTGGATGTTTCTATTTGAATGTTTTGCCATTTTCTCAATTCAACATACTCACATCTAGGTTTCCCAAAATTCCTCTACTATATTCAGAACCCTTATAATTTTTCCTGAGTCTCTTTGTGTAATAATAGTCTCCTAGTCATACACATCTGAAACCTCAGGATTATCTGACTCTCCCAGAATCTTTGTTGTTTTAATTTAGCTAATCATAAAGTCCTATTTTTCCCATCAAGATGCCACTTATCTCAATTCTTCTTATATAGCTATCCTTAATGTTCTAGTTGATAAAAAGAAAATAAAAATATTTATTAAGACCCTACTGTGTGCCAGGTTATCAAAGTTGCTCAGGATGTAGTACCAACAAAAGTTTACAAGAGAGACAAAACCCTAGCTGAATCTTGAAAGATAAATTGGGACAACATAGTAGATGAGAAGAGAGATACCAAGAAGGGTCACAGCAAGAGCAAGACTGTTGGAGCTTAGAAAGGTATGGCATATTTCAGTCACCCTCTATTGTCAGCAGAATGTGGCTGAAATAAGGGTAGAGAGGAACCAAATCAATTATCCTAAACAAGGGATGTGTAACGCTCTGCCCAGATTACTGTCCCAGCTTTCTAGCTATGTTTTAAATTTATTTTTCCCATTACCATTTGTCCCCCTTACGCCCCCCTACCCCACTACAGTCACCACCCTATTGTCCATGCATTCTGGTGCCTCTGGCCTAAATACTATAGTTATATGGTATTTACAATGTTTTCAAAGTGCTGTCATATACACGACCCATTTAGCCATCACAACAATCCCTTGAGTTAGCAGCAAGCTCAAGTTAATAACTTTCTCAATATTGACAAAGCCAAGTTTAGACCCTAGATCATCTATATCAAATTGCCAACAGCTTGGCATTTGTCTATTTTGTGTATTTCATTGAAACTATCTTTCATGCAATGCTATGATTATAATTCTACTGCCCCAAAACTTTCATTAGCTCTCTATTATCATGTATCAGCAAGAGAGCCTCTCTGCTTGATGTTTTCAAGGCTCTCCATAATTGGGAACCATCAGTCATATTTAATCTTGTTTCCTCCTCCACAACAAAATTTGCCTTTGTGCTTTGGTTATTTGTTGCTGCCTAACAAACTAGCCCAAAACTTATTGGCTTAAAACAACAAATTTTTGATTTATGAATCAGGAGGAATTCAAGTAGGGCTTAACTGGGTGATAATTCTATTCCCCTTTGTTTTAACTGAGGTCACTCTGGGTTCAGCTGGCAGCTGGTCTTGTCCAACTGGCCTAAGATGGCTTTGTTCATGTATTTCTTGTGTTAGCAGCAATCACTAAAAGGTGGTCTCAGCCAGGACCGATGACAGAAGTGCCTCCATGTGGCATCTCTAGCACAGCAGTCGAATTTCTTATTTGGCTCCTGCAGTGTATTCTAAGAGACTAAAGCAGAAGCTGCAAGACTTCTGCTGTCTTAGCCATGGAAGTCATGCAGTGACACTCCCATGACATTCTATAATCATAGAGAGAGCTTCAGTGGTGACAGAGATTCAAGAGGATGGGATTACCCAAGGATATGGTTACCTAGAAGCATCATTGATTAGGGAGTCACTCTTGGAGAATTATAAACACATTTGGCTTTAGTTAAACACATTCTTATTGCACACGCAAAAGCCTTGCTTATTCCTGCATCTGGACCACTCCCCATGTTGCTCTTTCCATCCCATCTCTCCTTTGACTCACCCAAATTCTTCTTGTCTCTCAAGGATTGTTCAAGTCTCATCTTGAGTGTTTTGAATCTTTCTCTGAATACTCTTGTTCCTCCCCCCGCAAAATCTTTCCTGTATTAAAAATACAATAGTATCTTATAGTCTGGCAATAGGACCAGCAAGGAAGAGACCAAATTGGAAATATTTGGATGGAAGAATCAACATTGAGCTACTATTTACAGAATCACAGAGCACCGGATGAGCAGGGGGTTTGGGAAGAAAGATTAATTCCCCTCTGAACATATTGCTCTGGAGTGTAGTGGAAGAGCCAGATGGAATCTTGCAAACAATAAAGGGAGAGGAACGGAGATTGGGAGAGGGATCTGGGAATCTCCTGGTGAAGATGTGACAGTGGAAGTCTCGGGGTTAAATAAGCTTGCCAGAGGGGAATCTGTGGAAATGAAGAACAAAAGAGCCAAGGGCAGATTTTGGGGGAATTTTTGTAGCAGAAAGAACATGAAGATCCAGAGAAAGAGCAAAGAAATGGGAAGAGATCTGAGGGAGGGCAGAGCTCCTTAATCTAAAGGAGGAGGGGCATCAAGTAGGTAAAGATAGTCAAGTATTAAGGTTTGAAATATGTTTAAGGAGGAGGAGACTGGAGAAGACCATTGGATTTGATGATTAAGAGGTCATTGGCCACCAATCTAAGAATCATTAGGAGGGAAGCTAGATTGTACTCAGTGTAAGTGGGAGGCAGGGTTAGGAGGCAGGGGTACTGAGGGCAGACTGGCCATTTTTTCAAGAAGTTTAGCAATAGAGAAAAAATAGGATATCCTCTGCAAGAGAATAACAAATAGAACTCTTAATGAGGCCTGTCCTTCTCTGACGGTAGTCATTAAGTGGGAGTCATGTGTGCATCTGTGTGTGTGGGGGCAGGTGGGCATACACCGTGTAGCAGTGTTTTTCAAGTCAAGCCCGGCATTAAAATCACTGGTGGACTAATTATACTTTCTAAGGCCCCAAACCAAACTTACTGAATGGGAACTTTTAACGGTGGGCCTCAGGTGTCTGTAGGATGGAAGAAGCTCACGGTCACTGATGGAAGGGTTTTGGTATATCCAGGGACCTTGGGTTTCAAGAAAGGGTTGGTGTCTTCATGGAGTTAGGACAAAAATGGAATGAAGTTGTTAAATTGGAAAATTGTAAAATAAAGACTACAGTAAGAATTCAAGATGTAATAAAGTAAACATAGAAGACAAATATCTCCAAATGAAGACAAACATTTTAGCAGGGATGGAAGAAGTCATATACTTTAGACAGATTTTTTATTTTTTGCCTTAGCAAGCAACGTGGACAATTTTAAGCAAGTCTGTCATCAGAACTCCAAGCTATTTTCCTTTTCCTCGTTTTTTTTTCTTTCTTTTTAAACTAGGCTGGGGGAGGAGGGTAAAAAGAATGTGGTTTGTGAGGCAAACTAAACCTCAGGAATTATTTCCAACCAAACACTCTTTCTAACTATTTGAAGTCTGGAAGTCTGGATATTGGGGGCAGGGGAGTGAGCCAAGCTTTGTGGAACCATTTGTCATTTCCTGGGAGGTGCCCTGTACTTAACCCTTAAGGGCAGCACATCTGAATAGTCTTCTGAGATTTGACCAAGGGCAGGTCCAACCCTAGCCTTTTCCTTTATCCATTTCAGATTCTTGTTTCCCTAACCTACACCTCAATGGGAAAGAGATGGTATGCTGTGTGCATGTTTTCACAGCAAAATCTTGATCGAAACGCAAAGCCTGGCTTTTGTTTTGTGCTAGTGAGCCAGGAAAGGGTTACAGAAGCCTGTCTGTTCTTGATGTATAACAGCTGGTAAAAAGCACAGCCCTTCCCTCAGCAGTACTAACTCACAGCCATCACCATCCCCCACCGCCTCTCCACTTAGCAAAACCTTTGCAAAGTTGAAGTCCAGTGGTGAGCAAAGAAAGCAGATTTAGTTCTTCCATTTGGAGAGGACCAAAAATGAGATCGTTGTAGTTAAAAAGGAGATTTTAAGTGTAACAACTGGTATGCAGTCTTCAAGACTCATGGTTAGAGTGTTGTTCCTGAAAGGAATAGCTCGGGATAAAGAGCAGTTTTGGTTTTATTGAGAGCCTGAGCTAGAATTGGAAGCTACAAACCAAAATCACAATCAAGCCTGAAAGCTCGGCGTCTTCAATTATGTGAACTCTAGTTGGAGCTTTTTGCTGTATGCAACGTCCAGTAGATAACAGCTTCTATTGTCCCTCTAATCAGTGTCTTACAGAGCTGAGCTTGCTCGCTCCAAATAAACAGGGACACAAAGATGAAGTGTCCACAGAGTGGCACACCCTTGGGTCAGCATAATAACCACTTAGGTTGTGGAGAAATCCACATGATTCATGAGGTCCTTAACTTAAACACATTAAGGAACTATCTATTACATTTTCTCCGAGTCAGAATAAGTGCTTTAAACAGCAATCCGGAGGGAACGGTGGAAATGTTGGTCTCAGAATGGCCTCTCTCTCCCTCTTTCTCTTTCTTTCAGTCTTTCTTTTGGTGTCTCGGTCTCTGTCTCTCTTGTTCTTGCTCTCTCTCTCTCTCTCATGAAGATAAAGTGTCAGTGTATAACCCTCATCTCTGGAGTAAAACTAAGTCCCCAAGGAAATAAAAGCAACTTATTTTTCATTTAAATCCAAGGACAGCCTGGGTGGACCCAATACATTAAATTGCTCACATGATAGCCACAAAACTGATTTAAAAGATAGGATTTGGGGAGGGGGAGAGAGAGAGAGAGAAAGAGAGAGAGAGAGCACACAAGCCAAAGTTTTCTAAATACATAAATTCCGCTCTAGAAGGGGATGGCTGGTTTCTCAGACGAGGCTGTGCAAATGCTCTCTCAGGCCCCTCCGTTTGGCCACGCTGGCTTCTCTCTGGAGGGGAGGGCTGTGGGTGCAGCTGGGCTGGGCTCCAGCAGGTCAGCTATGTGGCACTGATGCTATTGTTGAACAAAATTCTTTCCTTATTACACATCTCTTCTCAAGTCAATAGAAAGTACAGTTCTCTGGATTTTCTCTTCCTGCACTTGAAGGAAACCAGAAAAATGAAGTTTATTTTCTCTTCATTTGCTGAATCTGTAGCTGGAAGCCACTTTATATAAAGTTAATTCTAAGTAAACAGATAAAAGAAAGAGAAATTTAATCAATTCTATAAGATGAATATTCAAGCAGAGTCCATAATTTACCAATAGACAAGTAAGTTGGGCTGATTGGCTGTTTTTAATAGACTTCAATTATGTGGCGATTTGCTTTAAATTGTTGTGTGAATTTAATGATCACTGTAATATTGTTCATATCATATGTGTTAAGGGAAACTTCTGGAGCTGGAACATTAGTCTTTTTTGAAAATTATTAAAATCTTGGTAGGAACAGAAATGAGACAAGAATCTCTTTGAGGCTCTTTTTTTCTGCCCATTGAGGGTAATATTTTCTCAGCCCACAGAGACAGATTGATGAACAGAACCATTATTTGTGAATTCACCAATTGCTCTTGAAAATCAAGTGGAAAGGTTTTGCAAATTATAAATCAGTGATTCTCCACTGTGATGGGGAAGCTGGAGGAAGAGGAGTGGTAGCCACCTAGGTTTTCAACTTAAAGAAGACTGACTTTAGGACACTAGTTCATGTGTCCTTTCTCTTAGTTTTCTCTTCTGAGGCTTCTAATTCCTGGTTAAAGTGGCCTGAAAGAAGACGGAAGTTTACGTGATCAATTATCATTGACTTGGCACTCTTGTGTATTTAATAGCTTGATGATTTCAGGACAAAACACATTCAAAGGCAAAGTTAGACCCTGTTTTTTGCTAACAGCCCAACTTAAAAAAGAAAAAGATTTTTAGAAAGTAGGACTGGTGGCCCAGATTCTCTGGAGCATGGCAGCTGTGACAGCCTAGCCCAGTATTCCCGAAGTGCGGTCCCTAAATCAGTAGAATCAACCTCACTTAGGAAATCTGCTAGAAATAGAAATTCTGGTCCTCTTCCCCAGACCTTCTGAACCACACCAGAGTCCTGAGGGGTGGGGCCCGGCAAACTGTGTGTTTTCACAAGCCTTCCAAGCAATTCTGGCACACACTCAAGTGTGAGAACCATTGACCTAGTCTACTTCTGTTGACTACTTGGGCACATTGCCTGTTTGAGCAATTAAATTGTTTGTCAGCCTTTACTTCTCTCTCCTTCTCATCTCTTCTTCATATTTTCACTAATTGCCTTTCTAAAGCATCATTTTCATTACTCCATTCCTTCTGTCAAAGTGTCTTAGTGGATCCTGTTACCTACCACAGAAGCAGAAAGGGGTCCTTTCTGTTTATACAGAAGCAGAAAGGGCCTCACTATCAAATGGGACCAACCAGTTTTACAAAGGAGACTATTCTGGGCCAGGCAGGTGAGGTATGGAAGCCTGGAGAAATCAGATGCTAAATCCATGACATCAAATCTGTTTATTTCCACCTGGTTAAGATAAACAGTTTTGGGGAGTGATAGGATATGGGAGAAGAGGAAGAGGCCACAAAGGGGAAATTCCAGTCTGGGGTGTGTGTTTAGAAGGGGCAAGAGCTCTAGAGTCCAAGCCTACTGCTTTTCGTCCTTTGGGATAGTTAGACCCCCTTTTCATTTTCTTGGGACTAGGTAGGTTATGGGGTGTGTTAGTTCACTAGGACTACTGTAACAAAGTATCACAAACTGTGTGTCTTAAACAACAGAAAAGTATTGTCTCATTTCTGGAGGTTAGAAGTCTGAGTTCAAGGTTCCGGCAGGACTGATTCCTTCCACGGGCTATGAGGGAGGACCTGTCCCACACCTCTTTCCTGGCTTGTGGGTGGCTGTCTTCTTCTCCCTGTGCCTTTATAGTCCCTCCTCTGTATGTAGCTCTGTGTCCAAATTTCCCCTTTTTATAAAAAGATACTGGTCATCTTGGGTTAGAACCCACCCTAACGACTTCATTTTCACTTGACTGACTCTTTGAAAACCCTATCATCAAATAAGGTCACATTCAGAAGTGCTGGGGGTTGGGATTCAACATGCAAACTGGGGCGGTACTACCTTCTCCTTTGCCCTTGGGTGGTCTAGTTTAGTGACCTGAAAAGGTGTGGTGTGGAGGAGAGTGGTGAGTGGGACAGACCCATTTGGGTTTGGGACTGTTTTTTTAAATTTTCCATTTGAGTGACAACTCTGGTATTCACTCTAATGCTAGAAATGAAGGATGCTAACACTGGAGTTTTTTTTTGAAAGTTAAGTTTATTGGGGTGACATGGGTTAATAACATTGTATAGGTTTTCAAGTATACAGCTCCATAATACATCATCTGTACATTGCACTGTGTGCTCACCACCCAAATCTAGTCTCCCTCCATCACCATATATTTGACCCTCTTTATCCTCTTCATTCTCCCTCCACCCCTTCCCCCTCTGGTAACTACCCTTCTACTGCGTGTCTGTAAGTTTGTTTGTTTTGTTTTTTCATTTGTTGCTTTCTATGTTATGTCCCACATATGAGTGCAATCATACAGTTCTTGTCTCTTTCCGTCTGACTTTTTTCACTTGGTGTGATATTCTCAAGATCCATCTGCGTTGTCACAAATGGCATTATTTCATCCTTTCCTGTGGTGTCCTTTTTGAGAACTTCTGGTCTGACCTCCCCATTTTGACAGAAGAGCCTACGTTGGAAGAACTCTGCCCACAGCCACGGGACAAATCAGCCTTCTGATTTCAATTGCTGTGCTTTGGAGTATCCCACACTCATGAGACGGGAGGCGACTGGCCTAAGGGCAGGGCAGAGGTGGGACCTTGGGGTCCTTTCTTCTCCCAGGCCTCCATGTCCTTTATGGCTAGTGTATCCTGCTGAGGGTGTCAGATGTGCTTCTGAGCACCATAGGCTATACGACGTTTGAGTGCTTCACTTTCCAAGGTCATCTCGCCACCCAAGACAACTGTGTTGTGAACTGTGGGAGATTTCAGCTTCTTTCCATCGAAGTGTGTTTCCCCCACAATTTTTGCTTTGCTCGACTTCATATATTTCTCTTAACTTGTTGTTTGTTACAATTTATGTAAAATGATACAGCAGAAAAAAACTTACCTAAACAGTCATTTCCAATTAAAAGTCATCTATTTCCTGCAAATTGTTACAGAAAAAGGGAATAGATCCATATAGCTTTTAATCACAGCACAGCTGCAGAAAAATGTTTTGCTTTTGAGAAAAAATCAGCAAAACTCTTTTTAATTTAGACTTAATTTTGAGTTTGTGATTGTATAAGTACATGAAATAGTAAAAATAAGGGCATAAGGGAAGAGCTTAATTAATTAAAGTTGTTTTCCCCCTAACTTTACAAAAAGCAAGCAGGTGAAGCAGCAAATTCTCTCCTAGTCATCATTTGTCCCTAGCTTCTAGCATAGTTCTCAGCACATAATATGTGCTCAATAAATTCAGGTTGAAAGAATGAATGAATAAATGAGTAAGAAAGTATTCTTACAATATAAGCAGACATTGGCAATACTTGGGCTGGCGGCTGGATATGATAATTTAATTGCAAATCTTGCTTCTTTATTTATTAAATTTGAATCTCAACGAAGCAATTCTCAGTCTAGTTTTAATTACCATAGATTCTTTAAAGCAATAAATCTGAATTTCATTAAAAGGCTTATATTACCCAAACTTCATTAATTCATACTCTTCTTTTCCTTTATTTAGTATGGCATGGTGAAGTCTAATTTCATTGAATGGCCCAGAGGGAAGTAAGCAATACCAAATAGGAGACAAGAAAACTGATTTAAAAAAAAAAAACTCCAGTGTTTACCGGAATCCCTGTCTTTCTTTATCAAGGTCAGCTTCACCTGTGTGTGTGTGTGTGTGTGTGTGTGTGAGAGAGAGAGAGAGAGAGAGAGGGAGAAGAAACAAAGTGTACTTTGAGAAATATAAATAGATGAGTGTGGCTACCTTGGGGTGCCTAAGAAATAGCTTGGAAGTATAGGCAATAATCACTGCTGTAAAGATGAGAATCATAAACATCTCCTCTGGCAGAGTAAACACCATCACTCGCATAGAAGAGGCAACCTTTAGATTCAGCTGGTTATGCAAATTCTATCAAAATAGTATAATCTATCTTACTCAACTTTGCTCGACTGCAGAAATGAAATAAACAACTAAAATGTCGGTGCCTTTTAAAATCTTGTTTAAATTATTCATTTTAAACTTCAGTCTTTTTTATGGTTATGATTGTGTGAGATGAGTCTAGATAAGCCCCTGTGCATAATTTTACTGCTCACTGGCAACACTAAATTTGACGTTCTGGTGCAACTCCACCGGGCCCTCTCAAATGGTCCACTAAGACTGGCATTGGCCTTACCTGGCTGGAGCCTTCATTTTCCCTTAAGTTAAAAGCCAACGCTAATTATAAACAAGAGAATGGAGGAGAGAGATGGAGAATGGTTTCCCTCCAGTTGTGCCTATTTTACTTAGGTCTACTCCCTGGATTTTTCAGTAGAGAATCGCTGTTTTATGTTATTCCTGGGACCAGGACTTATTTTCATGCTTGCCAGTGTTGTGTTTTTCTGACATGTTCAGGATGCTATTGCTTTTATAACTACTTGTTTCTCTTTCCCAAACCATAAATGCATTGTCCTTGGGCTCATTCTCTCTCATTAGGCAAATAACACTCCTATGCCTTGGTAAGCTTTTGCATCCTTTCGTAGCAGCAAGGACGCTCTAATGGGCCTAATGGAAAACCTCTATGTAATAGTTAGATTTTTATAAAGATGATATCCAGCAAGGTTGTTTTTCTTTTTTTTGTAATTGCTGAGTGTGACCAGAATGGTGTATTTTGCTGCTACAAAACATTATTAAGACCTACTCTTTATTGGTATTTTGCTTTTACCAGGTATTCAGCATGTATTTAATCTTCATATAGTTAATCTTCACCAAAACCTAAAGTGTGTAGATTTTTTAAAAACATCACATAAATACAGACGAGAAAACCTAACATTCAGGTCAGATAGCCAATGGTATCAAAGTGATCTCTGCCTGCCTCTGAATCCTACTGTCTCTCATTGGAGAGATACCTCTCAATATGGTCTCTAGTTCAGTAGTAAAAGTAAAATTTCTAGGCATTTAAGTGACTCTAAAATGCCTGTTTAAAACGTCATTTTCCAGAATATTAATAGAAGCCTCTACGCTCTTGTGATTACTCCCAGTTAAGGGAAAAATAGGGGTGGGGGGAATCAAAACGAAAAGGATACTTGGGAAAAGGGAAAATATTCTCTTCCACCATGTGCCTCCGTGGCACTTACAAACTTGCAGTTCTTGTTGAGTGCCGGCCAGAAATGAATAGGGTAATAGACATGAAAGCAGAAACAGATGTGAGCAAGTCTAGGTGACCTGCCAAGTGGAAGATGATGTTCTATACAGATGCAGATACAAATCTAGTGAATAAAAACCACCTCAAAAGACCAAGACATAGTTCTCTCTATTCACCAGGTACCAAACAATGAGAAAAATACACATCTTCCAGGGGCGACTTCTTAAAGCTGAGCTTTGAAGTTTGGCATATGGAATTCTATTTCTATTTCAAATAGTCTTCAGCTTCCTTTGCTAAGCATTATGGGACCGACATCTTAACTGATTGCAAATGTTTCTGCGGTAAAGTTTTCCATGGGAGTCACCAGCTGCATTGGGCAGGGCTTCTTCTTTTGCAGGAAAATGTGGAAAGTGGTAGCAGGTAGCTACAAAGTCTTCCTGTAAAACATCATTGTAAACATTTGTCAATAAATCTGTTTTCTGTGTTTGCTAAATTTTGAGTGCAGGGTGCTCAAGAGGAGCAGGTAAATTTAAGTCATAAAAAAGTACTTGGACTCTAATTCCTTCTCAGCCAGACTACTTCCAGTGGTTTAGGAGTGGAACCCAGAAGAAGTATGAGTGACTTCCAGAAAAAACAGTGTAAATGGCCAAACCAAGCAATCTACTTAAAGTGGGCAAAGCAGAGCTGGAAGGCATTATGAGTTTGAAGCAAGAGACACAATTCTCTTTCCTTCTCTCACTGGTGAACCTAAGAGTTGAGTTTTAATAGGCAAGAACTGGGCTTTTAGCAGTTAATTAGCTCTGTCATCTCTTGCAGGGGGTCCCCAAACTCCCCCTCTTGGCCTGTGGATGCCTCTCACATTATTGCCTGAGCTCTGCCTCCTGTGCCCCCGACCCTCCCACCCCAGTCTGTAGAAAACTGTCTTCCACGAAACTGGCCCCTGGAGCCAAAAAGGTTGGGGGCCACAAATCTGCTGTGTAATCTTTATTAAGAATTGAAATTCTTCAAAATAAGCTTTCTCATCAGGATTAAAAGACAGAAAATCTATTATCACTTATTTCTGGATGTTCCTTTTTATATTTCCCTGGGGTCAAAAGTCTTCATTAAAACATATTGTCCTTCTCAAATCAGACTTTCCTAAAAAGGGCTTTATTTTTTTAAGGCATTTTTAGTATTAAGACAGCAGGTTTTTTCTTTAGAGAGTCAAATGATAAACATAGCAGGCGGTCAATTAGTATGTTAACCCGAAATAGTTATCCGCTCTTGTTTTTTGCTTTTACTTTAAATCAGTGGCGAAGAGTGAAGTTATTCCTAAGAGAAATCAGTTTTCTTTGTTCTCCAGATAACCTCAGAGGAGGTCAGTTCCTATAGCTCAACCTCCAGGACTTCATGGGCGTGGAGGTTGTTTTTCACCCTGTCGTTAGGAAGGAGACCACGCTGTCTGAGGGCAGCGCTGCGTTCTGACCGGCATGGACCAGGCCCTTCCACATCCCTGTGTGTGACAATCTGCAAAGGGCAGGGCAGGAATAGGCTCAGCCAACCAGATTTTGTCTTTGGTTCTCCCAAGTCACGTCACTTGCTGACGGTGGTATGTGGAATCCCTTTCTTGGGAATTCTCTCCAGAAGCCCAAAACCTTCTGGAGGCTGCCCTGTGGCAAGAATTCATCAACTGTCTCTCATCTTATCCTTTAGTTATGACTGGTACAGCTTTGTGTGTGAGGTCTGGGGCTTACCTCTGAGAAATAGATCTCTAAATGTGTTTATACAGCTTCTATGCCGAGCTAATCTGAGAATTAGAGGGGACTCTGAGGGTGGTGGAGGAGAGGGCGTTTTCCCACTGCTTCTGAAAGGACACCAAGTGGAAGGCGACCAGGTGAACAGCATTCACTTGCTGAGGTTTGAATTCAGTCCTTGGTGTGACTTACACTCCTGGGAGAATCCGCCCCGCAGGGGTGGTTTCTTGGGGACACTGAGGTTGGCAACACCAACCCATTGCACAGCTATGGACGTTCCAGATGTGCAGTTCACGTCGTTTATGTCTTTGTCCCACACATTTGAGTTCTAGATTGGAGGGAAACACACTTGAAAAGTTGAATATCAGTTTTCAAAACAGGACAATTTTTGGAAAACTGAAATGAGCACCCTCTTTAAATAGTCACCTTTAGAGTCTTCAGCTCAAGTTTCTATCCGAATCAAAGGTGTTGAATACTTTCACGACACCTTTACATTCAGGAAGCAAGAGCCTCATAGGTTCACGTACACCCTCAGTTTCCCTTTCAGGCCGGACTGAGTTTAACCTCTTATCTCTTACTCCCGGCAAGGTGAACTCTATCATACTGCTTGGTCAGGTCAGTTGAGTACCCTATCTGAGAACATCACTGTAAGGGTACCTTCCTCAGCTGCAGCAAAAATACATGTTGCACGCTGATGAGTGTTTGCAGGATACCGGTGCGCTCTAAGTAGCTGAGGAGCTGTGCCCTGGAAGCCCTCACTTCCTGGCCCTCTCCAGCCTCAACTTGAAGGAACACGGCAGGCACAGGCATCTGAGTGGTAAAAGCCTGTATTGTTGTGCACCTTTTCTTAGCTGATCCTTGCAAAGAACTGTGAAGGGTTTGGTATTTTGCCCTGTTTGCAAACTTAACAAGTAAGACAGCCAGATTCATGAATACTGGGAGAAGACAGAGATTTCTGGGTAAGAGACAAAGGACTATTTTTTAGTCATAGTAATAGTAATGGTCAGAGTATAAGTAATTTTTTTTGCCAGTTCCCGGGGCCCTATAGGGTGATTCAAAACAAAAGGGCCAAATGATACGCCTACACATGCAATAGGCTGCATTACAGGAGAGGAACCCTGGATTTAGGGAACCCAGATATTTCACATTGGACCATAAGCATTCCTGTGTTTGCTCTCAGGGAGACGTTATCTGAATTTCACTGGATGATAGGCATGCAAAGCATCTCCCTTTGTTCTAGAGGGACAGACTGTCTTTTTTTCAAGGCTGCTTGCTGTAGAAACATCCTTAAAAATCTAGTCCAGAATAAAAGAGCAATCAGTGCTTCTGTTGTAAAATGCGCAGAAATGTGACACCCACAGAGAACATCTCCCAACAATTTTGTACATATACGACAGAGCTGGTAATGCATCAGTTTTGGATGGAGGATTGAATTATTTCCAGCCAGGACTCTAATTCCATGTTATCTTTCTGTAGGGTTGTTACACTGCTTTGGGAGATTAAAGATAAGAGAAATGTAAGAAGAGTTGTTCTTACATGCTGAATGTACTCAAGGACTCATAATTAGTCAGTTCTTAGTAAATGCTAAGTAGTGGGAATAAATGATTCTCCACTAAATGGTGACCTTTCTTTTCAGGTTATTGCTTCTTAGTTCATGCCTTGGTAAACTACTGGTGGGTAGTGTACCTAGGTGTCATATTTCCAACATTCAAATGTTATCACTATAAGATCATTAACATTTTTAAATCATCCCCCCTCACAAATTGAGACATTAACCTTACCATGGCAGGTAGATTCTAACTTCAAAAATCGGTCCTATCATTGCCACTGGAAAAAATCCATTTATAGACTGGAAAGCAATTCTTGTTCTGTCAGTTCAGAAGTTTATAAAATTAACCTTTTAACGAATGAAAAAATCTAACGAGTTCTAAACTTCAGCAGACTGAAAATACAAAGGAGGAGATCTTTCACAAATTGAACTATTAATGGGGGGCTCATTGGAAGAGGGAAGACAGGAGGGTAATCGAAAGAGTGTGTCTGATGCAGAGGGGCTTTGGGTCAGTTTCCTCTCTGGAAAAACAAAACAAAACAATAAACACATTTTCTCAGTGGGATCCTGGTCTGGTGAGCAATTAATTTTAAATGATAGTTTTATATGTTCTGGGAAATGTGAATATCAATACAAGTACAATCTCCCCTCCTCTTTCATTATGTTCTTGTCTCTCCAAGATGGATCAGATTGTAGGGTTAGAACCCAAACAGAGCTCTCTCTGCTAGCCAGGAAAGACCTGCCTGACGAATGAGCCAGGGGAGCAGAGCTCGGGCAGGCAGAAACAATGGCAGGGAAGAAATGACTGCATTGCCTCGGACTTAGATGATTTTTCATCTAAGGACAGCTTCAGCCTTCTCCGTTGTGAGCCCTCAGCCTGCCATTCCTCTTCTTCTGGGTCTCCACCATGAAGTAAACAATTTCCAGGTTGCTTTCATTTTGGAAAGCAGAAAACAGCCGGAGAGGATTTAGAGAAAATGGCCTTGCTCATCAGAAATACCCAACTTCCCATTTTTTCTCTGTGGGATTTCCAGGGACACATTTTCTTTGCAGTCTTAACAACAGTGGACTTTCTTATGCTGTTCTGTGGAACATATACTGTTAGGAATCAAGCTCCATGTAAAATGCAGAGAAAGCAATGTCTGGTGCATGTTGGGATAGAAACTTTATTAAGAGACACCTTTTCCTTTTCTCTGTGTATATTGTTGATATAGGCAAAATATATTTTTAGATTAGATTCTGAATGGTTAGGAAAGTCTTTCTCTAGAGCCATTTTTAAATTTCTGTCCAAAGGGTAAAATTTCTATGGTTTCTAGAGGCTCTTTTGTTCCCTACATATAATATTTTTCTTCTCCGCTTATTATTTTATATCTTCTGTATGGCTTTTCTCTGCAAACGTATCTCTTCCTATGGTTGGTAATCATGGAGGCCTGCTATCACGCTAGTCAGTAGGGAGACTACTGTGGCTTCAGGGGTCTGTAGTCTGGAGCTGTGACGTCCAGCACAGTAGCCGCTAACCACATGTGGCTTCTGAACACTTGAAGTGTGGCTACGTGAATGAAACATTGAATTTTTAGTTTCATTTACTTTTAATTTCCTTGTTTTTCAGACTATAAGATGCACCTTTCTCCCAAATTTGGGAGGAAAATGGGGGTGTGTCTTATAGTCCAAATGTAGCTTTACATTTACATTGGTGAAATATTGTTATTTATGTTATTAAATATTTTACCACATTTTTTGTTTCAAAATTTTTTCCCTATTTTCCTTCCCTTAAACCTAGGCACGTCTTATGGTCCAAAAAGTACAATAATTAAAATTGAAAATACATCAATTTTTTAAAACATTGATTGCAGGTTGAAATGATAAGAAAAAAAAGAAACAGAATCTTAAGATTTATTTTACCTGTCTGGATGAAGAGACTTAGAAACTAAAAGAATAAGATCCCCAGCTAAATTTGAATTTCAGATAAACAAGGAATAATTTTTTTATATAAGTATATTCTTATTTTTTTGGCCTGGTAAGTCTACTTGTTTTCTTTGCTTCCTTTCCTATGACTTCTTTGAAACGACATATGAAATGGCTCCCACAATATTTCTATTGGATTGTATTGCTCTAGAATAAATATGGATAGGCTGACTCTTCTAGAATACAAATTTCATGAAGGCAAGCAAATTTTTTTGGTTATGTTTGCTAAATGCAGTCAATTTTTCAAATATAAGATTTATAATATGATCTTTCCTGGGAACCAAACTTATTGATTTTAGAAGAGTTGGTTAAATTTAGAGAACAAAAATGTTCAGGTACTGGGGTGCTCTCCATGAATCCCGCATTCTGTTTATCCATCGTTCCTTTCCTTTCTTTCCTTCGCTCCTCAATCACATCCATGCGTTATTATTTCGGTAACACTGTGGCTCATACCATTACTTACGTTCATCTCAGGCATTTCCTTGCACCTATCAGGCATAAATTCAGCCCTAGATTTACCCAAAGATCTGCCCTCTGTGCTTACATCTAGCATTCAACCTGGCTGTAGGAGGTTGTACAGAGGGCTCATTGGATCAATTATAAATGTATAATCTGCAACTGCAAATGGGCCTTTAACTTACTGCATGTTTTTGGTTCATTGCCACCACCATTTTCTTCAAACACTTCCAGACTCTCTGTTCTCCATAATCCTCCAACTTCTTCATTCTTTCCACTGCTCTCAGAAGATGATATTTTCACAGAGAAAATGAAAACTATTAGATAAGATTGTGATCTCTCATCTTTCCATTTCCAAACATATCTCTGCCTACATCTGTATCTAACCTCTTCTCATTTCCTCCTGTTTCATAGAGGAGCCGTTTGCATCCCTCTCAAAGCCAATCTGCTCCCTGCCTCTTTAGAATTGTACACTATCTCCATCTCTGTCTCCCTATCTGCCTCCAAACACCACTGTGTAGGGAGATTGGACTGTTCCCATTACCGAACTGTGACAATTCTTAAGATCAACAATGGTCTCTATGAATCTAAATCCAATGAACATTTTTAGGCTGCTTCTTACTTGACTTGCCTGGGGTGTTTGTTACTGTTGATCATTTCTTACTTCCCTGGACTGTGTGAACACGACCCTTTTCTGCTTACTTTCTACCTCTTTGTGGAGTTAACTTTGCAGGCTCATCCTTTACTCTCCTGACTTGAAATATCAGAATTCTTCAATGCTTGAGGCGCTTTTCTCTTTTCACTTCATACTCTGTCCCTAGACTTACTCATTATGCCTCTGGCTTTCATCACCACCTCTATGTAGATGACTTACAAATGTGCAAGGCAGCGCACTCTGGACCTGGAGTTCCCTTTGAGATTTCAGGATTGGTGTCTGAAAAAACACGTTCAGCTCAATATGTCAAAACTGCATTCATTATGTCCCCTTCTCCTCAAACTTGGTTCTTTTCAGGCATCACTTGGTTCGTTGACCCTGCTCTCTCACCTTCACAGAGTTCAGACTTGCACTGCAGTATGACATCTCTCTCAGCCTTCTCCGATGTTTTCCCCAATAAATCTATTGCACATTTCATTTCATCTTAGTGTCTGTTTTTTTTTTCTTTTTGGACTAATATACAAGGTAAAGAGAGACCTCCATTGAAAGATGAAGTAACGAAGAATATAGCTAACACCATACTAGATCTTATTGAGCTCAGCCTCCCCTCCCCCTCTTTTTTTTCACAGAGAAGGAAGATGAAGCTTAGAAATCCTTAACTGGGATAGAACTGAACAAGGCCTGTCATCCGCACAGTCCATAAGCGTAACCTCTTTTTCACAGCCAATAACTATAAAGTTTCCTTAAAGGTAATAGTGGCTCTATTCTGAGTATGTTTTTAGACATTTCTTTATTGTATTTTTCATTACCATGTGTCTCTCTTATAACCCACCTCCTCCCCTCCACAATCACCACACTGTTATCCATGTCCATGAGTCCTTTTTCCATTTTGCTTGATTCCTCTACCTCCTAACCTCCCTATCCCGCAGAGCAGTCAGCCTGCTCTCTATCTATGAGTCTGTCTCTATTTTGCTTGTTAATTCAGTTTGTTCATTGGATTCCACATATGAGTGAAATCATATGGTATTTGTCTTTCTCTGACTGGCTTACTTCACTTAATATAATGTTCTCCAGGGCCATCTATGCTGTCGCAAAGGGTAAACTTTTCTTCTTTTTACAGCCAAGTAGTATTCCATTGTGTAAATGTCCTATAGTTACTTTATCTACTCACCTACTGATGAACACTTGAGCTGCTTACAGTTTTGAAGGTTAATTTTAATGTGAACTTCAGTGATGTATATAAGTGTGTATACATATATATACATATATTTACTACACATAGAAAACTACATCAATCATGCTTGTCCTGCTCAATGAATTTTCACAAAGGAAACATACCTGTGTAACCTTCCACAACAAAACACAGAACATTACCTGTAAAATAAAATATGTAAGCATATTTTATTTCAGCTTCAACTACGGAAGCCTACATGGGCTTCCCTCCAAGTCATGAGCACGCCTTCCTCTTCAAAGGAAACCACAACTGTGACTTCTAACATCAAAGGCTAATTTTCAATGTACCTTAATGAAATAGCTCAAATCCAGTTTTTTTAGAGACTTATAGTGCCTCAAACAAGCAGGTGAATGTGTCGACAACAATTCATCATGAAAAACCTCTGGAATCCCCCGGTTCACTGTTTCATTGCCAGAGTCAAGATCCTCTCCCTATCCTGACCTGTAAAAAAGACGTGATGTCTTCGCCAGAAATTGACCATGTTCATTCTGCTGTGTCACCTTGGAAAAGTTATTGAACACCTCTAAAATTCATCTTCTTCCTCTGTAAAATGAGCATAATAATATTAAACACTTAGTTGGCCATCATCAGGGAATAAGTTAATGCAGATAACAGTCATGTCCTGGTGCCTAGCACACAGTATAACTTCAATGAGTGCTGCTTTTGTGGGAGTAATGATTAGAGGTGCTAATGTACAAAAGTTCATACTAGAACTTTTTTAGAGGGAATATGCTAAATTAGTGACTTCTAGCCAACCTTGGGCAATGAGTGTTTGAGTGTTCTCTTCTTTTCTAAGAAGACAAAAGGTAATAATGAGTTGCTTTTGTAAGTATTGATTTCTACAGATGAGAAGATAAAGACACCTTTTAAATATACAAATTATCTTTTTGTTTCAAAGAACAGCAGTGCAAAGGCAAGTCAGTGTCCTCTGGAGAGATGGTCTTGTTGAAAGAATAAAAGTCTTACTGGCTTTTGAAATTCCTTAGGGATATTTAAATTACAGTCTAATACATAAACCTCTCTCCATTTAAGGAAAAAAGATGTTTAGAACTAATATGTTGAAAAAAATGTCTAAACTTAGTTTTTCCTGAAGTAATGAGTTAATAACCGCCATTAGCAAGAACTAGTCACACGGCTCCCTCCAGCTTCAAGGAAAGCTGGACAAGTCAGGGCGCCATTGATACCCAGGGAGCACTGACTGCTTCTGCCGCATGTTCTGCAGGGTTCTCCGAGTCCACTTTATTGCCCTAGCTTCCGTGACTCTAGCTGGGGCTGTGTTTCCTTGTATTTCCTCCCTACACTGATGACATTGCTTCAAGGTAAGCATTCTCTAAAAGAACACTCAGTAAAATGTCCCTAAAGGCAACAAAGAAGGCAGCAAAAGAGAAGTGACAGACACATACATGATGGCCCGTATAAAGCATAGGTACTAGGATATGGGAACCACTTACCAGCTGGTGATGTGAACAAGTTCTGTAACCTCTCTGGGCTTTAGTGATTTTATCTGCAAACACAGAAGTGAAGATCATAGAACCTACTTTATAGGACCCTTTTGAGGAAAAAATAGTATACGTGTGGCACTTAGTGCCTGGTACATGGAGAGGACAGTCAGTGCTAGCTATAATTATTTTATGAATTGAATGATTAAATTCTAAATAATAGAGAACTGAATATAAAGTGATAGTAAATTTATCACATTTTAAATCATCTCCCATATAACCTTAGCCTAATGAAGAAGATTCTCATTTTAATATGTGTTATTATCAGGATTATAGAAACACACGAAAAATAAAAACGGAATGTGTTCTTTCTCTGCACATGTGGCACATTAGCTAGATGTAATTTTTTTTAAGCTATGCAAGACCATTTTGGAAATGAACAGACCCAACGAACAGGGGCATTTGAGGTGTGCTTTGTAATTGCGCACCATATTGCTCGATGGGAACTCTTCTCATTCAGTGTCAAGGGACCATGATGAGTGTGCTGAGGTATAAGGGCCTTTTTTCAAAACTGCAGGAACTCAGGCCGGCCCCTGCTGATGTGGAACTGTGGCGAGGGCGTTGCTGCTAAG
The DNA here is from genome assembly GCA_028533065.1 of Trachops cirrhosus. Taxonomy (NCBI): domain Eukaryota; kingdom Metazoa; phylum Chordata; class Mammalia; order Chiroptera; family Phyllostomidae; genus Trachops; species Trachops cirrhosus. The sequence continues at coordinate 26,938,639 of CM052549.1, forward strand.
TTGTCAGCAGGAAGGTATTCTAGCTACCTTCTTTCCCTCTGCGTTTCCAACAAGGAGAAACAGCTGAGGCAAACGAGGCAGAGTCTTTTTCCAATTATATCGTAAGCATATTTTATTTCAGCTGCTGCCTATGAGAAACATGATCCTGAGTGATTTAGTGGCACTGAGGAAAAACCAGCTTACACAAGATTTAGGAGTACATTGCTAAATTTCCAGAAGATTATTTGGGTGAAGTGATGTAGGTTAATTATCTGACTGAAAAGTTTTAAGACTTTTAATTGCTATCAAGGAGAAATTGCAGCCCTAAATATAGTCCCAAACTACTCTTAAAGCACAAAATTGTAAAAAAAAATTGTGACAAATCAGTCTGGATTTGTAGACTGTAATTGTTTTGAAGGGGAGACAGCAGAGCTTTTAGAAGTGATGTGATTTACTTGGTGGCATTTAGCTTCTAACTTTTACTTTGAAGAAGAGTAAATGTGAATTGATTTTCTTTACTTCATGTCATCATATAACCCTTAACTCTTCATAAGTGTTCCTGAGGGAAAAGGCCAAGTTGGAATTTTCCCTTTGCTGAACTAAGTGAAACATCAGCCAAAATTCAAGCCAATATTTTTTTGCAAAGGCATAACTTCTGAATAAGAGTGTAAACAAAGTAAGTTATGTTTTCTGTTCCTATCTTTCTCTCTCATGTCTTATCGCCTTGGATCCTCCTCCCTTTCTCTCCCTTGTATGAGTCCTTCCTTATTTCTTTTTCCATTTTTTTTTCTTTCTGTCTTAAAAAACCTTTGACGTCCTACAATGGAGCAGATACTGTTCAATGAGCTAGGGAAGGGGTGGGTAATGGGTGATGGAGAAAGATGAAATGAAGACCTTTCTCTGTCTCAAGAAACACAGAGATTTCTGTATATGATCCATACATAAATGCACTCTTATAATCCGAGCGGCCTGCATTGGGGCTTTTGGTCAAGCTGAGGTCTCGAAGTTCTCTCCTGTTTCCTGATTTGGGGGTATAGATCAGTGTAAGTTCCAGCTCTTCTGCTTACTAGTTTGGTGACTTGGAGCCTTGGGTTTTCTGGTCTGTAAAATGAGTATAATACTTGATTAGTTGAAGGTAATCAATAAGGATGAGATTCAAATCCACAGAGAGACGGATGAATAGTGTATTGCAATAGTAATACTATAATCAGGTATAATGAGGGTTTGAAGTAAGGACAGATGAACAGTACCAAGGGGATGGGAGGACAGTGAAGAAATATTAAGTTGCCAGAATCAGGAGGTCTTGAATACCAGTTATATGTGAGGGGTAGCAGAGGAGTCAAAACTGAGATTGATTTAGAGGTTTTTGACTTTGGTGTCCGGTGACCTCGTTAACTGGAAATAGATATTCAGTATGAATAGAATTGACTTTGGGCCTTCAGTTTTGAGGGCCCTGAAAAATAGGCAAGTAGAGATACTGAGAGGGTAATTAAAACATAAGTCTAGAGAAGTCATCAAATTTCAACGTGTATTTGCTAAGCACGTCAAATGTGCCAGATACTGTGAGACACTGGATATAGAATGGCTATAAAAAACGTAATTACCCCTTTGCTTTCTAGTGGAGGAAAAAGATGTAGAGTAAATGCTAACATGGTAAAATATGCAACTAAAAATATGTTATATGAAGGAAAATCACGGAGGGCTATAAAAATATCTAGTCGGGGGGGTAATTCAGACTGGGAGGTTCATGGAGGCCCGTCCACCAAGAAGTAAGCTGTGACTGGGGAAGGATTAGAGTTAGCGGGTGTGGTTTTCCCCTGGACTCCGACTGCCCTGAAATCGTTCTCCTCGGTCTTTTCCCTATGGTTGCAGATGGGGGCTATAACTCTATTCAGCAATCTACATTTTAGAAGAAAGAATTAGGAAGAGAAAGGAGTTCTGCTTATGTAATGCGGGAACATTAGCACAAAGACTTCCCTTGACATCTGATTGGTCAGAAGTGCATCACATCACTACCCCAAGCAGGAAGATGACGCAGGAGATGGGGCTGGGAATGGGAACCGGCCAATGGCATCTGCTATATTCACAACAAGAATAATGTCTTCAAAACTGAGAGAGAAGAAAGTTTCAGGAAGGTGAACTGGCAACAACATCAAACGTCACAGAGGTTGAAGAAGATGCGCTCTGAAGTGAAACTATGGATTTGACATTTAGCAGGGCAGAGACCTTGCCCATCGTGCTGTCGGTTGCATTCCAGGCACCTTCTCCAGCGCCTGGGATAGAGGAGGCGATTAATCACTGACTAGGGAAATTAATCTGACTGCCGCGCATTAGATGTATTGCATGCATAAAGGTCTGTATTGATCATCCAGTATAAATTAAATTCTAATTTTCTCTAAGTAAATACTTTCTGGAACGAGTGAGTATCTGGAGAGTTATCCTTCATACAAAAATCAGAAACCAGTTAGGAGGAAGAGACTAGAACTTAAAAATATTTCCGTGATGCTCAGTGAAGCAAGAGAAAAGAACTACCTGGAAGAATTGCTTACCTCTATAATTTCAGTAGCTGTTTTTAGTAGGTACAGGTGGTTTGTAGACTTGGAAAAGCTGTTTCTGTATCCAGATAGCCATTTATTTATATGCTCCCTTGTTGTAGGAAAGATTAAAACAGGTTTCTGTCTCATAGGATGGTAGAAAAACTTCTATGGAAGACATTTATGTTATCAGAAGTATTCTATTGGTATCTTATGTTTGCATAACACATTGGAGTCACAAAGCACAGTTAAATACCACATCTCATTTGGTTATCTCAACCATGTGGGAGGTTATTGGGGCAAGTGTCCCTAACCCCACATTTTATCATTGGAAAAAATTCAAAAGACCTTAAGTCACTTACTAAAAATCACACATGTTCTGTGAGATTGAACCAGGATTGGAACATGAATTTTAATTCCTGATTCGGTGTTCTTTGCCAAGTAAAGTTTGCTTCCAAATACATAGAATAAGTTAGGTAGTTAGCTTCCCATTGTCATGTGACACCCCCAAAGGAGTGGCTGTTTCTGCCCTCTGCTCTTCCTGTGGTGGGATGGGGGTGCACATTTGGTATCAGTGGGTAAATGCACTTTGAAATGCTCCCTTCTTTTTGCAGAGATGCTACAAAGGTGAAAGGGGGCAGCCATTCTCAATGGATGAGTATTAAATACAAGGCTTTCTTTACTCAGGGGTCATGTGTTAAATGGTGATCTTAATGTAGAATAACTACAAGGATCACTGTTTTCACTGGGGAATCATGTGGTTTGATCTGCATGGGAGTCTCTGCCCACAGTCAAGTATTTATTGCCCATGCATTGTTTTACTTGGAAATTAGAACAAACCTCACGGAAGAGACAAGGTATAGGTACATGAGATAACAACCGTATTTAAAGCCTGATTAGAATTTAGCATTTTAACTCTTTAGGGAACATGACTTCCCTTGTAGACATTTCGTCTTTTCTTTCTATTTTAATTTCTACCACAGTTTCAAAATTGAGTTTTACCTGATTTTCCTCCTTTTTTCTGGAATCTTCTGTGGCTTTCTACATGTGACTAATCCACGCATTTCCTCCTTTTGGAGGAAGTGTTGATATGCTGTTTGGATCCTTTCAATTCCTGCCTCATCCTCCTTGTGACCAGTGAGTGACAGGACAAAGCACATATTGTTAAAACAATGAAACAAAACACTAACCGTAAGTCTATTTGTGATCTATAATCCCAGGATTTTATTTTGTGAGAAAAAAGATGAAGAAGAGAAATAACCTAGTATTCTATAAAAGATAATTATGTTGTAATCACCCACTGGACTTGACGGAGTCTAAGTCTGTAGGCCTTGGGGCCGAGAACAGTTCTAAGCCGCCCACTAGATAAATGGGAGCCGCTGATCCAGGTGAGCAACAGAGCTGCGGGCCTCCCGTGTCACCAGGTGACTCTGGAGATTAGGACTCTGTGCTCTGAGAGTCTTGCAGGTGGACGTGTGCAATAAATCACAACTAATCGTATCCCGAAGAGAACAAGAGCTGTGTTCACACCCTTGTGGAGTTATGTTGACCCCCTCCATGAGCTTTCTAGAAGTGTTAGAGTTGAGAAGTTGCTAACAGTTTATCTGAAACAGTGTTTGAATCCATTTATTTAAGTTTTACAGATTCATTTTCTATCTTTCTTCCAGGGATTAGGGTTCAGTATATTTATTTATTCACTCAACAAACCACTCTTAATGTTTTCTATGTGCCAGATGCAGGTCGGTACGATGCAAAGATGAACCAGGTAATGTTTTTATAACTAAGAAACTTGTAATTTAGTAAAGAAGATGAACACATTGACCAGTGGTTTTCAACAGGCGTGCCACAAGAATTTTTAAATCATGCAATGTCTGACTGTTTAGTCAGGGACACTGACCTCTTTTCCCTTAGTTCGTCAAATGAAAAAATGACAACAGCCAACACAACAATAGCCATTCAGTGTGAATGAATCAAAATTATACCAAATTTTTTGTCAGATTGGCAAAAAATGTATTTTTTGGTGTGCCACAGAATTTTAGTAATCAGTTTATGTGTGCTATAAGATGAAAAAGTTTGAAAATCAATGATATAGACCATAAAACAAAAATATAGGTACAGGAATATTTATTAGTATTGTCTTATATATTAATGGTTAACAGAAAGAAAAATAAGAGAAGAAACACAAAAAGTGGGAATGTATAGAAAGAGTGGGCAAAAGGAAGAATTAGTGCAGATATAATGTATTCACATTTTATATTATTGACTGCTTTCATCTGCAGAACGCTTTTTGAAAATAAATGACTGTTTGCTGATGTTCAGCTGAAATTATCTAGTCAAAAGGAATCAAAAGAATAGTGAATTTGTTCAAAAAGCAAGCATAATTACTGAGGTTTACAAATAGGCAAAACCCTGCAATTATAAAGTGATGGATTTGTTTATCTTTATACTCATGATTACCCACATTAGCGTCTTTGTATAATTTTTGGCACTAGAATTTCAGAATAGTATAGAGAACGTAGAAGGATTCAGAATAAAAGTTCAAAAATGTATTGAAACAAGGTCCTCCATAGGAAAAGTACAAAGTGGCTGGGGGGAATTTAACCCTTCAAGATCCCCAAATAAAGAGGCAGTACAAGGAAGAGTGTGCTCAATACTCAGCCTCAGGGCAAAGTTGGCGTCCTTGACAGCCAACCAGATTATTACCCCAGGGCCCTTTTAGGTAGGAATCCTGGAACCTCCAAATGCCCCTGAGTGATGGAAATAAGTTTCATGAGGAACATCAATGGGGATTTCAACATGTGCTTCACCCTAAGTACTCAAATAATATTTATCAAATGAATGAAGATGAGGATGAGAAGTGACTTCAAGACTGACTTAGCTATTATTTACTGTGTCTCCCTTGCACTTTATTTGGACTTTAAATAGAAAATTATTATGAATTTATTAATACAGTTAGTTCCCTTGTCTGCTGTCTCATTTTCCACAGTCTCAGTTGCCCATGGTCAACTGTGGTCCAAAAATGTTAAATGGAAAATTCCACAAACAATTTATAAGGTTTAAATTTCATGCCCTCCAGAGTAGCGTGATGAAATCTCATGCCACCCTGCTCCCACCAACCAGGGACATGAATTGTCTCTTTGTCACGTCTCCCTGATGTATATGGTCCTCACCTGTTAGTCACTGAGTAGCAGCCTGGGTTATCAGACTGATTGCTGCAGTATCTCAGGGCTTGTGTTCAGGGAAACCCTGTGTCATTTAAGAGTGGCCCGAAGCACAAGAGTAGTGATGCTGGCAATTTGGACATGCCAAAGAGAAGCTGGAAAGTGCTCCTTTAAGTGGAAATGGGGTGCGGGACAGTAAGATGATTTCAGAGAGACCACATTCATGTGACTTTTATCACAGCACATCATTCCATTTTATTGTTTGTTATTGTTGTTCATTTCTTACTGTGCCCAATTTATAAATTGAACTTTATTGCATGCATGGGTAGGGATAAAACATAGTACATGCAGCATTCAGTACTGTTGTGGTTTCAGGCATCCCCTCAGGGTCTTGGAATGCATTCCTGCAAATAAGTGGGGCCTCTGTGTCGTTAAGAGTCTCTCCCCGCCATGAAAGGATTCAATGTGCAAAATAAACAATTTAGGTTAGATACATTAGAGTATTTCCTAACTGACCTGGTGGACAAAAAAAATATTAACACGTTCATTCATAAAACTCTTTTTCAAAAAAGTAGATTTTCAGTAGCCTGGGATAGTTTTTAGAGGGTAATTTGAAGATTAACAAAAGTTCTCTTTGCCCTACATGTAACAACATAGGACTATATCTACATGGAAAACTTACTGATATGTGAAAAAATTACAGATTCATGGAATCATGAGGATGAAATTACCTATTATTTCATGTATTATCAAGCCATCTGTATTTTCTTGTGCAACTACTCTGTTGCTTAACTAACATCAGTCTCTGAAAGTTTTTCTTTATTCACTTTAACATGTCTTTATTGAAGACCTACAACATATGAGATAGTATTGCTCGGAGCTGTGGGGGAAGACCCAGGTTACTAAGAAATAGTTGCTCCTTGCTTTTCAGGAGCACACAACCTTGTTGGAAAGAAGACTATGATCCTAAAGGGGATTGAAACCTCAAGTTCATGATCAGTAAACGGATATCTAATTCAATTGTTAGTATTCAACTTTTACTCTATTGCATATTGACATTTCCATTGTTCTCTGCTCCCTGCCCCACACAGAGAAATGGGCAACTTCAGGTTACAGGCTATTTGGCCAGTGCAGTTTTGGCTGTAAAGGCTTCCACTAACTCATTACATGTGCGTGTACATGCACACACATCACACCCACATTTAACTGTAAGTTTCCATGTAATTATTTCATAACAGCTTAATTCTGGATAGTCTTTCTTCACTTCAGAATGCAGTGGTATATTGAAATAAAAGCATATTTTGGCTTCTACCAGGGGGTGGGCTTCTCCCTGGGTTTCACATTTTCCTTTGTGCCTCTTCTGGAATGGTTTGTGGAGAAACCAAAAAGGCAGAGGCTGCCACTCTTTGTCCCTCCTCCTCTTCTAACTCATCGTATTCTTATATAAGCCAAGAGAAATCTGCTTTTCGTTAGAATGCAGTTGAGGGCAAAGTAAGTTTTTTTTTTACATGAAAAAGTTCCAAGTTTGCATGAAAGTTCTGTCAGAGCAACAACTTAAATGGAGGCAGCTGGGAATCATTAAGGAAGCTCGCAGTGGACAATGATTAAAGCAGGATGGAATTTCCACTCTCTCCGTCTCTCTCTCTCTTTTTATGGTACTTTAAGCAAGTTAGTGTTGCTTTTGAAACTAGAATTAGCCCTCCAACTATGAGAGTTGGACAATTATTTTACTCCTTCACTTTCCACAGACCACTCCACTGATTTCCAAGGCTGTTACTGCAAATGAATAAATGAACACATTTGGAACTAACTGGTGCTCAGCAGTGGTGTGCTGCATATTTCATGATTATTCTTGCATCTTCCTGGTCTGAGTCTGATTTGAAATGATAACCACTAAGGAACATTAAGAACACTTTGTGACTACTTTCCTAGTCTTACATGATAACAGAAGGCTACGTTTTAAGGCCCCAACTTTTACCTCTCACCTCTCTTCTTTAATGGTTGTGCCACGTTTAATGACAAGAAATAGTTGCAAATGAGTCATTCCGAGTCCTGTTTTTCTTCCAACTTTCTATGGGCTCAGCTGTAAGGCATACTGGGTCCTCCGTAGCAAAGGCTGATGGGTAGAGGCTGAAGTCAGGGCTGGGAAAGGGCTGCCTGGCTGCAGACTTTTCTCTGTGGGTGTGGCACCGTGTGGGTGGGTATTGATATAAAAAGGGCGAATCTGGTCAGTGGGGCAAGGCAGAGGGATTTGTTGTGAGTAGAATTTGGTAAGCAGAGATTGTCTAGGAGGCTACTCTAGTGGGAGGGTGACCCTGGCTCATGGCAAGGTATGTGGGACAGAGCATCCAGGTCTCTCCGGGAAAACAGATTACTATTACACAGTCAGGAAACAAACTGGACAATTAGTATGGGGCATTAGGAGATGTCAAGGGAGAGAGGGGTTAAGAGGGTGAGAGAGTGGCGAGAGAGTGAACTCAGCCTCCGCTGGTGTTGAACCCCGGGCAGCAAAACGAATGCACACTGTTGTTTGCCTGCCTGAGTCAGAGATGGTGACGGAGGAGGGCTTCCTCGGCAGGACCGGGCTGGAGAGACTGAGGGGAACCTTCATGAATGGTCTCTAGCTCTCCTTCCCACTGCACCAAGCCAATATCCAAGAATTAAGTGTGTCCTTTTCCCCATTCTTTCTTGGGATAATTATTACAAAGCCTAGAAAACAAAACTTACTGAAATTTTGAAAACAAAACTTAACTGGTTAAAATTAAAAAAAATTTTTTTTTTACCACCTCTTAGCAAGCCTTGCATAGATGTGGCAAAATAACCTTGCTTTGGTGAATGGGCAGGGCTTGTAAAGTGGAATTACAAAATGTTAATCTTTTCCCCACTTCCCATTCAAACCTGAGCAGTGGGACAAATTCTTGTCTGTCCCTGGATGAGTGTCAGAAAGGGCAAAGTGGCTCTTTTGGTCACTCTTGGATAATGAGACACCCTTTGTGTTCTAGTCACCCAAGAGGTTTTATTTCAGTCATTAAAACGTCTGCCCCCATGTAATAATCGGAATATTATTTGAGGTTGAAGCTTCTCGTCTCTCCTAGCTTAAGTCTGCAAGGGTGGATGCCCGAAGTGTGGGAGGCAGACATGGTCAGCTCTGTCTTCAATTCCCCATTATCTTTTTTCGCCTCCTCCTCCTGTGGCTTGTTAAACTGCAGTCCCTGACCCCTTCAGCCTAGGAGGGGGCAGAGGTAGAGGGAGGAGGTCAGAGGAAAGGAAAGGCATTATTTGATCAGTGCTGAAATTAGCTGATGTCTGTGTTCTCTGCACTTGGTAGTTTTTTTTTTTCTTTTAAAGCTGACATTTTTCCTGGCAAATGTTAGTGCATTATTTGAAAACTGCTCACCCTCCAACCCCAAATCACTAGGGTATCTATCCTGCAGTTCTTCTGATGTCCTGGGAAATTCATTATTGCAGTTGCTTGCTTCTGTGATGTTCTGCTTGGGTCCCTGGGAATCTAGTGGCACATTCCTTTGTTAGGGTTACTGTGTATCCTGAGGAAGTCATTTTAGGGAGTATATATAGCACCCCAAGGCTGGCTCTTTTCTCTTGCATTCACAGTAAACCCTCATCCATCCTTTGCTCCAAGAAACTCTATTGTAACCTTTTTTCCTTGGAATATTTCTTTGCCTCCCAACAGAGCAGAGTTGCTTGTCATCTAGAGAGTTTCTATATTCCATTGTCCTCTGTCCCCCTCCAGAATCACTTTCCCTGGGCTTGACATGAAGAAAAGCACCCCTAATCCAACACACGCTCACAACTCTTTTATAAAATCCAATTTTTAAAGTCAATTCTCCCTTCGGCCCCCATCCTTCTTTATAGCGTGGAGGTAGGTGATATGGTTAAGTTGAAAATTAAAAAAAAACATTTTTTACCATCTCTTAACAAGCCTTGTAGAGATGGTATGAAACTTCTCAGTGGGTGGGAAGAATGTTTCACATGCATTGTGTTGAGGCCTCTGCAAACTAAAGGGAACAAATGAATTTAAAAATCTGTTAAAACCTGGTTCAGATATTGAAGGTGTATTGTTTTATTAGTTGTGGTAGAAACATCCAGAAAGAATGAGAGTGTTCTTTCCTATGTTTATTAACTTTGGAGACTTTAAAAAAATTAGTGTACACTCTCTATTTTCACATAAGTCCAAAGTGCTAAATGATGCTTCTGTATATGAATCATTATCAACAGGTAATTCGCGTCAAGACCAATAAAACAAAATACTAATTTGGTGGAGGTCTAAAGCCTCTAGTAGTTGAATAGACAAACTATTAGACTGATTAAAAGGATTTTTACATAATGACAGTCTACTAATTTGCTGAGCACTGTATCTCAAGGTTAAAAGATCCTGGCTACATTTTAAAGCAGAGCACATCAATTAGAACATTCACTAGGTTCCTATTTATACTTTAATTGTCAACTTTGTTCATTTGTTGGGACCCTTTTTTAGTTATTAGTATCAGTCAGTAAGAAATATGTCTTAATTTTACTTACATTCATTTATTCATTCTTTCATTCAATCAACAAACATTAATAATGTATCAACCATTGTCAGCTTTTAAAAATATACTGGTGAAAAAGACAAAGCTTACCCTCAAGGACATATTCACCTCCAATTTTCATGTAATCAAAATTAGTATAAAGATATTAATTTTTATTCAAGTTAAAGAAATAATTGCCTTTCACAATGGGCATACATAAAAGACCCTAATAAACATCCTAATTGTTCTTCTCCATTGGTGGTTGTTTAGCCCATTTCCTTCTGAGGTTCAAAATCTCTGTATTTCGTTTTGGCCACTGTTGACCTTGCATCTGTTGTAAATCGGAGAGCTCTTGAGGACAGAGGCCATGTGTCATCATACAGATTCTGTAGGACCACAGAAGCCAGTAAACTTCCTACTTTCTGTCCAGGAGAAGAAGGAGCCTACCTCACCATCGGAATGCAGAGAGTGAAGCCAATTGAATTTCCCAGAGTCTCAACAAAGGAGTTCCTGACTATAGCAAGTGGTAGGTCTCTTGTAAATGCCAATCTTCAGAAGGAGACTACAAGCGCTCCAAAATCACCTGTGTGTAGTGGGAATACGTTCCCTGCCTTCAGATTGGTTAGCTAATGTCTGAGTCTTTAGACAAAGAACCGCCCCCCCCACTTCTTTGCTGCTTCTGGAGCAGATCTGGGGCAGCTATTAGGCCTGCAGAGTGCTGAGCGCATGACCCACACATTTCTGAGCATGCGGAGTCAGTACTGTAGCACGAGATTTCTTCTCTTGGAATATTATACCAGTGAAAAAGTAATTTTGCATTAGAGGTTTAATGCAAATTGTTCAACTTGATCTCATAGGTTTTTGTGCTTAGGATGGTACCAAATATCGTGAATGATAAAAAAGACACATCAAGCACAGTCTTCCCGGTTATACAGACACACGACAATGGAAGCAGCATGGCGTGGTGGCCCATGGCCAAAAGGCAGCCCAGGAGCCAAAAGGCCTGGGGATCAGTGTCTGCTCTGCCATTAACTAACCACGTGAGCTTGGGCATGTAACTTAATTTCTTTGGGCCTCGGTTTCTTTTCTTTCAACAAATACTTATATTTTTAAATAAAATCTGGAAATACTTTAACACATAGAAAAGTACAGGGAATACAATAACAAATACCCATGTATCCACCACTGAAATTTAACAGTTGTTAACTTTGAAGAAAAGAATAAAATATTACAGAAAGTTAAAATCCACCCAACCTTATTTTTCTTTCCCTTTTATCCCAGAGATTACCACTCTCCTGAAGTGAATGTGTTCTTGCTACTCAAATTATTATAATTTTCAAAAACTATGGGAAGTACTATGTGTGGGTTTTTAGACTTATACACATCGTGCCACGTCACGTGGCTATTTCTGCTGCCTCTTTTGTTCACTTGACATTATGTTGGCAGGATCATTCGTGTTGATACCTGTAGCTCTGTGTATTCTCTTCATGTGCCATGCCATTAAATAAATATACCTCATTCCTCTTCCCTATGTTTGAAGGTTTAGGTTGTTTCCGATGCTGAAACCATGCTGCAATGCGCATCATCGCCTGATGTGTGACGTCTGCTTGTGCACGTCTGAATGTTTCCCCAGTGCAGAGCTTTCCAAGCCCCCCTTGATGTACCTACCACATTAACGATGCACTCCGATTCTGTGTCGGTTCAGGTTTTCTGAGGAGCGAATATCAAGGTGAAATTAGATGTGCAAGAACTTGATTTTGGAGCATGCTTGTGAAGGGTACAGACGGAAGGACTAGGAGTGGGTAAGAGAGCCTTTACATGTCACTGCAGCTTTGACACCTGAGAACTAAAAGAGCAAAAGGCAGGTTGGATTGGATGAGTCTCAGCCACAGCACAGCTCCGAGAAAACATCCATAGGCCGATGGGGACTCCTCAAACAAAGGTTGCTGGTTGGGAGAGTCCATTGTCAGATATGAAGGACTGGCTCTCACACTGCATGCGATCCTTGGGTGTGGTCTGAGGGCAGCTGGGGAATGTATGAATCCCAAGAGGGTGGCTGGGGCTGTCAGTCAACCAAGTTGCCTGCACAGTGCTCTTGAAAGAGGTACCGGCAATGCGCCTCGGCGGCCACTACAGACATGAATGCCCTCTGCCCCCAGTGCTGATGGAGAACAAGGTAGCCACGGATCTGACAGACTGTGAGGTTCAGAACCGTTCATGTTGTGGCCGTGCTACTGGGAGCTTACAGTTCCCGCTGACGTGGATTTCCGGTCTCTCACTGTCTCTGGGGAGCCCTGTTCCTTTCCTTTAAGGCAGGCTATGCGTTGAGCGTTTTTGTTTGTTTCATTCCCTTTTATCGTACATGCTGCATGGTTTAATAGGACTGGGTTTTTGTGTCCTCAATAGCCTGTGTTACCAGAATCAGAAAGACCTCATCTTCTTCAAATGATTCTAAGTTTTAAAAAAACATGAATATGGGCCGGACAATAATGTTCATGGGCTGGTGTATCTGGAGATAACCCAAGAGAAAAGCTGGGAAGATGAATCTTGAAAGAAAGATGGGAACAGTGTGAATGGTAGGCCATCTACATTTTATAAAATAGAAATATCATGTAAGCTTTTTGTGACATCTTGAGAGAAGGGTTCATGGCTTATTCATCTTAGTGTATGTGGCCCTAAATACAGCACTTGGGCCACGAGGATAATAAAAAATAAATGTGTATTAAATAGAACTTAATAGAAGAATCAACACCATTGTTCTTTATTGAGAGGAGAGTTTACTTCTGTATTTAGACCCCAGGAATTTGAGGTGAGATGATCTTAACCTCATTTTGGAATAGTGAGAACAATAGAATTCCTCTGACAAGGTTATTACAATGTAGACATATTACTGATTTCTTTTAAAAACAATGAAATACTCAACCTATCGATAAGGGCAATGATCTGTGGGGTTTTCTATGTGGCTCCTTGAGTCATTCTCTGACAACAGCCAACAACATCATGAGAAAGGAAGCAAATTGTCCCAGAATGACCAAATCGTAAATATAAAATTTACAAAACTCACCATTCTCTTTCTGTCAGATGCTACAGAGGCGCATTTGGATTTTATTCATGATTGAAATTGCCCCTTCCTCAACAGATCTGTTTTTAATTCTGCATTTTATTTCTTTAGCTGAATGACAAAGGTTTTTCCATCAGTAAATGTACTGAACTTTGATGACCCAATCTCTGTGAGCACAGTTTTCTCATTTAGTAATTGGAGCGCTGGTGTTAATGTCGGTTGAAGCCTGGTGGTTGTAACCAAAACAAGAAGCAGCCTCTCTTTCAGTTGAGTTCACATGAATTTGAGTCTGCTGATTTAGGGTTCTGGGATTTCCTATTCTTCCCTAGCACTTACGAATTCAACTTCCATTTTCAGATTTCCAAAGGCCACTTGAGGGTTTAAGTTATGTCTTTAATTATAACTTAAAGTATAGGCAATTGCATTTCATGAAGCTAACAATTATCCAGAGTATATTATTAGCGAGTGAGTTATTGAAGTCTGCATAGTTTGTGAAAACCCATCAGAATAACTGGGGGAGAATAGAGACAAACTAGATTGGAACAATGAAGCTTGAAACCAACTTTGATGATGTCTGGAGTTTGCATGGTAATGAGTCCTGATTCTCAGGCATTAGGATGCTTTGTAAAAATCCTTGCAGCCTCTCTTGTTTGCCCATATTCAGAAATAAAGATGTTGACATTGTTTTCATTAAGTTTTAAAATATAAACACTGAGTGCTAATGTGGCAATTATTTATGCTTTTGCAGGCTTCATTTTATGTAATTCTTAATATTTCCCTGTGACATAGCTCATAATGCTCCCCAGAGAATGGTGCTTAGAGGAGATAAGTAATTTGCTGTGAATCACATAATTTAGGAGTAGCAACATTGAATTGCAACTCAGATCTTTTGCTATAGAATCTAACCTAAAAAGCCCATTATATAATCAAGGGACTAGAATAATAGAGCAATTTTTCAGTATTGAGGTATTTTTCAAACAATTTTTAAAAATTGAATAAAGAAATATTCTTATGAATGACACTGAAACATAAATGCATTGATTTAAGAATCAACACCAACATTTTTTTTCCTACCAGCCTGGTCCATTTTTCCTAGTCATGCTCACATGTCTCAACACCCTAATGGTGATGGGGAGTCTGGCATAAAGGAGAGACATATTTGCAGTCAGATATGGTTTGAATATAACCTTCATTTATTAGTTGTATAACCTTGGGCAAAGCTCTTTGGTTTACTTATTTGAAAAATGGTAAAAATACTAACAACCCCAACCGGGTTTTCAGGAATTAATAAATGAGATAGTATTTGTAAAGTACCTGCCATTCTAGGCACTAAACAAACGATGGTCATTCTATGTATAGTAGTGCCAAGTGGGACATTATTTCAAATTAGAACAATTTACCCCTTTTGGAAGGTAGATAACTTAAAAATACATAGTGGTAGGTTTGTGATCATGTAAGTGACTGAAATAGGCTACCTTTTCCTGGATTTTCTATAAAGTGGTTTTATATCTATGTTTTAATTAAAAATTCTAGGACCTAGGACAGAAAATTCATAGCCCTTTTTATGGTGTTTCTTATACTTCCATTGACCCTTTAAGTCCATAATTGGTCTTATCCTTTGATCCCAACATATAAAGCTTTCTTCAAGTAAAAGGAGCAGCATGTTTTCCAAATGCAAAGATTTTTATAGGTCATACAACCTTCCCATTAAGTTTGCAACCAACTGAGATGTTAGTCTGATTTGCTTACTGTGGTCTCTCTGAATGGAACAGATGGGACTGGTGCGAAAATAATGGTGTTTTGTCTCATTCTCAATGGAAATTTGCAGCGAACCCCCTGGAGGTGGTAGTTCTAATGTTTCTTCTCTCAGCAAATAACTCAGCTGCACCCTTGTGAGTTTGTGGAAAGAAAACAGAACCTGAGGATCTCTGTCCTTCCTCCTCCTCCACTCACTCACCCTATCTCTACTCTTATATCTCCTTCTATAGTAGGTGATATTTATGAAACAGGCCTGTAGACATCTGAGTACACCAGGCTGCTGGGCAGTAGGGACCAGGTTCCATTTCTACCTGTAGCATTCCTTTAAAATATAAAATAAAAAGTTTAATTTCCTTCAGAAATGATGCCAATAACAATAATGATTTCATAGCTAACATTAGCTAATATTTATTTAACACTATGTGCCAAACACAATATGCTTTGCATAATTTTGCCATTTCTTATAGCAATGTTATTATGGACCAAATTGCGTCCCTCTGAAGTTCATATGCTGAAGCCCTAACCCCCCTCAAAGTGACTGAGTTTGGAGATGGGGCCTTTACAGAAGGAATTAAGGTAAAGTGAGGTCCTGTGGGTAGAGCCCTGGCCTGATGGGATTAGTGCCTTTATAAGAAGGGACATCAGAGAGCTCTCTCTCTTTTCCACCTTGTGAGGACATAGTGAAAAGGCGAAGTCTGCAAGCCAGAGGGGAGACCTTATCAGAAACCAACCTTGCCTGACCTTGATCTTGGACTTGTAGTCTTTGCAACTGTGGAAAAAATGAGTTCTGTTGTTTAAGTTACCCAGTTTATAGTATTTTGTTATGACACCTGAGCTAATACAAACCTTAATTGTATCCCATTTATAGAGATGAAAAAGCTGAGACTTATTGAGTTAAGGACTTCTGGCGGTGTTCTGATCTCGTTTCCATCATGACCAGCTCAGGGTGAAATTCAGGGACTGCTTTGTAACTGTTTTCTCTAACTACATGTTTGCTTCCATTTTCCCTCCTATTTTTCTTCTCTTTGTTAAGAGTTAATCTCTCTCTGTACTCATCCCTCTTGATTTTCTGGTCTCTTCCAAAACCCCACCCTTGCACCCACAGGGAAGGATTTTGTCATTGCCTGGTGTCCTCTTTCATCTCTTCAAAACGCTTTATGAACACCATTTTCTCTCTTGATGTTCAGGTTTCCTTTCACTTTTCAATTGTATCTGTCCCTTGTCTCTGTCACAGCGTAGTTTGCTCTGTTTCCACTTCGATAGACCTCTCCTGAAAGACGTCATTTGCTTGTTTTTTTCATCTTTGGTAATCTGAAGACAAAGATTAATAAGAAAGATGGGCCGGTGATTTGTCATTTTCCTAAGTCAAGATGTAGTGATTTAACCTCCACTTACTACCCATTTCTTTTTTACTACCAAAACAATTTAAAAATGATTTATTTTGTGTGTTTTTCAAAAATGCATCCTGCCTATTTCTCTTTTATTTTAGTTATAAAATAGTCCTTTGAAATTGTGCATTCTCCACCTGTGGGGGTGAAAATACCTCTGTGGCTTATCAAGCTGTCAATATGAAGACACACAGTAATGAACAATGGGCACCGCTTTCAGTCTTAACACCCAGGGCCATCCTCTTGTTTACATTACTCATCTCTCTCATGGATGAGAGAAATAAAGATATTCCCCATAGATCTTCCACTGTACCAATTTTGTGAGTCATCCCAACTCTCCTACTCCTTTCCCTAAGCATGTAATAAATCATCAGGTCCTAGAGATAAAACTTCTTAAATACAGTATCTCTTGCAATTGATCTTCTTGTCTCCAGTCCCCCGCTGCTATGGCTGCCCTGCCACTCTCCTCGTGCTCATAGTCCTTCCATGACTCCCCCTTGGACAGAGGCTAACGTGTAGACACACAGCAGAGCATGCATGGCCTTTCGGGCTTTAACTCTCATCTATAAATTCAATCCTATTGCCTATCTTTTCTCCATCCCCATCCTATGCTTGGACATTTTGAACAGCTGATTCATGCTCCATGCATTGCCAGCTCTGCGGTAGACACTCTGTTAGCTGATGGGGCTACTTGGTGATCAAGACAGATATGGTCCTGTCCTCCTGGAATGTGCAGTCTACAGGAAATACATATATGTCCGCAGGAGGTCTAGCTGGAGTGTGTTAGCTCTACAGTAGGGAAGATATGGAGTGCCATCTGGAACGTGGAAGTGACACCTAACTCAGATGTGGGGAGATCAAAGAAGTCATTATATCCAATCTCAGGCCAGAAGGTCGGAAGGTGCTATGGGATCCAAGGGTTAGGAGTTGAGGCAGGGCATAACTGCTTCAGGCAGGGAAAGCATCCTATTTGGAGAACAGAGAGTAGTTCATTGTGGCTCCAGCAGAAGTGGCTGAGAGAGTTATGTTGGAAGATGAGGCTGCAGAGGTAAATTTCTTTAATAATCAGGCTCTTTAAGGTCATCACCCATGCTATTCTCTTTGCTTAAGAGGACCTCACAGCCTCCTACTCACTCTTAGATCAACTTAAGCATCATCTCCTCAATAGAGTGTTTCCTGACTTTGCTCAGGGATGCTATTTTCATCTAGCACATACTTGACTTTATCACTCATATCCCTGTAACCCTCTTTCCTACTAGAGGGTCAATTCCTAGAAGGCAGAGATGATTATCCCTATCCACCACCCTCCCGCCCTGCCCATGTTTGGCAAAGTGTCTGTTTTAAAGTGGAGGCTCAATCTGGGACATTTACTAATGTCGCATGTTGGAAAAATATTCTATTTTCCCCGTGGGTCACAGAACATTTTAGTTCATTCAAGCCTTGGGCTCAAGCTTGTGCAGGTGTGTTTCACCTTAACTGTGTTTTAACTTACCTGTTGATGCATGGAGCTGGGAAGCTGCCCAGCAGAGTAGTGCTTATTGGATTCCACAGACTGATAGAAAAATCAGATGTGACAGGAAGAGTGGGGTCAGGACTCCAAACTCTTTGCTTCGAGGATTGGATTTTTTATGAGGTTTGAATGAACAGAGTTTGGAGAAGAAGGGTGCATGTTAACTGTCTTCTCTTCTGAGGGTCAAGGGTTGAAGCCCCGCCTCTGGTTTCTCCTGGTGGTAGATACCAGAATCCCTCTTAACTCTCTGGAGGGTAGCCTTAGATCCAAGAAAAGCGGCTACCTGAGTGTATTTGAAGAACTGCATTATAAATATCCAGGCCCATGTTGGCATGAAGTGCTCTCCACCGAGTATACAGTCAAAGGGAGACTCTACCACCTACCTTCACACTTAGTGGGATGCCAGGCCTGAGTCTCTGGGCAGAGTGCTGCCACTCTGATGAAGGTAGGGGTCCGGTAATGGGATTTGGGCCCGGGGGGGGGGTGACCCACCTGTGGTTTTCCAGTTTTTATCACTAAGGTTCCAGGTTAGTAGTGGTAACTACTGAGATGCCAGGATCAACAGGGACAAGTGCCTCAGTCTGGGGGAACACCAGGTCATTCAGCTCACCTGGATAGTTCTTTAATGCTTTGTTTAGTCAAAAATATTTATTGAGGATCTACTATATGCCAGCTACTTCTCTAAGTGTTTAGGCTATACAAGTAAAAATGCAGGGAAAATGTTTGCCCACATGGAGCTTATATTCTAAAAATAAATACATATGCAGTCGATCCTTAAACAACATGGTTATGAACTGTGTGGGTCCATTTGTATGTGGATTTTTAGAAATAAATAGCTGTGCTGCTTTAAACCTGAGGTTGGGAGGCTGCGGGTGCTGAGGGCTAACTGTATGCATTAATCTACATCATTTTACAGAGGAGGCTTGAACATCCTTGGATTTTGGTATCCATGGAGGTCCTAGAACAACTTCCTGCCTTTAGCAAAGGTAATTAAGTTTGGGGGGAGTCAAAAGTTATGTGGATTTTTGACTGCACTGGAGTCAGAGCCCTTAATCCCCATGTCGTGCAGGGGGCAATTGTAAATTATCATTTCGGAGAGAGATGAGTAGCTAGGGTATGATTAAGAATGAACTTGGGGGGGCTTGTTTGAGACAGGGTGTTCAGTTCAGGGAACACCTTTCTGAGGGAGGGGCACTGAGCAGAAAGTGAAGTGAAGTCAGAATGTGAACCACATGGTCATGCGGGCGAGAGAGCAGAGAGAACAGGGGGAGGTAGCAGGAGATCATGCGGGACAGGTAAGACAAGCAACGGATGCTGAAGGGCCATGCAGCCACGGACACCATCAGCAGCTTTTGAGATTTAGTTTGTAAACAATCACAGGCTCTGTAACTGGTGGTGATGGGGTAGGAAGCTTGCATTAGTCCGAGTGAGAAGAGAGAGTCCTACTCACAGGCACTAAGATGGTGGCTGTGGAGAGGGTGAGAAGTGGCTGGGTAGGATTAGACTCGATAAGGGGTGTGAGGAAAACAGAATTGAGATGTGGTAGTGAGAGCAAGAGTGGTGTGTCTCACCCTTGGCCGGGTTGCTCAGTTGGTTGGAGCCTCCTCCTGTGCACCAGAGGTTGTGAATTCGATCCCGGGCAGGGCACCTACTAGGCTCCAGGTTCAATGCTCAGTCAGTCTCATAGGGGAGGTAACCAGTCCATGCTTCTCTCTCACATCGATGTTTCTCTCTCTCGCCCCTGTCTCTGTCTCTCTCATCAGCACCCGCACTTTCTCTTTCTCTAAAATCCATTTTAAAACTCCTTGGGTGAGGATTTAAAACAAATAAACAGAGTGGTGCATCTCTGGAGGACTGTGACTTTTGCAGTTTCTTCTGAATGACCTCCCTACTCATTTCTAACTGAGTAGTCAAGAAAGACAGTGTTCTCTGCCCTGGGAGCCGTGACAGTGAAGGTCTGGGTTACAGCATACGTCCCAACCTGGGCATGAGTATCAGGAGGTGAGAATCATTGGGAGCTGCTACAAAAATCTCCCGACCATACTAATTTATTAAGTCATAAGCAAATATTTATTCAGGATCACTTTATGTAAAGTCTTGCTCTATGGACTATGGTTTTTGAAGGGCCCACACTGTAAAAATGTGTGCCGTGTGCTTTGTTGCTCAAAATGAAATTCGCCATCTATCTGAGAAAGGACATTTATACCTTAAAAATATCCTGCAATAACACGTCAGTATGTGTGAAGTGCTTGGAGAGTTATGGAGGCGGGGGAACTCACTGTGGAGACAATTTAGGACTGTACCTCATCTAAGAGAGGGATGGTTTCCTGTGACTCAGCTCCCATTAGGGGGTGACTACTGGGAATCCATTTGGAACCAAACACAAGCCAAAGTAAACAGCTTTATTTCTTTTCAAAGATATTAGAGGACGGTCTCATAGTCTGTCTCCAGCAATGCTCTTCCAGGGCATCCCTCCTCCCCTGCTATGATCGGCAGCAAAAAAACCCAAAAAACAAAACAGAAATGGTGAGGGGACCAGGACTCGAGGTTCTAACAGTGTGAGGGTTTTTCTGATTTTGTTTCTGGTAATTTTCTGAGGCAGTTTGCTGCAGAGCTCCCGTGCATCTTTACTCTTTGTAACTGAAAACTGAGTGATGATTAGAATCATACATATACATTTAAAAACTGTCCAGGGCTAAGCTCTCACTTGTCAATGAGGAGAGCAAGGTACTGAGAAGTTCCATGACTTGCTCACCTTTTCCAGTTTCCAAACCACTCTCTTCCCATGCTGTTCCAATGTCTCCTGCCTAATGGGCAAACACAGCAGGTTCTACCTGTAATTTTTTAAAACCTACCCCATCGGATGTCACTGCAAGTCCAGTGACAAGGGTTGTCCTTACATCATATATCAGTTGCTGAGTCAGTTTTGGAGGTGACTCTTTTATTTCCTTTCGTAAAATGGTATTAGTGCAGTTTCTTTGAAAGCATGATATGTGCTAAATAGCATGTATTTTATTGAGATGTAGGCCCTCTCTTTTAATGACACACTCTAAAAAGAAAATTGAATACATTTTATTTATTTATTTTATTGTTGTTC
This sequence comes from Trachops cirrhosus, assembly GCA_028533065.1. Taxonomy (NCBI): domain Eukaryota; kingdom Metazoa; phylum Chordata; class Mammalia; order Chiroptera; family Phyllostomidae; genus Trachops; species Trachops cirrhosus. The sequence continues at coordinate 26,959,653 of CM052549.1, forward strand.
ACATACAATTGTCTCCATTTTCCCCCCACCATGCTCCCCTCATCCCCCCATCCCCACCTCTCACCCTTGAACCTACCCTTTTTGGCTTTGTCCATGTGTCCTTCATACATGTTCCTTGATGCCCCTCCCCATTATCCCCTATTATCCCTCTCCTTCCTCCTCTCTGGTTACTGACAGATTGTTCTTTATTTCAAAGTCTCTGTTTGTATTTTGCTTGCTTGTTTGTTCTGTTGATTAGTTTCCACTTATAGGTGAGATCATATGGTATTTCTCTTTTACCGCTTGGCTTGTTTTACTTAGCACAATGCTCTCCAGATCCACCCATTCTGTTCTTGGAGGGTAGGAGCTCCTTCTTTCTTTCTGCTATGTAGTATTCCAATGTGTAGATGTACCATAGTTTTTTGATCCACTCTTTTACCGCCTTTTGACCCTGCAATACCACTGTTGGGACTATATCCTAAGAATCCTGAAGCACCAATTCAAAAGAACCTATGCACCCCTATGTTCATAGCAGCACAATTCACAATAGCCAAGTGCTGGAAGCAACCTAAGTGCCCATCAGTAAAACTGAATATATTTTAGTAATATCTGCTTGCCACTGTGGACATAAGGGAACATTAGAATTGTATGAAATTGAAATGATATTTAAGCATGAATTTCAAGAGAAAAACGGTTTGCATTTAGTAATGGTAGAAGTTCACAGAAGCAATCTAATATGTAACACTTTCTTAAATAGTTGTGAGTTTCCAATGAGTTTTTTATACCAGAATGCCACTCTTGGGTGGGGGGTGGGAGGAGTGGTAGAAAACCAAACTTTTACATGGAGATTTAAGAAATAAAGCCTTCATTAAATCTAGATTTTAACTTTTTGTTTACATATGGGATTAAAACAGTGAATTTATCTCAACTCCTGAGCTTTCCATGTATCTTCCAGGAGCTCTTCCAGACGTGGAGAGGAAATGAAATAGCGTTACCTCCTAACTATTTCTTTAGCTCCCTGCACTTTTTTTCTTCTCCTTAATTTTAAGAATTTATAGTGCTACCCTGAACTTTCATAAACTGTAATATTCCTGCAGAAAATGATAACAGCCACCTTAGATGCTGTGATTTTTTTTTAATAAAAGTGATATAGCGTCTCTTCCTAACAGATCTCAAACCTCAAATTAAAATACAGGTAGGTATTACAGACGATGTCAATATCTGTGCCATTATTTTCTGAAGACTAAATATTTTTAGAAGAGTAATGGTGGGTTCAATTTTGCTGTGACAGAGTGATCTCTGGTAAAACTTTCGAGTGAAACTGATAACTTGAAATTAAATAAAAACTTGTTGCTGAAGTTGTACTGACTTATGAAACAATAAAGCCCTTTATGAGCACTTACTAAGTCCCAGAAAAGATTGTAAGCATTTTCACAACCTTTGGAGTGTGGGATGTTATCAAAGGTATTATCTCATTGCTCCCTGGACTCTTCTATGAGATCTGATTATCTTCCCCATTTTGCAGAAGAGGAAATCTGACATCAGGAAGACAACAGCTCTTCCCCATGGTCACACAGTCACTGGGTCAGATCCTAGGTTTTCTGAGTTCAAGGTCAGCACTTTGGAGGTGTCAATATGCAAGAAAGACACACTAAACATTCCTTCACAAACACACGAGTGAATGAACACAGACTAAGTGAAGTGTTCTCTCTACGCTCCAGCTCTCCCAGACCACTTGCCAGCACTTCCGTCTCATCCTCCCCTTCTGTTTCTGTGGTCTTGCCATCTTTTCTCTTTCAGTCGGACTGTCCTTTATCTTCTCTGCCTGACGAAACTCTAAGCACTGTGTTTGATTCATCTCAGAGATCATTCTTTAACTGGCTACCTTTTCTTGATTTGAATGGAATGTTTCCTTCCTTCAGCGTGGCCCATCCAATCAACGTCATTTATATATGACTGTGGGTGCTTTCTCAGATGGTATTAGAATTATTCAGGTTCATATCTGCCCCTGCTCCGGAGGGTGTGGTTCATAAGAACAGAGAACATGCTTTATTTTTTTTCGGGTCTTCCAATGGCTTGTACATTAAAAAAGGTTAGTCATTTATGACATGAACTGAAATACTTGTACGAGCATTTGATGCCAATTACAATCCAGGGGCTGAAGAACTTACTTTCACCTTCCTGAGCAGTAGGATTCTGAGCTCCCGTAGATGATCGGACGACCATTGCCAGGCAGAGGGGCACAGGCTGATCTAGTGAGAGTGCCTCTTGAGACAGGCAATGGTAGTAAGAGAGTGGTGGAGAGAAGAGGAGTCTGAGGTTCCCATTTGAAGTGCAGTAGGTCTTCAAATAACATTGTTTCATTCAATATCCTTTCTTTATAACAGTGATGGGAAAAAAAAAGATTCCTGGCCAGAGCCACTGTCTGCGTGGAGCTTGTATGTTCTTCCCATGTCTGCATGGGCTTCTCTGGGGATTCTGGTTTCCTCCCACATCCCAGAGATGTTCACGACAGGTGAATTGGAATGTCTCCATTGCCTCTGTGGGGGTGGGGTGAGTGTGCCCTGTGATGGAAGGGCCTCCTACGCAGGCTGGGTCCCACCGGGGACCTTGAGCTGCTAAGAGAGGCTCTGGCCACCGGCAACCCTGAACCAGGTAAGAGTGTTGGAAGTTCTCTTACATGTTTTTATTCATCTTTCTTAAATGCATGTATAGCTCACATTTATTTCAATGTTTAGCATTAGAAGTGCTTTTTATCTTTTTAAAATTAAATTTACTGGGATAACCCTGCTTAGTAACATTATGTAAATTTCTGGTGTCCAACTTTATAATACACCATTACAGTATAATACAGTATAATACATACTGTACACGCCATTGTGTGCTCGCCATCCAAGTCTAGTCTCCTGTCACCATGTATTTGACCCTCTTTACCCTCTTCATCCTCTCTAGCTCCTCTCCGTCTCTCATAACCACCATTCTGTTGTCTGTATGAGTTTATTTGTTTTGTTTGTTTGTTGCTTTTTATTTTATGATCAACATATGAGTGAAATCATATGGTTGTTTTCCTTTTTTTATCTGATTTATTTTACTTAGCATGATATTTTCAAGATCCATCCATGTTGTTACAAATTGCAATATTTCATCTTTTTTATGGCTGAGTAGTAGTCCTAAGAGAGTGTGTGTGTGTGTGTGTGTGTGTGTGTGTCTCAAATTTTTTTAAATTCAGTAATCCACTGGAAGATACTTAGGTTGTTTCCAAGGAAGACATACAGACGGCCAACAGATATATGAAAGATGCTCGACATCATAAGTTATATCGGAAATGCAAATGAAAACCACATGTGATACCACCTCACACCTATTAGTATGGTTATTATGAATAAGACAACAAATAACACACATTGGAAAGAATATGGAGGAAAAGGAACCCACACGTGAGAAGATGCAGCTTCTGTAGAAAACAGAACGGAGGTTCCTCCAAAAGTTAAGAATATGACCCAATGGGCCTCTCTTCTTAGTAGCTACCTGAAAATTTGAAAGCACTTATTTGTAAAGATATATGTACCCCCATGTTCATTGCAGCATCATTCACAATATCCAAGACATGGATCTTTAGAAGTTTGGTGATTTTTTTTTGTGATCAGAAATATGCCACAGTATCTTAACTCTTATTTGTATTGATTAGCCTACTGTGAAACTGGTTCTTTTATAGGTCATTCACATAAAGTGGCGGTTTCCAAGAACCTGTGGAGAACTTGCACTCATCCTATTTCAGTTGCCTGCTCTGATGTGTGCCTTTCCTGCTGGAGTGAAAACTGCGTAGGTGATTCCCACTGTACCCTCGGTGCCTAGCGCAGCGCGGGGAGAGAGAAGGTGCGCACGAGCATCTGCTGACTGAGTGACTAATGCGTGGCAGCTGAGACTCTCACAACGCGAACAGCAAAGGGGAACACATGTCATGCACAGATTGTTTATCGCTGATGATGGTCTGCGCATGAAGTGTTTTGATTTTTAGTGAGTATTTTGGATATTTGGATGGCTTATGCCTTTTGTAAATTTTTTCCCTTCCATATGCCTTTCCGTTTTTAGTTACCTTTCTGCGCTGCCAAAACAAAATAAATCCAACAGCTGTCTCCACTTGAGATCCCTTTAGGATTGTTTTACAATAGCCCATCTCCTTTAAATATATCTCGAGTACATTTGTGTGGGGGGAGGGTGGGGAGGCAGGAATCTGCAGGAAAGCAGACAAATCAGTCAATCTTGTCTTAGCACAAAAATTTACTCTTAGAAGTCTAGCCATGGAACTGAATTACCTCCATTTCCCCCCAAAGATTCTTTGCATGTTAAGTATCTTTTTCAATGCTATTCTAATTATTCATTATTTTCTCAGTTTAAAATAAAACCAGTAGGGAGATGTTCTTTCCAGGAATATGTATTAATTAGACTCATCTCATTTTTTTAAAAAAGAGGTGATCCCTAAATCTAGGTGGGAAGTTTTATTTAAAATATTCTAGATGTGAGAAATTTAAATATGTTTAAAGAGGGCTAATTTAAACAATTTAATATGTACTCTCTCAAGGGAAATGAAACTTCAGCATATGTGATTTTCATTAGCGACTTTACCATAAAGATAGAAGTCAAAATACTTAACAGGGAAAATTTAATGATTAATTAACTGGTCTTTAAATTGTTTGCTAATGGGCACTACATACTCATGAAACACATCTTTTGTGCATTTTATGAATTGCTCTCAGGGAAAAGGCAAGTTGTTGCTTATAGTAAATCAATCTTGGTGAGACAGCCAACGGTGTCATCTCTCAATGTACCAGACTAGGTCTCAGAAAACCATAATTAAGTGTCAAACTAAAACATCATTTTATGTAGGTGCTCAGGATGAAATCATTTTTGATACAATAACTATAATAAAAATGGTCTAATGTATATGTGTGTATATATGTGTGTACCTATGTGCGCACATGTGTAGGTGCACATATGTGCACACATGTGTGCATGTGTGTATAGGTGTGTGCCTATGTGTGTACGCATGTGTGTGTGTGTATACAAGGAAATCAGTTAAATCTGAAGAAGGCCACCCTACTGAAGAAGAAGATACCCTACTGAAGAAGTTAAATCTGAAGAAGGTACCCATGGTATCTTATTGATTGATTCCATCCAGAAAAATCAATGTTTTCTAATATTCTTAGAATCACAAAGAAACACAATCACAAAGTGAACCTAAAATTTAATAAGGCTTGATTTATTCTTTCGTTACATGTTTGTTAAGTGGGTATTTAAGTACAATGAAATGTAATTCATGTACTACATTTTTTTTAGCTTCATAAAATGTTTTAAATACTACTTGCACCAAATATGTACTGGCAGTTGCCAAATTTTCCTGTCTGGCCTGGACTTCCTCCTTATTCCAGTCTTGTATGCCCACCAGCACACTTGACATACCCACTTCATGTATAATACACACCTCCTTCACACATCCTGAAATAGAACTCCTGACCTTTCCACCCCTGCCCCCACCCTTCTCACAGCCTTCCTCAGCTCAGGTAATGACAACTTTATCCATTGCACAGCTCAGGCCAGAAGCTTGGGAGTTTCCCTTGACCATATTCTTTCTCTCACACTCCATTGGTGAGGTTTCATAACGCACACAGAATCAGACCATGTCTTATCATCTCATTCTACCTCTCAGATCTGAGCTCCTTCACTTCTTGTCTGGATTTATGGGAAGAGTCTCTGAGTGATGTCTCTGCTGTAATCTCTGCCCCTCTAACCCAACCCTCTGCTCCAAAACCTGGAGTAGCTCTCCATTTCCATCAGAGTAACAGCACAGGATGCCAAAGCTCTATGTGATGTGGCCTCTTATGACTTCTCTGACCTTACCTCCAACTACTGTCTACGTGGTTCACACAGCTGCAGTCACACGGGCCTCCTTGATCTTCCGGGAACATGCCTCTGCCTGGAAAATGTGTTCCTTCCACACACCTAGCTCACTCCCTCTCCTCCTTCAAGGCTTTTTTCAGATGCCATGTTCTTCCCTAAAGCCATTTGGAATTACCATGTGTGCCTCTAGAGTGGAAAGAGCCTGTCTTGTATCTGTATCCGTGGGTTCCATTTGTGTTCTACACCATGCAGTTTTCCTCTCTAGGTCTCAGATCTCCCACTATAAATTTTGTGGTTTGGGCTAAATGTCCCATAAAGCCCTCTGGGCTCTAAAATTAAAAAAAAATTCTGAGACCAATTTGACCTCGATAAACTAGTTAATTTTGGCCTTGAAAGTCTGCTGTCAGTAAAGGGGACAGACCTTTTTACTTGTAGGAAACATAAAAACACAACCAGGGATGCTTGCTAAGGCTGCTGCTATACTTCCAGGCGCTGTTTAAAAGCCTGTTTGTTTTTGCTGGCCCCCGTTCACTTTGACTCTCTGAATAGTCAGGAGCCCTTGAGAAAGGAAATTGAATTCTCTGGGCCTTGGTTTCCTCATCAGTAAAGTGAGGATATTGTGCCAGATGATGTCCCAGTTCTCTGCTAGATTTAGAATTCTCCCTTTATAGGAGGAAATTACACACTTTTCCTCATGGTCACGACTCTTCATCTAGTTGTATAAAATATTCATACGCAATTTGCCGAGTAGCGATGTAAACTCCTTTGGCTTTGTGTAGCGTGGCACCAGTCCCATTGAGCATAATTGTAGGTATTTCTTATTATAGTTCAGTTCTATGCCTAGCAGCCTACAGAGCCCTCAGAACTGAGATGGGAGTGGGGGTGACTCTAGGACACACACGACTACATTCACTCCCAGTGTTAGGTAATTGTGCAAAAAGACAAGGTAGAACACGTAAACACAGTAGCTGTATTGTCCCCAAAGTCTAAAAACGTCTTGTTAGAATTGAGATTTTTGGTGTGCCTTACAGGAATGGTCAGAAAATCATAGACCTTTGAGTATTTTAACATTAAGACTCAAAAGGTTTTTGGAGGGAAGTTTCTTTTCCGTTCTAATGTGCTCAACACTTTCAGCACTGAGAAAGATCACTTTTATGTTTTCCTTTACAAATGATACCTGTGAAAAATAACCAGCTTAAATTACCAAGTGGAGTCATTTTTCCCCTTTGTGAACTCTATTTAAATATAATATTAAGCTATAACCTTACTCGGTAAAGACTTTCTATATGGAATTGAGGCAAATGGTTTTGTCAGCAGTACCCTCTAGGTGTGTGACTATGTATAGCTTTAGAGGAGTGATTATGTGATTTACCGGAAGGATTGTATAAAAAGGATATTTTCTGCTTTTATTTTTTTTCTTCATGAAACAAGGAAGAACAGATTGACAGCTGGGAGTTATAAAAGCAAGAGCTGATGCAATTTTGGTAAATAGGGGCAGAATGTTTTGAAATTTATACTTGTGTGGTTTTCAAAATGTTTTTGAGGTGTTACCCAGCAAAGTCTCACAAAGTCACTTTCAGAATAAAAAACATAAGATTGAGGTGGCCATTTTCCCCAGGAAAGAACCTAGAAAATGGAAGTAAAGACCATTCAATATCTTATTCCTATTAAGTTATGTAACTATTACCCCTCCCTCCCTCCCTCCCTCCCTTCCTTCCTTCCTTCCTTCCTTCCTTCATTTTTGAGTTATATATTGTTCTAATTTAGGCCTTGTTGAGGGTTTGGGAATGTGATTATCTTGTCACTGGAAATGTATTGGTAACAATGCACTGAAATGCCCAAGGATAAACCAAGGTGTCTTTAGTAACATTGGTACCTACTGGAGCTTTACCATTTTAGAGAGAGGCTATTTTGGGGAATTGTGAACTTAATTGAAATCATACGTCACTCTTCTTGGTGTTTCCAGGCAAGCGCATCAGCTGCACTATGGAAACTCAACACTCATAATGTTTTTTTGTCTTTATTACTAGGGAAGTTTTTAAGGAGACTGAAAGCTTATGAGTAGTTGTAGAGTCTGAGAAACACTTTCAGTTATAAATTCCTGGGATTTCCTATGCTTTCCCTTGTAGACAGAATTTAATTTTATTTCATTTAAATTTCCTTTCTCTTTATAAAAGTCATTTCCCCCAATACACACAAATGTATAATCTTGAAACAATAAAGCTTCTTTTCATTTCTGACAAATCATTTGATGTCCTCTTCTTGTTTCCCTTCTACCGTCGAGATGGGGTCACACCCAGAAATGATAGTTGATTTGATCTTGGTTGTCCAGAGCAAGCTGCCTTGTTCTCGGTAGTCCTCTGTTCCCAGGGGTGGCATGCTGCCTCTCTGCCTTATGCCTCCTGGTTTTTGTTGCAAAGGGCAAATTTTCTGGAACACTGATGACAGCCCTTCTAAAAAGATTAAGTAACCTCCATTGTAACTGTACCAAGGCAGGTTGGTAGAGGAAGAGAAAAAAGTCGATTCCTTGAATGTCTCTAATAAAGGTTTGTTTGCCATCACTTAAAAAAAACAAGCGTTCCAAGCAGAACTATGGAAGTGAAAAATAACAGAAAAAATTGGAAATTCACTCATTTGGAAGGAGGAAGGAAGGAAGGAAGTAAAGAAGGAAGGCAGGCAGGAAGGAAATAAGCAAGGGAAGAAAGGGAAAATAAAAACGGAGGAATAAGGGAAAAGAAAGGAATAGGAGGTGACGTGGCTGTTGGTAACATTAGTCTCTGAAACCAGCTGGAATATTGTGGGTCTCTCAGCTTGTGCATAATGAATAAAGGCTTTCCAAATGACATAGGTTTGGTTCCAAGAGGGAGGAGGCCTCTTCGGCGCTCATTCCTTCAGAACCACAGTATTGCAGGCTGCACACCCTCTCACCGCCTGTTTTCCCTGTTTACCCAAGGGAAAGGGGGTGGAGTGCCCTTTAATTATTAACTTTTAAAATATCCTCTTTATTATTTGTGGACATGGCAAAAGCAAAACTTATATTTATAGAAAATCTCATTCTTTATTTTAATCCTTTTTTTTCAGTTTCTCCCTACTCAAACTTTCACCTGAACCAAACCCCAATTTAACAGATCCAAGCAGCACTTGGATCAAAGGGAGAGAAAGGAAAGGGAGTGAGGCCCTGGGCGAAATCCACCCCTGGTGAGTGCAGAGAGATGTCCCTGGGAATGCCCCATACTCACATCTGGGGCTCCTCTGACTGGCTATGTCAGAGGAGGACATTGTCCCAAATGACAGCATTTCGTTTCAGTAGTTCCAAGGAGACAAGATCAAGTTTATTCCCCTATCATAGTCCTCAACCATCTGTGAGCATCCTACATAAAATTATGTTTTACATAAAATTGAAGGTTCTGAAATAAAATCTGAAATGCCTTGTTCAGGAGTTTGGAACAATGAATGTTGAAAATGCTAACAAATTGTTTTGAAATTTTATCTGGGTCCTCTCATGCCTAATTGTTAATGGACTCATTTTTAAAATCTGTGTGTCCCAGACTTTTCATGTTTGAGACTCAGCAAGACCTGAGCCATGACAGTGATGACATGTGATGCGTGCCTTAGAGCAGCTGTTTCCTTAGAACTAATGGTGAGGAGTTATATCTCTATCACCGAATGGTGGGGGAAGAAAATTTCTTTTTATAGTAGTGAGATAAAGTATTGTCTTTTGGGGTTCAATATCTACTATTTACATATTAAAAGCAGTGTTTAATATTGCCTTGATATATATTAGGCATCTGGTATTTGTTGAATGGATGAATGCCAATTGGCATGATAGAACATATACAATGAAATTAATGTAGGAAACATAGGTTGCCCTCAAGTTATCAAATACCAGTGTAGAAAACAGTAATAAAAATGAGGTGACTTCTTTTTTCTCTTGGTTATTCAAATTGACATGGGACTAAAATTACCATTATTTTGACACATAGAAAGAAGTAGTCCCCACACTCGGTGTTTAGGTTAGTGGATACTTTTTGGTTTTTCTGTCACATGTGCAGACCAGAGAAATACAAAACTTGATCGACACTTGTGTTTTGGAACTAATAGTTTCTGCGATTTTCAGAAAGAGATACCTATGGATGGTATAAACACTGAAAGCCAGACAGACATTAAAATATAAATTGAAATGAGTATATTCTGGGAATCATATTAAAGATACAATTGAAAGCTAGTGCTTTATGCACATGAGAGTAAAGAAGTTAATGTTTGATAAAAAAAAACACTGTGTAGTAAATCATTTTGGCTTTTCTTTGCTGGGGCGAAAAAGTATTTGGCCCAGCTGTCATTTTTTTGAGGGCATTTTAGAGTTAAAGCTCATGATGTGTCATCTCAATGGGGATTAATAGGTGTGTTAAATGATGCTAAATGTTTCATTCTTTCTGTGTGGTAAATTTCTAGCACTAGATTTTATAATGAAAGTCATTAGTTAATGTATCTCTATTTATTAATTCTAGAAGTTCAAAATGAAACACAGTTTTCTGGGAAATTATTATTTGTCTCAGTTGGAGTGAGTAACCAGAAAGGAGATGATAATGGAAAGCGCCAGGTAAGACCTCGGGTCAAAGCGAGTTCTGTGCCCAGGCACTCCTCCTCTGTGAGTGAGCGAGCCCAGGGGTCCAGGTGAGAAAATCCCTTCAGGGAAAGGGATCCAACTGGACTGAGCAGAGTGAGGTGATTTGGTCCAGATACCAGAACTCCCTTTTTAATACAGCCAGGAATGGGACGGACAGTGAAAGAAAACCCAGTGAACATAAACCGATCCAAAGTCCAATGATCAAAGGAATGTGTAGGAAACCAAGAAAGGATGCCATACTTAGATCTAAATATGAAGAAAAACACAGGCAGGACTGGGATGATTCGGGTCAGGGCACAAGTGTATAGAGGCTCAGATGAGACCAAAGATAGGTCTTGAGATCCAGTCCCAAGAACTCCTTGAAATAATGCAGGAAGCTCTGTCAGGAGCACAGTCCGCAAGGGAAGGATGTTGAGAGCAGACCCAGGAGAGGTGAGGAAAGGACAGGGGACTTCTTGAGGGGCCTCATCAAACCTGTAAAGGGTTTTAAACATCAATCCCAGGGAAATGGGCACATCACCACTATTGAATCATTCACTTATTTGACTTGTACAAAGCATTAACTATATATACCCCAAACATTGGGCTAGAAGTTCAAGATAGAAGATAAGAGGCTTATCATCAAAGACTTTATAGTCTAGTGCCTTTTTCCTTGGATCTATGTATCTAAAAAACTACAAAATTTAGTTAATTTTCTAGGTCCTTTATATTTTCTCTTACAAATGAGTGTTACTACATCAAGATAGTCAAGAGAAAAATTATAGTTATTGTCAGATTACTAAAATATATTGTGACTTTCACTTCTCAGTGCCTCAGTTTTTCTCATCTAATAGATTCAATAAATTCAGTGGCTTCCTCAGGGAAGATGGAAATTCAGGAGAAGTATTTCATATTAATGATGGATGCTTTCTTTTTTCTCATTTTTTGATTTTATTAAATCTTTCAGTTTACCAACTCCACAGTAAGCTGTCAAATCCTATATTTGGGTCATGCAAAAAATAATAATATTAATTTCTACATGTAATGGTCCCTAAATAACCTAAAAATGTATGTCAAATATTTTATGTTAAAAAGTATCCACAAATTGGTCAAATTTCTGAAAGGAATTGCAGATTAATCAGTAGTATTGGCAAAAGTAATCATTAAAAATAACATGTTATGCATATTTGCACAGAAATTCACTTAGCTAACATGGTTCTTCACCTTTTTTTTTTGTTTGTTTGTTTGTTTAAATCAGTATACCCTGGAGCAAAAGAGGTAAGTTGGTAAATTAATCAGTGATGAGGGTAAAATTGCACAGACTAAAGACTTCTGCTTAACAAAGTCCCTTTATTGCCTCTTTTTATCGAATGGCAGTAATTCCAAGAAGGGGAACGGTTGCCATCATACCCGAGACAAGGGCTGTTCAATACTTGATTAGATGGAGGCTAGTCCTGCTTTTCACCTTCATCTCAGGTGCTCATCCCTGAAGTGGTAAAATAATGACAGCGCTATTATTAATCAAAAGATTGTGCTGGAAATTTTGTTTAAAAATAATAATAAAAGAAATTGTAGGACTAGAGGGGACCTAGAAAGGACAGTTAGCTAGTCTTAGATAGGTAGCCATTAATCCAGCTTTTGGGGGTTTTCAGGAAAAGAACATTTCTATCATTTATCTGTAAAAGCTATGTTATCATTTAATACTCTGTGCTGTTCAGAGATATGTTGTTCCTTTATTTATATGCTTACTCACTAGTTCAACAAATATATACATAAGACCTTTATGTATTAGGCAATAAGGCAAATGAGATTCTACAACTTTCAGGGAATTTATAATCTAGTAAGAAAAAAGGGGCAATAAAACAAAATATGACAAATGATGATAAATATTATAATAAGCAAAGTTTAGGGGCCCACAGTGAGGATTTGTCATCTGGACTAAGGGGTGGGGGAAGGCTTGTTTGAGAAAGTTAGTTTTAAGTTGGATCTAAAGCTAAAACAAGTTTCCAAGTGAAGTCAAGGTTGGGGTGGGGCAAGGAAAAGGGGGAAAAAAGAATTTTCATCCACATCACACAAATTTTGCCATCCAGCTGTGCTCCCTTTTATGTTAGTTTGCTGGGGGGTCCCACAGGAAGCCTAGGCCTGGTCTCTGGAAGCCGGGTGTGGGCGAGACACCCCCGGGGCTGTGAGGGCTGAGCGGAGACCCGCGGTGATGCAGGGTGCAGGCTCTGACATAAAATCCTGGCTTAGAAGCTCAATTTTTTAAATTTCCCAAACCTATGACTTTGGATAAATTAACACAAATTTACAATTTATCCCCCACATACATTTAACATAGAAACTGTGATAAAAATGTCTTCCCTACAGGTTTGTTACGACGGTGATTCAAAGAACTAGTGAAAGGAACACCTTAATGCACTCAGCAAATGTTCATTGTTATTGTTGTTTTTGTTCCTTTCTCTTCTGATTCCAAGAAGCCAGTTTAATTGTTATTTCTAAGAAAAAATCCCATCACTTCTTATTCTTTATTCTTTAGATTTATTGCAGAATCACGGTATCTTGTTCCCAGACTTTGATTTTACCATCCCAGCTGCCGGTGGTCTGTAAGTTGCCAGATGTATAGCTCTGATTTAAAACCCCTGGGTGTGTATTTGTCAGTAGTTTGGGAGAATATTTGAATATTTGGAAACTCCAAATATAATTAGCATCTGGTAAGGTGTATATGTTTCTGACAGCATAAGGCTGGGTTATGGCTTTGCCCCCAAGAGTGAAAGAAGATGAGAGGCATGTTATCAAAGCTCCTTAGTGACAGTCACAATGACATCTGTTCTTTAGACCAGGACCCTGTGTTCTCCAAATTAGGATTTAATTTTGTGTGCGTGTGTGTGTGTACACACATAAAATCTTTATTTCTTCTTGAGGGAGAATGGTGAAAACAGACTTCAGCATAGCAGAATCATGAAGTACTGATTGTTTAAAGGGTCCTGGAGGTACAGGAAGGAAAACCACATGCTAGAATCGCTAATTCTAAGTCCCAGTGGAAGATGAATAGGCTCTATTTATACATACTGGACTGAACTCTGAGACTACCTAGGATAAGAGACAGAAAGGCCCCCATTTCAAATTGCCAGGCATCTGTTGCTAATGACTGTATTTAGTTATAGTGCATAGGGCAGGTGAATGTTCCCCTCTCCGACTTGTTCCTGCTATTATCCAGATAGCTACTCTTGTTTTTCTTTTTTGCTTTTTTTCTTGCTAAAATCACAGAGCTGAGCTAGTAGTAGCAAGCCATCGGGACCTGCTAATCAAATCTGAGCGACCAGGGCTCCAATCTCAGCTCATCATATGACTTAAGAGGCCTTCATTTAGACAGGCTCTGAAAAGTCCCTTCTAAAGCCTTTACAAAGTGAGAATAATCTTCATTAAGTGCTACAGATTTCACAGGAAAAAAATGGATTAGGGGCTTGCCACAGGAAAGATAATTAATGTGCTAGAGAGAAGTATAGGCAATAGAAAGAAAATTTTCTCCATAATAAGAAAAGAAAAAAATTACAACAACCAGGGTGGATAATGATTAAATGTTAAGAAGCAGTTCCTGCTGGCTTGATTTTTCACAGTACAATTAAAGTTGAGAGGGAGCGAGAAACAGTTGGGGTGGGAAGAGACACATACACGTACATACAAAGGAATCACACACACACACAAAATATAATCTCAGGATTAAAAGGTACGTTTAAGGTTCTTTTGTTGCGAGATTGATATTTATCTCTCCTGGATCTATAAAGATTATATCTTTTACTGTGTTAAAGTCCTCTGAAACATCTTTCTAAATTGCCTTTCAATACATTCTTGGTCAAAATATTGTTGTGGGCTGAGAAATAATTTTGAAGTTATTTTCTAAGTTATTTTACAGCGAAAGAAGTCTTAGACAGCAATTTTTCTCCACTGTTTAATTCAACTATCTCGCTCTCATAGTTCTTGCTGAAATTGGTGTTATTTCAGGCCCTGAAGCAAATGATCCTTTGCCCCTTGTCTAATTTCCTCCTTTCCAGACAGCAGGACTTGACTTTTTATCAAGGAATCAAATGCCCACCCAATGGGCCTGCTGGGACTTTTTCCAACCAAAACACATTTCTTTCCTGCGAATGTGTAATCATTTGCAAGTGAGTACACAGTCGAAAACCTGTTGATAGAAAATGCTGGAAAAGCCAGTTCTTTTTTTTTCTTATGGTGCTAGATGTACCTTGGATGGACACAATTTATAACTACTTGCTAATTTATTTAATTATAATTGCAATAAAAATTAGAAGTCACCTCTTTTTTAGGGAGGGTGACATTTGATATCTATACTTCAGTGGAATTGCTCTGAATCCAGAACCAGGTCCTATGCTTTGTATTTCATTAGCATTCTTTCCAATTACAATACGTATTGTTTGACTACGATGCATCTGGTTCTGTTAGGCACACTCACACACACACGTGCACACGCACAAATCTAAACATGAATAGAATCCTATTGCCTCATGGTTTATGAAACAGACACAAATAACCACAATAAAATGAAACAGTTATAATACAGGATGTGTAAATTGCAACAGTGTACTATAAGACCATCTAAATGCTGCCTAGGGGTTGCATGTTGGTTTGAATTTCATGGAGGAGGCGATGTTGGAGTTGTTCCTTGAAGAACTGAGTAGAAATTTACCTGGCAGGAAAGTAGGAAAGGATTTAACTGCCACCCAAATTATCTTGTGAAACACAAATGTGATCATGACATTCTTTTGCTTCAAAGATTCTAATGAACCCACATTATTTAAAGAAAAAAGCCCCAAATACTTAGACCTCATTATTTTAAGTCTTTTCATAATCATGTGCCTGTCAATATGAGATTTTTCTAGTGTCCTCGAGGGCAGCTTCTATGCACAGAAAAGGATTCTTTTCAATTTTCAAATTAATATTTGACATATTAGAGATCCAATTTAATATTTCCTTACTCTTTTACATTCAACTTAGAAATGTTATCATTCTATTAAAAATGTAGCATATTTCAACAACTACTCCCAAGGGTATTTTAAATCTAATTAATTGAAATTGTTTAAACACTTTAAACTGAATTTGTACATTTAAAAATCTTGATTTTTAAAAGATCCTAAACTATCTAATTAACAAGTAATATTTTTCTAAGTACTTAAGTAAATATCAAGAAATCCAATTAATTAAACTTTTAAATATGATGAAATTTCACTTCTTTTTAAATGCCTTGGTACTATTCAAAAACTTAGTAACATTTTCCTATGCCTTTGAAATTCAAATAAAAAGCTTATAAATTATCAAATTATACAATTTAGATGGGAATCACAGAACTAATCCATTGGATACTCCAATGTGCCAAATTCTCTTATGCATTAAAAATATAAAAATACCAAGTATAAACAGATTATGTCTATATATAACTCCCAAATTAATTCCCTGAGTTTAGTTTACTTCATCTTTTATATACAGCAGGTCCTCAAATAACGTTGTTTCACCCAATGTCATCTCATTATAATGATGAGGAGATGCAGTAGGAACTTAACTCTCATTTATATCAATTAGCCTATGGTAATATTGGTTTAGTTTTATGTCATTTTTCTGAAAGTTACAGAAGCTATCCATGACATTGAGGACTTATTATATTTATTTTCAAATTCCTTAGGGTTGTATGACACTTCCACATTGTACCAGAGGTTGTTATCTGCCACAGAATTTCTAGTCTCTTAATTTTTCCTTGGTAATATAATCTTGGCTTTATTCAGGGCAGCTGTAGCCCAAATAAATGACATTTCCCAAGCTGTTTTGCATCTAAGGGTGGCCGTTGACCAACATCTGCCCAGTGAAATGGAAGTGTTGTGTGTGACTTCTGGGAGAGCTGCTTAAAGGAAAATGACTTGCTTGGGAATAGAGTTGTTTCTTATGTTTTTGCTTTTCTTCTTTCTTCCAGCTGCCATCTGGGACTACATGGTGACTTTGAAGATCAAAATAGAAAGGACCTGGGTGTTTGCTAAGGCGACCATAACCAAATACTACATATGGGAGGCTTAAACAACAGAAATTTATTTTCTCATAGTTCTGGAGGGTAAAAGTCCAAGGTCAAGGTGCCAGGAGGACTGGTTTCTTCTGACGCCTCTCTCCTTTGCTTGGAGGTGTTAGGCTTCACATTTTGTACTCCCACAGTTGCCCCTCAGTCTGTGTATTGTCTGTGTCCTGATCTCCTCTTCTTGTAAGTCATATTGAATTAAGGCTCACCCATATGATCTCATTTTACCTTAATTTCCTCTTTAAGGAATATATCTTCAAATACAGTCACATTCTGAGTTATTGGGGGTTAGGACTTGAACACATGAATTTTGGAGGGTCAAATTTCAGCCTATTACAATTACTGTGAACTGAATGTTTGTCTTTTCAAAATTCTCGTATTGCAGCCTAATCCCCAATGGGGTGGTATTTAAAGGTGGAGCTTTTGAGGGGTTGGTAATTTGGTCAAAGGGTGAGGACTTCATGAATAGGGTTAGTGTTCATGTAGGAATTGATACAGAGCCCTGGCCTGATACAGTAGCTCAGTTGAGCAGAGCATCGTCTGGATACGCCAAGGTTGCTGGTGCAATCCCCGGCTGGGGCACATACAAGGAGCAGCCAGTGAATGCATCATGGAGCAATAAAGTGATATTCCTCTCTCTCACCCTCTCTCTCTCTCAAGAAAGTTAATTAAAAAAAGAAAAGAATAGATATTGAAAGCTTGCTTCCCCTCTCTCTGCTCTCAGCCATGTGAAGGTAACAGTGAGAAGGTGGCTATCTGTAAGCCAGGAAGCGAGATCTCACCACACACCAGATCTGCCAGTGCCACGCCTCCAGAGTTGTGAGAAACAGTGTTTGTTGTTTAAGGCACCAGTCTATGGTATTTTTATTATAGCAGCTGGAAATGATGCAGATAACAGTGCTACAAATAACTGATAGGATTTTACTTAATCATGAATGTACAGGAAGGCTCACAGAAGTGGTGAAAAAACAGAGATTTGAAGAATAGAGATTAACAAGTGAAGATATGGGGTTAGAGAAAGGAATACTCCAGAAGGAGAGAATGGAGAGAAAAAGGGCATGTGGTAGAAAGAGAGGCCCACGGCTGGGTTCCTGGAGTGACGGAGCACCTAGTGAGAACACTGGCTGGGGAGGAAGGGAGTTGAACCACACAGGTCAGGTAGGGTAGGGATTTTTTTTTTACCCAGGAGCAACGGAAATATTTTGATTGTTGGAAATAAGCATGGCATGATCAGATTTGCATTTTGAAAAGGTCACTGTGGCTTCAGTTTGGAGAATAGACTGGGAGGATGCCAGAATCAATGGGGGAAACAAATAGAGAAAAGAAAAGAAAAAAGCATTAGACTGGGTCTTGAAGAGTGCCAACTTTTACTGGCTGGGGAAAGAGGGGAAGTTTATAAACATTTTTTCCAAGAAGTTGTCCTGAGAGGAAGTGAGAGAAAGATCAGTAGCTGAACAAGGGCATGGGGGTCAGATTTTTTTAAACTGGATAGACATGGGCATGTTTAAAAGTTGATGGGAAGTCACTGTGGAAAAGGGTTTGACCGTTCCCCAAAAAGCTGAACATAGAATCACCATATGACCCATCAATTCCGCTTCTAGGTACACATCCAAAACAACTGGAAACAGGTGTTTAACAAAAACTTATACACAAGTGTTCACAGCAGCACAATTCACAATCACCAAAAGGTGGAAACAACCCAAATGCCCATCAGCTGATGAATGGATAAACAAAATGTGGTTTATCTCTACAATGCATATCATTCAGTCATAAAAATGTACTGATAGATACTGCAATATGAATGAACTTTGAAAATACTACGCCAAGTGGAAGAAGCCACACATGGAAGGTCACATACTGTATGATTCTGTTTACATGACATGTCCAGAATAGGTAAATCGTGGAGATAGAAAGCAGATAGGTGGCTGCCAGGGGTGAGGGAAGGGAAAAAGAGGAATAACTGCTCAGTGGATATGGGGTTTCCTTTTGAGATGATGAAATATTTGGAAGTAGAAATGATGGTTGTCTAATATTGTGAATGTACTAAGCGCAACTCAAATGTATGCTTTAAAATAGTTAATTTTATGTCATGTGAATTTTACCTCAATTTAAAAAAAGGAAGAGACATTACTGGGGAGACTCCATATGAAAAGCAGAGAGAAGCATTAATAAAGATTGGCAGGTCTCTGAGAATTTGTGAGGAGATAGAATTAAAGCAAGTGTGGAGAGATTTGCCTAATATAAGTTTGTAGGGTAGCTCCTTTATTGTAAGAGAAAGGAAGTAAGAATGATGAGCAGGTATAGAAAGATTTGTGCATTTGCTATTAGGAAACTGAGGAGAGCCCTTATGAATGGAATATATCTTCACTACAAATTAACAAGTGACATCACCATGTGCTGAAAGCAAAGGAACTGAAGGATTGATTAAAGATTTAAGAAATAAATGTAAAAACATTGTGAAAAAGCCATTGGAGAAAGTGAGAGAATGTAGACTGGCGATCAATATAAGACAGCTAGAGCTGCTTAGGTTCACAGCCTGTTTGAGACTTGGAAGCTGTAAAGGAACTAACCAATCTGCCATGTTACATGATTTATTTTTCTTAGCTATGTTTAGGTCCCCAGGTGCAAGCATGAAGAAAGAGTTGGCTAACTCAGGACTGGGCTTTTGCTGGACTTCCATGGTGAAAAGACAGTACAGCAGGAGAGTTGCAATATTGACAAGAGCATTACTGAAACAATGAGTCATGAAATGAGATTATCTCAGGAGGGAAATTAGGAAAGGAAAAGTTAGGGTGCATGAAATAGGAGAAAATAGAGGGATCAATGCGCTGGAAGTGCTGATGATGTTGGATAAGGGCCAAGACAACCCAGTAAAGTATACTAAACGTAGAAGAGTTTGTGAGTACAGAGGTGGTACGGGAATTAGCGACATCTGTTAGGCAACAGGTAAAGTGGAGGGGATAACTGAGTGATGGGCTGAAAGGAGTGGACAAGGACAAAGAAGATGCCAAGGAGCTGAACACTCAGGATGCTGGTTGGCTCACAAGGTCATCTATGTAGACACTAAGACCATTCAGGCTTCCAACAGGACTTCGGTAAAAAAGAAAAAAGTTTGAGGCTAGATGTCACAGACTTTGATTAAAAAATGGGAATAATAAGACGCTAGCTTGGGTAAATATGGGATGGTTAAAGATTAGTAAAGTCAGATGCACTTCGTCTAAATGAGCAGAGTGTGAGGAGACAGGTTGGGTGAATGCAGCAACAGAGATTAGGCTACTAACACTAACTCCCGGCTGCAGAATAGTTGGGACATGGGATAATAAACTGACACGTACTGTGTTGCAGAGAAACTGTCATCGCAGAAGACATACATTTTCTCTAAGGCAGAAAGATGGAAGAAACCCTGGGAAACCGGTTTGACGGTAGTGGTTGTGTATCAGACTGGGACTAGTGGTCAAAAAATAAAAAGAAATGTATTCTGTCTTTTGTGCCATGGAAATTTAATGAAGGAGTTGGTTACAAAGCTTTTGGCAGTACTGGAAGAACAGAAGGAGAGAGATGAGGTCGCTGTCGAAATATAAAAGGAGAAGCAGATTTCCGGGGATCAGAAGGCACTAATGCCCGTAGGCAGCCCTTGCTGTGTGCTACTGGAGAAACTGTCATGGTCAGTTCTGGCTCCATCTCAGCCAGGGCTAGAACCACTGAGACTGCGCTTCCCTGGCCCGGCTGCTGGAGTCCAGCATTCCTACCATGGGTACCACAATTGCCAACAATTACCACACCATCGTTGGAGCCAGAAGCAGGGAACTAATCCCTCTCTCCCACCTTCTGTTCTTCACTGTCTTCTGTTGGCAGAAGGAAGCCACCTGGCAGGGGGCCTGCAAAACTACGCTAATGATCTCTCAGTCCTAGCAATGTGGATCCAAGTATAGAAGCGTAGGTGTGGGCTGAGAGAAAACACTGAGTGACTGGCAGGGGGAGGGCTTGCTGGTTATGGATAAACTATTCTAGAGGGCACAGCAGAGGGTTGGGGTGGAGAGGTGGGTCAGGGAAGAATAATGGGAAACATCTCCTCCTCTGACGATTGGTGAAAAGTCCCACAACTGCTCACCACCACCCTTACTAAGCCACCTGAAGCTGTCTTCACCGCTGCTACTGTGGATAAACCAAGACCAGTCCCATTTCCCCTTTCATCATCAAGGATATCACTGTAGCTAGTGTTTCCTCATTCTCCAGCATCATCATTTTTTACTCTTATGGAATCATTCCCATCCGAATATAATCATGGAGTAATGTTTCTCATTAAAAAAAAAAAGAAAGAAAGAAGAAAAAAAAAGGAGGAAAGAAGGAAGGAAGCCCCACCCCCTTTTTATTGTTTTGCAAGTACAGTTGTCTCCATTTCGCCCCCACCACTTTCCCCCATCCCACCAACCCCCACCTCCCACCCCCAATCCTACCACCCCTTGGCTTTGTCCATGGGTCCTTTACACACATTCCTTGATTACCCTTCCCCTTCTTTCCCCCATTATCCCCCTTCCCCAACTCCTCGGGGCGGTGAAGGACAAATACCATATGATCTCACGTATTAGTGAAACCTAATCAACAAAACACAAGCAAGCAAAATATAACCAGAGAAACTGAAATAAAGAACAAACTGACAACCTTTTCTGACTCCATTGTATGCTACATCGTAGTAAATGACAACTCTCCCTCTCCAGTTGCTCAGGCTAAGAGCCTTAGAACCATCCTTTACTTCTTTCTTTCACTGTGTCCACCCACTTCGATCCTGTGTACCAATCTACCTGTTGAATCATGGCAGCTGCACCTTCAAGGTACTTTGTTACTTATTACTGCTTTTACCACTAAAATTTTAATCTACTCTACACACAGCAACCAAATGATCCTTTTAAAATATTTAAGGTCATGTCTCCTCTTTGCTCAAAGCCATCCAGAACCTTCCCATCTCACCCAGAGAAAAGTCCAAAGTCCATCTATTTCATGACCAATAACTGGTCTGTATGGGATGTGCACTGTCTCCTCTTTGACCTTTCTCACCTCCTGTTTCTCCTCCCCTCGCTCACTCTGCTCTGGCTTCACTGGTCCCCTTACTGATCCTGAAAGATACCAGACATGCCTACCTCGGAGCCTTTGCACTAGCTTTCCCCTCTGCCCACGACAGTCTGCCCACAGTCATCCACGTGACCTGCTCATTCTCTCCCTTCAGGTCTCTGTTCAAAGGTCGTCCTCTCAGTGCAGGTTTTAAAAACTAACCTCCTTAAAGCAGCAACGGTTCTCCCCCTCTTAGTACTTATCACCATCTGCTATATAAATGTATCTATTTGTTTATTTCTCTTGTCTGTGTTGCTCCCACAAAACACAAGGTTCAGGAGGGCCAGGACTTTGCTCTGCTCTTTGCCGGGTCTCCAGAACCTGAGCAGGGCCCGGAATCTTATGAGCACTGAATAACTATTGAGTTCAATGAATATAGGGGTGGGCAGAAGTAGTTTTACACAATACAAACAAGTCATACAATAATAAATAAATTATAACACAATAATAAACTCTGTGTTTCACGTCCTCGCCACCGTTGATCTACTTTTGCCAACCCCTGTAGATAGAAGCATGGAAGACAGGCACATAAATCACATTTTGTGAGGCTCTGCTCTCTGGCTTTGGGTATGACTCCGTGATGTGCTTGACACTTGTGAGGAGCAGTAAAACCTATAAATTCTCAGGGGAGGCCACTGTCACTTCATTCTGAGTCCCTATTTCTCTACCGTGAACCGAAAACACTCACAGTTTTAGATCAAGCCTTTCAGTTTTCAGTTTGGAGAGGCTGAGGATTCTGTTTGGTTTACTTTCTTAACTTATTCCAGAGAAAGAACTTAAAACAGATAATGCTGATGAAAAAGAAAATCTTAATCTGTGAAATGTTCTGATGTTAAATAAATTCCTCTTGGACTTGGTGGTTGTTTTGGTCAGAAATATGGAAACTGAACTCCAAATTCTGAATTTCATGCAGGAAAAACTAGACGTCTGAAACACATTCGCTTATATCTGGTAGAAGTTTCTGAGGTATATGTTATTTTTCCTCAAGCAGCATACTTTTTTTTTTAACCTCTAAAGGGCAGGATAGTTTGTGTGTTCTTTTGAGCTGTTTGGATAATGTATTCACATGTGTCTTCTGTGTCTAATCATTTGGTTGTGTTTGAGTGGTTATTAGTGAATTCTCCTCACGCTCACTAAGGATACGGGTGTGTGCCAGAATGGCCGTGCTATACACTCACACGCCCGCCTCCTCCCGGTGGGACATGCTGGTGAGGAGGAGCCGGGAGTGAAAGGGTGCAGGCCGAGGGAGAGCAGGGAAGAAAGAGCAATAACAGCCGGAGACGGAAAGTATGCCTGAAGGCAGGGAGAGAGGCTGGAAGAAAGGCGCTGGGAGAAATCCGAGAGGCCGGCTTTAGGGGAGAACAGCTGCACTGCATATTGCTTTCTGACAGATCAGTTGAAATGCTTCATAAAAGTCCTCAGCCCTTTCAGCAAATATATATTTTTTGTTTGGTTTGGTCTTTTTTTGTTTGAAAAGCATATAATAGGGTTGAGAAGACAGTGTTTAATCAAGGAGAAAACAGTTCTGTTCCTGTGAGTAAATTAATATCTACCTTTAGGCAACTGCTTGAAATGCTTTGGAAACCAAATGGAAGACTCTGGAAAATAAAAAAGACTGCACAGAGCCAAGCCTATGAAAACAAATGAAGGTCTAAGATTTTTAAAGAAACAGACAGGAACATTTTTGGCCCTTGTAGTAAACCTGTTTTGTATTGATTAGGCAAACCAAATCAGACAAATGGACATGTTTGGTCAATTCAACTTTCCGGGGCCCGGTGCCATAGCTGCACCATGTGGTGGAGATCTGGAGACCCAGGGAGAGGAGGGTTTCTGGGAATCCGACTGACATGATTATTCAAGTTGCTTATTTTCCTTGACAGTTCTGTGTGGTTGAGACTTAAAGCTTTGCTTTGTTTATATTATAATGATATTTGTATACACTGAAGACAACTGAGCTTAGCAGATGATTGAGGAAAAAAATTTTAAATTGTTGCTCTGGTGCTTTCGTCTTTCTCATTTGTTGGGGGTGGTAGGGGGTTATGTTTTTATTTTTTTAAACCTGGGAGGTATGTTAGGTATAGTGGGGGTGGGGTGGGAAATGATAATGAATAGGACTCAGGAAATGTCATCTACTGAGAGGCATGAGAAATACAAGTAGCCACAATGGAGGTCCTCCTTGGACCACCATATAGGAGAACCCAGTGGTAAGAAGTTAAATACACGGCAGAGGAGGGTGTGCAGGACTGAAGTGAGCGCAGGGTGCGGGGCAGTCATTCCAGGAAAAGGAAAGGGCATGAGGGACCCCCTCAGGAGATGGGTGGAGGGATTCACCGGGCTCCCAGTTCATAAAGACATTAGTAGGAGGGGGAAAGGAGCAAAAAGAAAGCATGGCTATAATCAAACCATGAAGTCTTTGAATTCCAGTCTAAGCAATTATTTTTTGTCAACATGGATCAGTTTATTGCAATGGTCATAGTCTTTGACCAAAAATTCCACTGTGAAAATAATCCTAAATTGGAAACTTTTATGCGTAAATATGCTATGTTATTTATAACAGCATAAAACCAGAAAGACTCTTAATTTTTAACATTAAGGGAAAGTCCAAGGGAAGCTACAGGCAGATCTGCTAATGAGATAAAAAGCTGACAACGTTTATGTAACATAGGAAACAGAATAGAATGCAGAATGCAAGAAGCACATGTCTAGGGGAAACTGAGAAAGCGCACTAAAAAGTCAATAGTAGTTGCCTTCGAAGGATTTTTTCCTTTCAATAACCTTTCTTTGGAGAAAGAAAACCCATGGGAATCTCTTCAGAAAGAAAATAAAATCGATATTACATTGCAATGGTTTCTGTATCTTTTCATATTATTATCTAATGTGTTTGATCGGTGCATAAATTTGTTACTAAGATTAAGAAAGCTTACACTTTCACAAAAAAACAATCTAAGGAGTTAAAACTTACAACTTCTTTGATCACATCTTTAGAATAAATGATTAGATCTTTCATTACCGTTTTCAAACTTAAGTCAAAATACCGGCACAGAACACAAAGCAAGTGGATATCCCCACCAGTTTACAAGCTAATACTGCACAAACTGTCACTAAAAAACAAAAACAAAAACAAAAACAAACTCAAGTCAACTTTAATTTTTGCTTTCAGGAAAACATTTTACTTATGTAAATAATCTATCCCATTTCCTCAATTTAGCATGCAAAATAAGATCCCATTTCACTTAATCTGTGTTGACTTTAACTGTTTTTATTTAAAGGAGCTATTCCTCCTAGGGCTTTTCCCCTCCTGGTACTATTGTGTACATTTGAACAAACAGCTACCCCACTACTTCTCCTGGGTGCTTTGGGAAGGAGAGGGAGCAGATCCTCAGTGCTATCGAGTTCTTTTAAGAGTTCATGGTCACAGGCTAGAACTCCTCCTCCATGGCCTAGTTTTAGAGCTGCCCTCTAGGGCTGTTATCTTGGAAAGTGTTTGTGTCCATGCACTGAGTTCTGTGGGCTTCTTGAGCATTTTTAAAAATTTGCCCTTGGGAATGCTAGCAAGGTTGGAAGCTGCCCCAAAATCTGGAGGTGTGGAAAGGAGGGAGAAGAAACTTTGTTTTGATTGTTCTTTCAGTTTATCATCTTGAGCTCTCTCTCCCACTCATTCTGTCCCCTCTCCCTCCCTTGTCCTTGTCCCTTTACCCTTGACCCCTTTCCGTTCTTCTTCCCTCCCTCCTCTCCTCCCTTTACCTTTTCCCCTTCCTTTTCTTCCTTCTATTCTCTCTCATATACACACACAAACACATTTTTTGGAGGAAAGCTGTATAGTCCCTCCCACAATTTCTCTTCTCACCCTTCTTGAGTCTTGAAACATTGTTTCATCAAACCTGAGATGATGATTTATTGTGTGTGTGTGCATGTATGTGTGTGAGCAATCAGTACTGTGGAATGACTGTGGAATGTCCCGTAATTCCCACTCTGAATCTAACACTAGCCCTTGTCTGTGTCCCCCCCCCCCCCCCACAGTCCTTAGATGGGGGGGAAGGGGGAGGGAATTTTGCTTGTGTCATCAATTATACTTTTTAATTTTCACAGGCTTTAAGACATTCTGGATCTCAGAGCTTGGAGGGGGGGTCCGGTCAGCAGGGGAACTATTTCCCTCAGGCAGGCTGATGTCTTCTCTGGCTTGGAAGGCTGTGAGCTCCCACAGGGGAAGATTCCATTTGTCTGAGCCTGCAGAGTCTGACTCACCGCCCCCCGGGGGGCAGAGTTCTGACCGGAGCTGGGAGCGAGCCCCTGCCTTAAAGGCACAGCGCATGGATTCTGGCTTAAGAGAGGAGGAGGGAGCTAACAAGTACAGTAACTGGGCTGCTTGGCTCTAGTTTCTAGCTGCCTTGTTCATGTGGCCATCATTGATAAACATAAACTTCAATGAAAAGACAATTGTTTACTCAAAAGCCCCTTCACTTGGGAATGGAGAAATGCATATTGAATTTTACATTCCCTTGTGAAATTGAAATCACCTGCATCATCCACGTGGTGAATAAGAATATTTATTGTATGATTAAAGTTCTGCTTCACATGGGGAGAAAAAATCATTTGCTCGTCACGATTTTTCCGCCTCCTTGGTTCTCAGCCCACTCACTTCATAAATTAACAACAGGTAGCGTCAATCTCTCTTCAAAATATGTAAGACACGTGTAACCTGGAGGGCTCACGCTGTGTGAGCTAGTGAAAATGGGTGTCGTCATTAACTTGAACACCCGCACCTTAAAGTCTAAGATCCTGCTTGCTTGGGTGCCGGAAGTTTGGTGTTTTAGGGATACTATGCCAGGTGGGTTTCCTCAGGGTGTGCACGTGTGTTCATAAATCACCCCTTGTCCTTTCCGGCTGAGGTTGGTCAGCTACCTCGAACTTAACAGCCTAGAGCCTGGACAGAACCAGCAATGCCTTTCGACGCCAACATTCCGGCTGCGTCCTGGGCGTTGCCACGTGGATGAGCCGCAGCCCTGCAGTCTTGGTGCTGCAGAGGCTGGAACTCAGAGGCGCTCCTGCTCCCTCCCACGCAGCTGGAACTCTGACTCCGCCGCGGTACCTGAAGGCCACTCCTGGAGGTGGAAAGATGACAGTTACATCTGTGATCTGTTCAGTTAATGGGTGGGAGTGGGACCGATTATTTTCCTCTGTACTTGACAGGCTCTAGATGTGTATGAAGAAGTAACTTGTATTTAACATTTTTATTTGAGAAACTTTGATGTGTACTTCAATTTACGAGCTATCACCTTGAAAACTCCTTGACACGCAGAAATTACCCACTTGATTTATCATTGTCTTCTGAAGGTTGACTCATTTAGAGATGATGTGACATTTGCATTTGAAATCGGTACTGTATTTATTTCATTGTTCTGAGTCTTTCCAAATAAACCTGTTTTTTAAAAGTAATTGTGTGAAAAATAATAATGTAACACCATTTAGGACTTTATGGGTTACCCTAGTTCACAGCCCTTTCAACTTCAGTCCTCACAAACTCTGCTCAGAATAGCAAAATGACCATATTCCACCAAAAGGAAAATTATGTACTGGCACGAGGGCTGGAGCTGGATTAACAGTAGGAACAATAGCAATGTAAGAACAAGCACTGTAACTTGGCCCATGTTTCGTCACTCCTAATATCTTTCATATAGAAAATAGTAAAACTGATCTTAAACGTAGGGAAATAAAAGTGTTGCTCATGAGGATACAGATGTGGAGATTAAGATGGGCTGACCTAGGCTGAAATCTTTTGATTTGTGGCTTAAGGTAAGGATAAATATACACACTATGCTGTGATTTTTAGAAGACGCCATAGTAACATTCTTGATAAATAGGATGGATATTGCATCCAGGATTTTTAAAATTATCCTTATACCTGAGACCCAATTAGACTGTTGTATGTGGAATACAGACTACCATTGATCCAACAGGGAAAAGTTTGAAATGAAAACTGGAAAACTGAAATGAAAATTTGAAGGTCCAATGTCAACCACTATCCTTACCTAAATCCTAAATATGGGGATGAAAGACAGTCAGATACTTATAATGTACTTTTATTGAGTGCCTACTATTTATCACACACTTTTCTGATTCTTTAAATGGACTGAATCACTTACTCACCCCAACAGCTCCTTGAATAGTACTATTCTTATTTCCATTTCCAAAGCTGAAGAGCTTGCCCCAAATCCCAGAGCTAGTTAGTGGGAGGGCTGGGTGCAAACCCAAGCAGTCTGCCTTGCAAGCCTGCATCTGAATCACCGCAGGAGGTCTTTGGGATGTGGGATGTGCCTGAGATGATAACAATTCAGCAGAGAGAAGAACTGGAGGTGGCCAGTAATCTCCTAACTGAGAAAAAGTGTTTTGGAGAACCAGTCTTTGTACAGCACTTTGTTTTACAGACGAAGATGTTTTATAGCCAAAGCAGCTCAGATGATTTGCTTGAGGTTACTTACAGCTCGTTTGTGGCAGAGGTGAGACTGAAGACTAGGTAGGTTTTTCTGATGTCTATTATTTCAGCCAATGCTTGTTGTATCAGGTGTTGATGATACAGAGCAACACAACAGATGAGGTCCCTGACCGTAGGAAGATTATATCACGGCCAGAACAATGATTTCACATTACACTAGTTTACCAAGGGAGACTGTACATCGCCCATGTTAAAGTATCAGGAAAGTGGGGATAGACCCTAAGTGGGGAGTAAGCTTGATATCCATTCTACCCCATTTTATAGATGAACTTACTAAGGTTTATGGATAATACAATGTTCAAGTCATAAGTATTAGAGGCAAGCACAGTTCAAACCCACCCTGACTCTCCTGCACAGTGGACAGTGTGTGTGCATATGTGTGTGTGTAAGGACATCACAACTTCTTGGTCAGGGAAGAGCTCTTTAAATGAGTCAGTAAAGCTAGTTGGAGCAAGATACCTAGTCAGTTTGCCTGGAACCACAGAGAACCATTTTTTCTGGCAGGGCCCACACTGCCTAATAAAACCTCACCTTTTTTTTTCATGTTTAATTTCCTTAGAAATTCAAACTCAGTGGTTTGCAACTGGTTCCACCTCTCTAGCTGGGGGAGCCTGTGATGTTAGGGAGCATCCACCAGCCTGGTAGCTACAAAAGAGATGGCTCAGACACCAGAACTGGGGCCAGTGCGCCACCTCCTTCCAAAATTAAAAGAAAAAAAAAAGTTAATCATTTTGGTGTGTGAAGATCTGCTTTACTCTGAAAGGCCCAGTCAGCTGTGCCTTCTTGGAGGAAAGTGGAAGAAGGTGGTTCCTCCAGGTGGCGCTATTAGAATAAAGTATCTACCATGGAGGAAAATTGTAAAAGGCATTCCTCCCTATTGTCTCCTCTGTGGGCTCGTCAGTTAGAAAAGGGAGCCCAGTCTGAATGGGTGCAGCCCTGGGCCAGGGTGCTTGGATGGGCGGGCCACGGCCTTGCTTCTGAGGGTCTTGGTGACTTAAACCTTGAGGAGCCCAGGTGGAAGTGAGACCTGAACAACTTGCTCACTTGCTACAGTCTAGAGGGGGTAGGGAGAGGGACTGGAGGGTGGAAGCTTTTTGCCTGTGCAGATCCTGTGGAGGGTTTCTAGGCAAAGGAGATCCCAGCACTCCGGCCTGCCTGAACCCACAGCTCACCCGCCTCCCTGTCAGAGCTAACGTGGCAGAGGTGGCAGTGGCTGGGAGGTGGTTGCTGGCTCTGGGCCCTGAAACACTGAGTAATTCCTAGGATGGCTGGGACTGAAGGCACCATTCCAGACACTTCCACGTTGTCTAAAAGTATAAAAAAACTCCAGTGCCATCCAGCCCAAACTGTTGGAGGCAGATGCCTTGGCTCTGAGACAAGACCCGTCCCTTTCATGGAAGGAACTTTGCTGGAAAGGTCCACTGTATGGGAAAGCCAGGGTTCTTTTTCTATTTTTTACAGAGCAGGGAGGGACCAAGTCAGGAGTGAGGGATTGACCGAAGGGAACCTCCTAGTTTTTCCAAAAATTTTTGAATCTGCGTTATGACTCTTGGCTTATAAAGACAAAGATATGAGCTTCCTTTCTATCTCCTCCAATGAAACAGTTGACCACTTTTATGGAGCACCACCCCCCCGCACCCCTGTGCAGTGTTCATGTTGTGGACTTACCAAGGAATTTGAAAGCATGGAGCTCCTGATTTCAGAAGAAATGAGACAAGATATATTGCAGATCACATCCTATAAATGACAACCCAGCACAGCCAACAAAAATAGGCCTTTGCAGCTGCGCTTTGGTGGCTGAGTGTTTATTTATTGGAGAAGAGAAAGGTACAATCCAGAAAAAAGGGAACCACGTCAGGATGTTATTGGAATCAAGGAGATGGACCACCTGGAGTGACATCCCTGACTGTGCAGAGCAGGGATGCCAGCCATTGGGACAGGGACAGGAGAACATTTGGGACGTGGATTTAGAGCCCTCATATCAGTTTTGAACTGGACCTCAGGTTTTCATGCAATTAAAAGCTGCTACACAGTCCTGAGAGGAGAAATGGTATGACCAAATTGATAGAGCAGTATGGTTTTTATTTTAATTAGGACAAACCACAGGCACCCGAGGGGATGAGAGGATCAGCAGGGGAGGTAATTCACTAACAGAATCAGTTTAGGAGCTGACAAGGTCTCTCTGAAATCAACACATCCAAGTTACAGCTGGACACTATAGACAAGAGGTTTTCTTTTCTTTAATTTTATCTGATTCAGTTACCTGGTTACTTCTGACATAGTCCTGGATCACCAGCTTGTGAGTCTCCCTCCTATGTGTCCATAAACAGCACAATCGTACCATTTCACCCACGCGTGTCTTTATCCACGGCCACAGTTTAGGAAAAGTGATGAGAAAAAAAATGTCCAGATGAAAGGGGACTGATTTCCCCCTATATCCTATTGAAAAGAAGAAATTCATGTTTTTCTTAATTTCTTATTATCAGCCTATCCCTCTTGGAGGATTTTAGTCTGAAATCTAAACGTGCTTACCAGCTGGGAAATATTTGACATTTACTTGATTTTTGTCCCTTGGAAGTAAAAAAGAAATTGGCAGTCTTATTAAACAAGTCTGCTTATTTATTCCCTCAATCCCTCCCCAGGTTGTAGGTTCTTTTCAAAGCTCCCTCAGACCTCTAACCAGTTTTCTAAAGATAATTTCCCAAAGTGCTGCCTCTGGGCATAGAAAATGCCACGTCGTGTTCTGGGTTTATAAAGGCAGAGAAGCCATTTGGTTACAGTTGCAGGGTTTTTTTTTTTTTTTTTTGAGTGTGGTTCTGGGTGGTAACACCCTATTGCCAACATTATTCTTTCCTTCTTCTGGGAAGAGCCGTAATTGGCTTGGTTAACACAAAGGCTCTAAAAAAATATGAAGCTGATCCCTCTAGTGTTCCTTTGTGAAGACTACAGTACTGCAGAATGCGGAAAGGAGGAACACAGCAGCAGATTACTGCAGACAATAGCACTGGAAGTCAATCTGTTTTTCAAATGACATTACTAGAAATGACTTACAATGATAATTTTGTGTGCGGCGTAGCATATTTACAAAAGAAAATGTTGGCACTTTCCTACAAGCCATTCACATGTTGTGAGTGTGCTGTTGGTTAACGTTATTGGAGGATGTGTAGTATTGAGACTTATCTGAACAAATAGTAAACAATTCAAATAACACTGGCCTGAGTTATCAGAGATGGAGAGGCAGGGAAAACTTGCTTCATTTTCCAAAATGAATTTACTACACTGGTTAGGACGGCCTGACTATATTCACAGGCTTTTTCTGGTCATACAAAGAGAAGAGACAGCATACATTTTTACATTCTTTCTCTGATGCATCCTGACATGCAATAAAAGGAGTGTGCTATCTTCTTCATTTTTTCTTTGACATTTTCTTCTACACTCAGACATTTATTAAAGAGCCATTCTATTCTAGGCACTGAAGATAACAAAAATGATAAGATAGAGTCACTTTCCTCAATAAACTGCATAATCTCACTGGGAGACAGACTCTTAAGCAACTATAGTAGAGGTGTCCACGAGGTGCTTGGGACTCGGGAAATGGCACTGATCACTAATATTAGTTAGGAGAGAGGGTGAGCTATTTAAATTGGGTTTTGAAGAATATGTGGGATTTACGGTCCTCCTATAGAAGACAACTCATGGGTTGTCACATTTGACTATTCCCCAGTTTACCAGCAGTCTCCGGGGAAAGCTATGGCTGGGCAGGGCTGGTCTTGGAGCTGCAGAACCCTTAGTTCCCATGCAAAATGTCTCCTGGTTAGTACAGTTTCTCCTCTGGTGGCTCCTGGTCTTTATTTAAATAAAAAGAACGATCCCTGCACCGTAGAATGTTAACTTTCAGTTTAATGGATATAAATAAAATTTGGCAGCATCATTAAGAGACATATCGGACTGCTGCTAAAGCTCTGAATTCCAAACAGGAAGAAGAGCCGCACAGGCAAAACCAAGAGAAATCGTGAGGGCAGAACCAGGCCTGTTCTGTGGCTAGGAGCAGACCCTGAATGAAGGAGCTGGGCGATGTCCGATGCCCTCCAAGAGCCTTACCAGTTGTAACAGCCCATGAATTAATTATCCAGATTTTTATCAAAAGGGCAGACGGCCCCAGAAAGAATCTTGGTAGCTGCACAGCCACTTGAAAGCCTCCACAGTGATATTTCCCTCAGACATTGCCTCACAAAGTTGCCTGCAAAAAGACCCCCAACTGACAAGGTGATATTAACCGTGATGTTGATAAGGAAGTTCACTGGCTGGAAAACACTGAGATAGTTTTCAAAGGTTTCTGATGCTTTTTTGGCTGTAGTTTAGCTCATTTTGAGACCATTTGGTTCATCCTCAAACAGAATCCTCTGCAGTTTAGTATATTTTACCTGCACAGTTAAAATCAAATCACCATCATAAAAGCTAAAAGCATATCAAGGGGTTTAAGAAATTGTAGAATGTGAAATTGTGGTGTAATTCAGTGTGGATGTCACTATAGTAAGCAAATTGTGTTTTACAGGCAGTTAAAGTAATACTATTTTGTCAAGGTTGGTCTATGGAGATTAGCCTTGTGTCGTCAGCCGTTTTATTCCTACATTAATCACAATGCACATTCATCTCGCCAGTGTAAGATACTTCGTATACATGTTCTCAGAAGAAATGGAGTCCTAAATTAATTTGGAAATCCAAATTTAAATATTTAAAAGGAAATCTGCATTTTGTTGTGGGTATATCCATTCATTATAGAAGGGGTAAGGGGAATGGAGAACACACATTATGAAATAGGACATAAACATATTATGCCCTTGGAGCCTAAGAATACTTTCACACTTGAATTTCCCTGGGCTCTACTAGCCTGTGCAGAGGAATGAGGTCATATCAATGGCCTGGTATATGGAGATTGGCCATGGCTCAGATTCATAGGTTCATTTTAGTTATGACTGATGATGAACTTGAGCGGCCTCAAAATGCCCATCTTTCTACCCAATATTTTGAAAAGTGTCTCCGGAAGATGTCTTCTATGTGCAGGGATAAGCATCTTCCCTTGAACCATAGCTACACATCTGCACACCACAGTCTCTCTCTGTTTTGCCCAGTGTTATAGCTCCCCATCCAGTGATGCTTATGCTTACATAGCTCCATTAGCTGCGAGCCTGGCACTGCGGATTTTCACCGGGCTGACAGTGTTTTTAGAGTCCTGACAATGCCAACTCTGGGTAAGGGAAGAAGGGTGAGAGTAGATGGGAGAGAGGGGAGATGGAAGGAAGAGAACAAGAGAACATTTTTTCCCCTGATTTTGTTTCATTAAAAGTGTTGCTTATGGCTTGGTTTGTTAACAGAGTAAAGCAGCCTTTGAAGCTTTTACTTATAGCTCTTTTTCTTTGAGATTCATGCATATATATATGTGTGTGAGAGAGAGAGATCAAAAGGTATTAAGTCTGGAATTCTGAATTATTTTAATTTTCTTTTCAATACTTGATATTTTCATACTTGATATTTACCAAAATTGGGTAGGTATTAATTTTACATAAAAAAGAAAAAGAAATATCTATACCTCAAGGTTCTAAACTTTAGCATATGTCCAAAGTCTGCAACATAACAGGGAAGAATCATCAGTTTAAGATTCTGAGTTAATGATTTTAACAGTCATTTATTGATTCATATGCCATTGATGTATGAAGGAAATTTGATGGCATCTAAGATAACTAGACAAAAGCCAAGGTTAAAAATGAAAGTTAAAATCCAAAGAAAAGGAAAGTAAAGAGAATGCTTGGGCAAGAAATGAAAGTAATTTACTCTGATAAAAAGAAATTTAAAAAGACTAATGGAAGAAGACCTTGTCACTGAGGAAAATCAGAAGGAAGGAGGCATTGTTTCTATCCCTGGGTAGTTCTCTGTCTTTATCTTCCACGACACTATATTGTTAAATACTGCCAGCTCTTTGCTAGCTCTCCTAGAGGGCTAAACTAAGAAATCCAATTACTTTTCTAGAAGCTGTAGTGATGACCAACTAAACTGTGGCCCTTGGGGACAGTATTTGTATCCTTTGACAGCAATTAATGAAACCAATAAATCAATTAGTTAAATTAAATTAAGTTCCACCCAGCTATTTCCACAGCCCATCCATGTGTCCTTAAATGTGATTATAAGGGTGCCCTCGATGAGAAACGGATACAATTCAAGTGATCTTTACTGTCTTTATGTCCTTACCATCACCCCTTTACAAAATTATAGTTATTCTACCTTTGCCTTGACTCTGTGTTAGATGAATTTTGCTTGGGGGAGAGCTCTTGATAGAGGCAATGGAAATACTCTTTGTCCTGCTAAGTGAAAACTGGTAACACCAGAGATTGCAGTTCCTTCTGTTTATTCCTTTGTTAGATTGAAGAGATCTCATTTTTCTTCCAAAATAATAATTGTATTCAGACCTGTTTTTTTTTTTTTCCAAAGAGAAGGCTCCTCTCTTTTCTGTCAATGCTAACTCCTCTAACTTCTGACTTTTCTACACCATTATGATTTTCCTTCTTGCCTCGCTGGACTGGGCTGTCCTTCTGGTCAATCTCGTATTATTTCCCTACTTCCCAACTGTTTCCCTTTCTTCTACTTCTTTCCCACCTCCACCCACATCAGCATTCTAACTTCTCCAGAGACTCTTTTTCACATTTTGAATATATCATAACAGTTGCCTCCCCATCATTGAATTTAGTGAGGTTTCACTTCCTTGGATGTTTTCCTTGATTTCTCTCCAGACTTGGAGCCCATTGACCAATCTGTCCTTCTTGAAGCGGTTTGAGATTAGCCATGCTATATACCGGGTGCTCTCTATACCTCTCCACATACCTTCTTTATTGCCTCCATTAATTCTTATATCCACTAGTTCCTTCTCTGTGTGTATTATATATATATTAAGTATCCACTTTTGGAAGGTTGCTTTACATCCTAAATATAAAGATAAACAAGACACGTTCTTGAGCAACTTGCAGGATAGTGAAGGTGCAAAGATGAGCAATAAACTATTATATGTCAAACTGTAATAAAACCCCCTGCTCCAAGAATACAAAGGACAACTGATTTTCCCTGGATGATAGAGAGAAAGACAACACAGATGACACCTATGTTGAATGACCAGGGTAAAAAGAAGAGAAATGTCATTTCAAACATAGGGAACACGATGTGAATAGATCTGGAGCCCATGATCTGATCTGAAATGGTGTCTGGTGACTTGAGTTGGAGAGTATTATTTGTGATTGATAATATTGAACAGGTAGACTGTGGCTGAACTCTGAAGAGATTAGAATGCTGGACTGCAGAGTTTAAACTTTTTCACTAGAAATGTGTGAGCTCAGATCTTTGGGCTGATGCTTATGATCTTCTAGGAGTTGCAGAAGACACGTGTCAGCTGTGAGGGGAATGGTCTGGAGCCTGGAGTTCGTGAGACCATTTAGAAGCTTATTTCAATGGTCTCAGAGAAAACTGATTAGGAGCTGAAGCAGGGTAGCGGTAGTGGGAATGGGTAATAGATACCTAATGTGGGCAAAATGGATAAAAGATAGTGTTGATTTGATTTTGAGGACTGGGGATGGAGAAAAAATTTAAAGATGACCCTGATATTTCTGAAATAAATTTTAGATACTGTCGTGCCTCTGTGCAAACATTTCAGTACTTTCTCATTGCTTCATTTCAGTGTTTGAAATACAGTTTGGATATCAATGAAATTTTTTTTTGTTGTAAGTGAAAGAAATCAACTGGCTAGACAGTCGAAAAAATAATAACAAAAATAAAACAAAAAGAAGGTATTAGAAGGATGATAAGGTTATCTCAAAAAATGCAAGAAAGGTTTGAATAAGCTAGCACCGTAAAGGGCAGAAATCAAAGCAGTGACAGTTACCTGGAAGTAAGGAATTGATGAATATTTTCTCTAGCATTCTCATTCCCAATCCCCTGGTCTCCCAATTACTCAGTTCACTTCTGTATCCTCTTGGGACATGATTGAACTGACCTGGGTCAGTTGTTTTCCCAATTCATTCAACTACGACTATTGTGGCAAAGTCAGACAGTACAGCTCTGACTACTAGAAGCCACATCCTTGTACGTTAAAGTTAATACCCCCTCCTGAGACTCCCCCACCCCACTGAAAGAGAAGCCTCTGTAAGCTGGACGGATACCTTATCGGAGTGGTCTTCCCTATGTTCCCAATTGTTTTGAGTTTAGACTCACGTGAGAATCCAATGAGAACTTATGGTTCCCCTTCCAGAAAAAAAATGCAAAATCACAAAAATACGTAGGGAGTTTTATAGATCTTTTCAAAATTATGCACAAACTCAGATTCAGAAACTTTTGCCTGAAAAATAAAGTCTACATGTCTTAGCCTGACTCTCCAAGGCCGCCGTGATGTAGTTTTGAAGCACCTCTCATAGGTGTCACATCCCACTCTTTCTCTCTTCAAACACTCACAGTTAAAAAACAAGATCTTCTCAACTCTAACCCTTTAATCATGCCATTTCTTCTCTCTCTAAGGAAGGCCCAAATCCTCTTATCACAATCTTGTTCAGCCTTTAATGGTCGAACTGAAAACCTGTTCCTTTTATGAGATCTCCTTTGACTCATCCATCACCACGGGGGCCCTCCCCCATTTTTTGTCAAAT
Organism: Trachops cirrhosus; assembly: GCA_028533065.1. NCBI lineage: Eukaryota > Metazoa > Chordata > Mammalia > Chiroptera > Phyllostomidae > Trachops > Trachops cirrhosus. Next base: position 26,996,495 of record CM052549.1, read on the forward strand.
ACAATACTTCACACCTAGTTCTCTCACAACATTAATTATTTTCTTCTTTAAATATATACAGTTTCTATATGGTCCATCTCTGCTTTTAGACCCTAAGATCCCCGGAAGTAGGACCAGGGTGCCATTTACCACTGGGCCCACACTCCAGTGTTCTTTGTGAGCATGGGGCACTCAGAAATGCTTGGCAGATGAATGAAGGGCTCCTGACTGGGAGAGAAAGGGTCTCTGTCTGATTTTATCTTGCTTGTTCCTTTACAATCTCTTTTCAAAGGAGTGAGTCTTTTTCTTATTTTTATTAATGCTCATTTTATCAGGCATCATGATTTATCTCCACTTCTCTCCTGGTAAATCCCATCACCTGTTTTTTCATTTTCTCTTGGAGATAAATTTTCCTCTTTCAGCTTAAAAAATTATTAATATTAATTTGAATGATTCTTTTGTTTCGTTTGTTCTGCCGCCCACAGCCTTTACTTTGGCCTCATTATTCACAAGAAGGACAATTCTGATCAATTCGAGAAGCGATTTCCCTTCATAGGATGGGTGTTGTTTTCAGATTTATTAATGGGTGCTGGAAATTCACAGAAAACAGTGTCTAATATTTCTGTTTTAGGCAGCAGCATTTAGTTCATTCCCCCACCACTTCAGTATTTTCACTTGTTTAAAAACAATAGATTTAAAAATCACCATTAAAATATTTAAATGAACTTTAGCTGAGTGAAAAATTTCCTTCTTTGTTTGAAGTGCAAAACCACACTTACAAAATGGCCCAATAGCAATCCTTTCCCGCTGTGGACTGTTTTCCGGAAGGAACTGGGGTGGGGTGGGGGGCTTGCTATGCATGGAAGAACAGCATCCTCTACTGGTGAGAGAGCCTTGGGAAGTCTTCTGAGTGTGGATAGCCAACAAAGCTTTGGAAAATTCTTGGCTGGCATATTCACAGATGGGGAAATCAATTCAAGATTTTTTATGCTCATTACCCAAGATATTACTGAAACTTAATTAACTTTATACCACTGAAAATCAGCAATAAATCTTCCTTTCTTTCCGTTCTCCACCAGGATTTTTCTAATTGTTAAGAATTAATCTTACTCTTAATTCCTTTGGAAATTTTCATTATGCAAAGTTTTCATTATGATTCCATAACAATGTATGTTGGTTTCAATGGAGCGATGTGATATCATCATTATTGTCAAATATTTCATTAGAAACCAGCACTGATGGTGTGCTTGGGGTCTCTACACGGCTGCTTTATAAGGGAGGTGATCTTTTATAATGATGTCTTCTTGGCATTTACAAGTCTTTGGCCAGAGTCCACAACCAACCATCATTAAATAAAATTTCCATCTGTAGCAAATATGTGTGAAAATGAGTATCTCTTGTGTTTATTTTTAAAATGTGGTACTTGACATTTTCTTTCATTAATTGGCTCAGGTTGCCTTCTTCTACTGTGGATCCCTAAAGGGGAACAAGCTCACCCCAAATTACAGGATTCTTATGCTATTTATAGGGTTTTTACAAAGTGGCATCTTTCTGGGGCAAGAGGGAAAATAAGATGAGATAGAGCTAAGGACAAAAAACAGTGGGCTAGTAAATGGATTTCTTTGAAATTTGCAAACTGATTTGTATGATATTTATGAATTGCAAAACCTCACCCATCCATCTCTGTAATCATCAGGCACACATCGTTCTCTGTTGTCAAGAAATTGACAAGCTCCCCAAAGTGACCTCTGCTGTACAAAGGGACATAGAAAGAGGAGAGAGCTCCAGGAGTCTCTGCAATAGACATGTGCCTAGGAAGATCCGTGTCTGGGGATTTTCATACACGTTAAGTGGCTGGGCAGTTTCTTTCATGAGTGTGCATCGGGGACATGGCCCATGGGGTTACTTTCTATCTCTGGACCACTTAGAATGAAAGAGGGTCCCAATATCCAACCAGTGCATTCCCTGAATGCAAAATTAGTTCCAACGTAAGGCATTTAGTTTCAAGAAGGATACCTATTTTTCCTAAGGAGGCCTTAAAGCAGATCTGAACCAAGTCTGGGTTTCTCAAAATTTTTCTTTGCCCTATTTTCATGGAGAAGGCTGATCTCTAGTAACTAATATCCACATATATTTTTTTGCATTGCAATCATGAGTATACCCACTTACAGTTCCATATTCTGATTTCTTTATGATGGAGCAATTATCATTAAATCATCCTTGAGTTTATTATGACTACAATGGCTGCTATAATCACAGTTAGTCATAACTATAATTATCATCACAAATATAGTGGCTATTAAACTAAATTTTAATAACTCACTCTATCATTAATATAATTGTTATTGTTAACTTCATGCCCTTTTAGAGACTTCATTATAATGAATGACTGACAGAGAAGTGAAAATATGAATCACAAAGAACAGAAGAAGAAATCCTATTTCACATGTTAATGAACTAAGTACCAAAAGTTTACTTATAGATTTGTAGTTTAAAACTCATACATTCTTCTTTAGTACTAAAGAATGAGGGTCAGCTTTCCAACTAGCTGCTGCCTCCAAGCTCTTTAAATCATAATGTGGTTTAATATAAAACTAATAGGACAAGCAAGAACTAGAGGTTCAGGGCAGAATCAAGTTTTGTGGTGCAAAGGGTAGGCAGAGAAAATTTTCTTTGTTGGAAGCCAGGCTGATTGTAGGTAAAATTGAGTACTAACAGATTTTTCTCTCACCTTCAACCTTTGCCATGCATTTTGGACTACCTTCAGCTAAGTCCTCTCTGGTGAAATCTCACCTACAAGAGATGCCAGGATAGTGGAAAATGACTATTTGACTCCACATGGGACCACTGTTCAGAGAAAATGAATGGAAATATTGGGAACAGGCCTTCACCAGCATGTCCAGGACTTGTCCTTGGCTGGACTTTCTTCCTCCTCTGGTTCTCCGCATCTGAGAGTGCCAGGAGTTTGGGATGCTGGTTGTCATAAAAGATTTTGGTTGTCAGGGAAGAAGTCCAGAGGTTAGCAACCTTTTGTGCTGCTGTTTGTCCTTCTTCACCCTTAACTTGCCATTAGCAATTCTGTTTCCACAGTCCCTCCTATGGCTGCTCTGTACTGTCCATTCTTATGATTGGTCTCACTTTGGTGCAGGCTCTTCCACCACTTGCTAAAACCATTGCCATGGATTCCTGTACTTCCACATTCTGCTCTTGACATTCTCGATCTACCACCCAATCTTTTCTTGCCTTTGTTTCCCTGGACACATTTATTAATCATTTACTATATTGTCAGCACTGTGCTGTAAGGTGTTATTCCCTGTCTAAAAATCTTTACAGCTCTCTTTTGCTTATAAAATAATTTTTGAGTTCCTTGACAAGACTCTAAGTTCTAGCCTTAAACTACTTTGCCAGAATTATCTCCCAGCATGCATTGTTTTTTACCCTATACTTCATTGACGACATGGTTCTAGTTTCATAAACATAAAACATATTTTCACATATTGTTATATTTGCTCATGCTGTTCTCCTGGTAGAAGTATTTCTCCATTAGTTTTCTATAAAATTCTTGTTAATTCTTTAAGACCAAATTAAAATGTACTTTTTATGAAATATTTCCCAATTGCTCCCCCTCTTCTTGTTTTAAATTTAAGATTAGTGATCCTTTCCAATCTCCTTTGCTTATAATTCTATAGCAGTTCCTTCCTTCCTTCTATTCCTCACCCGAGTATATATTTACTGATTTTATAGAGAGAGGGAGAGAGAGAAAGAGAGAGAGAATCTTTGATGTGATAGAGAAACACTGATCAGTTGCCTCTTGTGTGCACCCTGACCAGGGACTGAACTTGCAATGTAGGTATGTACCCTGACCAAAGATCAAACCCACAAACTTTCGGTGTATAAGACGATGCTCCAACCAGATGAGCCCCCCAGGCAGGGCTAGCAGTACCTCATTTAACATGTATTCGTCAGCTCCCTACTATGTGCCCAGCACTATTATAGTTGTGAAAGATGAAGTACACAAAGACTTTATCTCACAAGGAGCTTAGATTTTAATATATTGACCTGAGAAATCAGAATAATAGATTTGTTAGTTACTTGAAAAATAAATAACAGGTTTAAAAATAAAATCAAGAGTTTGGTTTGGACTTACTGAGTGTGAAATGCTATTGGATATGCACATGGGAGCATGATGGAGGTAAATGGATATATGATATCGGGGGAAAGGTATATTTTGGGAATCACCAGTGTCTTGAAGGCGCACTAAAGTCATTAGAATGAATGACAATGAAAAAGAGAAGAGGCGTGAGAATTGAAACTTGGGGACTCTTGAAGACTGCCAGGGTGAGGAAAAGCTAGCACAATAGCCGGGGGGAGAAGCCAGAGAATGGAAGGAGGCCCAGGAGACAGTACTAAGTAAAGAAGGCATTTCAGAAAGGAAGATAGTGGCAAATCGGGTCACTATCAGCATTGCTGACTTAAACATTTGCCTTCGGATTATCAATGATGTAGTAGTCAATGGGGACTCCATCATGAGGTCATGAGGTCAAAGCCTAACAGAAGTGAGTTGAATAAGAAGAGAGGAAATAGAAGCTGCAAATGTAGACAATTATTTCTAGTGCTGAGGGGAAAGGGAGGCAGAGAACTCCGGAAGTGGCTAGAAGAGGTGTAAGTGGAGACCCTGCATGTATTTTCATGATGATGGACTGATCCAGTAGAGATAGAAAACTTAATGACACATGGGAGAGGGGGCACAACTGTAGCAGCCATGTCCTTCAGTAGGTAGGAGAAGGGCTGGCTTGAGGAGGAGCAAAGGCCAGTTAGCCACGTGATGGCAGGAGCGCCAGAGTGGACGGGCCCAGATGCTGGTAGATGTGTTGGTAAAGACGGTGATGGTGGTAGCACTCGGGGAAATTTGGTTCTCACTGCTGTCCCCCACTCCCCAACCGCCCACCCCACCCGCAGCCCAGTGGACCGAGAAGCCAGTTCAGTTAAGAGTGACTGGTAGAAAAGAGGCTTGAAGATTTGAGGAGAGAACAGAAAGAGGGAAATAGTGATTTAGGAAAGAAGAATTTGTCTTGCTTGCATTCTTCTATTGGTTTTTGCCTCTTTTTTCCAACTGAACTCCCCTGTCCCCCTCCAACTTTCTGGCAGGGGTCCTTGCCAGAGAAGGGGCTTGAAAAATCTTGGCCACATCAATTGATTGAAAGCTCTTCTCTTTACAGCCTGGGCCAAGGGGTTCATGGCTCAAGGCCATTTCAGAGACTTCAACTAATTAGACTACTCTCTCTTTTTAAATATATCATCAATCCCTTCCGTCTTTCTGTATTTTGAGCTAGGAATTCAGCATACTTGCATCTGAGCCACATTTTGCAAAAATATGTTTCTGTTGACATCAGATAAAAGTTGAGTTGTGAAACACATCTCTTTAGCAGATTAAGCAAGCTTCCCAAAATGTTCTTTGTTGTGGGACATGCTACCAGATGGGAAACTCTAGGCTCTGGATGTTAACAGTATTCTGGTGATTGCAGAAAAATAACTTCATTTTATGTACACAAAATGAACATATATATGTAAAACAGGATGTTATTGTAAGTAGATATGCAAATAAGAGTGAAAAACATAGTTAAGTTGCTTATGGTTTAGAGAAATGGAAATGGAAAATGATTACTTGTTAATTAAGCAGAACATACCTAGAAAATACTGTCTCTACTCCATAATTTCCCAACAAGGTTTTAGGCACTGGGCTGGCATGTAGAAGAATATCTGATACATTCTCAACCCTCAAAGATGTTAGGCTTAAATAAAAGTTCTTGTTATAAAGCTTGGGAAAACTGCTGTGATATAAACTGTGGCAGCAACTCTGAAAGCAATAGAATTTGCTTTCTGGTTTGAACTGAACCAGTCAGGGAACACTTCCTGGAGGAGGCAAGCCTGGTACAGTGAAGAACTCATTTCTCTGAATGTGACTTTTGCTTGGAGGGCTTAAGTAAAGTAGGGACTCTCTGGCTTTCAGCTTGTATTGTTCTGGGTTTACTTTCCTGTTGATTTTTTTATGTGTGTAAATCATGTCCCTTTAACTAAAATGTTTGTCATTTAACAAAAATGCAGTGAAGAATTACTGGCTTTCTTGGTGCCGTGGGTTCCTTGGTGAACAATGATGGCGTCTGCCATTGAGAAAGTCATAGTATTATGAAGAGAGACTCATTGTTATGCTTCCTTTTTGGCTTTTAATACCCCTACAGTAGAGTGTTTTTACTTCTTGCTGATCCACATAATAATATTTTTATTTCTGTAGGGAAAAGTAACTGTCATGGTAGCCCCATAAAGATACCGGTACCCAGTACTTTTTCAGTAAGGCTCCAAGCTGCTGCTCAATGGGGAAAGTTGAGGGGTTGGTTGCACAGGGCATCTGTGGGGGGTGTCCTGGGGGCACCAGTTTTGAGTTTAGTGTCTTAGCAAGAGGTAATTCTCCTTCTGAAATGGGCTTCACCTCCTCCGCCCACTGCAGAAGAGGCTGACTGGTGGCAGGCTTGCCTGCACCAGATTCCGGGCTCTCAGAAATTCAGGGACAAGGGACAATTGCTGCTCTTCACTTAGCACACAGTTATCAGTTCTTCACTATGTTCCGGACACTAACATAGACACGGAAGATGAATGAATGAATGACATGGGCAAAGGCCCTGCCCTCCAGAAGCTTATATTCTATTTTCAGGAGACAGACGATAAGCAAATATTAAGTAGGAAAATATATAACATGGCCTGTAGTGATTGTTGCTATGAAGAAAAATAAAGATTCAAAAAGCAGAGCAACGGGGTTTGGGGTGGGGGGCAAGGGGTTTTGTTTTAGATTGGGTGATTAGAGAAATCTTCTGTGATAATGTGAAATTCGAAGAGAGCAAGGAGGCACAGAGCATGTGCGTGCATGGAGAAGTTCATCCAGGTGGAGGAAAAAGCAAGCGGCTTACCGAGGCGGAACTTCAGGACCCTACAGTGAGCAGGTGCGGAGGGTGAGGGTCTGCAGGAGGCTGCGGTGGCGGGTGTGGGAAGCCTGACTTGTGAGACTCACAGGAACAACAGACAGTTGGACCCTGGACTCTCTCCTTCACCTCGTGGACTGAGAGCTCCCTCCTGCCTTACGGAGAGAAGCTGGTCTACAGAGAGCTGGCGCTGTCGTTCTCAAAATGTGCTGCTGTCATTTTCATGCAGCCATAACTGCCTCCTGCTAGTAACTCTTGTACAGCCTGCTTCAGGGGACTTAGCATGGAAGGCCACTTTTTTACCATGACCCTCAGCGTCCTGGAGAATCCGGGTCCAACTGCTGGCCAAGCTCATCTCCTGCTGCCAGGTCTCCCCCTCCTCGTGCTGTCTCTTCTCAAACTTGGCCTTTTGCTTTCTGATGCTCCATCTGGACCCTAATCACCGAGTAAAGTCCATCATTTGCTCCCAGTTTAGGTCTTAATGTCAATCAAGATCACTTTCTCAGAAAGACCTTCCTAAATCACCCCTGTCCACACCACCCTATTCGTTTCCCTTACAGCCTTGCATGTTCAGAAAAATCTTGAATTATCTTTCTTAGTTATTAAATTTCAGCTCTGTGAAAATACTAGTTACATGAGAGAATCAATGTGGATACCCCGACTGTGGTGGACCCTGCTAATGATTAGGGCCAAGATTTTAGCAGTTGAAATTAGGTAAGCAGTATCCTTAAAGAATTCTACCTTAACAAGTCTTATTTTTCTCTGGGTGCTACATTATATATTCCAGGTTTGATCCAGGGACCCCTTTTTATTCCAGTGGAGAGAAATAATCTGATTCAGACTATTTTTATTTTAATGTCTAACTCTAGTGTGTCTGAATGAATGAATGCAGACTCACTTCGGAAAGGCTTGGGGAAAATGTAGCGGCATTTTGAAACTATGAGACTTAGATTTTGTTTAAACGAAGTATTGTTCAGGCGTTCATCAGATGACAGTATGAGAAACGATTGCTCCCTCCTCAGCTGTCAGGCAGACTGATTCCAGATTCACTGCGACACAGGTTGAGAAAGGGTGGGTAGGGAGGGAAGGGGAGGGGGATGAGTCTGTCTGCCGGGGGGAGAAATGAACTATGAATGCACTGGTTCTTATAGAATCTGGTAAAAAAAAAGTGAAATCTGATGTTGTGTTTATTCAGTTGCTGAGAAAGAAGATAGCTGTAACAGTAATCCATTAGAGACTGACGTTGGACTTGAGCACTTTCTTGCTCCTGGGAGCTGTGACTCGAAGCAGGAAATTGTCCCTGACCTGCCTCCTTGCCTCTGGCCCTTCGCCCTTTGGGGTGCAGTCAGCTGACCTGCAGAAAATAAAACCCAGGCTCCTGGGCTTTCACCGGAGGCGGAGGCGGTGGGAGAGGAACACAGCCCCGGAGAAGAGGGCGTATGATTTAAAAGAATGTGAGCAAATTAATACCAGTCATTCAATTACCCTATTGACAGAAAAAGATATTGCTCCGTTAGAAAATCTCCTGTTTGTAAATAGTGAGATGAATACAAAATAATGAATGAAGAGAAATGGAGCTTCCGTTTCAGCATAGGCGAACTGGTACACCCAGAACACAGATATCCTCGACTCGAACCCTCTCTCACCGGCATATTACAGAGATGAGAATGGTCATTTAATCAGCTCCCGGAAAACAACAGCAAGAAACAGTTATGGAAGAAACACTATGGGCTGCTGCTGCTTCTCCCTCTTTTTCTTTTTTAAGTGAAGCACTTGGGCTTCCCATTATTCTTGCTGGATGGTGTTTAATATTAAAACGAAAGCTTTGTCGTTTTCACAGCTCAGTTTGGTAAAACCTAGGGCCCTCCTTCCTCATCTATTGCCGTCCATGACCACACTCTCTGATATGGTAGCCAGTAGCCACAGGTGGTGATATAAATTTAAATTAATTAAAATTTAATACAATTAAGAATTCATTTTGTTATAACATTACCCACAGGTTCAATAGCCACGAATGGCTACTGGCTACTATGTTGAACAATGTAGTGCTGTATTTTCATCAGAACTGAAAAGTTTATTTGAATATCACTGATACAGAAATTAAAGGCATATATTGGTAGGCAACATGGTACAGGAGAGATTTTTTAAGTGTATTTCTTTTTTAGCTAGGAAACCAACCAAATGGGAGAATCTATTTACGAACAACAGCTCCGACAAGGGGTTAATATTCAAAACACATCAAGAACTCATACAACTCAACACCAAACAAGCAAACAATCCAATTAAAAAGAAAAAAAGGGGCAGAGGACCTGAACAGACACTTCTCCCAAGAAGACATACAAATGGCCAACAGATACATGAAAAGATGTTCAATTTCACTAGCGACTAAAGAAATGCAAATCGAAATCACAATGAGCTACCACCTCACACCTGTTAGAATGGCTGTTATCAACAAGACAGGTAAAGACAAGTGCTGAAGAGGTTGTGAACGGAACCTTCAGTCACTGCTCGCAGGTATATTAAGCAATTTTGATGCAGCACCATCTGCTGGGGACCTTTAAGAAAAGAAGTGTTTGTTTCCACGATTGAAAACCAAGTGAGTTTTTATTTAGCATTTTGAAATGCTTATGTTTGTTCCTAACCCAGAGAGCAGACAGAACTAGAACTTTCCTAGGAATGGGCAAAGAATTGTATGTGGGTAGTTTCCAGACACACTGGGGAAATATCGGAGACGTTCACTCTCCTAAATCATTAGAATTGTTTAACTTCTATTGTCTGGGTGTGCAGAAGTCAGCCCTTGTATGGAAGGTTACCCTGACTGAACCTTGCACAGTCCCTTCAAATAGGTTAACAGGCAAGTCCTTTAAAATGTTTTCTGGACCAAGTGAGGAAGGAAGAGAGAAATACCTTCCAGTGCAGATGGAAGGAGTATATATTTTTAAAGTCTTTGTTATCTCTGCCATGAGGACCACTCAGGTATAAAAACAAAGAATTCTTCATAATGTAAGTAAGTTACGGGACTTGGGCTTCATAGTATAAACAAAACAGAAAGTTTTACCGCCGGTGAATCGTCCTACCAGTCCGTGATGCCATTATGTACGCGGTTTTCCCCCCAAGGCAACATTGATAATAATGTTAAAATTAGTGAAATTTGGTGCATCTGGCTGTTTGGGGGCTCTTCATAAACTGGTTTGCTGCAAGTACATCCCTTTTAATTTGTTCAAAGCTGTGATGATAGTGCAAAGCATTAAAAGCAAAATAGAAATAGACCCATAGATAAGAGAACAGGCTGACAGCTCTGTGGGGCGGTGGGGATGGTGGGTATAGGGATTGAGCAAAAAGGTAAAAGGACACAGGTACATGGACAACAGTGTGGTGATTGCAGTGTGGGGATCAAGTAGAAGGGGGATAAATGGTAATGGAAAAATGCAATAAACAAATCAAATCTGTTTTCATGCCTCTGCAAAAAAAAAAAAAGCAAGCTAAAGGAGTCCTCCTTCTCCCATAGTCATTTCTGGTGGTGGCAGTGATCACAGTTGTGGCAGTAGTCACTGTCCTACTTCTGCTGCTGTGGTTCCATGAATCCGGCTACTGCCTGTTTCTGCTATACCGTTAGTCACACTGGTATAACACTGCATGTCAGGGGCTTTACATATGTGTACGTCCAAAGCCAATGTTGTGTACGGTGAGCATTGTTGCTTTCATTTTACAGAAAAGAAAACTACAGCTTGGAAAAGTTTATCTACCAAGCCAGAAAGTTACTGATCTGGAATTTGATCTTCAATGCATCTGCCTCCCAAGACCACTCTTTTGCATGATTCTTTATCCCTTATCTGCTACTCACAATATGGCCATAACTCTGTAACCCCTACCTGCATAGAATATACGCTAAGATATGCACAGCCCAAGGAGTGTGAATTTCCATGCAGGAAACTCAGATGGTTGCCCAAAAATGGTCTGTTTCCTTTGTGTTCACTGACTCTGGCTTGTCTCAAATACTTCAAAATTATCTTAATGTCATTTCAAAGGCAATTGAGGAAGCATCCATGGAGATAAATTACGCCCGCAGCCTGTTGCTGAATGCGTATTAAGTTCTATTCATGGATTTCCTAGCAACCGGAGCCCAATGACGCACGGAGTCAGTGAGCTTGCGTTATACTCATCTAAAGAAATTAAATCACTTGGATTTTATTATTAATATTTTTAGAAAGCCTCGCTAGATTAGCTATTTAAAATGCATTGTTATCTGAGTTACGATCAGAAGCTGGTCCCAGTCACATCAGATGTCACTGAGGACTCTGTAATTTTCACAAATTTTCCACTGAGAGATTATCTCCATTTTAATGTTTTTGACAATTAAGAATGTAGTTGGGAAAGGAGGAAATTAAAAAGAAAAAGGATGTACTAGCAGCTTGTGATCTTGGCAAAGTTTTCAAACTTGAGACAAACATAACAAATAAGCAGTAGGCATCCTGGTGAGAAGGGACAAGCCAGCTCGGTTGGCAGGCTCATTTGCATCAAAGGGACATGTTGAAGCTGAAGAACGTGCTTTCAACAAACCTAGCTCTTCCCTGACATCTATAAGGGTGGGGGCAGAATAGTTTTCACATTATGGTTTGCAGAATATGCTGTTCTACAGACTCAGGTCATCCGAGTTTGTTTTTCAAGCATCCTAGAGCAGTGCAGGCTTCTCACACATTTCTCTCAAGTTTTCATTTGCATTTCACTGACACGCAGGTCAAATCTGAATGTGGTCTGCTGTAGTGGTGTGAGCATGGCGCACAAGTGCATGGCCAACCGTGCACATATATGCACACATTCTATTTAGGAATGTCAAAAATTTAAACATCTCGTTTCTGACCTTTTTGTCCTTAATAGGAAGTACCTCTAAGGCATGGCTTAAATAAATACATTTGGATTAGATATCCAAATGAACAAATGGGCACTTAATCCAATGATTCTACTTTGCTTGGAATTTTTTTTTTTTTACTGAGACTTTATTTATTAGAGCAGTTTTAGGTTCACAGTAAAATTGAAATTTCCCATATACCCTTTGCCCCTACCCATGCATATTCTCTCCCATTATAAGCATACCCCACCAAAGTGATACATTTATTAGGATTGATGAACCTACACTGATACATTAAATTAAGGAAAGTCCATAGATCACGTTAAGATTCACTCTTGGTGCTATCCATTCTATAAGTTTGGACAAATGTGTAATTGACATGTGTCCATCATAATGGTGTCATATGGAGTATTCTCACTGCTCTAAAGATCTCCTGTCCTCAGCCTGTTCATCCCTCTCTACTCTTCAGACCTGGGCAACCACTGATCTTTTTATTGTCTCCATGGTTTTGCCTTTTCCAGAATATCATACACTTGAGATCACATAGCATGCAGCCTTTATGAATGGCTTCTTTCCCTTACTAATATGCATTTAAGCTCCCTCTATGTCTTTCATTACTTGATAACTCATTTCTTTTTAGCATTAAATAATATCCAACTGTCTAGGTATACAACAGTTCATTTATCCAGTCACCTACTGAAGTGCCTCTTGGTTGCTCCCAGCTTCTGGTAATTATGAATAAAGCTGCTAGAAGCATCCTTGTGTAGGTTTTTGTGTGGACATGTTTTCAACTCCTTTGGATAACACCCAGAAGTTGAATTGCTGGATTTTATAAGACTATGTTTAGTTTCCTAAGAGACTGCCAAACTGTCTTTCAAAGTACCCGTGCCACGTTGCATTCCCACCAGTTGGAAGAGCCCCTGTTCCTTCACATCCTCGACAGCATTCCGTGTTGTCAGGGTTCCAGATTTTCGCCGTTCTAATAGATTTTCAGTGGCATGTCATTTGTCGTTTTAATCTTCATTTCCCTGATGACTTATGATGTGGAGCATCTTTTCATATGCTTATTTGCCATCTGTGTATTTTATTTGTTAGGATGACCATTAAGGTGTTCGGTCATTTTTTCAATCAGGGTGTTTGTATTCTTATTGTTAGGACTTAAGAGGTCTTTGCATATTTTGGATAACAGTCCTTGAAAAAAGCATATGATGTTAAATCAGAATGCAGAAAAGGCATAGGTCTAACTACAGAGATGTAGGTTCTCCAGAGTAAGCCTTGGTTTTGATTTGTGCCTCAGCCCACTGCGAGTTTGGATCGCGGTTGGTTGAGTGTGCCAGATCCCAGCGCTGATGTGTATAGTTCCGGTGTCTGATATCTGGTGTCTGGTATCTGTGTATGAGTTTAGTGCTAATGGGTATGAGCGCTGAAGCCACCTTCATCAGAGCTTCTCCTTCATGGTGAGTCGAGGGTATGGGCTGTTTTCTGCCTAATTTCCTTTACCATCATATTTAAAAGTCTGGTGGGTCCAAAAGGTTTCTTGAGAACAGTTGTTGACAATACGTGTCCCCTAGAGCACCCCCTGGGGCCACCGTGGTTGTGGTGGGCTGTCACAGTGCTCCCTCTGCTTTCACCCAGAAGGATTCCAGTTCTACATATACTCTTTTCCAGTGACTTAATTTTTAAAAATGCAAAACATTTGGAAACCACTTCCTAATAGCTGATACCTGTGGCTCATTTTCTCTTGTCGAAGAGTTTGGAATGAAGGCTTGCTTGTTGAAAGGAATGAGTGGTTTTCAGACTTTCAAATGCTACTGTACTCTCCAGAATCACTGATTATTCATGGATTTCATTTCAGTGCTTGTTTAATATTTCACATTAACAACCACCTGTTGCCAGATGGAAAAGCAACGATGGTGTCCAGTGAAGTATGCCCTGGCCAATGCAGCACACAGCTCCCAGGGCTGCTTTGGGAAAACAGACCTCTGAGTGTTTTTCAGCAAAGATTAATTATTTTGGAACAAATCTTCCAGTTTTCCTCCAAGTGGCTAAATGTCAATAAACTTGAAATAATTTGTCTTCCCATTGATTTTGATATTAGTGCAAATTCACATGCACATGTGTATATGAGTAAATATGCAAATTCAAAGGGACTTAAGAAAATCTCAGGGAAAGATTGATCGGCACATAAAATGCAGCTCTGAATTTGAGCCATCATAGCAGCTACCCTACAGCTGTCCTCAAAGCTTTTCTTTGACGGTGGGAAGGAGTAAAATTGTGATTCGTTGCTGAAAAAAAGGGAGTGTAGGAGATGGAATCCAGGTGGTCTTGCTGGTGGCAAGAGCAACTGGACGAGCATTTGCTAGCCAAAGCTGATGAAAGAAACTAGAGGAAAACAATGAAAATCTGGTGCTAATTTGACTTCTAAAATTTGCCCAGGCCTTTTGTAAAATATTTTTCAGTTTCAAAATATTCTTTAGAATTAACTCAGAATGTCATATCTTAATCTTGACCACATATAATTTATTATTTTCTATTGTTTTTCCATGTAATCCCACCATTAATTTGAATGTATTGGTTATTTTTATAATTTTCATCTTCTATTCTTTGTATTCCTGACATACAGAAATATTTAACTCCTGTCTTAACTTGTAAATATCCAGAATTATTGGTTCTTAAAAAATTACAAAGCAGCTCTGGTTGGTGTGGCTCAGGTGGTTGGGTGTCATCCCACAAAACAAAAGGTTGCTGGTTCGATTCTGGGTCAGGGCACATGCCTGGGTTGCTGGCCAATCCCTGGTTGAGGTGCGTGTGAGAGGCAACCAATCGATGCTTCTATCTCACATTGATGTTTCTCTCCCTCTCTTTCTCCCTTCTTTCCCCACTCTTTAAAAATAAATAAGTAAAATCTTTAAAAAATTATAAAACAAATAAGCACCTAATACTCACACTGTTATTTTTTTATGTCACTAATCCCTTTGATAATTCCTACATCTCTAAGTTGTAATAACTGTGTTCTGCCATTCTCACCTTATATGAGTATGTATCTCCACAAGTCATGACCCACACATATATAATTTAAAAACCTATATAGTATATGGTCATATTAATAAATCTTACTTGCTTAGCCAGAATAAGTTTTTCTTAAAATGATAATTAAATGATAATATTCATAAAGGGCTTAGTACTCTAGCCTTCACAGGAAGTGCTAAATAAACATTTATTAAATTAACAGCTTTGCTGATGATAATTTGTGTTGTTTAATATTATTGCATTATAAATTGTACTTTAGTAACTTCTTTAAATATTAACTTTAAAATAAGTATTCTAGGATCTTTCCTTGGAATATGATTCCTGGAAAGAAATACTAGGCAACAGGCTCTGGTAGTTTTCATAGCTTCTGCTGTGCATTGTTTGCCGATCTATAGCAAATTCATAGTGCAATTAATAATGTCCTTGTTCATGGTCCCACCAACTTTGGATTTTATGATTTTTATTTATTAGGTATGTTTTTGGACTATGAAGTGATTTTTTCTTAAAGCATGTGACATGAAACTTCTATATTAGAATGACTTGGGGAGCTTGTTAAAAAATTTCAGAAACCACCCTGGCTGGTAAGGCTCAGTGAATTCAGCACCAGTCTGCTAACTGAAGGGTTGTCGGTTCGATTCCCAGTCAGGGCACATGCCTGGTTGTGGACCGGGTCCCCAGTGGGAGACATGCAAGAAGCAAGCACACATTGATATTTCTCTCCCTCTCTTTCTCCCTCCCTTCTCCTCTGTCTAAAAATAAATAAATAAAATCTTTAAAAATATTTCAGAAAACTAGCTTTCTTAAAGATCTACTCAAAGTATCTCCAGACAAGATCTGAATATTCCCATATTGAATGCCTAGGCTTTCCAGGTAATGCTTAAGCACTCTAAAGCTTCAGAGCTACTGCCTTATAATTATCTTAGTTTGTATTTCTTTAACTGAGAGTAAGGTTTAGCATAATCTACTCGACTTGTAGTTGTAGGGAATTGGCAGGGTTTTTAAAAAATATATTTTATTGATTATACTATTACAGTTGTCCCATTTCCGCCCCTTCACTCCTCTCCACCCTGCACACCCCCATCCCACCCATGGGAATTGGCAGGTTTTTATAGAAGTAAGTACATTTCTCAAATCCTTGCTCCTTCTCTCCACATCATAGGTGATTATCTCTTTTAAACTATTTTGTTGGTTGTGATTTGACACATGGTTTTTTTTTTTTTTTTTTTTTTTTTTTTTTTTTAAATTTTATTTATTTATCTTCAGAGGGGAAGGGAAGGAGAGAGGGAGAGAAATATCAATGTATGGTTGCTTCCTGTGCATTCCCTGCTGGGAACCAGCCTGCAACCCAGGCATGTGCCCTGACTGGGAATCGAACCGTGATCTTTTGGTTCACAGGCCCGTGCTTAATCCACTAAGCTACACCAGCCAGGGCGACACATGGTTTTTTAATAAGGCTGAATGTTAAACACATCCAAATCTTAATATTTACAGGAATACACAAATTGCTGTTGCATCTGATTTAGCTGTTGCGGGCATCCTATTATCATCATAAAGCCACACAAGCTGATATTGAAAAATGAAATGGAGGCTGTGGTCATGAGGCCATCAGAAATGATTGGCTGTACTTTGGCAAAAGGAAGAGTAATTTCCTGGGTTATAAACAGGACCACAATACCCTAGTTAAATAAAATAATGATGACAATCAAACATAATTCTCATATTTTTATGCACCAGGGCTACAGAGCTGTAGCTTGGTAAGCCAATTTCAGCTTTCCCATTTCTAAAATTTACTCTATCACTGAAACTTCCCCTTTATTTTTCTTTTGTTAATAAGTGACTGGTTAACATAAAAAATCAAAGGGTATAGAAGGATTGAGAAATAAATGTGTGTTTGGGCAGGGGGAAAGTGTCAGACATGAATGAAGCTCAGCAATCAGAAGTAATTCACAAAGAAATATTGATGAAAAACTACGTTATAAAATCAATATGTTATGCAACTATTAAAAGCATAACTAAAAAGTAATACTTTGCTTTTGTGCCTCATAGACTCCTTCTCCCAAAATATGTCCAGCCAGTAAATCTGTAGTTAAGCCAACAAAAAAAAAAAGAAGAAAAAAAGGAAAAAAGATAGCAATGAAGTGATAAACTATTGTTTCCAGGGCCGCAAAAGCAGGGGACACTCACTGTAAAATCAACAGAGAAATGGCTTTATTTAGGAAGCATTCCTTAGGAGGTCATTTGGATAACCAAGGTTAAAATATGGAGCAAGAATACAGGGTTGCAGTTTTCTGTTTTTACTAAGTAGAGTCTCACATGGGGAGTGAAGGGGACTAATGTTTCTCTAACACCTTGTGCATACAGGCCCCGGGCTGGAGGCTTTAATATACATTGTCTCAGTGAGTTTTCTGAAAAACCTGGTAAGCAAACACTAGCCTCCACGTTTACAGGTTCCAAACAAGGCACAGAATCGGAAATAGTGAGGCTTCGTCGTGTGTAGAGACACACCCAACTCAGCCTGATCCCTCAGAGCTTTCAGTGTTCCTTCCTGTACCCACCGCCCAGAGGAGTCCTTACATCTTTTCACCCTCAGAGACCACCAACAGTATAACGAGTGTGTGTGCCATATTGGATATGAAATGTGTTCATTTTGTAAGTTGATTTTTTATTGATACTTTTTACTTCATTAAAATTTTTCTACCTTATAATTTTGGTGAGCCTACTATACCCTTATACAGGTACCATAACTTCTTTAACTGGGAGAATTTTATTTTATTTTATATTTATTTTATTTATTTTATTTTATCCTCATTGAAAGACATAGTTATTGATTTTAGAGAGGGGGAAGGGAGGGAGACAGAGAGGGAGAGAAATACCTATGTGAGAGAGAAACATCAATCAGTCTGTTACCTCTTGCGCAGCCTGGACTGGGACCAAGCTCCCAACCCAGGAATGTGCCCTAACCAGGAATCAAACCTGAGAACTTTCTGGGTACATGAGATGATGTTCTAACCTACTGAGCCACACCAGCTAAGGTGGGGAGAATTTTAAGTATAGAATTAGTTGAAACTCCGTGGAAAGCCATTTCCTGAATTAGGTATAAGCATCTTTTTTGTAGAATCTGTGCCTCCTGCTGCTGACCTTGGCTAGACTGAGAGCTCGTTACATAGCATTTCAGTCTGTTCATTTCTAAAGTATGTGTTGACCATCCCTTCCTCTCCAAGAGATATGGTGATGCTTCGTAGCCATATAACCAGGTAAGACATAAGAACTAGGACCCAGAAATGATAGCGCTTTTGGCTTAGACAATTTTAGAGGCAGAGTAAATTTGAGGAATTATTTAGACTGTATCTTATTTTATAGAAAAGATAACTGAGCCCAGGGAATGTAAATGCCTTGTCTAGAGTTACTAGGGTAGAAACAGGATTAGACCCTTGTTCTCAAATCCTACTTTGATGCTCATTCTATTGCATCACAACTGCTTTACAAAGAGATGACTTTTCTGAACAGTCAAATAATAATAATCATGCTTGGCACTTTATCATATTTTCAAACTCACTGTCTTCTCTGATTGAGTTTTCTTAACAACTTTCTATGTTAGACCTCATGATCCCCATTTTTCCACTAGGAAATAGGGCAAAGAAAGATGAAAAATGTCGAGATAACATTGATAGTTACAGATGTTGCCATGACAGCAACATCTTTTATGCTCTCATTATGCTAAAGGACTTAGCATAATGTCCAGAGTAATTGTTTAGCATCATTGTTTTATTCTCACTCAGTGAGACACTGTTAACTAGCTTTATTTTACAGATGAGGGAAATAAACTTTAGTGATGTTGTGGTCACCCATCTAAGATATAACGTAGCTGGAATCAGAATCTATGTCACCTGACTCTAAGGCCCTCATTCTCAGTCACTGTATCACGTTGCATTCATGTTATTTCAAATTTTTCATTCAATGCTTTATTCACTCATCAAAAACTTATGAATGTTTGTTTTATGCCAGGCTTCATCTCAGGTGCTAAGAAGAAAAATGACAGAAAAATAAGACATGGTCCTGGGCACAGGAGAGAGAATTTGACATGCAAAAATATAATGCCATCCTGCAGGAACTTTGGTAGAAGAATATACAAAGTCAAGAAGGGAGTACAATTTAATTCGTACCAGTGCTTAGCTTTGAAGCCGTTCTCCAGGGCCTAGGAGCAGTAAAGGAAGGATGAGTTTGAGCGGGCCTGAAGAAACAGGCTTTGCCCCCAAGTTGAAGTCTGGTCTCTGTTGGGAGAACTCTATTCCTGGACTGCAGGCGGCAGCCTTTTCACTGTGTCCTTTCAGGCTGGAGAGAAAGAAAGCGCTCCCCATCTTCTTTTACGTCACCGAGTTCATCATCAGGGCCACACCTCCGTGACCTCGTCTAACCCCAGTTGTTTCCCCAAGTCTCCATTTTCAAATACTGTCACATAGGGCATTAGGGTTTTGACGTATGAGTTTTGGGGGGCTATAACTCAGTTCATAGCAGTGGGATGGTGCATACCGTTCATACTGTTGCTGATTACAGTTATGAAGAGTATGATCACACATGTATTGCTCTGTTGAAGCCTAATTATCTTCCATGTTTACGTTTTGCACATTTAGGATTTTTTTAAATTTTTATTATGATGTCTCTGAAAGGTTTGAATGAAAAAATTTGTTATTTATTTAGGAGCTAAAATAAGTGATGAGGAGAAACTGGCAACAATAAAAAAGTAAGGAGTTGTGGCCCTCTGGTGTGAGCTGCAGATGAGAAATTTCTGCCCAAAGCCTTGGAACCAAATTAAGAATTAGCATAAAAGATTAAATACTGAAGTCATACCTCAAAGCTGTTAGTAAAACATGACAATGTTGGTTTAATTTTGGGATATATTTGCAGCTAGAGTTAAGATTTTATTACAGTGACTGGAATTATAATTTAAAAATCTGAATAAAAGACTGGTGAAGGACTGAAATCAAATCTTAGCAATGAACCACTGTTTGGAGATAACAAACAATGATATTGTGATTTTTCTAGAAAATGCAGTATGTTTTATTTTCTAGGCAGAGCAAAAGCAATTTTTAATAATAAACAATAATGGGTTTAAAGGCTTAATGTTTAAATTCCACCAGCCCAGTACAGCTTGACAAATTACTAACTCCTCTGAATTTTCTTACATATAAACTAAACTTATCTCTCTTTTTCTTCTTTCCTCCCACCCTCCCTCTCCTCCCTTCCTCTTCTCCATCCCTCCCTCTCCTTCCTTCCTCCCTTCCTTCCTTCCTTCCTTCCTTCCAATAATTACTTATTAAAGGTCTATTAAGTGCCCATTGAAGACATTGGCGCTAAGGAGAAAAACTCTCAAAGCTGAAAAAAAACCTCTTTCTCATAAGATAAGTTTACATAAGAATTTGTACGAGAAAGGGCTGTAAAAGCGTTCAACAGTTTAAGTATATTAAGTACTTTACCCTTCAGAGGAGACTTCAGGGTTAATGAGCCAGGGAATTTTGTCCATGCCCTCATTAAAGGAAGTAAGATTAGTGACTTAGATAAGTTGAAAACTGGGTTCATTAAATCAAATCATTCTGTATAGTTCTTCAAGTCCTCTGCAGTTTCAGAACAACTAAAATAAGCAAGGTAATACTAATTATGCACTCTGAATTTTAGAAAAAGTTCAAAATATACCTCTTTCAGCCTTATGTATTGTGAACGTTACTATAAAAATGTATTGAGTCACAGAGGGTTTGGTGATAAGGCAGGTCAATAGCAAAATGATCAAAATGACACATATTTTTCTCCCTCTGACCCCCAGCACATCACATTGATTGCGTGCCTCCCAGGCACTGCAATGCCTGCCACTGGGCTTTTGGATCCTGGGCACCGAGCTCGAAGGGAGGTTGTGGTCGTGGTGATGTGTAAACCTGTGTCCTTTCCCAGCTGGCCTCCATTATTACTTTGTAGTCATCTGATGTAGTGTGTTGGATGAAAAAAGACAGTGCAATGAAATGACTGAAAGAAATCACACCTTCCGGCTTCTTCCGAGAAGACTCTTAGAAAATGGAAGGAAAGAATGGCTCTTTGCTTATTAATTAATTTTTCTATTCTTAACAAAGGGTATTTTTCTTCATTGCTTTTGGAGAGAGAGGAAAAGAGAGAGGAGGGGTGAGAGAGAAGCATTGATTGATTACCTCCTGTGGGTATCTGGACTGGGGTTTGAAACCAGAACCTAGGTATGTGCCCTGGTCGGGAATTGAACATACAACCTTTCCATAACTGGAAGACACTCCAACCAACCAAACCACACCGGCCAGGCGACTTTTCGCTTATTTATATGTATTTGCCTTAAATGTCTTAGAAATGAATGCTGCTTTTGATCACTAAAGCCAATGACGTCAATCCACCACAGAAATTTGTCAGTCTCTTCTCCAGAAACTCTAAGTGACATAATCACAAATGAATACGATAAAAGTCTCTCTCTCATAGCAGAGTTGCTTAGAATGAAGGGTTACCTCAACTGTGTTTTGAACTAAACAGGCCTACCAGTATGTAATTGCTCAAAATGGGATTCCAGGTCTGAGGTGGGCAAGGCTGTGCCGTGTTTGTGAGGTCTGAGTTTATTCTTGACTACTGTTTTCTGAGGTAATCCAAGGGCCAAAAATGTGTTATAGAAACCCATGTTTATTTCATTCAGGTTTTAACAAGTCAAGGGGAATGCTCTAATACGATCATGTTGCTCGGACTCTTTGCCCCAATATTCAAAATTGTAAGATGGCTAATTTACCAGTAAGAGTTTGTATCATTCTTGGCTTTGTTGGGAGAGGCCTAAAAAAAAAAACCAAATTCAGTTTAGCAGAACATCTGAAAAAGTAAGGCTTGTTGTTTGTTTTATTAGCTTTCTACATCAACTTTTGAATTAAAAAAAAACCCGGCTATGAAAAATAATTCCATTTTAAACAAACACCTTTGTGATTGATGGCAGTCTCAGGAGAATGGATCAGTGAATTTCTCTGAGCAATTGGTTTGTTTTTATCTCAGTGGATTCTGTGTACTTTATAACTGGTGCTTTCCTCTGCATTTATCTGCTGGAAAGATTAAAGCTCAAATTCATAGTTCACTTTTTGCAAATGTATCAGACTTTTTACAGCCAGTACTTTGAATACAAACATCATTCTTAATTCTATCTTTTCTTCCTTTCCCCAATTCATCCAACTTACAACAAGTATACTTTATCTTGTTTCGCTGTTCCTTTTTTGAATTTTCTTAAGCATTTTTCTTGGAAGAAGGATGAGTGCAAATAGATAATAATAATGCATAATGTTAGCAGGGTCAGTGAAAGCATAGGAAGTGACACATATTAATATTCAAAAATGAAGTGTTATTAGGTAATCCTAGAATAAATTACTTCAAGCTGTGGTTTGGAAACATAATGTCCTGCTAAATTTTTGTTCAAATAATTCTAAGTACATGCAAATTTAGGCTACACAGAGCTGAGAGAAAGGATGGGGAATTCTTCTACTCACTTTTTAAAAGCCTCCACATGAGAGAGTAGGGGTACAATTCTCTATAGACCTTGCATGTTGGCTGCTTATTTTACCTGTTGGCAATTGCTGCCATTGAAGGTTTTGGGACCAGGTTAAGGCTGGTGATTATTTGTTTGCACCAAACTATGGAAATACCTTCTGTTGATAGAGAGACCCTACCTACCCCAAGCCCCCTAACCCTGTCACTGGGGCCATTCTGGCCATCCCCTTACACCTGTGGGACTTGCCAGCAATTCTTCAACTGAAGGGTTTACTGCTAGACACAATAGATGGCCTCCAGCATCTTCTACACTCTGATTGGTCAGTACCCCAACATAAAGATTTTAAATATTTTGCATTACATCCCTGGGCTAGGTCTACACATGCAAACCAAGGTAAAATCTTGTACAACCAACTGGTAAATTAGAATGCCAAAATGCAAAATAAAAAATTCATATCCACCCCTTTTTTAAAAAAAGGACTGAAACTTGGAGAAGATACTTTAAATGCTTTGGGATAAAACCTTTCACCAATCTATTATCCAAACAGTAAGCATTTTTGAGTTTTTAACTATGTCTTTATCACTTGTGTTAGGCATTTTAGAGGATATAAAGGAATATAACACCTGGTGGGGGAGGTGACAATGTGCCTGTGATGAGATAATTGCCAACCCAGGCAAGTGATATTAGTTACAGACTTCAGAGGATGGGGAGAACTCTGATTGAGTATAATTAAGATGATTTATTGGGAGAAGTAGTACTGGAGCTGAGTCCTAAAGAATGAGGAAGATTTGCAAAAGTGAAGATATAAAGTTCATTCCATTCCACAGAATCAAAGCTACAGATGCTGTATCACTGCCTTTGTATGTGGTGGAATCATAGAAAGAACCAAACACTGGCAGTCAGATTTGAGTCTACGTTTATCCTAGCCACTTTCTTGGTAGAATACTTGGAAGATGGCTTAATCCTTCTGAACCTCAGTTCAGCATTACTGTGTAGATGGAATAATATTTTTGATTGTAATTTCATTAGCGATAATAAGCATATCCACATAATTGTTTCTGCCACATCTCTATCAATCAAGAAGTCCAATGACTGCTTTCAGCTTTCATCGCTGTGTGGTACCAGCTCCAGGTGCGTAGATATGTGGGTCTCCAGGGTGGCCTTGGTGGCCTCATGTTTTGACAAAAGCTTTTAGAGAAAGCCATAATTGCCTTCCGGAAGGTCAGTTTTAGGTTGATTTTGAATTCATAGGCTAATCACACAAAATTTCATTTTTGCTTAAATGAAGAGATACAACTGGCAATTCATTTTCTTAACAAAATTTATGAAGGTGCTGATTGAATTCCCTCATTTTGCATTTAGCTATGCTCCCATTTAAGTAGGCAGACCTGACTTCTGAACGACAGGTCTCCAAAACCAGAACTTGGCACTTTCTGAGAAAGCTTAAGGGAAAGTTAAAATCATGTGTTCATACCTATTAAACAAAATGAAATGGAACTACACTACAAAGAGCCATTGCATGTAATTGTAATACAGAGATGTAGAAGAATCTGTTTTATAAAGGATCCAAACAAGCTGTGAGGCCTCTGTGCAGCACATAGTATGTTAAGAAACAGCTGTTCGTTCAGAGATGACATTTTAAAGCTGGTTCTTCGGATAGGGATTGTCATATTTGCATTTGTAAATATTTATTGGGTAGAGAGTATGGATAAAATATCACAGAAGTTTATCCTTAGGCTCTGGGGTTTCAGTTAAATTTTAGGGCTTTGGCATGGCATTTGGTTTTCTTTTATTCCATTGGTTTCTGACTTTAGAAACTGAAATGTTTCAACAGGTTTTTAGAGAGCAAATTTCTCAAAATTGAATTAATGGCATATATGCCATTGTTAATATAACAAGAACAGTTTACGAGACATCAATGTAACCTGGCCACCAAGGAGAGTGGACTGGAATGTGCATCCATGAATAATGACGACTTCACTGTACTACTTACTAGTCAGTGGGGATGGTAGATGCTGTTGAGTGAGCATGTGTACTGTGTGGCTGTCACATTCAAAATGACTGAGCTAGTAGAGCAACAAATCTGCATCAAACTTTGCATTAAGCTTGAATGTTCCTGCATGGAAACTATTCAGATGAATCAGAAGCCCACAACTATGAGCCCCTGGTGATTGGCAGGTTCATCACAATATCGAGCCTGTTTCTGTATCACTTGTCTTGTGCAGAGTTTTTTGGGAAACATCAAATCACCTAGGTGACTCAGCCCCCCTACAGCCCAGATTTGGTGCCCTGTGACTTCTGACTTTTCCCAAAACTAAAATCACCTTTGAAAGGGAAGAGATTTCAGATTGGTTGATGAGATTCAGGAAAATATGATGGGGCAGCTCATGGCAATTGGGAGAACTGTGCTAGGTTCCCAGGTGCCTACTTTGAAGGGGGTTGAGGTATCGTTGTCCTATGTACAATGTTTCTTGTATCTTGTGTGTTCTTCAATAAATGGTCTCTGTTTTTCATATTACATGACTGGATACCTTCTATACACACATTATATTCTGAATTGCATTGAGGGAATGGCTGAACTTAGAGAAAACTGTAAGGGGATGCGAGAACGAGGGAATGAAAAGAAGGTGAGAGGTGTCCCTGTTTATTATCTACATTCAGAAAGCTTACTGAGAGACAAACATTTGAAAGTCAGATAGCCTTTAAAACATTGAACATGCATGTTCATGCATGGACAAAAAAACATGCATGGGTTTTTTAAACTAATGATTTTTGCTGCAGAGTGTTATTGTTATATTGGTATTTCTTATGGTTGGAATACTGTGAGAATTTTCTCTTCTAAGAGGAAAAGGCCAATCAAACTTGTATCCTAAAACTTAAAAATTTAGATTCGGAACACTGAAATATAGTGTAAATGCATGGATTTGGGGAGAAAAACTTAGTATGGAATGAGAGGAAAGAAAAGGGGAGCCCACAGAAACACCCACTGATACTAAGGTATGGGTGTTTCGATCCTTACTTTTCCGTACTGTTATAAGCTTGATCAGAGATTGAGTCTCCCTTGGCTACCCTTGTACATTGCCAATAGAAGGTTTACATCAATGCAAGGAAAACTCAGAGCTGTGTTAGATTAGATAGTAGAAGACTTTATTTTTTTCAGTTGTGCTTCCAGTTTCCACAGTCTTTTATAGCACACTTTAGCTAATTCACCCTCGTGATGGAATTCAACTGTAACCGAGTGACCTCAGAAGAAAATTGGTGCCTTAACTCTGCATTATTTAATTAGTACACATATCACTAGTTTTTCACATTGCCTCTGATATGTCTGATAGGAGGCCATATGTATATCATTTAGCAGCAAAAAAGAGTGAAATCTCACTGTTTGTGACAACATTGATGGACCTGGAGGGTATTAGGCAAAGTGAAATAAGTCAGACAGAAAAAGATAAATACCATATGATTTCACTCATGTGTGGAATCTAAAAAAACAAAACAAATGAACAAAGAAAACAAAACAGAAACAGACTCATAGATACAGACAACAGACTAATGGGTGCCGGAGGGGAGAGTGAGGGGGGACTGGCTGAAAAGGTAAAGGGGAATAAGAGGTACAAACTCCGGTTATAAAATACATAAGCCACAGAGAGGTAGGGTACAGGGCATAGTGTCAATAATATAACTTTGCACAGCGACAGATAGATACTAGACTTGTCAAGTTGTTCACATAGCGAGGTATATAAATGTCAAATCACCATGTCGTATGCCTTAAGCTAATATAATGTGTGCTGACTCAACTTTAATAAAAAAATTAAAAAAACAAGGTAACTCTTCTTACAATATATAAAATAATAGTCATGAACTTTATGCTTTAGTGTCTCTTATTCCAACTACTTTGGGCTACCAACTGCACCTAATGCTCCATGTATTTTCTCATTTTTACTTCTATGGAAGGGTGTAAGTCAGGAAAATTGAAAACACACTGGGATATTTCACAGGATAACTTAATATAGGGAACTGGTTAAACAGGAGTTGGAGGCTTGAAAAAAGCAAAAAGCAAATACCCAGGGGTGATGACTGCAGAATGCAGCTATCACTCTAGGGTTAGAGACACCCAGGAAATTCAGTGCTAGGGTGAGAGGTCTCACGGAATTGGGACTGAGGAGGGGTGCTGCCTGGACTGCTCCTTGTTTCTCAGGAGCCTGAGGAGGAGCTTGTGACTCGGAAGGGTGCTAGGCTGCTGCCACAGCTCAGTAGTTGGAGAAGGAGCCCCATGATGCTGGCAGACAGATAACCGGGAAGATGATGGTGCCCACTGGTGCTGACACCTTGGCAGCTTGGAGGAGGGCTTCTGATAAGCTAGGCTCAGCACTTGAGTTTGGGGATCTGCCTGCCTAGTGGTCTTTTCCCTGCAAGGAGGGCGGTGACTCTAGTTCTGAGAGTGTCTAAGAAAGCCAGACACTGTACCCAACAGGAAGAGGAAGTAACCTTCTCCTTTCTGTAGTCTTTCAGGCTCCCTGCAGTGCCTCCTATTTGTAGAACCTAACAGGAAGCCAACTGGCAAATGCAAAATACATCTTGCAGACTTCTAGCCCATTCTCCATGCCCACCCCCACCAAAAAAGGATAGATTTGAAACTGAGAGAAAGTTGCCTAGAAAATTACTACTAAAAATTCGTATTTCTGAACTTTAGTAGAAACTCAAATAAAGGTAGATCAATTATAGTTTCAAATTAGTGATGTTTGCCTGTTTGGTCCTATGTCGCTGCATGAGAAGAGTTTCTCCAATCATCCCTATTTAGTGTCCTTGTTTTTTTTGTTATTGTTGTTTAACTTTGCTGTAAATCAAAATTTCTCTAGCTTGAAGATGATAAATTTCTTCTTTGTAGACATCTTCACATCTCAAATGTATTCCTTCTAGTGCCTAAGACTCAGATTACCAAAATAGAAATGCTGCAGACTAAGTCACTTGGGAAGTTAAAATTGAAGTAAAATTAATATCACTGACCTCATTCAAAACTTTGCTTGTCAGAATCTAATGATGAAAAGGAAATATATTGAAGTCAAAATATAGCCTTCTTTCTTTGAAAAAAAGTGACAGAGCATCTTTTCATGTGATCGCCTTGATGTTCTCCTTTGCAGTGGAGGAAAAATCTAGCTGTAAATTCATGTGTTGGGTATACAAAGAAAGAAAACTGCCATTTTCCAAAATTTTCTAGGGTTTACTGTACTGAGGATCATTCAGATGGGTGAAAGATGAGGAATGCAATTTATTGATCCTGAAAATACTTCCTTTTGTCTATTTTTGACATAAAATTAGGAGCAGTGGTCTGGGAATTTCCATTGCCTATTTCTGGTCCTGGCTCTGCCATTAAAGATGCAGACCATTTGCAAGTAGCTCTTTAAGCCTCAGGTTTCCCCAGTATGAAAAAGGAATGTAGGCAATGATTTACAAGTGTTTTCGATTTTAATAGTCTGAATAGAGCAAGACATTCTAGAAGGTCCTTGTTTTTTTCTCTTTTAGAAGTAGGGAATTTGGCAAAAGAAGAGGGGAAGAAAATGTAATATCTGATTATTATGATTATTATTGTTTCAATGTTAGTCTTCCTCTTCTTCCTGGGTTTCAATGAACTACTGGAGTTGAGTCTTGGTGACATCTTAGAGTCAGACTATGTTTCGAATTCCAGCTCTGTTGTATAAGTTGTGATCTCTGATTTTACATGACATCTCTGAGTCAAAGTGCCTCATCGATGAGAGAGAATAAAATCATCCTAAATCTTTTTAAGGAAAAATGAGATAATAAATGTAAGGCCACCAACAGAATTCTTCATACCAATAATATTAATAACATGGTTAATAGCAATTGCTCACTAACAGCCTTGCTTGTACTTCTCTGGTATACTGGCATGCAATGCGCCCAAAACTATTCTTACCTACTCACTTCCTTGTTGGCCTTGGGCCCACTCAAACAGCATACAGCCCAAAGCATGCACAGGTGCTCCAATGTTTATATTAGCCTACATTTGTTTGTACTGGTGTGTGCAAACCCATGTGCACAGGTGTTGCCCATAGACGAGAGCTGGCAAGGTGAGTTGCCTACTGTTATCTCTCATCTCATAGTATGTAAGAATTTGATAAGACTTGGTGAGGCTGTAGAAAAAGTCATGGGGACTTAAGAGTCAGAGGTTTGTTCTACATCTTCCCCTCCACATCTTCAAACAACACAACATTACCCAATGATGTAGTAGTGATTTACTGTGGTGGCTTCATTATGATTCAACTTCTTTTTTATGGTGCTTTTTTTTTAACTTCTAGTAATAGCATTACTTTAAAAGTTAGGAAACCAAGACTAAGAAAGTTTAAATATCCTATTCTAGGACACTTAGTGACTTCAGGTAACATTAAGAATGGGAGGTATCTCTGGATTTATTTTTTGAATTCCAGTGGTTTAACTTTTTTTTATGGGTGTGATGTCTGTCCCAGCAACCTTTGCTACGAGCCCTCAGGTTCACGGCCCTTTGTGCTTCAGTGTAATAGATGCTATCTTGCGACTGGTGCCTTCTTGGTAAACCCCCTCCCAGGGCTGGTAACGAGCTCCAGGACGGCAGGCGCCTGTACCAGAGCCCGCTGTGCCGAGGCTTCTTGTTTTCTCAAGTGCCCTGTCTCCTGTCCCCACCGCCATTTATTCTGAACCCTTCAGCTGCTCAGCACAGCAAGCTTGACAGGACCTGTCTTCCTCGACTGTTAATTTCACAGCCGGATGAGTAGAAAGGTAATTTATATGGGTCAGTCAGATTTAAAATGCTGCTGAGTCTCTTGACGAGGTGGAATGAGAGGATTTAAAAGAATTATTAGTGTGGTCCAGAGCAGCAGTCTGTGGTCTCGACACAGTCCTGTACCTTTTCCATTTGGTAAATGCCCCACGTGGCCTCCAATGTTGACTGTGGATTACAACCAAGATGAGAAGCAAGCCGCTGGGGGGAGATTTTTGTTTTCATTTATTTTTAATTAATTGCAAACTTCCTCTTTCATTTGGCCTGCCACGCTCTGCAGATCCTGGTGACACAGGAGCTCTGCCAGCATCAAGAGCTACTGTGCCCAACTGTGAGAGGCTTAGAGTACCAGCCAGCTGCTTTGCACGCTGTCCTCTGGGAAGCTGAGGAATACATTTGCATACTTCCAATGTACCTTTAAAGGATGATCCGACCGATGGTGCTGAAATCAGTATTTTTCCTTCATTTCCTCCTTAAATTATTGTGTTTATAATTAAAACTGCCATTATTCATAGCATAATTATTAATTTTTGTGGGTAAACAAAGTGTTTTGAGGTATTTTAAGGTGAAAGTCCACGGAGAGGGTTTTTTTTTTGCCCTTCCAGGATTTACTGAAATTGTGTGTGTGTGTGTGTGTTACGTGGTTAAACACTACATGGTGATAAATTTGAAAGCTTTAGTCAAGAAAGTAAAAATTTAGAAAAATTACCAAATTTATCACAATGACTACACAAAATATGAACAGTTTTGTAACTGTGAAGTTGAATTAGTAGTTAAACATAAACCCAAAATTAATCTGACACAGGGACTTTTACAGACAAGTTTTACACATTTACTAAAGACATAATTATTTATTTAATGTAACTTCTTCCAGAGAGTAGGAAAAAGAGAATGCTCTCCCCCTCGTTCCATGAGGACGGTGAATGCCAGGAACCAGAACTTGTCAGAACTATAATGGCACTGAGGAAACTGTCAAGTTCATTTAGGAAAAGATGTGAAATTCTAACTGAAATACACACAAAACAAATCCAACAGTGATTAAAGTATATAGCATGACCAAAGAAGGTTTATTTTAGAAATACCAAGATGGTTTAACACTAGACAAATCTATTAATTTTACTCACCAGATGGACAAATTGAAGGTGAAAAACATGATTAACAGTTCAGAAATAAGTTTTTGATAAAACTGAGTACCCATTCAGGGTGAAAAGCAAGGCAATCTGACACAGACTTACAGCAAATAGCATACTTAATCGGGGAAGAGGAAAAGCTCCATTCAGATCCCTGGAAAACAATACCAGCTATCGCCACTTCATTTTAACATTGTACTGGAGGTCTTAGGCAGTGACACAGACAAGTTAATTAGTTAAACAATTTAAGCATGAAAAATAAGAAAGAAAAAGCAAAATGATCATTATTCCTGATGATATGATTGTCTACATGGAAAAATATGAGAAAATCTATAAACTAGCAGTATCAATAATCCTTCAGCTAGATTCTTGAATGTAAGATCAGTATGCAAAATCAGGAGAGTACCTTCATACCCTTCCTGAAATGTAGTCAGTGTACCTGAAGCTCAGTCTAACAAGAGAAACATAATATCTTTATGGAGACTTTTACAAAATTCTACTAAAGAGCCTTAAAAAAGAGTTATATACATGAAAAGAAGACATGTGCAAAGATTGGAAGACAACACCATTAATGATGACAATTCTCTAAATAATTTATAAAGTTAATTTAGTTTCACAGGACTTTATCAAATGATCCTAAATGTCCTACAAAAGTAAAATGCACTAAGAATGACCTAAAATAATTTCATAGAAAGAGATAGAGAATGAGGTCCAAGAGGAGATGAAAAAGAAGAGACTCCACCAAGAGTAAAATTCACTACATAATTATATTAAATGAAGCAGTTTTATCGACGTGAGGAGAGACAAATAGCTCAGTGGAAGAGAACTGAGTGCCTAGAAACAAACCGGGAACTCTGTGTACACTGGCCTTACAAGTCCATGGGGGAGAGTCGGGCTGGTCAGGGCTAACGATGAGCTACCCACAGAGAAAAGGGTGCTGGACTCTACTTTATGCCATTTACAACCATAAACTGCAGATGGATCAAACACTAAATGTAAACAGAAAACTTTTAAAATGTCAAGAAGTATAGAATAATAATAGTTTATAATATCTGATGAGAGACATTTCTCAGGCAAAAATAAAATTTGCAAAGTAAGATAGTAATAAATTTGAGTTCATTAAATTAAAAACCAATGCATGATGAAACACCATAAACAGAGCAAAAAAAGCAATCTGCACTAAAAAAGATTTTTTCTATCTATAGTAAGTGAAAAAGAAATAGTATTCAGAATACATAAAGACTTCTGTAAGTCAGTAAGAAAAAGAAACAACCAACCCATCAGGAAGTGGGAAGAGGATATGATGCAGCAGATCACAAAAGGAGAAGCAGAGTGCTCCATGCACGGACAGATACCCAGTGTTGCTGATGCATGGGTGATACTAATTAAAGTGGCACGAGAGACTGTTTTATCCCCATGAGATAAGAAAGACAAGTCTCATATCGCCACATTTTGGTAAGGATGTAGGGAAATAGGACTCAGGCCATGCAAGCAGGAGGATAAATGGATGTTGATGAAAACACATATGTCCTACTATTCTAAAATTCTATTTCTAGCATTGCATCTTAGAAAAACTCTCACAAGTGTGCACAAGGGACCTTACACGAAGATTTCACTGCGGTGCTGTTTACAAAAATGAAGAAATAAAAGCAATGTAAGTGTTCCTTAGTAGAAGACTGGAGGGATATTGGACATTGACTATTGTACAGCAGTTAAAATGAATAAATGATATATAATATATCAACCAGAAAACAATCTCATGAGTAGTACACTTAATGAAAAAAGTTGTAAAAAGATTCATGCAATAGTAGTATCATTTATGTAAACTATAAAGACACATCAAACAATAGCATGCATTTACACGTATGTGGTAAAATAGAATAAATTAAAAAGCAAAGATATACACATACTTGATCAGGGTATTTATCACTTGAAGAAGAGGGGGCAGAAAGGTACACTGCTGCTGGGGCTTTATCTCTACCTGTATATTTTATTTCTTAAAAATATTTTAAGCAACATAGAGACCTGTTAAACAAATATGATAAAAACAATGTTTTGAATATGGTATGTGCTGATTATACTTTTTCTGGGCTTTTCTAATATTTGTTTAAAATATTTTGGAATTGGAACCAAAAACTTTAAAAGATAGTCAAAATATTTTATATATTTCAGATAAAGCTAGAAGCCGCTCTCCCCACAGAGGTTTTGACATGCCTCCGCTCCCCAACACCACCAGCCTTTGCGAGCTATTGCGATGCATAGGATGAAATTGTAACCCGCCAGTATTTTGTTACAATCTACTACTTGTAGCTTATCTTATCAAAACAATCGCATCTTCATCTTCCCAATTTGGAAGTACATTCTAATATTAACTATACTTTTTAAATCTGCACATGCCTTTTGGAGATGCTTATACATGCTCTCTCCAACCCCATCTCACTTTGCCCAGTTGTGAATCACAGACAAAAATGAATTAGGTAGTAGTGCACATATGTTTTTTCTGGAAGGCTCATTCATAGAGAGTCTGCAAGATAAAGGAAGGGGTAAGTGTCAGAACTGGAGCCCAGCGTCCTGGCTCCTCTCTCTGTTCAGTAACTGTGAGTCTCTTTTCTTAACTTTTCTGTGCTGCAGTATTTTTTATCTTTAATGTGGAAGTGTTGACTTATCTCTAAATCCTTTCCAGCTCTCAGGTTTTGTAATTTCACAAAATATGTGAGTGAAGTCAGTCATGACAGTAAGTGGTGACTGGAATACATGAATTGAGAAAGAGCCAAATGGCTCCTCTTGCCTCACAACACCTCTTCCCATGTCTTTGCCAGAGAGTCGCCATTTCGGATTAAGTTCTGGAAGGCTGAAATTTAAAAGCAAGTGTTTTCTGGGAAAGCTATGCCACTGTTGCTCATTAATGTGTAAGTAGAAATGGATTTTAACAGAAGCACGTCAAATTATTGGCTCCCTGAAAGCTTCTAAGATGTAGGGCAGGTAGTTGTGATTACGAGGTGAACTAGCAAAGGGCAGAGGTATGGAAAACACTGCCTTAGAGGGGGTCCTCGACCTTTCGAAGGATACATGGGGTGCTGCGTCCTTGGCAGTAGTCAATCCTGAATAGGGGAACCAGGTGGAGACTGGAGGATGGAGCAGAACCGAGGGCCAGCGTTGCCACCGTTCTGAGTCAGCTCCCAGAATCCTCTCTTAAATTCCAGCACATGAAGAACTGCTCCTTGCAGGCAGAAGGAATGTAGTTTTTGTTTATGTATTTGTTTTGTTTTGTTTTGTTTTGTTTTAGGTAATTAGAAAGAGTGTTTGGAAATCTTTGGATCTGTGGTAGGGGTGGTATTCCTGTCTGAGGGTGAAGTTGAAGAGGAGCCAGTAGTAACACGACCAAAGGAAATGCCCCAGCAAACGTGCTCCTTCCCACTCAGCAACCCGAGCCTGCCGCTCTGTTCGACTTCACTCAGGGTTCCCTTAGATTGAAAGGAGAACTGTGGAGGAAGAGTGGTCCAAAAACTTTAACAAAGAGCAATCTATTCTTTTTATCATACAGGCACTTCTGAAGGATTCTGCAGAAGTGATTTAAATGTAATTTCCTGAAGTCTTAATTGCTAATTATTTTAACTAGGACCTCTAATTTAAACATTCTCTATTTTGAAGGCTTTAAGGAGTTTAAAGCAATTGCTGTCATTGGAGACATGTTTAGTGTCTGTTCTCAGGAGTGGAATCTAATCAGCCGCGGAAGGGTGGCGACCTCAGAAAGACAGCCTGTCAAGTCAGCCTTAATTGTTTTAAGAACTCAGTGTCCACTTGAGTGAAATACCACCTTTGGTGGAAAATTTTGGAACTTGAAGTTCAGTGGATTCAAATATTGATTTAAAATTTATTTTTTGACAGGCTTACCTGTTCTGTTAATCAACTCTTAATTTAAAAAAATGAGATTGGTGATTTGGGGGCTCAGATGGCCACCCAAATCAATGTTTTCTGCCAGGTCATTCATTAAATGCCATTAAAAATTGCACCAAGTGATAAATTCTCTCAATTATGCATCTTCTTTGTCTACCCCACTAAGGAAGCTCTGCATATATGTATATACACAAATGAATCTATAAAAAGGTACTTACAATAGTCACTCCCTACCAAGTGAGTAGGTATATACTTGAAAATATAAGCATTTTAACACTTAAGAATACACATCATGCCATTTAAAAAATATACTACTAAAATTTTATTTTATCCTATTCAAGAGTCCCAAGGAATTTTAAAATAAAGTTCTTGAGTTATTGTAATAAGAGGTTTGAGCAGTGTAGAGGAAGAAACATAATTTTTCTTTCACTCTTCTAGGTTTTTGGCTGAGATACGCCTGTAATAAAAGACAGGTGATATGGAGAAAAGCAAACAGAAATTTAATAACGTGTACATCATCGGTACACATGAGAGATACTCAGGAAAATTAAGTAACTTTCCAAAATGGGCCAAACCGCCACCTTAAATACCTTCTCCAGCTAACGACAAACGAAGATGTTAGGGTATGGGGCTTTACCGGGAAAAGCACAGTAAATTAGAATATAGTTCTTATGAAGATTTAAGTATTTGCCTTCTTCATTCACAGGCATTTCTCGAGTTTTAGTCACGCTCCTCTTCCTCTTACAGAAAGAGAGGTGGCCTCACAAATGGGTATTTTCCTTATAAATGTAAATATTTCTTGCAAAAAGGTAATTTCTACTAGGTTTTCAGAGTTTCTCCTGTGTCTGCTGTTTCTTTTTTATTTTATGTAAATTTTTTTTCAATTACAGTCCACATGTAATATTATTTTGTACTAGTTTCAGGTGTTCAGCATAATGCTTAGACAATCATTTACTTTGCAAAGTGTTCCCCTGATATTTCCAGTACCAACCTGCCACCATACACAGTTATATTATTATTGACTATATTTCCTATGCTGTACTTTACATCAACTTGAACAACCCACTAAATGGGAGAACATATTAGCTAATAATACATCTGATGAGAAATTAATACCCAAAATTTATAAAGACCTCATCCAACTTAACACAAAAAACAAACAAGCAATCTGAAAATATGGTGAAAGGACCTGAATAGACACTTCTCCAAAGAGGACATACAGATGGCCAATAGACATATGAAGGGATGCTCAGCATCACTAGCCATCAGAGAAATGCAAATTAAACCACAATGAGGTAGCACCTCACACCAGTCAGAATGGCTATCATCAATAAATCAGCAAACAACAGGTGCTGGTGAGGATGTGGAGAAAGGGGAACCCTAGTGCACTGTTGGTGGGAACGCAGACTAGTGCAGCCCCTGTGGAAAACAGCGTGGAAGTTCCTCAAAAAATTTAAAATGTGTCTTCTCTTTTTTAAAAAATAACAAGCCTAAAACAATTTTTATGCCCAGAAGGCACATTTTGGGTGGCAAATTCTGCTCTCTTCAGTAGGATTTTAATTTTTTCTGAGCTGTAGCAAGTCCCAAATCTGTGGAAGAAGAGATATTTAGAAAATTCTAGAAAAAGGTACCTAGAATTCTAAATGCAGGGAAACAGTGGTTGCTGCGACCATTCAACTGCCTGCAGGAAACGAGCCCACAAGGAACCCCTGTCCTCTCTACGGAGTCCGTGGAAGAGAACTGTGGGGGAGAGAGAAGGAGCTCCCTTTTGGGAAGTTCCAGGTTCCTGGAGATGGCAGCACTCATTTTCATTTGATTTCCCAGGTGTACATTGCCTTAGCAAGTAGACTTGCTGCCTGCCCCTGTACTGTTGAAAAGAAAGAAAAGACAATTTAGAAGCAAGGTGACAGAACTTCCAGGGAAAGAGATGACTGAGGCCGACCCAACCCTTCCTGGTTCCAGGAGTTGTCTGGAAAAAGTACATGGAGCGGGGGTTAAAGACTTGCCAGCCTGCTGTGCACAGGGGCCAGAGGTGCCAGATCTTGGGCCAATGGTAGTCATGGCCACACTGGCGTGAAATACAATTTCCCCAGTCAGGTGACATGACATTTTCCCTCTCCCAGCTATGATACTCTCTCCCTTTCCATGGCCACTAGCTATCCCCATCGCTGTCACCCTGCCAGCAATTTCTAATTGGTTTCTGTGCACCTACACTAGTTGTGCCACACGTCATTCTCTGAACAGCTACTAGAAAGATCTTGAAAAAGGCAAATCTAACCATGTCATCTCCCAGATTAAAACTCTTCCATGATTCCCATGTTACTGTTAGGATAATTTAGGCTCCTTAATTTAGCTTTTCTGGTCTGTCTGGATTCACTTCTTGGCCATGGTAAACCTCTTCCAGTGTCTTTACTCTGCCCAAGTGCCCTCTTCCACTTCTGGGTTTCCATATCCCTTCACACCCACAGGCACACTCTTCCTTCAGACACTGCACCAGCTTCGGACCTGCGGATTCTCACCTGACCTTCACGTAGCAGGTAAAATGTTACTTCCTCCACAACATACCTGACACTTAATTCCCACATTATTTGTTGTTTCCTCCAATGTGGGCGTGAAAACCTGCCTGTCTTATTCACCACATTATCCTGT
This sequence comes from Trachops cirrhosus, assembly GCA_028533065.1. Taxonomy (NCBI): domain Eukaryota; kingdom Metazoa; phylum Chordata; class Mammalia; order Chiroptera; family Phyllostomidae; genus Trachops; species Trachops cirrhosus. Next base: position 27,033,300 of record CM052549.1, read on the forward strand.
CCCAGAGTATATGCTTAATAGATATTTGTTGAAAGAATAAGAGTTAATTAGGGGCCATTTAATCCTCAGGCACTAAAAAAGATAAACTTATTTACTTTAATCAGATCAAAGCTGGGCCTTCTGCCCATGCCATATTAACTTGTGACTCAGAGCAGATGCTAACATTGTACCAAGGAACCGACTAGAGAATAGTGGATATAATCCATCATTTTTAGACAATAAGTCGAAGCAAAAAACTTAGTGCTAATAGCAGAGAAACTTATTCTGACAGTTGTGGACCACATACCCTTCCTCAGACTCAAACTTCTCAAATTTATTGTTTGTTCCCAGGCTTCTCTTTACCTGCTAACTGCAAAATGGTCTTCTTTTTTATTTTTTTTATTTTCTATTTTCTTTCTCTCTCTTTATTGAAATTATCTTCTTGGATCCACCCTTTCTGTGTGTGTGAATGGAGGGGGAAAAGGCATTTTATGAAGTAGTCTTACTGATAGTTAAGGATGAGCCTCTGAACTTTTTATATGAACTTCCTAGTTCAGCAACTTCTCTCTAAGACTCTCAGATCTTTCCTAACCAACAACGTTATTTCCTTAAGTCCCCCAGGAATATTCACCTTAAAAAAAAGTCAGGTTGGGTGTTTTGGTTACTGTACGTACCATAAACTGGGTAGCTTAAACAACAGAAATTTATCATTTCATAGTTCTGGAAGCTAGAAGGCCAAGATCAAGGTCTTAACAGATTTGGTTCCTTCTGAAGACTACAAGGAAGAATGTGTTCCATGCCTGTCATCTAACTTCTGGTGATTTCCTGAAAATCCCCGGTGTTCCTTGGTTTACAGAAGCATCACCCTGACCTCTGTCTTCATCTTCATTGGGTGTTCTCCCTGTGTGCATGTCTGTGTCCAAATTTCTCTGTTTATAAGTACACCAGTCATATTGGATCAGGAGCCTTCTCTACTCCAGCCTGACCTCATCTAAACTAATGGCATCTTCATCCAAATAAGGTCACATTCTGATGTCTAGGGACTAGAAATTCAATATATGAATTTTTTTGGGGGGGTGCATAATCTAACCCATAGCATATACAAATAACAGAATTTATTAAGTGAAAATGGAATTCACTGAAAAGATGTAAGCAGTTTTCAAAGGTCTCAGTGATTGGAACAGCTCAGGAGTCTATGCCAGGCACTACAGCTGGGAAGAGTGAACTCTTTTTTTCATCTCAACTCGAGTCCAATCATAGGAGAGAAAATTCAGCTGGTCAAACTTAAGTTACATGCCTGTTCCTTGACTCTGGGGGATGGTGGTTGTGGCAATGAGTAGAACTTTGGGCAGGAAAGGTCTCTGATTTCCTGGGGTGGGCGTGAGGGTCAGGGAGATGTGAGTGGTTGGGGGATGTGGCCATTTGAGGGGGAGGCACTTGGATTCACTGTTCTGCAAAGTCTGCCCACAGGGTAGGGGTGAAGGTAGTTTCTCAAATGAA
>CM052549.1:27035278-27053588 GCA_028533065.1 Trachops cirrhosus
TCCTTGACTCTGGGGGATGGTGGTTGTGGCAATGAGTAGAACTTTGGGCAGGAAAGGTCTCTGATTTCCTGGGGTGGGCGTGAGGGTCAGGGAGATGTGAGTGGTTGGGGGATGTGGCCATTTGAGGGGGAGGCACTTGGATTCACTGTTCTGCAAAGTCTGCCCACAGGGTAGGGGTGAAGGTAGTTTCTCAAATGAAACCTGAGCTCTGGGAATGTTAGAGAGGGGAAATAGATGCCAGGTAGCCAAAAGGAAAAACAAATATCTTCCAAATTTTGTCTTTTCTGGAAGGGGGGCAGAAAGTAGACCCAAGATTTCTTTCTGATGTGAATATCAGACCCTGCAATAACCAAGTATGGAGATATTTCCAGGCGGATCTAAGCTGAAGCTTTAGGAAGCCTTTGATCATACCACATAATGACACCTGGGATCTAATGCTGTCCCCTTAGAATAGGTATTTTCTATTAGAATAGGCCATCTTGAGGGGAGCTCAGTATATGTCCGTTTATAGTGATAAGAATTTCCCAGGAGGAAAGAGATGAGCATTATGCTTTTATAATTCTGTTGATTTTTGCTTTTTCATGTCAATCCTTGGACCTAGAGGTGCCTTGGTATGCTTTCATATAGGAAACAGAACCAGTCTTAGGTAAAATGCAATCTGCTGTTCCTGGCAGCTTACCTACCCTCTGCTCACCAAAGCTGAGGCTGTCACTCAGTTTCTTAGAGAGGCAGTGTGGTCCAGTGGATGGGGTGTGGACTTCAGATCCCCTTGGTGCTGTGGGATGACCCAAGTTGGGTAACACGCCTCCTCTGAGCCCCAGGGCACTCCAATGTGAAATGGCAGTGATGCTTCATGGGGAATACTACTCTCACAGGGTTTGTGTGAGATTAAGGGCAGACATATTTGCCAAATGCAACTCACACGACTCACAAACGTTCAGTTCTATGGTGACAAGTCAAGTTGCATTATCATTTATCACAAAATTTTGCTGGCCAGTTACTTGCATCTTCCAAACCATAGTACCTCACACCTTGCTTTCTCTACTCCTCCACTTTGAAAATCTATTCAAGTATTTCTAGAATACCCAGGGTGACCTCTCGTGTGCTCACAACAGCTGTGCCAGCTTCTCCTGCAAGGTCGGACTCCTTGATGGCATTTGTCTGTAAACATTTCAAGGAAGACATCTCTGGCCCTGCCACTTTTGCTCGTGCTTGCTGTGAAGACGCTGCTCCCTCCCTCTACACAGACCCTGTCAGTCTGATCCTCAGCTCCTTTAGACTTCTTGAGTCTGGCTAAAAGTATGAAATATTCTCAGGGGATGTTAGGTTTGGAAAGTAAAATCAACTGTGTGAGGTTCAGCCCCTCCTGTCTCCACACTGACCTGTAATGAATCCTAGGGGTTGCTTGATCAGTGAATTAGCACCATCAGCACCTGTAACTCCCCAAAATGTGACTTGGCAACATTGGAAGGCTTTATCAGATTAGCTCAAGGATCAGTACATTTGAAAATTTACTTAGGAGATTAAATACTCTTTTATTGTGACTACCCTTACTATTCCACTCAAATCTTTTCTAATAAAGTTTCTTCTGCAGGCCGTGAAAATAGCAACAAAGATTAGTTTTGAGAGTTTTGGAAATTTGTTCACCTCAGAAATTCACTCTGCACATCAAACTCCAAACCATATGAATAAGTGTGAGGGAGAGGGATGATTTCATGAGGCCGTTGACTTGGCCAAATTGGAAAGTTGTGCTTCCTTCCTTGTCTGTGTTTCTGCGGTGAGGGCATGCTGTGTGCAGACATGGCCCTCCCACTACCGGGGCTCCTTCAGCTCATTCGGCCAACTCCCGGGTGCACATTCCTCCACCTTGCTGGCGTTTCCTTGCTTCAGCACGTCCTCCTCTCTTCCTTCCCTCCTTTCTGGGTTAGTTGTTTATCACGTTAACTGATCATCTTTGTTATGAGGACATAAGATGCTCCAGGATGACACTTGTGGCCTGCTGGAAGCTCTACCCATTCTTTCTAATTTTTATTTTAAAAATGTAACTCCCAGTTTTGGAAGACTCCCTCATTCACTTACCACATTTTGCCGTGTATAATGTTCACCCACATCTTTGGCCCATATTTTCAGGGAGAAAATCATTTTAAATTCTTAATTCAATGTTTTATGTATTTATAGTTAGGTATGTGTTTTTTGTATTATAAAGGAATTTTAGCATTTATTTTTGAACATATTATGGCATAAGAAATTTTATGTAACAATAATTACAAAACATAAGAATAGATACAATGTATTTCAGGTACTATCCATATATAATGTGTATCCTTATTTTTGCCTCAAAATTTTGTGCAAAAATTGTGCATTATATATACATGGCATAATATGGTATTATCATCACAATTTTGTCATATCATCATAACTCTTATAGTGTATTTTTCTTTGAACCAACTCTCATTTTAAATGGAAATACATATTTTAGCTCTTATTTTTAGCAATAATACCCATGGAACAATGGCTTTCACTTGTAAATTATGTGATTTCTAATACACATTAAAATAATAAATGGTTATTTTATTATTTGTACTTGAATACTTGGTATTACAAAGTATACAAAAAAGACCCTTTGTATACCTCCTGTAATCATCTCATGTAGCACCATCAGTCTGGGCCGGTGCCACTCAATAACACTGTATAGTGATGGAAATGGTCCATATCGGCCTGTTCAATATGGTAGCCCCTAGCTGCATGTGGGTGTTGAACACTTGAAATACAGCCAGCGGAAATGAGGGGCTGAGTTTCAAATTTAAATTTAAATAACCATGTGTGGCTAATGGCTATTATATTGGAAAACACAGGTCTATATTGTTAGGTGGTTGGACTCATTATGTCCTCAGGGTTCTTTCAGCTCTAAAAATTAAAAAAAAAATGGAATCTATAAGGGGGCTATAAGTATTATAGAATATCTAGATAGGTAGAAGAATAGAAGGGTATTTGAACTAAAAATTTTGGGCAGAAGGGACTTTGTCAATATGGCTAGCAAATAAGACAGCACTTGGTGGAAAGCAAATACTTTTTCAGTGGGTGGTAGCTTTCATCAGCCTTCAAGTCACATCCCGAGATAGAGGCCTTGACGATAGAAACATGATGTTTAAGTAACTTTCGTTGAAGTTGTAGATTTTGTTAGTTGTCTTATCACATTTTATCCAGGGTTTACTGTGTGCAAAGCAAAGTATTAAAGAGGAATACATTCCCTAGAAACATAATCCCTGGTATGTGGTCAAGGACAACCTTCAATGCAAGTTATAGTTTTTACAGCTAAGAAAACTTTCACGCACAGTTCTTTCTCCAACGTAGTTTCAACTTGAACAAACACAAGAGTACTTGGAGAGAGGAATTTTCTCCGAAGTGTATTCTTCTGGTGATTGCCAGCAGCCCCACTGGCAGCAGCTGGATGGAGTGTCTGAATCACCCTGGCTGATTACCTTAATCACCTTAATCACACAGTCTCCTCTCCCTGGAATGGTCTCAGCTTGGAGAGTGGCAGGACAGTCCCTCTAAGCTGAAAACGTCTCGTAAGAATGTATTCTGATGTATTTAATGAACAGCTTATGATTTATATTTTGACAAGACAATTTCAAGGCTTTGTCAATCCTTTGCTGCTCTTTAGCTGGTAATGAAGAGCTGTCCAAGAACGCCTTTGTGAGCATAGACAGTCCGTCTTTGAGAGGCACTGCTGATGTCCTGAGGTTAGCTTCCTTTCCCTGACTGCTCATTAACTGTTTCAAGCAGTGCATGGGTCTTTTCCTTCTCTAGTCCTTCTTTTTGAAGCCCCATCAACCCTCATGTATTTGGGAATAGGCTGTGGAGCTTGATACCCACTCTGAGAATAAGAAGCAGTGATTCAAATATTCCTCATCATGCACATTTCTCAGTGGGTCCCTTAATAGGCAGTCACTTCACTGGGGTCAGACTACCTGAATATTCAAGGTACTGTGCCAGGCTTATTGTTTTTGTTTTATAAAGGTACATCATTATGAAGAACAGCCATAATAAAACCAGCTGATACATTCATGCCAGTAACCACATCATTGGAATTTATGTATCTTTTTATGATTGTAATTGTACAGTTTGAGCTTATGAGAATAAGTCACCAGGGGCTGTTATTTTTAATTAGTGCTGCCTTTTAATAAAAGTTATCAGAGAGATAATGGTGATAGGTTATACTGTATTGTCTAAACAAGCAGGTTTTCAGTAGGCATGGTGAACGGTCAATAATTATTTATAATTATAACCTCTTTAGTGAAATAACAAGTGTTAATAGCAAACGATCTCTAATTACTAATATTCATACAAAATGTTAAAATGTTACAAACTTTAGTGATAGCAAGGGCTGAGTTACTATCCTTTCCAGAAAAATTAATTGCCCATAATGATCCAAAACTTCAATGTCAGGGTCAGGAAAACCTGGGTTTGAATCTGACATTTCACTTCCTTTCTCTGTGACCTCAGGTAAATTTCTAAACCTATCTTTTCCCAGTTTCCTTGTCAATAAAATGGAGACACAATATATAACTCAATACATCCTCTGTGAGAATTAAGTAAATAAACATTTGTGAAGTGATTAAGGTGGTCACTAGCACAAGGTGAAAACCAAGTAAATCATAACTCAATAGCAGTGGTATTATTATCCTTTTTAACAAGGCCTTGAAAACCTCTATTTTTCCAAAATTCTAATTTATTCTAATTTTTAATAATTATTGCGGCACGTATACAGCACTTACTACTAGTCTGATGCTGCTCTGTGCCCTTCACATCCTTCACTCTATTCAACCACGTGAGGATGTCACTGCCACGATTTTCCCTGTTATGTAGATGAGGAAACTGAGGCACAGAAAGGATAAATAACTTCCTTAAGATTACAAGGACAGTCACAGAAGAGCCAGGACACGAACTAGGCAGCCAGGCTCCAGGGTCCATGCTTTCACTCACTCAGCTACTCTGTCTTTTAGGGTCAGAAACAAAGGCAGTTTATAGTTGTAATATAATTATAATATCTAAATTATATATGTGTTATATATGTTATATATAATATGTTAACAAAGTTATATGTCATTTGAAAATCATGTTAATTGCAAAAAAAAAAGAAAAAGTATGTATAAATAAATAACTAATAAAATCTTCAGTACCCTTTCAACTGGGATAACCACAGCATAATTTCCTCCTCCCAATGTCTTTGGATGAATATTCTTATTTAGTGAACCCTCTGCATTTGAAATTTTACAATTCAACTTTTTTTACACCTTTTCTTGAATAAATGAAAGTTTGTTTCTCATGAAGGAATTCTTTTTCTTTCCAAGCATCATATAAGGTAAAAGAAAAACCTTCAGTTTGTTTATAAAAATCATCCTGAAAAAAAAAAAAAAACAGCATCTAGTGTCAGGGCCGTGAAGAGAGAGTGGGAAGTGCGATGACTGCTCATTTTGGAGATAAACATTCTGGACCAATGACAAGTGTGCTGAGGGATCAGGCAGTGACTTGGCGCTGTGATGGAAACAGGAAAGCACGTGACGCGCACACCTGCGTAATGCGGTCTGGGCACCGTGAAACTGAATTTGGGGGGACATCATGCCATTGTGATATTTTAAAAATTGGGGACTTCCAAAGTATGTGTTCTTAAATAAACAGATCCTGTGGGTAAATATATTTTAAAATATATAATTAGGATTACAATTATATGTGCATATATTTATATTTTATTTATTTAAACACTTATACTGTAGTTCCCTATTTATTAAATCTTCTACAAGCTTTTTAAATAATTTCCTTATGAAAAATAGGCAGTTTCTGTTTTTCATTATTGCAAATAATTCTGTGGGCATTACCCTTGTGCATGTTCCGTTTCGTATCACTTACTGCCTCTGGTTGCATTCTTGTTGTTTAACTACTGAGTTGAAAGCTCTAACCTTCAGGGCATGTTACCAAATGAATTTTCACAAAAACTTATACCCTTTTGTACTTTTCTAGGTGTGAAATAGATTGCCTATATCATTGCACCTTTACCAATCTTAAATATTCTCATTAAATAATTGTATTTCATTTTTTAACTTGCAAATTATTATAAAATTGATTAAACCATGGAATTTATTCATTGGTAGTTTTCTTCTGAGTATCACCTGCTTATGCCTACATTTCAATTAGATTATTAATATAATTCTTATTGACTTGCATCAGTTCTATCTATATTTAGACTGTATACATTTTATATTTTTGTAATATTTTTCCAAGTTTGCCATTTGCAATTTAAGTTTGCTTATAACCTTTTTCATAATTATGTTTTAAGATAAAGATATATAGTGGTCTGTTCATAAATATCATGACCAAATATTACATTTGCTGTAATAAGGCAGATATTAATTATTAATATTATATCTGCTTTAATAATTTATTTAATGAAATACATTTAATTTAATATTTGCTAATTATAGTAATAAGAGAACAGGCATAGCAAAGTCTATCTTCTAGATTAACATTGCCAGCTATTAGCACTAAGATACTGATGAAAGAGCACATGGAATGCTTAAAGCTGTCAGACATTATTATTTTGATAAATCAGCATACTACACAAAAGACATATGTACTTTTCTCCCCTCTCCATTCTTAATAATACCTTATTATGTCCTTCTTTTTCTGTTGCATCCATAGTCAAACTGCCTTAAAACTCTTTTGTATATATGTTGGAAAATTATTATTTAGCCTTAAAAGAAAATCCTGCCATTTGCAACAACATGAATGGACCTTGAGTGTGTTGGGCTAAGCACAATAAGCCAGACAAAGAAAGACAAACGCTGCATGGTATCACTTATATGTAGAATCTGAAGAAGGAGGAGGAGGAGAAGGAAGAGAAGAAGAAGAAGAAAGAGTCAAACTCATAAAAATGGGACTCTGTGGTGGCTGCCAGGGGGTGGGAAAACAGGGAGAGGGTGATAAAAGGGTGCAACTTTTGATTCTAAGATAAATAAAGTCTGAAGATCTAATGTATAACATGATGACTACAGTTGGTAAGATTGTGCTGTATGATTACAGTTTGCTGAGAGAGTAGAACCAAAGAAATAAAATAAAAAATAAATGTGTGAGGTGATGGATGTGTTCATTAACTAGATGGGAGGGAGGCCTTTCACAATGTATATGCATATTAAATCACCACAATGTACCCTTTAAATATCTTATAATTGCATATGTCAACTATACCTCAAGAAAGCTGAAAGTAAAAGAAAAAAGATGAATAAATGCAAGAAGTTCTGGAGATCTAATGTGCAGCATGATGATTATAGATAACAATACTGTATTGTATACTTGAAAATTGCTAAAAGAATAGATCTTAAATGCTCTTACTATCAAAAAAGAAATTGTAATTATGTGAGGTGATAGAGGTGTTAACTAACGCTGCTATGGTAATCAGTTTGCAATGTATGCGCCTTAAATATATACAATGTTATATGTCAAGGATATTTCAATAAAGCTGGAAGAAATCTTTTCTAGATCTTGCCTATATATTTTGGAACTTCTATACCCATCCTTCCCTGTCATTTCTTCTGTACGGTTTGTACATTCTATCTATTGGTTTTCTTTTCCTTTTTTTTTCAAAAGAAAACTTTTATTGAAAGAAGAAAATTTGAGGGAAAAACCCTTCAATTTTCCCATTGTATTTGAAAACCAAATTGAATATCCCAAGAGCGCTCTGCGGCGGGCAGGATGGGGCTACTGCGAGCACCATGCATGTCGCTCTGTGCATGGATCTCGCATACATAATTCCCCTCGTGCTTAGAGAATAAGAACTTTTGACACCGAGAGCTCTGCAGAGACGGCTCATTATTTTGTTTCTGTGTGAAAATTAGGTAAGGTTCCTGACCAAAAGGAGACCGCACTTTGAAAAAAAAAATCACTCAATTTTAGCAGGGCAACGTCTGGATCAGCAGAGAGGAGAAACTAATCTTGACAGACATGTTCTGTCAACAGTCAGGTGAGCCCTGGCCCCCGCCTGAGCTGGCCAGAAGGTGGTAGATGTTGGTGAGAGTTGTCATCCTCTTGTTTTACTGTTGTTCAAACTTTAAACTCCAAGTCAAAATGGATACTCTTTTCTGTCCAGCTCTCTGCCCAGCTGCTGCTACTGGTGCACCACAGGCTGGGGGAAACTGGGTGGTAAGCTCTCTAGAAGAAAAGTTCAAATGACATTGGACTGTCCCCTCATTTCATGTGACTCTAAGTGCTCCCTTCAGCTTTTCCCTCAGATGCCTTCAACTTGCTTTCATGAAGGCCCCACGTAGGTGCTCTGATGGGTCTTCTGAATGGGGAAAACTGGGTTGATGCAAATAATCCTGCCAGTTAAATCTTACGCCTTCAAGACACTGTTTCATGTTTGTTCCAAGTTTAAAAGGAGTATTTCAGCGCTGATTGGTTTGGTGCGCAGCCGTATGAAGCTGGCAGCGTCAGTAGGGTGCGATAATCATTTTCCCACCCAGATGTTTATTCTCTGCAGTCCTTCTGCCTGGGATAGGGCTGGGGAGACACGAGTTCATTTCAAGAGAGGAGCATCTGTTGGTGTCTCTGTGCAGGGCCTCAGTGCCACGCTCAGCCCCCACCCGCCCCCAGAGCGGTGGCTCACACTCACACACAGACCCTCACACTCTGCAGAGTCCTCTTCTCTGACTGTGTTCATTCCCTCACACCAGTGGTTGGCCGGGACATCAGTCTCTCAGGTGACATCATTCGTTAGGTGTCCACCACTAGCCTAACATCCTGTTGCCACCCAGAATCAAAAACCGAGGAAAATTGTTTAAAGTTCAGCTGATGAACAGCACTTCTCCCATGAAGCCTCTCTCATGGCATTGCCAGATATAGGCTATTTCTTTGTTTTTTTTTAAATTTTAAAAAACTAAACTTTTTATTTTGGTATAAATGGAGATTTACATACAAGATGCAAAGGTAAGAGCCCCAGTATAACCTTCACCTGGTTTCCTTTATTTTTAAATTTATTTTATTTTATTTCCATCACCATTTATCCCCCCATACTCTCTTCTACCTCCATCCACACCCTTCACTGGGCAGTCACCACATTGTTGTTTGTGTCCGTGAGTTTTTTCTCTTTTTGCTTTTTGCTCAGTCCCTCACTGCCCCTCCACCTCTCTCTCCTCCCCCAGCTGTCAGCCTACTCTCCAGCCAAACCACCAGATCCTAACTGTCACTGGGGCACTGTGTAGCAAACACATTGCTTTTCCCCCTCCCCTGGATAACACTGTTTCAGTGGATTTGGAGTGGGGCTCAGGAATTCATATTTTCAGGAGCCCCAAAACATATTAAATATGCTGTATTTAAAAAAAAACCCAGGTTGGGTCTTATGATTAGACAAACTTAAGAAACTCTCTTAATTATGGCTTTGCACCCTCCACCTTAAGGATCTGACGGTTTAATTACATCTTACATGGCATAGCTGAAGTGTGCCTTGTGGAGAGGTTTCAAAGAAACAAGAAGGGCAGATAGATTTTTTTAAATGGTCATAGGGACCAGAGTGTGAAAAGATAATTAAGGAGAGAGACAGGAAAAGTGCTTCAGGAAAGAAAAAAGGGACACAGCGGGAGCGAGCGTGGAGATGGAGCACTCCAAAGGTCCAGGCAGGGCGATAATGACTTCGTTACTGGGCTTCCGGCCTCAGCCACTGCCCCTCAAATCCCTCACAGCTGTCACAGTCACCTTCCTCTGGCCTCTGATTGCATCACTCCCCCTTTTTGAGTCCCGTGCCAATGCCTGCCTACCTTGCCAAATGAACCCTCTTAATCACAGGCGTCAGGCCCTTCCGCCTCGGGTTTTCTGTAGCTAATGGTCACGCGCAGCCCAGGCCAGGCTTTCCGCGCTGGCCCCCAGGCTCCGTCTGCCAGTCCTTGGCTGCAACTTGTCAGCTGGCTCTTGGCAGAGCCCCGCCTGAGCCTCAGGCCACTTCCTCTTCTTTTTGATGAGGTCGTGTGCCTTTCTTCCTTTATAAGACTCTCCAAAAGTTCCTTTTTCCAGATCAGATTCTCCCCCAACCACCTTCTTTTAAATTGCTAACCAAGATGGATTTCGAGTTGCCCTCAACTTGACTAAGCGTTAGAGTCTTCCTGACTCTAGGCCCCTGATCTCCCTTCTCTTCAAACATTTACTTTAGAAGACGTGTAATTATAAATTCTTTCTCTGCCTCCTTTTGAAACGATGTCAATCTTTTCCCAGTCTCTTGCGGGTTCGACAGCCCGGGTTATGTGAAGGACTAGGGAACTATGTCTTTGAAAGGTAAACATCACAGGAAGTAGCAGCCCTGTCTCCCAGTCTCGGCGGGAGAGTAGGGGTCTGACCGAGATGGGCGCCAACCAGGAAACCCAGATGTGCTGGTCACAGAGAAAAGCACTTGCGGAGTCAGGAATAACTCAATGTGCTCCGCACATCGCGCTGAGCAACCTTTTGCTAATAACCACTAGCTCACCCGGCGCATAGGCACCCTCTCTCCCAAGGCTTCTTTCTTCTCAGTGCAATAGCTTGAATAAAGTCTCCCATGCCAGGTTAACTTTGTCCAGTGCACTTTCTTTTGCTTGACATTACTTAACAACAGAGAGATATAACTGGTTGTATATAGACACAACCAATACATTTCAGAAAGATTAATGTATGTTTGTATATATATATCATTCTATCTGTATCGGTAAAGTAAGAAGCTTTTGAAGTTGGTGACTACCTCTCTTAGTATTAGATTCTGACCAGGAATCTCTGTTCAACCAAAGAAAAGGTTAATGAGATCTCTGTATGTGATCGGGCTGCCATTACATGGAACGGTGACAAGCTTTCAAAAATTCTTAAGACATGTTAGAACATTTTTCTAATAGAAGAAAAAAAAACCACTCATTTTTAAGCTCTTGGAAAGGGTTTCTAAGTCAGAAAATAAATGTTCTTCCAAGATTACACATTGTTTTGATTTTTAAAATAGGGAAGTTTGTATCATACAGCCACTGCTCAATTAATGAAACCCCAGATCCAGGTATCTTATTAGAAACAATTCAACAGAAGCAGAGTATAATCTAAAAAAAGAAAAATCAATAAGATATACATAAACATTTTATATGCACATAAAATATAGCTGTAGGATTATACTGATTTTATTGATTCATGAATGAAAAGAAAAAATGAAATACTTCCTTGCCCCATAGTTTATTCACATAAACTTGGAGGAATATATATATCGAGTATGAAAAATGTCTGTTAATAGGAGTTTGGAAGACTGTCATTTGTATGATTGTGTCAGGTTTTGAAACTTTTTTATCTTATACCTTTTCAATATAGGTTTTCTGTTAACTACGTAGAAAAGAAAACTCAATTGTTAACTAATTTATGTAAGAACATGAAGATTTACATTTCTTTCTCCGTATTCAATTCCACTGGGGCCATCCTGGTTTCCCCACATGTGCACTGAGTTGCTCAGTTTTTTTGTGTTTTCTCTCACTTGTTTGGGTTCACTCATTGGAGAGTTTTCCTTGCCGCACCGACTGCCTTGGGCACCACCAGTGCTCTCGGCAGCCCGCCAGGGGAAGGAACTACGTTCTCCAAAAACTCCGAAGGGTCCCTGTTCCTGTCCTCCCTGTCCCAGGGATGTGAAGAACCGAGTGCCATGAAAAAGTACAACTGATTAATTTGTTTTTAACCTGAGACTGATTTATTTAGTTATTTGTCTGTCTATCTATCTATCTATCTATCTATCTATCTATCTATCTATCAATCAATCATTTCACAGTACTCCTGGGGCTTCCATAAGTATTATTATTGTTTTGGCTTCTGGGTATTGAACTGAAATGAGAAGATCGTCACGTGAGTGTAAGAGAACCTGGGATGTGAGTACGGTGTCAGTTTGTTAATTTTCAGGACTTCAGTAAATTTTCAGACCCTGTTTTAAACTAAAGAAAGAAAACTTCAGATTACAAAAAAGCTGTTGACACTTAAGTTTTATTTGTATGTGGATATGAAAGTGTACATTTGAGAATCACTCCTAAAACTAGGAAATGCAGATGCTGCATTTGAACCAAACTGCTGATCTCTTGCATCAGGCCAATATCATACAATTTTCTGTTATTATGTAAAATAGTCCCTCACAATTTGCAGATACCTGTCTATGACTAAGTTCATTACACCCTTTTTAAAGCAAATGACCTCTGGTTAAAACTATTCTGGTTCTTTCAATTTTATACCTAAAAATGCAGATGGGAAAAAACTGATTTTGTGCATGCCTTTCTTATTCTGAAGCTTAGTAAAAACTTAGTGAATCAAACTATTGGTGAATGAGCTTACTATTAGATCTTAGCTTTTGACTGGGTGGTCAGTCTGTAGCAAATGCATAATCTGAGAAAAGTGGAAGGATTCAGGAACCATCTTTGTAGTTGGGAATAAGGAGACTTAAAGAATCAGAGAGGAGAGAGCATAGCCAAAATTTAATACTTCTTGCTTGCAGCACTGTCTTTTCTTTCCTCTCCTCTGTGGGAAATTAATTATATCTTCATTGTATTCAGTTGGAGCCTCTGCCGAGCTCTCTGCCCTTCAACAATAGCTGCGTTAGAATCTAATTTCCCATACCTTGGTTTGGACTAATTTTCTGCTTTTTACGTTGGCATCTTAGATTTTTACCTTGTTCGTATTTGATCTCTGACCAGTTTATCCATTTTTCTTGCCCTGTTAAGATTAAGCCATCCTTCAGCCCTCAGTAATGTGCCCTGGGGGTGATTCTGTGCTCATGCGTGATTTCCTGTGCTCCTGACCCCTGACTTACCCTCTAAGAGTCTGAGTTTGAGACCTGAGTTTGAGAGCTGAGTTTGTCAACGTCAGCTCTCTTCCTTGACCACAATTACCTACCTGGTTGGACCCCTGAATATGATACTGTTCAATTTCTGAAATACTGCTAAACTTTTTTTCTGGGTTAGTCTGCGTGGCTGGGAGAGAGGAAAGGAAAACAAGCCCTTCGGGTCATGTCAGTCACCCTGAAGTATGAGAGCTACTGCTGTAGGCAAAGGTATACAAGACATAATCTTGCTTTCTTGTACCTCTGCTCCCCTCTCCCATGCTAAATAGGATGACACTTAGCTTCTTCCAGGCTGTGACTTGTTTCCTCCCATACTCCTTGTTGTTTTGAACAGATCACTCATAATTCTTCAGTTTAGAAGACTGTGGGAGGTTGTTAGCCTGGCATGTGGAATTGTATTTACATGAAACGATTCTACAGATGCACGCAGAATATTTCAGAAGTATGATACTTAACTTGCTTGAATCTCCACAACTCTCAGCCCGTGCTTTATTGATGGTTTCTAACTATTGGCTGTGGCATAGATAAGACAACTGGAGGATGCAGACAAGTTGGTAGCACCTTAGATGTAACTCCATGTATTTCTCTGGAATTTAGAAAAATGGAATATACATGATTGAGTAGGACATTATCGTAAGGAGAGTCTTAAACTCATGACTATTCATATAAATTTGATAACTTATAAAATCATTATTTTATTAGTAGTAACAATCTCTGTACTTCAGAAATAATGACAGTCTAATCTGTCCTGACATCAAGGTTGAGGACCAGTCCAACAAAGAATCTGTGTAGAAAATCCTACTGGTGGCATTTGTGGACCTTGCAATCTCTGATGCCTGTTTGTCATTTCTTTTCTGAAAGTCACTGCAGCTTGCCACAGGCCCAGGGAGATGGGAAGAGGAAGATCATGTCTTTCGTCTGTATTTTTGTCTGCAACGGTAGCTCTCAAACTTTAGGGTGTAGTGGAATGACTGGAAGGGCTTTTGGAAACACAGATTGCTTGGCTCCACCCTGAGTTTCTGATTTAGTAGGTCTGAGGCTGGACCTGAGAATCTGCATTTCTATCAAAGCTCCCAGGTGATGTCGCTGAGAACCACCATCCTAAGATACTGCAGAATCTCTTAAGCCTGAGAGTCTCCTGGAACTGATTCTCCTTTTAGATACATCTGAGATACATTGCTAGTGACTCAGCTTTGGTTGACCTTTGTGGCATTGCTGAAGTCACTTAATGCTTCTGTGTTTCTGTATCGCTGTCTGCAAGATGGAATGTGTCATTTAAGGCTTAATGATGCTTAGGCACACATGAATAGTGCTATGGATTTGCAAGTGTTTACTTTAAAGTATTATTTCACAGACTTGGAAAATTCCCCAGAGAAGTTGTGGTTAAGGCTCCAAACAGAAATTGAAATCCCTCTTTGGCTTCAAAATCATTTACTCTGGAGCATTGGCTTATTCAGGGGGAAAAAATGTCAGTTTTTTTTAATCTCGCTCTCGGTAAATTTATAGCTCAAAATAATTTTTAAGGTTAAACTGTTACTACATCCCAATGCCTATTGATGCATTTTTGCCAAACTTTGGAACATTTGAGGAACTTTTAAATGGTAAGTTAGAAAGCTTTTAAACAACTTCTAAATTTTATAGGTATAAAAACAAAAAACATGGTAAATGATATTAATTATGAATTTGAATAAAGTTTGTTTCACTTGAACAAAATATTGATTTGAAAGAATGTCACATTAAATTAATAGATTCTTTGGGTCAGAGCCCTATAGTGCATAAATTCTGTTTTCTCCCCAAAGTGCCAGACTTGACAAATATTTCCTCATGGCATTCTCTGTCCTTAAAGTAATACCTCACTTGAGACCCAACTTTCTTGTTTGATATTAGTGATAATGCAGCACTATCCTTGACAAAACTGTTTTAAAGATTATTTAGTGAAATATTTTGGGACAATGTGGGTCATTAGATATTTGAAATCTTACCATTTAAAATATACTTAGTTTGTGCAGTAATTATACAAGCAATTTCAATGAATTGTTTCTCTTCTTAGGCAGTAAGGGAAATTGATATGACAAATCAACACCACAAAAGGACACAATTAAAATGAAAAGAAGAGTGAGCTAAATGTAAAACAGGGCCAAAAAACCCACTGTTGAAATTTAGGGATGTTCAGGCAGAAGCCAGTTTTGTGAATGGAGAGTAAGCCCTGTGTGAGCAGCATGGTGGAGGAGATGAACCTGACATCCTCACTAACTGAAGACCCTCAAAGTCGGATCAAGTATTCCAGCTTACTACTAACTTGTGACTCTCAGCAGAATTAAGTACAAATCCTCTCTGGATTTAAGTAAGCTGTTGTTAGGGATTTGGGATTCCCACAGAGTGAGTTCAGCAAAGTAAGTTCATAGTAAAAATGTCCAAGGAAACTGGTCACTATAAGTGAGAACTGAAAGGACAGCAGACAACAGATACATATACCCGAGGACTTCAAATATTCACATTTGCAAATGTGGAACTATAACTATAAAAATTTTAAAGGTAAAATATGAAACAAAAATTGAGCAAGAAACAAGAATATATAAAAATTGCAAGGCATATCTAAAAATCATTCAAATAGAACCTCTAAATATAAGAAATGTAAATGTTGAAATTAAAAGCTCAGTGGGTATTTTAACCACAGAGTTAATGCCACTGAAGAGAGAATGACTAAAATAAAGTAGAAATCTAAATAAGCAACTTAAAAAAAAAGCAGCACAGAAAAGGAAAGAGATGAAAAATACAGAAGTTCCATTATTATGGAAGTTAGAATGAAAAGAACATACATTGAACTTGAGACAGCAGTTAAAAGCATAATGGGTAAAATTTTTTTCAGACTTGATAATGTGCAGAAATTCACCAATACGGGAATCTGATTATATTCCAAGCAGGATAAATAAAAGTAAATCCATATGATTTAAAATTTTGGCAAAAATTGTAGAATATTAGTGACAAAGAAAAGCTCTTGATAATAGCCAGAGTAGAATACATATTATGCATAAGGAAGTAACAACTAGTCCAGCAGCAGATTCTTTGATAATAATAACAGAAAATATTCAAATAATTATGCTAACAGCAAGCTTTTTGATAGCATGAAGAGATAATAGAATAATATCTTCAATATGCTGGGAAAAATAACTACATACTTTTCAAAACTAAGTTTTAAAAATACAGGTAAAATAAGGTATTCAAAATAAATTAAAACAGGGCAGAATATACCATTAAAAGAACTGTACTTATAAGGCTGTATGTCAGGGGAAAACAGAAGGTGAAAGATCTGAGTTCCCAGAAAGAATAGTAAGCAAAGAAAGAGGAGCTATTTAAAGAAATAAAAAGAAGACACAAAATGATCTAGATAAAAAGAATGTGTATAAAATACTAATTTTAATAACAAAATTTGTGAGCTAGAAAAAATAATATGTATGTTGGAAAGGAGTGATTGAAATCAAATTGTGATGAAATTCTTGTTTTTAGAAGAAAGTATACAATATTGACTTTAGATTTTGTTTAATATGCATAATAAAATTTCAAGAGTATTTATTTAAAAAATAGAAATAGAATGTACATCTTCCAAACAAAGAGAGGAAAGACTTACAATGAGATAGAAAAAGCAAATAAATGAACCAATAGCAACCTCAATATGTCACCTTCCATAAAGGAATAGGAGATAATAGTGGGACAAATAAGCACAAAATCAAAATAGTAGAAACAAACAAAAAAGTGTATCAACAAGCTCCTGCCATAAAATTGCTAAGAAGCAAATCATTCAGGGATTAATACGTAAGTGTCCGTGTTCAGGGGTCTTCAGATGGTTTGAGGATTGCAGACTAAGACTGGCTTAGCTAGGATGGCTTGAATTTGCTCCACGGCTCTCTCACCTTCCTCCTAGGCCCGGCTGACTGACCTCAGGATGCTTTCCTTGTGACTATAGCACAGAGACACGCAAGAATGATTTAGTTCTACGCTATATGATGTCTGCTAACATCCTATTTGCCAAAGACAACTCCTATGGTCAATTGCAAGGTTGATGGAAGAGGCAGATATTCTCCTTCCATGGTTTGAGATGCAAAGAGCAATAAATATAATTATAGTCAATTCACAAGTTATTTATATTATAACTAGAAATGTAATAATTTCCCCAGTTACAGCAATTTAACTACCATCTATTAAAAGATGCAGGTTATCAGAATGAATTTAAAAGAAACATAGAAACCTACAGAGATTAGTGATGAAGGAATAGAGAAAAAATAACCAGGAGCATACTAAACAAGATAAAATAAGTTGTGAGTGGTTAATTTTGGGAGCACAGTGGGGATGGTGATTAATAGGGGACACCAAGGGGCTCCTGGGTAACTGGAATAGTCTATGCACAATTTGATAAAATAAAACGAAAAAAAAGAAACAAAGAAAGGGAAAAACAAAAAAGCAAGGAATCAAGTTGCAGTATCTGTATTAAAATTGAAGAAAATAAAATTGAAAACACACACAGTATTAAGGTTGAAGTAGACACTTATAAAACAGTAGGAAGTTCACCTCCCCAGAAATATATAACAATTCTAAACTTATGTGGATCTACCTAAATAGAACTAAAATACATAGTAAAACAGGATGGAACAACAGGGGAAATATGCAAAGTCACCTAACCTTTGGTTATTTTGAAGACAAGCAAAAGAAAAATACAGAACACTTAAATAACATATTAGCAAGCTTGATTTAATGAGCATCCATAGAACCATATTCCCAACCATTGGAAGATATACATTCTTCTCCATCACACAACAAACATTATATACTAGGCCTTTATACATTTCAAATAATTGTCATATATATCTCGATATTATTAAGATGGAAATCATAGACTAAAAGATAATGTTTACAACCACTATTGATCTGGAAAATAAAAAAATCCTAGAGCAGTATAATAATAAAACTACCATATATTAAACAAAGAATCATGAATATTTTGATGGAGATATATATATATGTGTGTGAGTATATATATATGAGGTACATTTCTCCTCATATACCTGATTTTGTCCTTAGACTGGAAGATGCTTGAGAGTCAATCTTGTGTCTCTGATCCTTTCCATCTAAATTCTCTGTTTATCTCAATTGTGTTCTTCCACCTTTTCAGCTCTTCTATCTCCTTTTCTTCTGTCACCAATTGTAGTGTTTACCAAAGGTCTGTACTTTTGAGAAAGCTCTTTACTCCTACCCTGTAGCCTCATTCGCTGTACTGGTTTGGACAAAGTGAAAGAAGAAGAGATGAGGAAGGAGTGGACAGATTGGACACAGATTTCAGAAGTAAAACTGATAGAACTTGATGAATCACATGTGAGAGATAAGAGAGGGAGAATCAAGGATGACTTCTGCTTCTGGCTTGGCTGCCAGGTTACATCGATGTCATGCAAA
>CM052549.1:27054088-27100661 GCA_028533065.1 Trachops cirrhosus
CATGTACCTAAGTTTGGGAGCAAAGTAGGGCTCAGAGAAGACTTAAAGGAACAGGGGCCCTGGAGGTGAACTTGAAGGATGGATAGGAGTTAGCCAGGCAAAAGATACCAGTATAAATAAGTGGAACAAATGGGGTTGTTTGGAAAAATTATACCAGTTTAGAAGCTTTCAGTCAGTAAAGAATACTAAATGGTGCATAATAAACAGATGAGCCTTGGGAGGGTTAGAATGCTCAGTGGAATCCACCAATATTAATCACCACAGCTTTGGCTGGGTGTGAGGTTGTCTTTATGGTTGGTACACTACTGAAGCCATGCCTTTGGTTTACATGGAACTGTGCATTTTCCTTTTATTGCATGTGTACACAAGATTACACTTGCTAGCATTCACAGTGGCTATCTCGTGACTACACTCAACAAGAATCCCTGAACAGCTAAACCCAACTTAAGTGTATCCTATAAGTGATGTTCAGTGCCTGTCATGCACTATGTGGACTGTGCAGATATAGTGAAGTGATGTAAGTGTTGGCGGTTCTGTGTGCGTATGCGTGCTTAAAGGACAGTTTTCAACTCCTTTGTCTTCCACTGCGAGATGTGGAAACATGGTAAGCAGCAAATGGAGCCCTGTACCCTGATGCATCCATACCTCTAACGACAATATAAAGAAAAGGATGACTGATCTACAGGAATAGGCCATTGTCAGTCAAGCCAACAAACAGTGAACAGTGATCTGGGCTTTGTGATCGGTGGATGACATAGACTTAAAATACAAATTTAGCTAAGTATGGGGAGGACAACAAAATACTGACATTCCTTAAGCTCTTGAATTGCTTATTCCTCAAACTACAAGTCTTCACCAGTGTAGTAAATTCCATATTTCAGCAGCTCACTGGAAGCTTAAGGGATAAAATAACCATTGATTGAATTCTGGAGTTGAAGAAAAAGCATACCTCCTTGTGGTCTTCTAGTTCACAGTGGTGATAAAACATTAGGGACCAGGAAGTCTGAGGCTTGAGAGTAGAGTATAAATTCATGATTCTTAACAAGGGGCACAACAAATGGAGTGCCTGGATGGCTTTTTCAAAATGGGAAGGTTTGGAACCAACTTCAACACTTAAGGAGGGTCCAGGCACATGGGTTCTGAAGACGTTCCATTGTGGATGTTTTAGGCACAGCTCTGAGAACTGTTGATACAGTGTATACAGACAAGAATAACACAATAGCAATGACAAAAACAAAGAAAAAAAAGAGCAGCCACTTTACAGCTTATAAAGCATTTTCAGCTGTGTTATCTTACTTAACTTTTATAATAACCCAGCAAGATAAGTAACATTAAACTCATTTTATGAAAGAAGAAACTGAGGCTTGAAGAAGTCCAGTAAATTTCCTATTTCCATTGCACAGAAACAGCAGAACTAAATTCAATTCCAAGTCACTGACTTTTCTAGTGCTAAAATTGCCTTTGGTAGGAGGTCCTTCACCTCCTCGGATCATGTCTGAGAATCTCCTGCTCCCCCCTCCCCGGCCCCTCACCACAGCTCCTTTCCCATGCCCTGCCTGGTGGAATCCCACTGAGAACTCTGTTCCCACACAGATATATGAGGGGGAATTTGGATTTGGAAATTTAGCTTTGAAATGAGCAATATTGGCAGCTATATCACTTTGACGACCCCATAATAATTTCCTGACTTTTTCTCATTGCAAAAGAAATATACAGGGAATTTCTAATGACATTTCCAGGGAATTCCAGACACCAGATCAATGTTGTACTAATGATGGAGAAAAGTGAATAGTATTAAAGGCCTATACTTCCTTAAAAGATACACATATATTGACTAGATATATTCTTAAAGCTGAACTCCAAGCTTTAAGAATAGGTGTACAGATGTTCTTACTGAGCAATTTCAATTCCCTGGGGTAATTTCTCAAAACAAAACAGAACAAAACAAAACAAAACAACTTTTGCATTCCTCAATTAAGAATTTTTAGGTATTGATTAGAGATTTAAGCATGTTTGTATTTATGGTGTAAGGGTGTTGATGATAATTCCTTGTTTGGGGAAGCTCTCTAGTCTATTACTTTTAGTTTTCCCCAAATCTCAAGCTTTTCTTCCTGAAGATGATTCTCATTCATTCTTTTTTCTTTTCAGCATTTACTACATTTAGTATATTTTCTATATTCTTGCTCTTCTTTTATGTCTTGGCAATTTATTACTTAGTCCTTCTTTCCATGAGAATTGTCTGCATAGAGTAATGCCTCTCAGTGTAACAGTGACTTTAAAAAAAACTTCAGGCAATTCTCAGAGTTTCTGGAGGTTAAAGAGAGCAAGTCCACAATTCAGTCACAGCGACAACCTAGCACAAAAATCATGGAGGCAGCACCTTTGAATGAGATGTACCCTAAAGAATTGGCTGCAAGACTTTGTTTTTAGAAAAGACATTATTCAATGGCAGCTTTAACTTAGAACTAACAGAACTCCCAAGTGAAGTCTATCAGCCCCCAACTCCTCTTTATATTTCTGTCCAGCCTATTATTCAAGGTAGCTAAACTGAGGATAGTCACCACCTGACTTAAACACTTAGAGGTGAACTGTGGAATGATACCATGTAGTTCACACTGTTGATGTTCTACGGGAAAGAACACTTGGCAAAGGAAAAAGTCAGTCAGCTACGATATCTGTTTATCTCCTCAGTGACCTTGCTGGTATCTATTTATCTGGATGCACTGTCTAAGAGAGGACTTGTACTGTAAATGTATTTTCTAAGTCATGGTATAACTGAGAGAGAATTTGGAATACATCTACTTTGTCACATGGAGACTTCCTCAAAGATTTCTTTGTTTATTTATTCAACTTATTTTTCACTGAAAAGTTGTTTTTTTTTAAATCTTAAGTTTAGCTATATTCTGTTCATTTTTAGCCTTTAGGGCGCGGGTCCCCAACCTCTGAGCTGCACACCAGTACAGGGATGGCCCTGTTAGGAATCAGGCCACACGGCAGGAGATGAGCTGGAATGTACGAGCTTGAATCATCCCCAAACCATCCTCCCACCCCGGTTTGGGGAAAACTGTCTTACCCAAAATGGGTCCCTGGTGCCAAAAAGGACTGCTGAGGTCGCCTAAAGGAAATATAGCCCTACTGTCCCTCGACCGCACATGTTCTTTGAAAGTTAGATTCTGACTAAGAATCGAGCCAGGCAATTTGTTGTCTGCTTAGCAGGCAGGACATTTGTGTGGGGCTCCAAAGCTCTGCGAGCATTCAGCCAGACCGTCATTTCTGTTCACTCAGTAAACAATAAGTTGATCTGCTGAAACACTTTCTGAAGCAAAATAATATTAGAAGCCATATTCGTCATAGTGTGATGCCTGATAAAAATATTTGTCAGGAGAGCCACCTCGGAGAATATATTTCTTTTTAATATAATCCTTATATCCAGCTAGATGTGGAACCTGATGATTACTGTTCACTTCAGGATGACCACGTCATAATCACCTTGCAATTACAAAGATCCTTGAAACTCTTTCGTGAAGAAAGAAAACTATTGTTGGTATTTTAAGAAATGGAAGTAAAATAAGGGGAAAATTATTCCATTTTGGAACCTGTGTAAAATGCTCTTGAATGATTGACGCTTTGTCAACAAATCCAGATGTTGAAAGAAAAGTCCCAATGTGTAGTTCAAGGCATTACTATGATAACAGAATAAACACAGACTACAGATCCTTGACTATGGCGAATGCAAGACAAAAACAAGGGCAGTTAAATGACAATAAAAAGGTTTATTGTGAATAATAATGATTGTGAAGAAGCATGTTTCCAGTATAGAAAGTTTAGAGATTCCTGTTAGCTCAATCAAAGGTCAGTGCAAGTGGCTCTGAAAACTGCTCCAGTACCTCCCAGACACACTCAGGTAAGGATGGGAAGCAACGGCAACAGTGACGTCAGAGACAAGAACAAAACGAAAATGAAAAACACACAAAAACTGAAAAACTCTGAGATGACAAGTAAAGCTGAATATATTTTTTCAAAACTACAAATAAAAACAGGATAGACATTAATTAAAAGAATGAGGCTTGGTTTGGAATCATTAAAACTACCAATTTGATGCATGAATTAATAGATACATATCAATGAAGTAGGTAAACATCTAGAAATAGGACCAGACATACATGGGAAATAAGTACATGGGAAAAGTGGCATTAAAATTTGTAAAAATAATAATAGATTCTTTAATAAACAGTTTTGGGATAATTACCAGCCATTAAAAAAAATAAAGCTAGAATATTAATACAGTCCTTTCAAAGATAAAACCCAGATTAAACAATGATTATATATTAACATAAAATTGTTAGGGCAAGAATCATAAGAAGATATAAAAAGACACTTTTATAATCTTGCATGGTATAGAATATGAAATATCTGTAATCAATATGATAGAAAAAAGAGTTAGTAATTGTAGTATACAAAGCACTCTTGAAATTGAAAAGGAAATTGGTGATCCCTGAAAAATATATAGACAAAAAGATATAAACAAGCAATTCACTAAAAGAATAAATGTAAATGGTCAGAGAATTATATAAATATTTCAACCTTATTAGTAATCTAATTAATACAAATGCAATAATAACATATTGTCACCTTTCTGAATAGCAAATTTAAAAAGACTGATCAAAGTCAGATTGGCAAGAGAATGGAAATTGACTTTCTTATGTATTGTTGGAGGGAGTATATAAACTGACACTTTTTTTCCAGGATATAAATTAGAAACATATGTCAAAACTCAAAATATGCAATTACACTTCTAAGCAATTATTCTGAGTAGATAAATATACATGAACACAAACATTTGTGAATAATCATGTTCACTGTTACTGTAGTTCTTCTTTCTTTAAAAAAATAGGTTTCTTTACGGAAAATGTTTAAACATACAAGGATAGAAAAAGAGTGGCATAATTAACCATTAACTAAGTCACCCAAATTCAACAATTACCTACATTTTGTTAATATTGTTTCATCTGTTGCCCCCTAAACTTTTATTTGGGGGAATGTGAACTTTTATTTGAGTGTGAAGACTGAGTATATTAAAGTAACTCCAAAACAATATAATGCACTCCACAAACACCTTAGTATGTCTACTTGAGAAATAAAGACTTTGTAATCAGACATAACCAGAATAAGCTATCAATATTATCTAATATTCAGCCCATTTTAAATTTCCTCAATTTTCTTGTTTAGAATTGGTTTAGAACCAATATTTAGAATTCTTCAAAATTGTTTAGAATTGGCTTGTATGAATTAAGATCTTAAGTTTCATGCTTTTCATTTGGTTCTTCTCTTTGAAAATCTGTAACACTTCCTCCATGATTTTAAAGTTCCCCAACAACTTCTCACTAGTTGTTCTGAGGCAGGATAGTAAGAAGCTAGGGAAATTCCTTGGCAAGTGGAATAAGAGAAACAGACAAAATAATTAAACAAGGCTGAACAATTTGAACAATTTACAGCCAGCTAATGAACTGCAAAGTTTTATCTGCTCTAACCAAGGACACTTAGGAGCAAAAGGTTTACACATTTCAGAACTACCTCTGTCCAGGTCCGTCTTTGATGACATTCTTTGAAAAAGAAAAACTAACCAGAAAATAACCCTGATCCCTCTATGCACACATTTTGATGATATTGAAGGACCCAGCTGGAAAGCTACTGAATTCTGTTAAGATCCTCCCCTGAGACCTTCCCTGGGATTCCCCTGCCACCCAAGAAAGGTAAAAAGCTGCAAAACAAAAAACCCACATGCACTCTCACTAGAGCACGCCCACACCTTGTATCTCTGCTCTATCCTCTTGAACTCTGAGGATCCCCACGGGACTTGCAACCAAGGGAGCAGTGGGCAGGGATAGCTCATCCTGGGCTCATGCCCTGAACCAGTCTCTATGGCTCCCCTTTCCTCTGACTTTCCAGTGAGCTAACAGCAGCCCCTCCTTGGCTCGCTTTTCTATAATGTTTGTAGAGAGTCAAAGCAGCCCTGCCTAGGCTCTCTGTGGTTGCTTTTTCTACCTTAAGCCCTTCCTTTGTTTCACTGCCTCCAGCTTTTATAAACATATCCCTAAAGTCACCTAGACTCACATTGTGAAATCTTTCCTGCATGAAGTCAGGAACTCACAAACTACATACTGGCCAGAGACAGACCAGCTCCGGGTCCAGTCCCCATCCAGTAACAGTTTTATATCCATGTGGGTAGTTGCATGGATCCATTATTTCATTAGGGATTGCAAAACACATTTTCTAATTATGCCATTTCATTTGCATTCATTAGCTAAAATTCTTTAAAGAACTTTTCCTTATCAAGTAATTACACCAAAATACAATTTGTTCCTCAAAGACTGGCTTGAGGCTTTCCTATGGTTATTTGTTAGAATGAGTTCATTTCCAAGAAACCTCTAATGGTGAACATTGAACAGTGAGTGTGTGTGGTAATCGTATCAACACTTTGCAGATTTTCATGTTCTAACGGTCTTTCCAACTATTACAGCTATTATTCTTTTGACGCACAAACTATCTATATTGGCCTAATAGAAGCCCCTTCAAATTTCAAATTGACTCTACTGTCCCCTTGACATAACTCTTTTTGTTTTTTTGAGAAGTTTCTTGCTCTTTGGCAGATCTAAAGGTCCTAGCTCACTTTATACATTTCTAACCCTTGACCTAGATTTCCAAGAAGCTTTGGTGTTTTTTGTGGGGATGGGTGGGAAATAGTATTTTAAAGATCCAAATCTGGCCACCGAGGATACCTAGTCTTCCTGAATTATCATTGTTTTTGTGGCTTTTCTGCGAACACAGCTAGGAACGAGGCATTTTTAAAAAGGATTAAAAAATACTGATATTCTCTATTTGAGTTAAGTATATAGAACTTTACTTAATTTCCTTGATTTAACACTTGTATTTTTTTTTTCACTGAAAATCATGGTTCCAAATGATATAAACATATTTATTTGCTTGATCCTATAAGAGCTTCAAAATAACAAAAATATTATCATAACTCATTGAATGTAGTTTAATATTACTTTGCAATTCATTTTGCCCTTAGACTATATCCAACTAAGAATTTACAGTCAAAATGCTATGTTTCAGAGTCACTTGGAATAATTCTCAGCCATTGATTGTCGGCATCTGCTTTGGCTGCCATAACATAACACCATAGATGGCGTGGCTTACGCAACAGGAATTTATTTCTCGCTGGTCTGGAGAGTGGGATTCCAAGATTAAGGTGTCAGCAGTGTTGGTATCTGGTGAGGCTTCTCTTTCTGACCTTTGGAAAGCTGCCTTCTTGCTGCGTGTTCATGTGGCCGTCTTTGGTGTGTGCGCATGGAGAGAAAGCACTCCTGCATCCCTCTCTTCTTACAAAGGCACAAATTCCACCATGAAGCACAGCTCTTGTGACCTTGTCTAAGGTTAATCACCTCCCGAGGACCCTACCTCCTGGTACCATCACATTGGGGGTCAGAGTTTTGACATAGGAATTTTGGGGAGACACAAACATTCAGTCCATAATAGCTACCTCCACTGATGTTTCATATCCCCATCTTCATTTCTTTTCTAAGCACTTGTTACCTTCTAAAATACAACATATTTTTTCTTGTTTATTTTGTGGATTGTTTATATTTCCCATTAGAATTATACCTCCATGGAAACAGGGATTTTCAGTCTTTTCATTTACTGATTTTTTTTAGCACTTCCAAAAATTTCTGGCTCCTCGTAGATGCTTGGCAAATAATAGACGTGTCCAGAAAGTCTCAGAGGTTCAAGTAGACCATAAATATGAAAAAGGAGTAACACTTGTAGGAAATAATCTGCTCAACTCTAGAATAAACCACATTATAGGAAATCACTGTGTTATGTTCACACCCACAACTGTGAACATCTTAGCAGTCATACAGTGAATTTATGAATCAAAATTCTTCTTCAGGAAAATTTCTAATTAAGAAAGTTACAACAAACAAATTAGGCTATCTGAAAAAGGAATAACAAGGCAATTTAAATTCCAATGCTGATATAAGCCTCTGTTTATTATAAAACAAATACTTTTTTCTTTTACTTTAGAATAAACAACTGGGGCAAATTGGCTTAATATTTCCTTTAGTTACGCTCATCAAATACTTTAAGCAACATAATGAGCTTATATTACCCATCTTGTTTCCAATATCCATATGGTGACCATTATGTAAATGCTCCTTACAAATAAATGGTGCTGTTTAGTAAACAATGCACATTGTTGGCTGCTAAAACCGTGTTTATGTGGGGGAAAATGTCACTGAATCATCCTAAAAAAAGATTAAATTCTAGGATAATTATAAATATGAAATAGCTGATGCACTTAAGCTAATGTCAGGAACACTTTACCAGAATTTATCAAAAGATATAACTGGGAAGAGGCTTTAAGATGACAGAGCACATTTTCTGAGTTTTTCAAGGAAAGCAGTTCATGAAGACTCTGAAACGAGCTGGTAGGAAATTATACGTAGGGCCAATGTAACTGAGGTCACCCTGTGCCTGGTACTTTGTTTCTCAAAAACCCAAATGAGCGTAACGAGGAGAGGAGCCTTGTGATTATTTATGGCAATTTTAGATAATTAAGAAAATGCAATAAAGAGTTGGAATTCAGCACATTTCTTACTAATCCCAAAGTTATGTTTTCTTTTGTGGATTTCAAGCTATACAAACTTTAGGTAACATTTTAGCCTATGGGATTGAAAGAGCATCACCGAAGACGGAAGGTTTCCAAGATCAAGTCCAGCAGTTAGGGGCCGTACTAGAGGTAGACCCGCAGCTCAGGTGGCGCTCTCTAACGATCCCTTCAAACACTGCATTTTGAGTGGAAGGTGTTCTGTCATGGTCAGTGACAGACCCATAGATTTCAGCATTCAGTGTAGCTCTTTCGTTACATATGAAAAACAGCGGATCCTGCAGGCATAAGAAGCTTTCCATGGTCACATAAGATAAGTTATAGGGGGCCAAGACTGAAACCAAGTCTGCCAGTTAGTCTCCTTGCTGGCAAAGGGGATTCCAAATCTCTTTTATTGCTGGATGAGACTGGCCCAGTAACAACTGCACACACACGCATACTTTTATCTATGTACCTGAATTTCTTTCATAAGTGCCTAATGATATCTTCAGCCACATATTCGTGGTCAGTAGGTGATCTTGCCGTTTCTCAGGGCACTGAATTTTCTTAGCAGCACCCAGAGCTCAGAACATACAATTGCAGTGTTTTTTTTTA
The DNA here is from genome assembly GCA_028533065.1 of Trachops cirrhosus. Taxonomy (NCBI): domain Eukaryota; kingdom Metazoa; phylum Chordata; class Mammalia; order Chiroptera; family Phyllostomidae; genus Trachops; species Trachops cirrhosus. The sequence goes on from CM052549.1 coordinate 27,063,354, forward strand.
AAGGCTGATGAAATTGGCACACGAGTCCCTTCATTTATTTTCTTTTTTGGTCGCTGGCATTTAGGAAATATCAGAAGCATGTAGAGACTCTGGCTGAAAGCATAAGTACTTAAAATTACCCTAAAAAGCTAGAAAAGAGGAAATAGGTTATGGTTTTGCTGCCTCATTACCTCCCTACATAACAGCGGAGAGCAGGTGCGAGGGGCTTGCCAGGATGTTGTCTTTAAATTACCCTCATTTTAAAAAATATCAGGAAAAAAATTAACAGCTTAAAAAAATAAAAGTAGAAAACGTTGTTACAAAGTGTATTGCCTATGCTTTTCAGGTTTTTCCCTTCTAATGATGTGATTGATACTCTTTCCAAATTTCTAGTGACTATACATATACCTTCTGTCATGAAAATTTTCTATAGAATAATATCTTTTGTTTTTTACAGTTTTTGGAGAGATCTCATTAAACATTTGGAAGTCTGAAATAAATTGGAGTAGTTCATCCAGATTTAATGTGACTTGGGGGACCCTAGCCTTCCTTCGTGTGCACTACTGAGATATTAATTCAGTAACTCGGTGAAGACGGGCTTCTCTCGGTGTGCATCTACCTTTCGTAGGTTAGTACATTTGTCTTTTTTTCAGGGTGGGTGTGGCATTTTTATTTTCATTTTTAAAATATTTTTTATTGTCATTCTGTTACAGTTGTCCCAGTTTTCCCCCCTTTGCCCTCCTCCACCCATCCCAAACCCTATTCCCACACTTATCGGAGGTGTTTGCGATTTAAGGAAGTGCAATTGTGAAAGGACAAGAATATGTGTTTGAGTAGTGAAGGATTTTAATGCTATCTCAGTGGTTTCCAAGGTGGGGCACTGATGGTGGAGTATGTGACCCCAGGGAGCCCAGAGCATTGTGATGGTGGCCCTGAGGATGGACAAGGACAGCGGATGTTAGCACTGTCGAAATGCCCTTCTGCACAGACAAGGAGCCTTGGAAACCTGAAACTCGCTCCGAATGTTTCTCCCCAAACCTAGAAAAGCAGGCTGCTTGCTAGATTCAGATACAAATAACTCTCTGGACAAAATAACAGCTTATGAAAAATAATTTAGAAAACACTTGCCTCTTCAAAATACTATGGCTTTTAAGTTAAATTGAGAAGACAAACCACCAAATTAATATTTTTATTTAAATGTTTCTTGCTTGTTCCTTGTATGTAAGAAAAAATGAAACTGAGCAAAACAAAGTTGGAGTTGAAAGGAGACCAACTGCTTAAAAAGAAATGCATTTGAAATGTGGGAAGATCCATCAGGGGTGGGAGGGAAAGCATAAGCACTTTCAAAATATTAGAATGAAATACTGAGGAGGGCTGTGAAGTTTGCCCAGGAATTACTTCTTGGATTTAGTGGATTTGCTGGATTTGCTCTTTTAAACATCTGTTTCAACCTCTTTATAGTAAGCAGAGGTTCAAAAGAAATACAACATCCCCATTGCGTTTGAAGAATTCCAGATGGGATTTATATCATGTCAACCAAATCGTTTAAGGGACACTTGAGTTCTGAACTGAGTTAACCAAGGAGCAAGGCCCAGTGTGTGAGACACTCATTTTAGCGGGTGCAGGCATAGCAGGGTTTGTGTGACCCTGGGGCAACGGTGGCAGTGCGGTCTCGGTCCCAGATCCTAGCTGAGGCAAGGGTGATTGTGGAGTCATAGCTGGCTCCGGAATGCCCTCCCAGGAGCGTAACTCTCTCGGCAGGCCAGCTCTGCTGTGTGGTTCTGGGAGGCCTAGCCCCCGGAGCCTGCTCCTACAGCTCTTGTAATAGTTGGGTAAATACCTTATTCCCCGTAATAAATTATTTTCTAATTCCCTGTATTGAATTCTTTTCTACTGAAAACAGCTAAAAATTGTCTAGTACCTGAAGCTGAAATTTTCCACAATAGTAGACCAGACCCTTGTCATATGCTTCCAGTGTCGTCCTGCTGTGAAAGAAAAGGACTAAGCGTATTGAAAGTTTGGCACCCCGACCCCCTCAACATAATTGTTGTCTTCCTTTCGGGTTCTCTCTGGAAGCAGAGCCACACCACCACCTTTTTGATCTTTGGCAGCTTACATGACTTCTCTGAGCCTGAGAATCATAACGTCTACTTCACAGAGTTACGAGAATTAAATTATGACAGTGTGTAAAGCATGTAGCACAATTCCTGGTACATAGTAAATGATCAATAAATGAGATCTACTATTAACATTTTTATCTCTGTATAACTAACTGCTGTCATTCATATTGATAACCAGTTGATGAATGCTTTCTGTGCCCTTGAGGGGAAGAACTAGGTTTCATTCATTCATCTTTCTCTCAAGAACATATCACGAAGCTTGACGCTTAAATATTGAATGTTTCTTGAGTGACTGTTTTGAAATGAAGAGTTTATGAGTTTAAAAAGATTTTCAAAGTTCTCAAAGTATCTTGTTCTTTTATTTTATTTTGGGAAATTAGAATGTACCTAACCATCTCTAGTCTAAAGGCTTCCTCATGAAGAAGAGGTAGAAGAAAGCAAGACATTTCAAAGAATGTTAACCATCTCAGACCCTGCAGTTCATGTGTAATGACAGTAAGACCCCAAGTTACTGTTCTGGGCTCAAGTTCACAAACATGCAAACCTGCAACCAGTTCTCTATAATTCCCCTATTGCATTTTTCTGTGGCATCAGGTTAAGTAGAAGACAGTCATTAAAGTCTCATCCAGCCCTGAGAGGCTACGATTTTTATAGGCAAGCTTTCAAAAATTACATTGTTTTGAACAGAACCCTTCCAACTATCATTGAAAACTTCCACACTTTTCTTAAAGGCATGATTGTATCCTTTTTTTAATTACTGAAGAATATAAATCCAGGAATCAATAATTGCACTCTGATGCAATACTGTGACATCTCAGAGTTATCACAGGTGGATAAGGACGTATCCCCTGAAACTAACAGTTCTCAGTGTTCAGAGGCCTTCGGTCTTCTCTGATGACTTAGTGTTCAGTTTTCCTTCTCAGTACGAGGCACACAGCTGTCTATTCTTGCTGCCATCAATAATTTCCCCAGAAACTCCCACTGGTTTTTAAATTTTCTTCTTCTAATCTTCAGTGTTCAGGAAATCAGGAAAATAAAATATTATAACTAGTCCAAACAGTAAACTGACTACAAATAAGAGCTTCTGGGATTTTTCTAGGGATAGATATGAATTTTAATGGGTAGATTATTGGTACTGGTTTGGCACCCCAAAGAGCTTTAACCCCTTCTCTTCTGATTCCCATTGTAGTTTTGATAATTGGGGTGAGCAGACAAGTAGTCTAAAGTTATGTTAGTCTAAGTACCAATTCAGAACACTGAAGCAGCAACTAATGACAAATTCTGAAAAATTAGATTTCTGCATAATGCAAAGTGCTATAGCTACTTTGAAAAACATTCTGGTGATTCCTGAAAAAGTTAAACAAGAGTTATTATTTGACTCAGTGATCCCACTCCTAGCTAAATACCCAAGAGAAATTAAAAAAAGTCAAAGCTTGTGCAAGAATGTTCATAGCAGTTATCATTCGTAGTAGCCAAAAGGTGGAAACAGCCCAAGTGTCCACCAACTAATGAATGGATAAGTAAAATGTGCAATATCCACCCAATGGAATGTTATTTGGCCATAAAAGTGAATGAAATGCTGATACATGCTACAACATGGATAAACCTTGAAAACATTACACAAATGAAGAAGACAGTCACAAAAGACTAAATATTATATTATTTGATTTATATGAATTGTCCAGAATAGGAAAATTTATAGAGAAAACGAGTAGATTAATGGTTGGCTAGGTCTGGGGATGGGAGGGTGTTGTTAGGAGATTTTGTAGGAGGAATAGCTGAAGGATGCAGGGTTTTTTGGGGGGGTGATGAAAAGGTTCTAAAGTTGACTGTGGTGATGGTAGCACAATTCTGAATATACTAAAAGCATTGAATTATACACTTTAAGTGGGCAAATTGCATAGTCAGTGAATTAATTATGTCTCAGTAAAGCTCTTACCAAAAAAAAGTCTCCGTGCAACAAAATGGTCAGTCTCCACTTGAGAGTCTATCGACTTCAAACAGTATGCTATTCAAAAGGCTTAGTTCTTTAAAGTTTGTTGTGAAGAGATCCTAGGTGTAACAGCATTTTGACGGGAACAAATGCTCTGCCCAAACTGTCTATTTCGATGGTAGGAAAATTAACTAAATATTATCACTCTTAATTTACGGTGATAAATAGTGAACTTTCACAGGAAAGTTCACACTTGTCCCATCTACTTTGCTTCATTACAGAAAACATCACTGTCTGGAATCTCACGGTGTGACGCAAACAGGATTTCTTAAATTAAAGACAGGAAAGTTCAAAAGCAGAAAGATGATTAATCAGCACAGAAGAATTTCTAACATCCTGGTCAACTTGTAATGGAGTCAACTTGCTTTCCTTTCTTCTTCATTGTTACTGTAGAGACGAGGGAATTGTAACCACATGTGGTTTGTACCGGAAGCTTCTTACGCTTCATCAGAAACAAAAGGGCAGAGGGCAGCTGCAGGGGGTCAGGGCAAGACTGGACAGCAGAGGCCTGAGAGGCCTTCTGGGTTCCCTCAGGGGCTGGGATGATGCTGGTGACTCATTTGTGTCTCTCAGGCCTACTCACCCTATTATGTTTTTTTTTTTTTTTTACAAGTTTTCAAGTTATGTCCTGGGAAAAGATCTATCAGCTTACTGACTGAAGTACTTATCTGAAACTCTCCACAAGAGGATTCTTATCTTCCTTCATTGTCGAAAATTTCTAAAAAACAAGACAACAATATGACATTTCATTATCAAGAAAACTGAAGTAGGAGAGAATAGGAAAAAAGTTGTTAATGATTTGCTCTGTACTGTCCAGAGCTAAATGTATTCTGGCTTAATCTTTTAAGTTGTCCTAAAAAATCATGCCAGGGACTAATAAGAAAATCTCAAAATAATTACCTGCATATCTTGCTTTTATGTAGAATTGGATCTTTTTCTCCACATGACAAACTTCTGGATGAAGGTCATGATGTCACAGGAAACTATTTCTGTGCGTGTGTGCTCACGCACGTGTTTATCTGTGTACGTACTTGGGTTTATAACTTCAACATGTCGTGTTTGTCAGAATTCAGTTACTGCAACAGCCCAAGAGATAAAATGATCAAGCAGTCTGTTTTTTTGGATGACAGGCTATTCAGGCTATTTTTTAAATAAGAGGTATATTTTGCTAAACTTAATTTTTATGTTGACTATCGCAAAAAAGTTATTTTAAGTCATTATTCAAGTCGTATACATCATACTGCATGGCATTTTCTGATCTTAAACTCTGTGAGACTGCGCGTGAGGCTCCTAGGAGCTTTCCGAGATAACCCTGCGATGGAAACGTCTAGTGGCATTGCAGCCCTTTTACATGCGGTGAAGAGACCCTGTTTTCGGTTTTGATCTTAAGTATAAAGTGAATCATTTCTGACAAAATGAATTTAAAACATGGCTCCCACTGGGACAACTCAAAGAATTCTCATCCAATGGAAAGCAGGCAGCCTTGACCCTCCATCCCATCCCAACTCCCCGCCTCACCCACAGGAAAAATGCATGTGCTGAAGGCTCCATGTCCTTCTTTTGTGAATACACGTAAAACATTCAGGAACGAGGGCTAGAGCATCACCACTCTGTCCATCCTTGGCTTAGGAGACAAAGCTGCACCTGTTACAGGTTGGTCATAAGGACCCAGGTCCAGCTCAGGTGGCCTGTGACTCACAAAAAGTCCCTTCCATTAGCTACACACTAGGGGCAGGCAGCCACAGTGGTAAGCTGGTTCAGCAGAACTATCATTAATGGCTCACTCTGTATGAAGTTCCTGTTACAGGATTCTCCTCTAGCTAGTGGGTTTAGCAATGATGCAGTGAATTCTTACGTTGTCTTTAAAAATCCTAAATCTGTGAGCACAGATATTGTGTAGAACTTTTACCTGATTAGGAGTGGTAGCATAGTTTGCTATTACACATATACTGTAAGTGTAAAGTGGGCAGGGGTGAGAGACTAAAATTGATTTGGATACACTATGAAAAGTCTGACATTTCCTAAAAAATGTTTTTTTCATATTAAGTCCTGTGTTACTTTAGATTTGGACTGATTGTATCAAGAAAACCCTGTTCATTGGTGTAAATTCAAAACAGTAGGAATAGCTGATTAATCCCAAGGTCTAAATAGCTTAAATAAATCAATTAATGGGCTAACTTAAAAAATGTGCTTAAGACAGGAAATATGCGTGCATTAGAAGTTAACTAGTATACATTGAAGTGCTTTGAAACTTGTGGCACAGTTGCTAAAAGATATTATTATAATAATTGAAGAATATTATGCATTTTAACATCATTATCAACTCTCCATGATTTAATTTTAGGTGCTTGCCAGTAAGAATTATAATAAATACCTAATTTTGCTATGTGCAGCCTTTTGTAAAGATCATGCAAATATCCTTCAACAGGGAACTTTTCTTAGGAGTATAGAAAAGCTTATTTTTTATAACCACTTGAATACAATGAAGATATACTAAACAATAAACCTGCATCAGCGTCACCAATTAATAAGTTTTAGAATTCATTGCTTATGAACCAACAATTTATATCCTGCTGTCTTCCTTTTCAAAACTAAAATTCTGAAAGACTGTGGAGAAACACAACAATTTTGTTTTTTCCCCTTGGGCAGATCTGAAACTTTGCATCCCTGCACTCGTGGGGCCATCAAGAAAACGACAGGGCCAGGAGCTGAGTGCCCGCGTGGGTAACCTCACTGGCTCCTCACACGAACCTGAAAGGCAAACACCAACTCCACTTTGCAAATGAGAAGGAATTACCTTCCCTGGTGCCATATAAGTTGTGGATGAGAACATTGTAGGAGACGGGTGTATGTAAGAGAAGTTTCCGTATTAAGGCTGCTTCACAAGTATCTTTAAGCATTTTTGTTCCATATTAAAAAAATATGAAACTAAAATTTGACGATGATACATTACTGATCTGGTCAAGAAAGGCAATACAGAACTCTGATCATCTGATCCACATTTCATGAAAAGACTTTAGCTCCACATGAAAAGGTTGTGAATGAACATATATTTGTATCTCCTAAGTTAAAATGTTTAAGATGTATGTGTTACTTCTATGCCTACTCATTTTTAACTGGATTTTTTTTTATAACTGAACAACTACTAGTTCCAATCACGTTAGAAGAGCAACTACCCCTTGATTCAAATCAGTGTTCTGTAAATAAACAACTTTTATTTTGTATTTGTGAAACTCCTTCCTGGAATTTACAAGGTCAAGTAAAAGAATGATTATTTTCAGAATTTAATAAACAAGGCTTAAAGATAACTTCAATCAAAATGACTATTGTAAACACTGAGACTTCTTTAAAAACTGGAAAATAAAACATATGGAAAAAGTAAATCTCCAAAACACAAGACACATGCTTATAGAAAAGAGAAAGGATAAGAAAGAGAGAGAGAATCAGGAATAGAAAAAAGAGAGAAAAAGAGATAGGGCAAGAACATGCATGTTCAGATATTCTTAAGATCCTACTTGTCCTCAATTTTTGTGTTTTTGTTTGTTCTCTTAGAATTCCATCTATTTATTTAAGACTGGGTACACCAGCTATTGACTTTTTCCCGTTAATTTACTGTGAACAATTTTAATAGAGTTTTGAGCACACAAATTAATACCATCTAACAATATAAGTAATGATGATTCTATGAGCCATTCCTTATTCTAAACAAGCAAAAGGGTTTATCTTTGCCATAGGTTAGGTTCTCAGCAAAGTGGGGGCTGAGAGGGAGACTGGTGTACTGACAATTTTTTAGGGAATGTCAAGTTCAGTCACTATGAAAGGGAAAAGAAGAAAGCAGGACTGAGTAGAAGAACTGGTTGGGCTTCAGTCCAATCACAAAACAAACAAACAAACAAACAAACACTTGCCAAGGGATTCAGGACTTTACACAACCTCACTGATTAGATACAATTCCTGGAAATAACTGAGGGTTGAGAGATGTCAGCTGCCAATATTCCCAGCCACTGGCCACATAGCATCCATGACAATGTTTATGTTGTATTTTGGGATCAGTGTGGGTTAGTGGGGAAATTGTCGTCGTCGGAGACAGCAGACCTAGGTTTCAATATTAACAATCACGAGTCATGTGGTCCTGGACAGGCTGTTTCACGTCTCAAGATCTGTTTCCTCATTTTAAAATGCAGATGATAACATCTACCACAGAGATTTTTGGGTGGAGAATAAAGGGAATTAATGTTTATAAAAGACTGGCAAAGAGTAGGTTCTCAATAAATATTAGCTTCCTCCTGCCATTTTCCAATAGGCCTAAAAGCTCTAAAAAGACAGTATATTTTCATTTGGGCATTTTTATCTTTCCACACTCTTTATTCCACTTCCCATTTGGAGAAGAAAACTAACAATATTTTCCAAGTTATGTATTTTAACATAACTTTATACTGCTAAGGAAAATAATTTATATGAAGTTTTTCCAACTAAAATAGATTCCATTTATTTCAGGAAAGGAAAGAGCTGAATTAGAAAAAAAATAGCCCTTTATTCACTGAAATTAGAGATAGAGCTGGAAGTAGATGTTAGGGTAGATACATATGTACACAGATACACTGACAGAGTATTTCTGTTAACACCTAACATGTTTTATAACCTCCTCCCCTAATCTTAGGGCTTCTGGCATATTACCCTGTTCAAGAAATGCTTCTTCCTCAACGGAACTTGTGTCTGTAGTAGCAACCTGGTACTTGCTTCATGTAACCCAATGGTGGCTAAGCTCGGCTGAACTTGAAGCATAGACTATTGAAGTGGTTCTGAAAGTTTGGTCTCTGAGCATCACCTGGAAAACTGTTAAAGATGTAAATTCACAGATCCCAATCCAGATCTGAATCAGAAACTCCAGAGGTAGTATCCAGCAATCTGTTTTAACAAGTCTGCCAGCTGACTTAATCCACACTGAAGTTAGAGAACCACTGGAATTTGTCTATCAGTCAGCATCCCAGCAGAAAACAGGTGCTATATTAATTTGGGTAATTCAAGAGAGGCTTAATAAAGGAATTATTTATAATGATTTGCTTAGGTATGAGCGAAGCTAATGGAATACCTTTGAGCTTGTAATAAGAGAACTGTTAACCATCCTTAGGCTTAGAGGGATGAGTAGAGTAAGAGGTTACTGGAACCTCAAATGAGAGGGTCTTGTGGAGACAAGGTCTTGAGAGGAGCTGGAACTTCTGGGACACAGGCCAGGTCATGGTTGTCCCACAGGAGGGACTTTTCTCCTTCCTGTTTTCTGTTGGAACTTTCCATTGGCTCAATCCAACCAGATGCCAGAAGACAGTGGGTCCCACTGATATCTTGCTCATATAGCTCAGCCTTCCAGCACCCAGAGCAAGAAGGAGAAGGATGGAAGACAGTCTAAGTGGGAAAGTGGAAGATACTCAATACAAGCAATAAATCTTAAATGTCAAAACTAACTTTTATTTATTTAAAATGTCTGCCTCCTTTCATTTTAGCTTTCCCAAGAAGTTATCTTTTACTTCATTTGTCTTGCAACTCCCAAAGGATTTCTTTTGTTGTTATTTTTTGAAAGTGTTTTATTGGCAAGAGTCTGAAAAATATGTGAAACTATTGAGGCTAGCAATAAACTTGGGATCAGATTGCATCATTTTTCTTTTTTCCTGGCACTTCTCATCATGGGCATTCCTTCATTTAAAAGGAAAAATATGCCTGTATTTTCAAAAAAATAAAAGGATTAGTAAGGATATAAAGTGGCACAGAAATTTTGAAAACTAGTCTGACATTACCTAAAATTTGAACTGTACTGACTGGCCCAGCAATTCCACCCTTAGGTTTATCCTGGGTTAACTCATACCCATAAAATCAATAAGGTTGCATTCTTTGTAATAACTAAAAAAATGAACTCATTTCAAAGTCATCAAAATTAGATTGCTATTGAACAATCAACAATATTGAATTGGTGGTATATTCATACCAAAGAACTGCAGGGAAGCACATCACCATGGATGGACCTGTCAAATGTTCTTTTAAATGAAAGAAAATATACATATAATACAATCCCATTTGCACAAAATTCAGAAGTAGACAAAACTAAGCAATACATCATTTAGTGATGCATCCGTCTATGGTAACATTACCAAACCAAGGCACTGGTTATCACAAAAGTCAAGGTTTTGTTTATACATGTTATGTAGGTGGTTACACATTGCACAGTGGCTGAAACACAAATGGCCATTTACATTCAGATTGGCTCAGGGAATGAATTTGCACATTTGGGACATCTCAGTGAAGGTGGACACTTAGTGTGTTAACTTCAGATTTTTCTGGATCTTGTGCTACACCTGAACCTGGTGTTGGAGTGGTACCTAATCTGTACTCTCTGGAAATGGTCTGCCCCTTTGATTGACAACTACTTCCATTTCATATTTGTACCCTTCCTATTGACCTTATCTCCTTTTGGAAATTGACTTTCAGAGAAAGTCACTCTAATTTCCTACCAGTAGTTAAATAAATTCTTTCAAGAATAAGTATATTTGTGTTCAAATAAGAGAGTTCTCACAATTATCACAACAAAAAATTTTATTATGTAAATTTTCAAACCTACATAAAAATTGAGAGACTCTGTAATGAGTTCCCATGTTCTCCTCACCCGGCTTCAAGAATAATCAACGTTTGCCAAGATGTTTTCTCCTTACAATGAAATTTAGATTTTAATAAACAGCATCGACTTTCTTAAGTGCTAGTTTGTGTGGAGAAGGAGAATGAACATGCTTTGAAATTTAATGGATTTGAAATATGTTTCAGTTCATTGCTTACATCACTTCTGCAATTTCAAGCATTTTTAGTTATTTTTTTATGAGGTAAAATAAATTGCATTTTTAATAGTATTTCAGATGGTTGCCTGAGGTAACACATTCTCATGGTGAATTACAATTCAGTAAAAAAATATATACATTATTTTTTTCCTAAAGACAAACACCAACATTCTGGATGAAATTAGGCTTTAAGGCCTAGAAATTAAAATTATTAGTTGGCTGATGTTCAATACTTTCTAATGGGCAGTAGTGAAGTTATAATTAAACCATTAAAATAAATAAAATTTTTAATTTAACTTTTCTCTAAATGTAGACATTTTTAGTTTTGTTATATTAATGTTATACCTTTGAATTATATCATATGTTATCATATTTTTACATAGTAGTATCAACAAACCTTCTATTCCCCTAAGTCTAAATACTAGTAACTAGTTTTAAGTATGAGGAAGGGGAAGAAGTGCTCTACTCTCCCATGACAGATGACTGCAGAAAAATGAAGCAGAACCCACATGAATCTTTAAAAAATTTTAAAGTTTTCATTGTGGCAGTGGATTGGTCGTTATAATTACTGAATCGAGCCTAGGTTTTATACAACAGTAGTCAGGAAAATGACCGGTCATTCTCTAAATTTCACCCAGGATCAGAGGACAAAGGAACCCCCATAAGATACTTTTAAAGGTTCGAGAGAATAAGATTAAAGTTGCTTTTGATTATGCCACAATAAATCCTGCTTTGTATGCATAGTAGTTGCACCTATAAATGATCAGAGAAAGCCTGGACTCAGCTGATCGATGGCAGAAATCACCAACACCAAATAGTCTTACTCCTAAGCTTTATCAAATACCAAAGGGATGTGAGAAGAACATGGATGACAGAAACATCTGGGTGATCGCGGCCTCCCTGGATCCTCCTTCCATTCCTCCTGAGGCTGCACCCAGGGCGGTGGGGGTGGCCTACGCGCTGTTCACGGAGATGTTCCTAGCCTCAAAGGGCCAGAACAGAGGGCTACACTGGACTCTAAGCTTCATCCCTCCTAAAAGGTCCACACTAATAACCATGCAATTACGATTCCATGTAAGACAATAATTCATTCAGCAACTTCATAAACACAAGCCACCCATATCCTAAGTCCTGAGATCTTGCTGGAGCATTCTAACGCCAAGTCCTCCTTTCTGTGACTGTGCTGGGTGCTCCACACATCAGTTAAAGTAATGTTACCTGCTGTCACAAACAAACTCCAACAAGTATAGTAGCTCAAACAAGATAGATGCTTAGTTCTGACAGAGTTTCCAAAATCGGTGTTCCTGATCAGATGGCAACACGTGGTGATTCGGGGTTCTGGGCTTCTTCCATTCATTTTTAGCACATGGCATCCAAGGTCACGCTGTGCTTGTTTCATCAAGCTGGCAAATGGGGAAAGGGCTCGGAGGAGTTTTATGGGCCAAGCCGGAAGTTGGCACCCCTCAGTTTTACTTCTAGATTCTACTGGCTAGAATTAAGTCATGTGGCCCCCGCAGCCTTAGTGAACAGCACAGAAGGATGAGGAAATGCATCTGTGGATAGCTGGCCATCTTCACTACGAGTATAGACTTCCTTCTCTGTGTCTGTAGGGTCCAGGTCTTTTCCATTTATGTCTACTTAGGGAGTTTTTTAATGAACAAGCCTGGCCAGGGCCTGCCACACAACAAAGTTAAGATACTCATTCAACTTTATGTAATTAGTTCCCCATGGCTTTTGAAGGCAAGGACTAATAACATCGAATTCTTCTCATAGAAGTTGTTACATTTAAGGAAGAAATAAAAGGGCACTAATCTTGGAGAACTAATGTAGCAGCTTAATATTTGCTCATTAGAGTACATCATTGCCAACAGATTTTGTTCTTGAAAATGATTTTCATAATTAGTTGACTAAATTCCTCCGTGAAAATAAATGGTGACAATTAACTCAAGTTTTGCTTTAGGATGTAGATAATTAGTGAGTCTGTGTTTTCCAAATGTCTCTGTCACAGGTACAGAGATGAGACTTTTAAATCCTTTTCTGGGAAAGGGCAGCCTTGGACTGACAGTCCACAGGGCCTGATGTTCGGAATCGTGACAGCTGAATGGCATCCAGGCTCTGTTTCCATGGGATTTTAGAGCAGTCTGCTGTTCTCTATGCCGGCGACTCTATTTACAAAATATCTCTTCCTGATGTGTCCTCAGGGTCACACTGCGATGACATCAATACAAATATTTTTGAAAGTTTAAAGCTGCTAAGTTCTAGATGATATTTCCTTACATTTTTGAGTTACCACTAAAGGTTGATAGAAAGGACAAAACGGATGCCCTTGTTAAAGAGAGACCACCCACTCATCCTCTAGCGGGGTTGGCTACTTCCGGCTGTCTTCGAATGCTGCCTAGCAACACCTGGACCTTGTCTCTGTGTCACACTGAAAGGTTAGGGACAGTCTCGTCTCTACGATGCCCTTGGACTTGACCCCTCCTGAAAGTCTGGGACTGTTTTCTGATTGTGGGAGGAGAAAGTAGCTCTCTTGAGTGGATAACCTAAGGTCTCTCTGGGAAGCTGCCCAGAAACCCAGGCTCCGTTTTGTGCTTTGAGAGACAGTCACCAATAAGAATGTGGGCACTTTAACTTAAACCTGGAGATACAGGCACATCCAGAAATAGGAATCATTTGTCTGGAGTTATAATGAGAAAGAAAACTTCTTTGTGTCATATTGAGTAGACCTCTATCTATCTCCGGGGAGGAAAATTTAATGATTTTCCTTCTGAGAATCACTTTTCTATTGATCCTTTACATAAACAAATATATCTTTTTTTGCCTCAGGAAAAAATCGGATCAGAGAAATGAAATGTCTTAATGGACTATTATTTGAAAAATGAATTAAAAACATTAGAGTATAACAACTCTTTTTGATGGTTCATAAAATCCCCCAAGTATCCTTAAAAGTATCCCTATGTAACCCCCTTTAAAACCTCCAACTTTATATTGTTGATTAGTTAGCTGAAACTTAAATAACTCTACTAACAAGATTTAGAAAATTTTTGTTCTTTTTTTATAAAATAAAATTGCATTTTCTCAAGGAATTAATAACTGGCTTAGCTTAGGAATTTTGGAACTGTTCACAGAATTATAAGCAGAAACTGTAAATGAAATTCTAGAGTCAAAAATAATGTAATAAGAAGAATATTTTGTGTTAATTTTGCCTTTGGCTTTTCCTTCCTAATATCTATATTGCTAACTATCAACACTCAGTTGAGATAAAGCACCTTCTCCAGTGACTGTAACCCTTTTAGCAACAGGTTCTTAAGCACCTACTGTGTGCTGGGAACTGTGTAAATCACCGAGCACATGGTACTTCAGCCACCAGCAACAACCATTCGAACCAGAAGTTTGCAAAGCTTACAATGCCCTGAGGGCAGTGTCAATCCTTGAAGGTTCTTCAATCCTTGAAGAAGAACCTTCAAGGATTGAAGAATGAAGTTCTTCTACATGAAGATGGCAAATGAGTGCCTTAACTTCTTCCTTAAAAGAAGAAAGGAATGATTCAGAATTTAAGAAACTGCCAGGAGGATAGTGTCTTTTACCCATTGATATTTTAAAAGCCAATAAGATTAACCATTGCCAACACTGTCTAAATAGCTTTCATAAAAGTTAATAGTTTAGAAATAATAGCTGACGGGTAAATGTCATGATGGGAATTATAGAAGCAGTGTAGACTCTCGCATCTTCTCTTTCTCAAACTAGCTTAACTTTCCTATTGAAAGGAAAAGAAAAAAGATACACTGCCAATGGGTATATATTTTTCCCTTTTGGCAGAATGTCTTTTAAATTGAGATCCATTGAAATGTATACCTAGATTCTGGTGTCTCCATGAATTGTAAAGACTTAAAATATTGCCTTAAAAAAGAAAAATAATAGTTAATTCTGATCTTTTTAGTTGTGGCTTCAATTTTATATGATTTCTAATTTCATTACAGAAAATTATTCTCTTATCCATTTTATTACATATTTAAATATTCAGAAAGCATGGTATTTCTAACTTCAGATCAGTTGCTAATACGTTTATCCTCTCCTCCTTGACATTTCTAATCAGTTGCCTTATGAGACTTATCAACAATACTAACAGCGAGTCAAGGTCATGTTTCATCAGTGTCTGTCCCTGGAATCCAGTCCTGACTGAGACAAGAGATCCTTAGGAGACCTGAACCAACTGCCTTCCTCTCAGGAACTCCTGCTTCTCTTATTATGTCAGCTGTTCCCAGAGTTTAGTAATTTGGATTCAGCCTCCTGCTGTGGCCACGGGCAAGAGGTGCTCCATTCTCATTCATGGGTGTGTGTAAAACACATCATGGGAACTTGTAGTAATCGCTGTCTGTGGAGAGTGAGTTGTGACAAGATAATTCATCCAGTAGCCTTACTCCCCCTGGATTCCTTCATCATCACATTTCTGATGGTCTTGTCCTCCAACCTCCCTTGGTCACCCACCCTAGTGATCAAGACCTTCTTATCTTCTTGTCCTTGTCATTAACTGTAACTGCTCTCCTGTTATGGACAATGAAGTTTCCGGCTTTTATTTAGGGTGAATCCTCCACAAGTACCATTTTTACCTGCTCTAAAACCACTCTCACAATAACTATTTCTTTCTTCTACATTATCAACTTTTCCATCCCCATGCTGCACACACTAATGTTATAAAATCTCCAACCAAAAAAACATTACAATTGAAAATAGATCCTCTTCAGTGGCCACATTTCTCTGCTCCTACTGATGGCAAAACATCTTTAAAGAGCGATGATGCTCATTTCCTATGTAACACTCTCTTATTCCACTCAAGTCCCTATCACTCTGCTGTTCTTTTCAAGTCACCAGTGACTTTCATGTTACCCAACATTGTGATTGATTCTCAGCTCGCATTGAACTTGGCCTCTCACTGTCATTTGGCATTATTGATCACTCCCTCCTTCTTGGAACTCCTCCAAACTGGTGTAGCAGGACATTGCTCATTTTTCTCCTTATTTGCTGCTTCTTATCACTCTCCTGTTTGTTTTGTTTTTCTTCTTTTCCTGTATTAAATGCTAGAGAACCACAGGGCTGAGTGTTCAATTGTCTTTTATTTTTTGTACTTATTCCTAGGGTGATATCGTGATTTCCCAAGGGACTTTAGATATCATTTATGTGCTCGAGTCCCAAATTCATATCTCCAGACATAATGCCTTTTTAAAAATTTGATTTAAACCAAATTCAAATTCTATTTGATCTCTATACACAAATGTCTAATAACCACTTTAAACTTAGCATGTGCAAAGTGTAATCTGTATTTCTTTTCCTCTCTTCCCTAAACTTGCTCTATCCTCAGAGTTTCCCACATCATTAAATAGAACCACAATTCATGGGCCAAAGTTCTGTTACAAAGACCAGCGGGGGTGAGGGCTGTAACGTGGTTACATTCTCCAGTTTATTTATTCGTATTAATTAAGAAGCACCAGCTTCTTAATTAGTACCATCCAGCCATATCTTATGCTCCTAATTAATGGTAGCATCTGTGGAAGAAAACAAACACTTTTCAACAATATGATAAACTCTAAATTGTTCTTCTTTTATATGTAATCAATAATACTAATTCCCATTGATCACTACTTTGTTCTAGTCTACCCATGCTCTGCCCAAAACATGTGACCAGGTGATAGGTTGCAGCCCAGATAATTAAGAGACAAATAATTTAAATACTGAATTATACCAAGGAACCATAAATGGCTCCCACGGCATGGAGAGTTTTGTTTTTGTTCAATTCTCTTTTTTAATGATTTCTTTTTAGTTGTCTGTCAAACCCCCTTTACCGGAGCTTTAGTTTTCTATTTCAGCTTCCACATTTAATGCAGATTTCAGAGTCAGAATCAAGGAAGTCTTAGTTACTCCCAGTCCTACAGGTTATTCTCAGAACAAGTCAATATGCCATTGTATTTAGCAAGGTATGTATTTTTTATCAGCCATCCTGTGTTTTAAAGGATTTGAGAGATGTCAATCTAAAAGTCCGTGAGGACCATACTGATCATGAAGGCTTTCTGTGTGCATGTTTTTTTAAATTTTGTGCTTACTTGCTCTGCCGCTAACTTTCAGCATGCTAAGTAGCTTTTTGTCTCTTCATCTGCCGCATCAAAGTAATGGCAGACTCTTCCAACAACAAACCAAAAATCGAATGCTTGGAAGGCATTTGGAAAATACGTAACACTCTAGATATACAGATTTTAATCTTTTAATGAGACTAAAAGGAAAATAGTACTTTAGAAATTTTTCTTGTTTAATTCATTTTGATTTTACCCTGTGAAATTGGAGGACTAATTATACTTTGTATGTAAGCCAAAATGAAAATCCTAACATGTTTTGGATACTAAAGCTCAGCTAATTTTCCTTTTACTTCATTATGTTTATTAAGCAACATGTTATTTCACTTAACCAACTTTGTACAGCAAGTCTCTATGTAGAACGAAGGATTCAATATGTAGAAAGAAGCACGGTTTCTTTCTTCAAAAGAACTTGATCCAGAGAAAAGGATTCACATAAGCAACTGTATATGTTTTATTTCTAAAAACAAAACAAAACAAAAAACCTTCGTTCAGGCTGAAATATTTCTTCAACTGGATTCTACATACTACCAGTGATCTTCTGATTCCCTATGATATATTTTAAATTTTATGTTGTAACTTTAAAATCATTTGGCAATATTAATAAACTCCTACTTAAGAATGTTGGAATGACTTTCCCATAATTAAGAACTGCTGTACACTTAAAATATATTGGCGTTTGTCAAAGGTTTTTTATAATGCATTAATAAACTTGCCTTGTTGCTATTATCTTTCTAATATCAAGTGATAGCAATAGCCCAAAATCTGTTGAGAATTATTTCTTAGTTATATAAAATTTCTCTTCTAAAGTGAACATTCACAATGGAAAGATATATACTAAATTGACTTTAGCTTTTAAAAGTATTTGAAAATGTTACTTTAACTTGACAACACAAAAATAACTGTGATAGAGCAATTTTTTTAAAAAATGAACTAATATTATAGCCACACTTAATCATATATATTCGAGTGGTGTGGTATAACAAAGGCTTGTCTAGAATTCTGTGAGAAGCATGGATTTGGCAGACTTCACTTGTAAGAAATCAGTTGGCTTGTAGCTATGTTAGTCCAATTGTTCAAGTTGTGTTGTACAGTTCCAAGTTTTTAAGAAAAGGGATTATTCTATCTGAGGCATTCTAACCTTTTTAAAGACCACTTCCAAATTCAAACCAAATAAATAAAACGTCTTTTAGTGTCTGGCTGCTGTTCTGTAACAATCTTGAATTCTGTTACATACAGCCAATCCTTTGACATTTCTCTCCGAGGCATCTCACTCCTGGTCCTTCAAGAAAAGGCAAAGTGATAAGATTGGACTTTTTTTTTTTTTTTTAAGGAAAAACATGGTGTAAGTCATGTATCACGATAAGCAGTTGTTTGCTTGTTTTTTAAAATTTATTATTGTTTTAGCTGTTACAGTTGTTCACACTTTTCTCCCCTTCCCCTCCTCATCCAGCCCCACCCTCTCCGAACACCCAAGGCAATCCCCACATTGTTGTCTGTGTCCTTGGACTATGCATAAACGTTCTTTGATTAATCCTTTCACCATCTTTCATCCCATTCCACCTCCCCTCCTTTCCAGCAGCTGTCAGTATGTTGTTCTATGTATCTGAGCTTCTGTTACTATCTTGTTCCTTAGTTTACTATGTTCATCAGAGTCCATACACAAGTGAGATCATGTGGTATTTGTCTTTCACTGACTGGCTTAATTCACTTAGCATAATTTTCTCCAGGTCCATCCATGCAGTTGCAAAATCTAAGAGCTTCTTCTTTTTCACTGCAGCATAGTATTCCATTGTGTAAGGGTACCACAGCATTTTTATCCACTCATCCACTGATGGACACTTAGGCTACTTCCAAATCTTTGTTATAGCAAATAGCACTGCTGTAAATATAGAGGTGCATATATTTTTTGTATTGGTGTTTCAAGATCTTTGGGATATACTCCCAGAAGTGGAATTGCTGGGTCAAAAGGGAGCTCCATAATTTTTTAAGGATATTCCATATTGTTTTCCACTGAGGCTGCACCAATCTGCATTCCCACCAACAGTGCACTGGGGTACCATTTTCTCCACATCCTCGCTGACACTTGCACAACAAGCATTTGTATCATACTTCCTGCAATACGGATTGCTCATTGCTGCAAGTGGTGATAGAGGGAGGTTGTAGGCTTCTTCCTGATATGTCTTTGAAAATCAAGTGGTCCCAAATGTCTGGAATTGGAAACCCAGATAGCATTGCATTTGGTTGTTGTCCACTCAAACAGAATTTTGATTGTTTTTTCCTAAAAAATGCTAATATCTTGTGAAATTCTGTGCAATAAACCATCAGTATATGGAGAAATGATTCTGAATGAATCAAATAGGATTGTTTTTATGAAACATAAATGTGCTGGTGGTAGAAATTCAACTGGTGATTTATAAAGGAAGGGAAGAATTATTGAAATTAAATCATTCAAATATGATTTTTACAACATGATTATCATTTTAAAGTGCTCAAAATTTACCTTAGGAATAAAAATGTGTGTTGTACCTGGCAACATACTTTGCATGTAAAATTAATACCTGAAAAAATCTGTTCAGTTAACTTATGTTTCACTCGATTCATCCAAATGACATTAGTGCAATTAAATTATTCTAAAATTCAAATTTACTCAGCATTTAATAAGTGCATTCTGCTGGCCTTCATATTAAATGATGATATATTGAATGAGAAATAGGGATTAATTTTTTTGTTGAGAAATTACATTTTTTTTAATTTCTAAAAGTTTCTGCCTGGCTTTAAGTGATATAAATCCCTTTTCCATTTTAAAAATGATAGTCCTTTTAATATTTCCCACCATCTTTTGTCAGAAAATATAGGCATGAAATAAACTCCTCAGTAACCTTTAAAATAAATCCTGCTCATCCACACAAATGTTTTAAGTCTTCTTCATGTAAGATAATAAAATATTTCTAAATATTTGGAACAGGACTGAATCAGTTATTCTTTTAAAAATATATTAATAAAAATCTAAAATTTATGATCCTCCAAGTGAAAAAAAAGAATGAAACTATTTGGAAATAGCAGCAGTTGGTTCTCTTCTCTTTGCTATTTACTAATATTTGATGGCTTCAAGTCATCTTGACATGTGCTAGCAGTGTAATAATTCTAGAATCTCTTAAAGCAGATATTGCATAATTATTGATTGTTTTGTAGTATTCCCAGTCTAAACTGTGACCACCACCAGATCCAGGAATATGGAGTGAATAATGGGATAGACTGAAGTGAGTCTTTGTGTATATGGAAGCAAGAGGACCTTCTGGAAGGAAAAGCATTCCAAGAAAAGGAGGCAGACATGAAAAGAGTGACAAAGCCTTCATCACTGAAGGAGAGGGCAAGCCTGCATGCAGCATGGTGTCCGTGTCCCAGTTCATATCCCACTATGACATGAGGGCTAATGTCTGAGGGAGTAAAATGGAAACCCCCATAGTAGAGAGTAACACAGAACAAAGGAAGAGTCTTTCCTTGTTTTTAACCTAATGTAGAGTTTTGGCAACTGCAGGGCTCCAGTGCCTATACAAAGGGCCTGAGGGAGCCCAGAGAGACTGGCATAAGAGAGCCTGCACTCCTCAGGCCTCAGGGAACCCCAGCAGTGCCTGCAGCAGACTGGTGTGGGGAACTCTCACAGAAGAAAAAGTGGGGGTGCTCAGCATTGGGGAGCCAGAGCAGAAGAGGAAAGAAATAGAAGTTCCAACATGGCGGCCGATCCCACGTGTACAGATTTTGGGGAACCTAAGCAAGAAAGCCACTCCAAATGACACATGAGGAAGAAGAGCCAGAGGTTGGGTCTTTCATCCGTGGGTTGGCTGGGTTTTATTTACTCCTTCCTTAGAACAGATTCTCAATAACTATATTGAATGGGTGATGTAAAGGCAACCTGATAATATTCAACAGAGGTGAGTGAAAAAACTGGGACTATGAAATGTCAACAGCAACCCTTACTCAATATGATTCTCCAGTGGTTTACCTAACTTGTCTTTAGGATTTGCACATTTGAAAAAAATGGAATTAAAAGAATGTGTTTTTCAGTCATCTGATGGTAGAACAAAACTATTTCATTTTGTAGAATTTAAACATTAATTTGCCATAGTAAAGTCAAAGAATTACATTAAAAACGAATATAAATATTGTGGAAAGTTTCTTGTTTTCCCATTTTACACTTAGGATGATGTAAAAATAAGGAATATATTTTCCTTCTTAATCAAGATACTTTCCTGATTATCAGGATCTGAATATAAAGATTTTACTTTGTAGTTCCTTTGCTCTAAGACAAAGTTTAATGCATTCCGATGTTTAACACATTTCCTAGAGAAGATGACTATGAAGCCAATAATAAAGAAAATGATCCATTATTGAATAATATCAATTCTACATGCTTTTACACAGCTGCTATACCAGCTTTTCCAGGCCTACAGAATAATCCCTGATGAAATAAATTAATTGATGTGCATTTTTTGTTTAAAGCCTAATTAGTTTTTGTATGTTCAGGAAAACAAATTTTGAAGAACTATTTGATTATGATATTTTCTTGCTTTAAGACCCCCTGATGATTCTCTGTCCTATCTGTTACAAGTTTGTTTCCTCAGTGAGCGGATTTCAACACTATGTCACTGTGCATGAGTTTTGTTCAGCATTGATTTTAGGATCAACGCTGTTGGAAAAGGGAAAAAAGCAATAGTGGAAAAATAGCAAAATTGAGAAGCTGTCTCAATTTAGTGGGCCTGAGATAAGGAGTTGTGAGGTTAGGATAACCCTTTCAAGTTGTCCTGAGTTGGGCTCATGAAACCAGGCCCTACGCAGCTATGTCAAGCAATCACTGAATGTGGGCCACCATGGGAAGGAGGCATGACCTTGGAGAGATGGCTTTCTCCAGATGAGGCAACCCCTAGAGGGAGTCTTGTCCATAAATGCCACGGACTGTTAAACGTGGGCAATAGCAGTCTCAGATTTGCATTTGTGGAAGATGATTCTGGAAGCAATGTAGAGGGGAGGGTTGTAAGGGTCAAGGGTGACAGCAGGAAGACCAGGTGGCTAATACTGCCAGTGAAAGTGCATTGTAGCCTGGCCTAAGGGATTGGCAATGGAGAGGGAGAGGAGCGGATAGGGAAGTCCACAGAGTGAATGATTAGATATTGATGAACTGCAGGGAGTAAGGGGAAAAGAGGAGCTGGGGCTACTTAGGAGCCTCTAAGCTCCATTGAGGTATGCTGACAGTATACCTGTCTCCTCACCTAACCTAGGTGGTGTGAAAGGGGCTTGTTGCTGTTCCTGTTCAGTTAGAGGCCATGGAGCAGGAAGAGTCTCTGGGAAGGTGGCTGCGGCAGAGACCAGGGAAGAAAGGGCATCATCACCTTAAGCAACACAAGGTGAAGGAACAGAGTGACTTTGACCCAGTGAAGAGGAGGACAGTTCCTGACCAAATAAGCACAGGAAAAAAAAAAGAAAGAAAGAAGGAAGGAAGGAAGGACGGAAGGAAGGAAGGAAGGAAGGAAGGAGGAGGAGAAGGAGGAGGCACCCCCAATATCTGGAAGGGATCTGATTTTCACAGACAGACCTCAATGCTATTACAAGCCGGTCTGACATTCAGAGCCAGGTCATTTTATTCTCCCGTAGGATGTAAACAATCTCTAACCTCAGACAAGGTCACCCTGAGACAATGATAAAGTGAAACAGAACAAGACTACTTCATTATTTTGTCTAAGCACAGAACAAAAAAAGAAAAAATCCCATAGAAATGCTCTCCTTTTATAACAGCATTTAATCTAGAGCAACATCTGCTTCCTTAGACTCTCTCCCAAAGCACCTGCTCCAAGTCCAAACCCTGTAACAGGTCCTACCCCCTCCGAGACACTTCAGTTCCCATCTTGTGAGTTCTCTCCCACTGCAGTAGCTGCTGAATCCCACTTGTTCAACTGCAAGGGGGTCCTGGTGGTCTTCAGCCGAAAGCATTGACGGTAGGTTCAGAATTCATAAATTGGCAACTACCTGCCTGTACCTGACTCACTGACAATTGAGTACTATAGCACACCACAGACACATCCCAAACATCTGCTAGACAAACAAGTAAGCATTTACAGGAATAAAGGTGGAAAAATACCATTGCAATAATCCACCTGCTTGCAATCTTTTTCTGAGCAATCCTTTGGTCTCAATTTTTATCTCATCCTATACTGAAAAAGAAAAGAGGGGTAAAAATTTTTTTCAAAAAGCGCAACCCCCAGAAGATTTATGAGTAATACTGCTTTGGTTACAACAGTCTTTTTAATTTTTTGTTACTTTGATTTTGCTCAGGGAACTTTTAGCTTTACTCATCTTTAATTACCTTAATTTCATGCTTAACTCAGGCACAGAAGAGATCTGTTTGTAATTTCAGATGAGAGAAAATGAAATTCCCCTCAGCAAAGTCGGATTTTAAAATTCAAGGGGAAGAACAATGTGCCAGCTCACAAAAAAGTATTAACTTTACATTTCAAGGTAATTCAGTGGCAATGCAGTATTAAAGAGCTCCAGCTTGGTTTGGAAACAAAACAAAGCCAAACAAAATGGGAAGGGGTGATGGGGCGGGGAGGAGAGAGAGAGTGAGAGAGAGAGAGGTGAAAACAAAATCTATTTTTCTCCCTTTTCTTACTGTGGTAAGAACATTTGACATGAGATCTAATTTTCGACAAATTTTTAAGTGTATCATACAGTGTTGTTAAGCACTCTAAGAAGAACGCTAGGACTTAATCATTTTGCATAACTGGAGCTTTATGCCTATTGAATAGCAACTCCCCCACTTTTCCCATCCCCCATCCTTCTGCAACCACCTGTCTACTCTGTTTCTCTGAGTTTGACTCTTACAGATGCCTCATATAAGTGAGATCATGCAGTATTTAGCCTTCTGCGACTGGCTTCTTCCTCTTAGTATAAAGTCCTCCAGGTTCATCCACGTTGTCGCAAATGGCAGGATTTCCTTCTTCTCTAAGGCTACATCATAGTCCGTAGTAGGAATATACCCATTTCCTTTACCCTTTCATCTGTCCGTGAACGCCAAGGTTGTTTCTGTATTTGGGCTGTTGTGAGTAATGCTGCAGTGAACATGGGCGTGCAAATGTCCCTTTGAGATCCCAATTCCAATTATTCTGGATACCCAGAAACGGCATTGTTGGGTCACATGGAATTTCTATTTTTAGTTTTTTGTGGAACCTCCGTACTGTTTTTCACAGAAGCTACCACAATTTACATTCCCACAATGAACATTTTGTCTCACATCCTCAATGACATTTGTTATCTTTTTAAAACTTTTTAAATGATAGCCATCTTAACACATATCAGGTGATAGATACCTCATAGTGGTTTGTTTTGCATTTCCCTATGATTAGTGATATTGGACATCTTTTTATATACCCGTTTGTCATTTGTATGCATTCTTTAGCTAAATGTCTATTCAATTCTTTTGTCCATTTTGAAATCGGGTTATTAGGTTTTTTGCTATTGAGTCAAAGGAGTTCCTTACGCAGTCTACCTATTAACCTTTTATCAGCTACATGTTTTGCACACATTTTCTCCCATTCTGTAGGCTGCCTTTTCATCCCGTTAATTATTCTTTATGCTGTGCAGAAGCTTTTCATTGTCTTTAGAAGGTGGGGTATTCAGGAGATGTTAATATTATTATTTTTTTAGTTTCTTGTATTTTTCAAATGTTTAAAAAAGAATAAATAATTTTTTAAATAATAGTGATTCAAAAATAATTATAGCCAATTCAGGAAGCTAAGTGAAATAAGAAATGTGGTAATTACCTGAGCTTTAATAACTGTTATCTGAGGAAGAGGGGGAGAGTTGGATTTACATATACGGCTGTTCACATTAATTGTATTCACCAAGGCCCTTTTCTTCTGCAGTTGATTTGGTGCCGAGTAAGCCAATGGCTCAAAGATCAAGAAACCACCTCCTGAGTCTTTTGATAAATTTCAGTTTGTCAACTTAATTTTCTGAGTTTGAGAAAAGGAAGTAATGAGAAAATGGAAATATGCAAAAAGTGACTAACTTGTGCATTATGGATGATCACATTTAGCAGGTCCTATGAGAGGCAAGTGCAGAGATCATATTTTACATTTTTAATACACTTCCTATATTTATTGAAAAAAGCTAGTGTAAACAGATGCATCTTCCTAATGAGGATGCTACAACTAATATTCCTCTTTACTGTGAAAAGTCCCAAATTTTATGAAAAATATAGAAAACAGAGCTGAAGGCAAAGACTTTTTTTTAAGAACTTCAGCTAAGTTTCTCTTTCATTACTGAAATATGCATCAGATTAGGACTGTGATAGTGATAAATAAAATAACAAATAAAAGAATGACGAACGGAAGATGTCAGCGTAGGGCTGCAGGCTTTGTAATCCTGAGCTGGAGAGAATGGGGGACACAGTGACATCCATGTCAGAAGATTCTACATCAAACAGTGACATCCTAATTGGCACATGTTTACATTCTCCTCTTGGGCTTCTCCGTGCATGTTGTCAGTGATTTTCAACCATGTTTTTTTTTTTTTTTAACTACACAGCAGCTCAACCTCAAATTCTCAAAACTACTTTTTGTCTTTTTAAACATTTATGTAGCATTTAATGCTTTTTGGAAAGCTATGAGCCTTTACATCAAACCAAATATAAGGTTGTAAGCTAAAAAGTCTGGAAACCACTGTCCAGAGGGATCATTGAGAATGTAATATGTCTTTACCTAAATTGGAAAAGCACCAAACTAATTATTGCAGGCCAAAATGATGTTGCTCTCTTACCCCAACAAACCTTAAGGGTAAAGGGGATTAAGGAGGCACAGATGCAGTGAATCATCCATGTCTAAATGACAGCTTCTAACTTGTGTATAACTGATGCTTTTTGAGGGGTGGCAAGAGGTTCAGGGATTTTTTTTTTGTAGCTTCTGCTCGTTCAATGTCCTCTGCAGCTGTCTGCCATTATGTAATGATGAATTCTACTTGAAATGGCTATCACAGCCTTATTTGAACCGTACCAATCTAAGTAAAAAAGGAAAAACAATAAGAATTGCTAAACAATCCAATGCCAAGACTGAAATAAAGTTGAAGATATTGAAAAATTTTTAATCTAATATGAACAATCAAAATCTAAACCTTCATTCACTTCACTATAACAAGAAAGGTGATATCCTTGTTACGAGGTATTTCTGCAGCACCCAAGCTAAGCCTGGGTGGGGAAACCTCTCCAGGAGCTCTCCCCTCTCCAGGAGCTGTGCACATTGACTGGAATACTTGGAAGCTGAGGGACTTTCTGGCCAGGGAATGTGATGATGGTGGGGAGAGGGGAGGGCCTGTGTGTAGAAGAATCCATCCTAACAGAAGAAGTCTGGTACAGGAAGCCAGACCCAGACACAGTACCTGAGATTCTAAAGTGAGTGTTGTTCCAGGTTCTGTGAGGTTATTGGTGTTGAGTAGGTCACACCTGGGCACTCTGGCCGCACGTGTCCTCCGGAAAAGAAGCTGAGTATATATAAAATCCATGAAGCACAGCACCTCCCCCTGGAGGCTAGTGCCCAGGAAAACTGCGTGCCTCAGCTGCTTATGCTGAGCACAGGGATGTGAATCTGTTTCTCAGACATTAATGAGGTGGAGCAGAAGGGGAGTTGGAGAAAAAGCATCTTCCCAATTACAAGATCTATCTCTCTATGGGCAGGAGGTAGCCTTTAACATGGGACTGTATGAAGATAAATTTAGAATCATTATATCCATGCAATGAAGATACTTTGAAATGTGAATAGCAGTTTGCCAATTGATTTACTTAGGCATGACAATATAGGACAACACACAAATAGTTTTCAATATTTACCTTATTTTTTTCCCAAAGATAACATATGCCATGTAGGTAGTTTACATAAAAATAATAAAACACCCCACGTAATCACCCCCTAGCTAAAGAAGTAGAATATACCAAATGTAACAATTTCTGGCTCTACTTTTATTTTAGAGTGTAAGTAAGGTTTCAAACTGGCTATGTTCTCTAACTCATAAAGTATGTATATTTCTAAGAAAGTTACTGATGCATCCAAGAGTTGTTAAGCATGACTAAGGAAGGAAAATGGTTTCCAAAGAGAGTGCTGATTCCCAGTCCCACCAGGGCTCCCCGGGCTTTCTCGTTGCCCCACGCACTCTCCACCACTGGCTGTGGTCGGCTGCTTTCTGCATTGGAGGTTAAATGATATTTTACAATGATTTTGTTCACTAATGAAAGGATCATTAGTGATCCTTTGATCACTAATATGTTTAAGCATATTTTAATTTGCTTATGAACCAGTCATGTTTCTTCTCCCATCAGCTGCCCTTTGTCTTTTCTCTTGGTTTAACTTTTTTATGAGATTTGTAAAAATTTTTGCTAAGTTCTGGATTCTAGTCCTTGATAGCTGTGCATTTTGTAAATAACTTCTCCCAATTACTGGCTTGTGTTTTTATTCTCCTTATGGTGCTTTTAGTGATAATGAATTTCAGATATAAATCTTGACATATTTTTCAGTCTTTTCCTTTATGTTCTGTGCTTTGTTTAAAGGTCTTAGTGAAATCATTTTGTGAATTGAGGGTTAAAGGTATTCTCCTACGTTGTCTTATAAATATTTTGAAATTTTGCTTTCCACATGTACGTCCATCTGAACCTGAATCTTGTATACAATGTGAGTCGTGGTCCTCGTTTGCTTTTCCCCCATCTGTAAAGTCGATTTACTAAACAGTCCATCTTCCCCCAGTGATTTGCCAAGGCAAATATCAAGTTATTACGTACAAGCTGGTCTGTTTCTGGGCTCTCTTTCCTCTTTCATTGTTTTATTTGCCTATTTACATACCAATATAGCCACTGTCTAAATTATTAAGTCTGTATAAGTAATGCTGCCTCATAGCACACGTCCCATCTTTGAGGCGGGTTTTTTCTTTATATTTTTAACTCCACATTGAGATGTTGTTGTTGTTGTTGTTATTTTAGACAGTCAATGTTGTTTGGTTTGTGCCTCACCTTTATCAGATTTTTGTTCACCATTTTCTCTGGAGGTTCAGCCTTTGCTTCAGGGGTTATTTTCTTTCTTACTGAGGTATAATTTTAGAAGTTTTATTTAGCAAATTTTTGTTAACAATAAACAATTTTTGTTGTTACTAATGTTTGAAGGCATTTTAATTTTGCCCTCATTCCAAATAAAAACAATCATTTTTCTGAGTATTTAATTTTAGAATGGATGACAATTATTTTCTCTTAAGACTCTAAAGATTTTAAAAAATATTTTCCTAGTTTCTATAGTTACTGCTACCATATCAGTTTAATTGTCATTCTTGTAGGTAATTTGGGACCATTTGAAATTCTATTTACCCTGGGCTTTTTGGTCATATAATTGCAATGAATTCCAGGTCCAAATTTGGATGGGGAATGTCTACATTTATATGGTTAGGCATTGTCATCTCTCTCTCTATATATATCTATATATCTATATAGATATATCTATATATGTATAGACACACACACACACACATAGAGAGAAAGATATCCATATATATATACATATATATACATATATATGACATATGATCACCTGGAGCCAGAACCAAGCTAAGTATGTTTAGTTCCTCTCTCAGCTTTACCAGATTTTGCTTGGTGATTTCCACTGAGAGTGCCACTTTTTGATTGCTTTGGTTTCCAATCTCATCTGTGGATTTGACTCCTGCCTTCTGCATGCATAGCTTCCCAAACACAACAGAGTTTTAGATATCCTCATAATAAACTCTTGTTCCAGCAATTATTTATCTTTCCAGATTCATGATTCCTCACAGCTCTGGTCTCTGGTGATTTCCCCAAAATGCCCAACTGCTCAGCCATGTTTTTGAAAAGATGATATTCACACTTCATCATGCATTTCAAATAGTCTATATAAGAAATGTTTCTGCAGATACCAAATTAAATGTATTGTAGAAAGCAGAAAATGCTGATATTTTCAAACTCTTCTTCAATATCCTTAAATATTCTTTTGAACAATTCATCTCCTTTAAACTCTTCTCCATTAAGGACCTTGAGAGTTTCCTTGTCAATTACAGTGCCACAGGCATCTTGCTTCTGCCAACATCTTAATTCAATACCGAAAGTTCAATACCCCAACTGTTAGCCTCCCTAATCATTACAATTCTTTACACTCTTTGCTGTTTGTTCACTTACCTCTGCAGCGTTCTGCCTTCTTTCCCTTGGATTTTCTTCTCCTGTGTCTTCTGTTGACTTTGAGTGTATTGCTGGAATCATCCTGTGAAGGTAATCAATCCGCTGCCCTAACACGGCCTTGGCTCTGCAGAGGAGAAATGTCATCAAAACCTATAAAATAGCACGTGTCTGCCTAGAGACTACTGGGAGAAGGTAAAGCACAAATATTTGGGGTAGGATAGGAAATGTGCCTATGTTACTTTTGTTTCTCTGTCTTTTTGAAATGGCACCAGGTTTAGAGAATGCTCTCTCTACTGTTTCCTCAGATCTCTAATTCTGCCATTTTTGGGGACTGGCTGAGTGATAACAAAACATAATAGCTCACAAGATGGGTAAAATGTTAAGCATACGGGAAGAGTAGTGACGTGCTGGGTAAACAGTAGCCATGGATGTATTCAAATACACATGCATGGGTGGAGCTATATCAAACATGGGCCGGCGAGCACAATATAAAATCTGCAATGCAGAGATTTTTGACAGTTTTATTTCTTGTTCCTGGCTCATAGTAGGTGCACAAAAATATTTATCGAAGGAATAAAAAAGTGATAAGTACTCCATTTGAACCCAGGCAGTTGATATTTTTCATACTATGATCTAGTAATAATATATAATAATAATAGAACAATTAGAAATTAATCAGGGTAGGTCAATTCACTTTCAAAGTTTGATTATACAAGAAATATGAAGAAGTTAATAATGTATTATAGCCTTCTTCTTCTGCACTACATTAGCCATGCCTGAAATGAGCATAGTCATTGAGGCTATGCTATCCAAAATAGACATTAATATTTATGTGGCAGCAGCTACCAGAAGAGCAACACAGTGCCCCGGGGAAATAATTCACTTCTTTCGAATCAGCCTCACATCCCAGATTCTCATCAGTGAAGAAATGCCCCAGAATGTCTCATTTGTTGATTGCCACTCAAAACCCTGCATACTTTTCCTCTCTCTTATTTCTAGGTTTTCTATTAATTTTCTTCCAGGGTTGCCATTACGATAACCTTTAAATAAGGCAGGTGCTAATGAATGTATTATTTTTTAATCAGGTGAAAATGGTGTCATAATCAAAGTGTGCGTGTAATTTCCTTTATATGGTAGCTGTTTTCAGAAAGTGGGTTGCAATGGTAGGTTGTTAAGTATATGTTGGCTGAATAATAATATATGTTGTAAGTGTGTTAAGGGAGGTTGCTTTCTAAGAGAAATTTTGCAGTGAGTTTTGGTAAGTTTTAAAATCTACCTATGGAAGTATTTAGAGTAGGGAAAATAACTATTCTGAGCTTTAAAAATCTGGATTTTCATGCTTTGGAATTATCTAAAACATAGGTACGTCTGTAAAATAAACTAAGGGGTTTTTATTTGTTTGTATTTATGAACAGCATTCCTATGTGTGCCACTTAAACAAATGTCTAACCTTGCTCAACAATATCTTCAAGAGAAACCCAAATAAATCCTGGATTTCTAATCTGTTTCCGGTGGTTCTAGAACATGCTCCCCAATTCAGTCACCTCCAGGGATCAGACAGTTAGCATAAATGCTGAAACAGGCCAGCTGTAATGCTACAAAGGGCGTATGCTCCAGCTCACAGGTTCTCATCAACTGTTGCCTTGTGAAAATGTTGATGACCACTGCCAGATCTTGTTTTACAAGAAAAGCAAAAACCAGAATTTAATGTAATTTTTCCCATTTGTAAAGTATTAACAAACAAAATCACAAACTGGGCAAAGATATGATCAGGCCATTCACAGAAAAGAAAACCCAAAAGGACAATAAACTTTTGAGAAGGTGAATTTTGTCTTCCTGGGTAATCAGGAAAAAGAACATTATAATAACAGTGGTCACTCAATGCCCTCAGATTTAAGGCTTGCCAAGGAGTCCAGCAAAGAGAGCTCTCATTCACCACTGGTCATAGTGTACATTGGCACAATCACTTTGCTGAAAGATGCATATACCAGATGACCAGCAATTCCATTTCTGGATTTATATGCTAGAGAAAACCACACACATTGGTACATTAAACACAGTACGTGAATGCTTGTAGCATGGTGGTTGGAAACAGAAAAAATTGGAAATGGCCTAAATGTCCTGCATTAAATATTTAGGAAAATATGCTGCAGCATATTACAATGGAATGCAGTACAGCATTTTACAAAATGGTCTAAAACTACATGTAACAAAATGTTACAAATATACTACTAAGCCAACACAAACCAAGAAGTGTAGAAGGCAATGTACAGGTTGTGCAAGACAGTTAAAAAACCTGGAAAATACTATGTATTTATTTATATATAAAATACTATTTTTATGCACATATATAAATGTATGATATGTATATGCACATGCATATTACAAAAATTAAGTATTTATATATATATATATAAAGAAAAACATGCATGGGCATAACGAACATCAACTTCCAAAGAGAGGTGATGAGCTCTGGGGGAAGAGAGAACAGAGTGGAAGCAGAAGAGTGTGCGGAGGTGCCGGCTGGAGCTTGTAATGTTTAGGGCATAAAAAAGTAAAAATCCAATAAAGCACCAGTGTTATATGAATTCAGATGAAAAAAAATCAATCGTGTAGTGTAGGGACAGATTTGTTTCCATATAAAATAAACTAATCTGTTTTAATTGACCAAATATTCAATATCTGTTAATGTGGATACTATAAAAAAGCTAATGTTGACAGACTACATTTAGAGCAGGGTATTTTTAAAAAGCTAATTGATGATACCTACACACGGGCCATCATTTTATTCTGTGGTAAGAATAATAAAATAATACCAGAATATCTTCTAATCTCACCATGGTTCTAATTTACACTGAAATGAGGTACCAATTTAATTGTCTTCCTAAGAATTAACTGTTCTTAGCATTCTAAGAGTATCCAATTATATTCCGTAACTATCCACATGTCTCTCCTTTTGAATCACTACCAGTATAATTTTATTTTATTGATATTTTAATTGCAAACATAATAAATCCAGAGAAAAGTACATAATATAAAGAGAGAGCTTAACCAGTTATGAAAGTCAGGCCTGGTGGTTCTCCCTACCATTCTTTTCTTTCCCTTTGTCTACTCCTAGTCTTCTGGACCTTCGTTCAATCTCTTTTCCTTTACGTTAGTGTGTGGTGCCCTTCTTCACCAAGATTTCCTGAAAGTGAGTCCCTTCTAGGGAAGGAACATCCTATCTCCTTCAAGGGGGCAGGGGGACCAAGCTTTTCTTTCTTTTCTTCAAAGCCTCTCTCCAAGGACCTGAGCATGGAAGACACTCGTTGAAAGTGTGTTGAATGCAGGGACAAATAAAAGGGAAGTTGCGTCAATAGACGGTCAGGACACGGGGGTACATGAGTCCCTGTGTGCCCCTAAAAGAATGAAGAGAAATCATTCTAAGTGTTGAAATAGGTGAAGACAGATTGTATGATGACCCCCCATCATCCCTTTCCTATGTTTAATGTTTAATTTAAGAACGAAACAATGGATATTGAAATGTTACTTTATGAAGATATAATCACTAAAACGAACGAGTTCATGAGGCAGAGAAAGAAAGACACAGGAACACGGCTTCCACGGTATCTTCGCGTCCACAGCCGAGTCACGCTGGGAAACGCTCCTGCATGCCCGGAGACGAGGAATGCCCAACCGTACTGAACGGCCGCAGCCCAACGTGCTGATGAAGAGAACAGCATAGCTACCTCTCTTTTATTCTTCCCTCTCGGAATTGCCCATTCTGGCTGTAATTTCACTTGTCTCTGTAGAGAGGGGAAACACACAGTCAGTCCGCAGCCACACCAAGACAATGGGCATCCTCAACATCTCCTTACAGTGCAACAGCTGTCTAACGCCGACGTTTTACTACTGCTTTTGATTCAGAGGAGGGGCAAAGAATTGAAAAGTACTTACTGCTTTGCCTCATAAAGTTGATATTGGTATTTGATGGATTTTGTCCCAAAGGAGAAATCATGAAAAAAAAAATGGGGTGTATGTCCACTCCTAAATTCTCACATTTGTAGAGTGTTCTCAGATTTCATGCCCAAGAAAACAGCCTCTATGCATATTTTTAAATGGATACAGTTGCCAATAAAATAAGTGGTTTCTAGGTTGAAGATTTGAAAGTGTTAGAAGAATGGAGAAAATATAGCTCTATCCTGAATTTTACTAAGCAGAAGGACGCAGTCACCAAATAAAAAAAGACATAGTTATCTTTAATGCCTAGGCTTGTGAGTGAAGGTTTAAGAAAAGTCTAAAGGTATTATAATGTGTATTATAATGTTTAAGAAAAATCAAAAGGTATTATAACGTGTAAAATGTAGGACAGGTAGCAACTATTTGAAACTACATAGGTAATAAAACAAGAATTTGTTGCTATGCAATAATACCCCTAACAATTGTTCTGTGACTCAGAATTTCATCTCACATTTCTAAGATCAAGGCAAACCTTCCTTCCATTCTCCTTTGCTTTTGGATTATTTGCCCTTTTGTTCATGTGGTTTTTCCTACTATCTAAATTCCTGTACCAAAGAAATTTAGAAAGTTTATTAGCTTTTCAAATTATTCATTTCTGTCTAAGTGAGAGTGAAACACACAGAGAGGACTCAAATGAAAAACACAACAGAGGCATGGTCTGAAAAGAAGGATGCTGGTGAATAAGAAAAATAAACTTAGATCTGATTCAAATTAGAGAGTAAAAAACATGTTCCCTGGTGTAATTTCAATGTTGTTATTTATTTAATAATTATGTTATGAGAAGCACCAAGTGGTAGATACCATGTTAGGACTAGAAGGCGCCAGCTCACACTCAGGCAGGGATTCTATCAGGATGCGTGTCAGAGTTCAGAACAGGAAATGAGCCGTGGTGTTTGGATGTCAGATATTGTCATGTAACAAACCACCCCACAACGCAGTGGCTTAACACAACTATCATTCCCTCTGTCCTGCAAAGGTCATCAGGATGGCTGGGTGGCTCTGCTAGTCAGTGACAGTCAGTCATGTCACCCTCAGGTCAGCTGAGTGGCTTTGCTGATTTTGAGTAGACCCTCCCTGGTCCCTGGGATGGGACAACTGAGCTCACTTGGCTCTGCTCCACATGGCCCCTCATCTTCCAGCAGGCTAGCCTGTTCTTGTCCCCATGATAAGGACAGGGGACCAACAGAGAAAGCCAGTGTCCATGGCCTCTTGGAACTAAGCTTGGGACTAAGCATTCTGCACGTTGACTTCTTCACATTAGGTTGACAAAAGCCAATCAAAAGGGCAGTCAGGTCTGAGACTGGGGAAATCAACTTCACCACTTGAAGAATGGCACTGCAAAATTACATTGAAAAGAAAGTGCACAGAAGAAAGGGTAGAGAATTGGAGCCACACAATGGTCTCACTTGGGGATGGGAAGGAACACAAAGAGAGCCAAATTTAATTTTAAAACAACTAAGTGCAGTTTGCCAGTTGAGAAAGGGACAGGATGTTTCCAAGCACATGGAAGTCTTACCCACCACTTAGGCAGTGTCTTCAGGACCATAAAGAGAAGCCCTAAGTCACCAATCACCAGCCTAGGTGATGAGCAGCCTGCACGGCGGTACCCGAGAAGGCAGGTAGTGCTAACTCCTAGTGCTCAGCTCTACCCTGAGAGTTGCCCGAGACCAACATGAGACTGGCCTATTGGTAGAGAGTAGAGGTGGTGGTTCTCAATAAACTCTGTTTTACTGTAGAAAAGTTTTTGGCTTAATTGCAGAGCCATGGATACCTAGAGTTGATTTGTTCCAGAAAACTCAGTAATTTCAAAGCCACATTTCTATTGGACTCTAATCAGTCTTGCTTCCCTTCTGACAAAATCCCCTTGATTTTCTCCACCATGTATACAACGATGTGCTGTTGTCTTCTCCACAAAGGTACATCTGGCTGAGAGCAAATATTCAATAGCGAAAAGAAATGAGAGCCAGACTCAGCCAATCCTTCCTAATTACATTATGACTCAGGAGGACACCCACCAGTAGTTTTAGTCATTATTGGATATTAAAGTTGGAGGCCTTTCCTGTGCAGCCGCAGAGTTGTCCAAATTGAAGGTCATCTGTGCATTCTTGCAGAAGTTTTCATAGCATAATAATGCACTAGCAGTTTTAATAACACTATTATTTTTTCAGTCAGCCCCAAACAATTGACTAAAATGTTAGCCTTCTCTTGATGGCTCTTGGAGCATCACCAGCACTCTCCTCCCTGCAGGTCTCTTACAGCTAGCCTGGGCTGAGCAAGGAGGACCCGTTGTAAAGAGCCACCTGCTGCGCTAAGACAACCCAGAGTGGAGTGTCTGTCCCCAGGACGCAGGTCCTCTTTCTCCCTCCTGCCTGCCCCCGCAGATTTCTGACAGCCTTGATATTTTTCTGATCAACGCCTGACTAAGATTCCAGTAACTTTGGGTTTTTTTCCTTTTTAATTCATCTTTCCGTCTCTTATCAGAAATATTCGTGAAAGGAAATTTCGCAGTGGAAAACAGTCTGAGTGGACTTCCAACATGTGGTTCAGACCCTTAACACAAGGTCAGGGGCAACAAACCCTGCTGCTAACCCTGCACTTCAAGCGCTTTTAATCATGGGATTTAGACAACTGTTCCATTTCTTCCTCCATCCACTTACCACTTTTTTTTCCTTTTCAGTATCACGTCCCATGTCAGGTGCCAGAATATTCTCTCTGACATTTTTTCTTTCATGCCTGAGGGGAGGAAGCAAGGAGTCATAAGAAAAAACGAGCTCCAGAAGAGTCAGACAAATCTGGATTTGAGCCCTGGCTGGCTGGTGTGGCTCAGTGGATTGAGCACAGGCCTGTGAACTAAAGGGTCCCTGGTTTGATTCCCAGTCAGGACACATGTCTGGGTTGCAGGCCAGGTCCCCAGTAGGGGGTATGTGAGAGGCCACCACACATTGATATTTCTATCCCTCTCTTTCTCCCTCCCTTCCCCTCTCTCTAAAAATAAATAAATAAAATCTTTTTTAAAAATCTGGGTTTGAGTCTTTGAGAAGTGGTTTAAAACTCTCTAAGCACTGTTTTCTAATATTTAAATGAAGTTTAAAACTGTATCTACCTCATAAGATTGTTATGAGAATGAAGTGAGATAGGACATGTCTCATTTTCAAATTAAGCATTCAGTACCTGTGAAGAATTATTACTATTACTGTTATCTTCACATCTGTCTTAAAAACAAACAATGTGACAGTAGCTAGAAGCAGCACTTGCTCTTACAAGTATTCAGATTGTAAGCACTTTCTATATGCTAACTCATTTAATATAAGTACTGTACTTTCTATTTATTAACCCATTTAATACTTATAACAATACTATGAGGGAAATACTATTATTATTCCCATCTTACACATAAGGACACTATGGCATAGCAGGTTATACATCCCAGCTGAGATCACGTGACTAGAAAGTTTCAGGCTCAGAGTCTTATTCCAGAGGCCAGCTTTTCAACCACAATACTATAGGCTTCTAGAAAGAAATTGCCCTTCGGGGAGGGAGGGTGCTGTAATTATTACCTGTGTCTCTGGTAGTTACATTACACTAATCAGGCACTGCGTATGGACTGAGTTGGGTATTTCAAAATACTCACTCTTTCTCCTTTAGAAAATAAGTTCCTCAGGGGAAGAAACAATGCATATTGCTTTCTTTGTGCTACAGTACAATATGCTGTATGCAGCATAATATTCTGTATGCCCCAGCACACTAGTCTGTATGCTGCAGTACAATATGCTGTATGAAGCACAATATGCTGTATGCCCCAGCACACTATGCTGTATGCTGCAGTACAATATTCTGTATGCTGCAGTACACTATTCTGTATGTTGCAATACAATATGCTGTATGCAGCACAATATGCTGTATGCTGCAGTAAATATGCTGTATGCTGCAGCACACTATGCTGTATGCTGCAGCACAATATTCTGTATGGGGAAGCACAATATGCTGTATGCTGCAGTACACTATGCTGTATGCTGCAGTACACTATTCTGTATGCTGC
>CM052549.1:27101161-27134105 GCA_028533065.1 Trachops cirrhosus
ACACTATGCTGTATGCTGCAGTACAATATTCTGTATGCTGCAGCACACTATGCTGTATGCTGCAGTACACTATGCTGTATGCCCTAGCACACTATGCTGTATGCTGCAGTACACTATTCTGTATGCTTCAGCACACTATGCTGTATGCTGCAGTACACTATGCTGTATGCTGCAGTACACTATGCTGTATGCCCTAGCACACTATGCTGTATGCCCTAGCACACTATGCTGTATGCTGCAGTACACTATTCTGTATGCTTCAGCACACTATGCTGTATGCTGCAGTACACTATTCTGCATGCTTCAGCACACTATGCTGTATGCTGCAGTACAATATTCTGTATGCTGCAGCACACTATGCTGTATGCTGCAGTACACTATTCTGTATGCTGCAGTACACTATGCTGTATGCTGCAGCACAATATGCTGTATGCTGCAGGTCCACAGGTCTTATTGTCTGGGTCACTCTATCTTTAATTTCCCAACAAAGTTTCTAGGAACTCTAAGTGGGTCCCAAGAGCTGTGAGTTAAAAAGATGCTGAGGCTTGGCCTCCCAAGCCCCCATGCAATATTCTCATGAATGCTTCTCAGGCATCTAAGCACCTGTTTATGTAAAGGAACCCCAGCATTCTAGAGAACAGCACTTATGTCGGGAAACTTCTGATATGGTGGTGCCCACAGCTGCCAGCCTCCTGCTGGGTGGTGAGCCCCACACTGCCAGGAGCTCCACCCACCTGGGGGTCCCTGGACCAGGGTGGGCAAGGCTCAGATGCCTTTGAAAGCCAATAGGTGAGAACCAACTCAAATGGGAGACAAAGAAAGCTCAGAGGGAAGAAAGTACTAACAGTCCTTTTCAATCCTATAATATTTTTCATCTGAAGAGTTTTAGAAATGTTTAAAATTATAATTTGTAGGTGAGCAAAATGCCTTTATGGGAAATTAGGGACACTGTGGGCAGCTGCATCAGGGGCACATGTGTAACAGTTAAAGGTTTAATATAAAAACAAACACCCTACCATTTACTATTTCAATAGCTCTCCATGAAGTCAAATTCATGATACAACTCTTGGAGTTATTTTGATGATTAAATCAGACTAATAGTAGTTGCTCAGTTCATGCACACTACTATATTGTCTGATATTTAGAATTCTGATCATTCACTAGAATAGAAATACCATGAGTAGTTCAAAAATTAAGTTTTTGAAACAATTTTAGAAAAATCGAGCTTTACAGCACCGTCTACAGTTAGGGCAGGATCCTATTCTATATTAGGTGAAGAGATGCAAAGTTTTCATGAAGAGTTACATACTTATGTCACCTTCAAGCTAGTTTCTAGTTCTCATCGTGTGTTATTTTTGTCTTCCATCTTTTTTTTCTTCATCTCCCTCACTCATTCTTTCTGGTTCTCCTCATTTCTTACCGACCCGATGTGTATGATCTGCCAACCCTCATCCTCTTGTGAGGATGGTGATCCATTTTCTCTAGTTGACTCCCTTCAACTGACGTCCATGCCAGAAACCTCTGGATTTGAGCGAAACTACCTCACTTTCCTCTACATGGAAACTTGAGTTTGGTGAGTCAGTGGGAAGGGTAAACTAGGTGGAATGCAATCTTTTCTTCTTCCTGCCATGAGCTCTGGGTCACAGGCACACCAGACAACAGTGTGAAATAGAACGTGGACCTCTCAACAAGGCAAAACTCATTCTCCAAAATGAATTGCACGTGTTCCCCAATAATTTAAGAGCTATTTTTACACATTAGTCTCCACTCAGTCTTATAATACAAGATGGACACATCTGGATTTTCAGAAGAGAAAGATGGAGATTGGTATAACTGAAGATTTTTTATAAGCCTAGAGTTTGAATTCAGTGGGTTTGTGTCATATATTACTGAAAGTTAGCAATTATGCTAAAGAAAACTATACATTTGTCCCATTTAGAGAGGGTCTGTAGTAGCCCTCAGGGTCTGAGTCTAGATCTGAGGCTGACCTATTAATGAATAGACGTGAACTGAATCCTCAAGTTACCTGGGCTGTCCTGGCCCTCCAATGGTCTTTTAATCCAGGTACCACAATACCATTATTTATATGTGTGAATATTCATACTTATTCTTGACTCTATGCTGGAAACTGAAGGGAAAGAGAGCCAAGAAGATCTGGTCTCTTCCCACAAGGTGCTTACATTCTGCTTGCATCTCATGCCTAACATACTTTGGGCAATTAGAGAACAAGTGAGAATTGCTCGAAGGATGAAAGAATCACACAGAGAGAGCTTTGTGAATTAAGCAGTAGGAGAAGAATTTATGGACAAAGTAGGACTTAGGTGGGACTTGATGATGGTTGGATTG
Source organism: Trachops cirrhosus (assembly GCA_028533065.1). Classification (NCBI taxonomy): domain Eukaryota; kingdom Metazoa; phylum Chordata; class Mammalia; order Chiroptera; family Phyllostomidae; genus Trachops; species Trachops cirrhosus. The sequence continues at coordinate 27,103,508 of CM052549.1, forward strand.
AGAAGAGAAAGGGAAAGAGAGAGCCGATCCTGGGTTCAAGAACTCCAAGAGGAAGTAAGTCCCAGAAGAGTAGGGAAGATGAGTGGAAAACAAGGCCAAGGAGAGTTTTGACTTGAATAGGATAGACACAGGCTTGGGGTCTCTGACGGGTTTTTCAGTGAGGGAATAATAGAACATCTTTTATTCAACAAATAAGAATTGAACACCACTTTGGGCAAGCCATTTTGTGTGGTGCTGTTGGGAGGAGAAGGAAGAATGTCTTGAAACTCTTTGCTCTAGAAAAGCTTAGAATTCATCAGAACCTGTTCAGGAAGTCTGGTTTCAGAAAGAAGTATTGGAATAGATATATGTGTTTTAAATAATCCATTCAGCAAGATTTGGGAGAGAGTTTTGTTATTGAGTTAAATGTAAACTCTCTTTTAAACCTTCATTAAAAATGATTCTTCTCCACTCTTGGTTCAAGTCCACTTAAAAATCAATCACAGCATTGATCGGCACAAAAATATCTGTGGTTCAGAAAAATGTCTTCAAAGACTCACATTTAATTCTGCCAATTTTTGGAGTTTGTGACATGAATTCCGAGGGTAGATATAATTTCTGGATTTATATCCTCTTAGCCTGGTAGTTCTTTTTTTTTTTTTAAGGGAGTTTAAGATGCTCATTCTGATTCCGTCCACGACGTGCTGGGATCTCTTACCCGGAGCAGACACTAACTCTGTGGTTTTCACTTGGGATACCTCACATCGTAGTACTTGTCAAGTCTGGACAAGCAAAGCGCTGTGTTTATCTTTCTGCTAGCTTCCAAAGTTATGTTACTGATATTGAAATGTCAGCTCTTTGACCTTTGGATGCACAGAGGAGCCTCAGAGGACATTCCCAGTATTTGAAAGCAAGTGGTGAGAATTTGGTGGTGGGAAGAAACAGTGTTTGCAGTTTAACAGCCTTCGAGGTTAGTGTGGTACTTTTAAAACAGCACTCTGTGTTCTTGGAGGTTTTGTTGAGCAAACTGAAGTGTAATACAGCTTAATGTAATTATTGCTCCAGTTTACTGAATTTTCAGTGATTAGAGGTCTGAAAATAAGCTGTTTTCCTTGAGATATTCAATTTTAGGGCCCCTTAGGCACATGGATTTGGGAATGTGCCTTTGGAAGTGATCTTTATACACTAACGGAGCACTCTCGGGAGTTTTCTGAGGAATGCCCAGGACTCAGGACAGTATTATTCCAGTAACGCCTTGATCAATATGAAAACATTTCACATCCCACAAACTTGAACTAATTGAAATGAACACTGTTGTAACTGAGTGAAAGGCAAATGCAGTTTAAAATAGTGATTAGCAGAATTTACATTTTAGCATAAAAATGAATATGGTCAAGGAAATGAGGCTTATCAGGTCTTTCCACTTGCCTAACAAATCTTGTCTAAACTAATAATCACTGATGTTTTTATGAAACAGCGTCATTCCCAGCACAGGTCTCTGCTTTCTGCATTATGGCCATCTTCATACAGGCTTACCTCGGAGTGAGGGGAATTAAAAAGGTCTTCACCGCACTCTTCAAACAATCACGTGAGAGGCAGCAGAGGGAAATCAATAAAGACCCAACTTATTCCGCCCTGAAGAATTCTGGCAATTGACATGAAAGTAATATGAGTATCTTGGGAAGAGAATGTAAATGCCATGTAATTACAGAGAACCCAAACTACATGAATTATCAGAGAAGACTCAGAATTGGAGGAACAAGCTTTATGACTTTAAAAGTCTGTTAGTACCCACGGCCGGTAGCTCAGTTGGTTGGAGTGTCATCCCATAAACCAAAGGTTTGCGGGTTCGATTCTTGGTCAGTGCACCTGCCTGGGTTGCGGGTTCCATCCCTGTTGGTGGACGTGCAGGAGGCAACCCATCGGTGTTTTCCTCTTACATCGATGCTTCTCTCCCTCAGCTCTACTTTCCCTGAAATCAAAAAGCATGTCCTCGGGTGAAGATTTTTTTAAAAAGTTTCTTATTAAGCAAAACAAACAAACAAACAAAACAAATAAAAACCGTTCATAGACAGACAACAGTACGGTGATTACCAGAAGGAAAAAAGGGGGTGGAGAGAGGTAGAAGTGGGTAAAGGGGGGATAAATGGTGATAGGAGTCGAGGCTTGGGGTGGTGAACAAACAATACAATATACAGATGATGTATTATAGAACTGTACCCCTGAAACCAACATAATTTTATTAACCAATGTCACCCCAATATATTCAAATAAAAATGTTAAATCTCTTATTAGATTAAAGTGAACACAATTAGACTTTCCTATATCCACTAAGGCCCAATTTTTAAAAAAAAAACCTTAAAAATAGAACAATGTAAAACTTACTTGTCCATTACCATAAAAGCAATTTGAAGCAAAAGTACATTTCTGCTATATATTTCTTTTCTTCAGAAAAAGTAATAACCTTGCAGTCGACGTTTGGAGTTCTTTCAGCAATCAAGAACTTTTCTATGGCCCAAGATTATTTATTTATCACAATGAATTATCCATTCAACATTATCTTCAGGCTCTTCAAATTTTTTTAGCCTGGTTAAATAGCCTTTTAGGACTTCAGTGATAAAACAAACTCTTGAGACTAAAGACACAGGGTTTTTCTCCAATGAAATATATGTGCGAGAGAAGCGCCATCGAGTTCTCCTGGTTCCAAAGAGAAACTGGAACAAGTAAAACAATTGCCTGCCAATATATTGTGGGTGGGAGTAACTGCAAGAGGAATCATTCATAGTAAAATGAGTCAGTGAGAAGATCCCAACAAATGTGGCGGTGTTTTCAAAAGTGATCAAAATGCATGGTGCATTTGTAGAAACGTATATGTAGTTTTTCTAAAATATCTTTTATCAGTTGTTCTAATACTCAGAGCAGTCTTTAAAATATGTCACACACCATTGTACAAGTTTAACAGATGAATAAACTGAGGCCCAGGGAAACAGGATGATTTGCTTAAGATCATGGGTTTAAAGCACTCAGAATTAGAATCTTGGCTTTCCAAGTTCTGAGTCAGAATTTTTTCTGTAATCTCAGATGGGAATTGTATCTATCATATACCTACATTTTTACCCCCAAGAGGAAGGTGGTTGTGGCATTATGAAGTCTGCACTCTCAGAGCACGTGCGTTTGTAAAAGAAAAGCCCGTGCACCCAGAGCCTCTCTTTGAAGAAGCCTAGTAAGCACCAACTGTTTGCTCTTACATTTATTCCCCTGAGACCTGCTCTGTGTATGGGTCCGCCTTTAACAGAACCACACTCTCAGATCATCTAAGTCAAATTCTGACGTTTATTGTAGCTTTTGGTTTTGCGTCCGACATGTGAAATGTGGCCCCACCTTTATTTGGAGCTACTGGGAAGTTTGCTTTCAGCTGAGATTCTGTACCTTTTACACTGTAGAATTAAACATGGATGTAAAGTTATTAGTGCTTGTTTTAAAGTCAGTCTTAGGTTATTGTGGCTAGATGCCCTCTTTCTTTTATTTAACTACATATATGTCAGGCACACAAGAAAGAAAGAGTTTCTTTTGTGGCAGTAAATAGGGAACTTTTCAAAACACCATAGACCACGTAAATTATGGTTAATTACTGTTAATTATTTTTCCAACATACACAGTGCTAAGAGCTGTGCACTAGATATGAGCTGGGTACTCAATAACAATGTGTGTGGTGGATGAGAAAGTGCGTATGCTCAGAAATTGTCCAGAAGAATGAGATACTTACAATAAACGCTGAAAGAAGTAAAGGAAACACGCAGGGAATGATTGACATGAAGGGAAAAGGAGCAGCAAAGCAGGGAAGGACAGATATGTCCAATAGAACAAGCCGTTTACCTTTCAAGTAGTGTTGGGAGATATATGCTACATTTTCTAGGAGGGAAAACCTTTTAAAATAATGGCACAGCCAAGAGTTCTCAGTGCCTAGTTTAATGCCTGAAGTATACTAGATGTTTAATTGATCCCAAATCTCCAAGAGTTAAAGCACAAGATGCTTAATAGATATTTGTTCAGTAAATGAATTCCTGCTTAGGAGGCTACATCACAGTCACGTCCCTCCTAACTGCATTTTCAAAATTATACCATTTCCGGTAAGAAGGTGGCCTGTGTCTAACCCTTCAGCCAGCACTGGTGAAACCTTTGAGAAGTTCTGGCCTGGTGGGCTGCCCTGCTCAATGTATAGGAGCTCTTCCATCACCACGCCCTAAAAAGCCCATTCAAAAGTAGCCTTTTCGCCAAGTGATCTCCCCTTACCTGGTCACTGAATGATCATAGCTGACATTTATGGGAAACTCACTCCATGTCAGCACGTCCTCCATATCCTGCATGCAGAATCTCAGGCTCTGTCTTAGCCCTCAGAACCAGGTCCCCAGGTTTGAGAAACACTGAATTCATGCACTTAATTCCTGAAACAGCACTGGGAGGTGAAATGGTTATAACCTTTATTTTAAAGAGGAGAAAAGAGAGGCACTGAGAAGCTGAGTTACACGGATAAAGACACACAGCTAGAAAGGGTCAGAGCCAGGGTTCAGACCCAGCAGGGCTGGCATGACACCAGGAATCTTAACGGCCATCCTATTTTCCTTTGTGATGGCACCACCGCCAGCTGCAACCCCAAATCTCTAGCAGTGAAAGCACAGAAAGGGGACAATTACACCCTTCAACACAAAATAGGAAATGCAACCTAAGTCTGCTTGCTGTAGCACAAGGGACACTGTCTTTGGAACCTGACAAAGTGGGTTTTGCCCCCTTTTTACCCACTGAACCTTGTACCAGTCATTCATTTTCGTAGTTTCCTCATCTGTCAAATTGGGCTACAATTGGTCAGACTGTAGTAAGAATTTAAGCTAATGTGCCAAGTGGAGCAAAAGTAGGTCTGCAGCTGTTCCTATAAAAAGTAATACAAAAATTAATAAATAATGCAAGAATAAATCCTGTTTCTTGTACTCACAATTGTAAACCCATAATACTTCTGCCCCACCCTCTATTCAGATCACTTAGGATAGTATCTGACAGCCAGTATGCTCTTAGTAAATGCTAATTCTAATGAAGGGGATTTACAATTTTGTGTTTGTTTTAAGTAGGTTGAAAAGTTTATTTGAACATCTTTTAGAGGCGTTCTAATGCCCTGAGTAAATATCCAAACAAAACCTGTACTTACTTTCCTAATCATTTTAACTAGAAGACAAGCTATTTTTAAATGTTCAATAGCCTTGGTAATTATAAAGTTTTAACTTAGTCATTTTGAAGGTGTAATGAAGAACTAGTCATTTTGCAGGAATAGGTCAAGTACCACAAAGTTTCTACTGAATTAATTTCCAGAGAAGCTCCCAGAACTCTGGTTCAATCATGAGATGGGCCCGATCATCCTCAGGTTTTACCTTCTTTTCCTAGCCTTGAACAAGAATGACTTAAGGGCATATTTCAGCCAGGTCCTGAATCATTCTGGGACATCACCAGTATTAATTCCACACCTGAATGAGGACTAGGAGCCGACAAATGCAACTTCATTGGAACTTCAGAGCGGTGGAAAGCAAAGCAAACTTGTCTTCCCTTTCCTTTTGGTCTCTGATTTCGTCAGAAGAGAGGTTAAATGTAACCACTGAACTTGGAACTTTCACATTTTGGTTATAAATGGTTTCCTTATTTGCTTGTGGTGATCGTCTCTGAAACGGCAATGCAGGTGTCACGTAGCCCCGCCTCTGCTCTGTCCTCCATGGAAATCCGTCTTCGTGCTGGGTACAGCGGAAGGACAGAAAAATAAGCTCTTAGGAGCAGACAGGAAGGAAGCCTTAGTCCTTAATTCAGTTTTCAAAGCCCTGGCAGCATGTTAAGGTAATTGGCCCAGTTTAAAGCACATAATCTATTTTTCTTTATCTCTCGACTGTTTCCCAGTACTATTAGGTTCTTACACCTAGGCTTTCTGAGAAATAAAGCAATTATATTAATGTTGTCAATCACTGCTGCCAGACTGATCAATAAAAACAGTGTTAACCCTACTAATTAATTGCTAGCAATCACCTAACTAACTTGAAGAAACCATTAGTTGCACAAAAGTGAACAAGGAAACGCTCTGATATTTGCAATGTGCTGTTTGAAAAACAGTAGATTTCAATTCCTCTCTAAAATAGAATAGTTCAGCTCTAAGTGAAAAACTATTTGGTTTTAGATGTGAATAAAAGTTTTTATTGCAATTCTCATTCAAAGCTGCTGACCGTAAATAAAGCAGAAATGTTCACCGGCAGATTTGCTATTTGTGAAGACAGAGTCTGGCCAAGGCGACCCCATCTCAGGCCCCACTGTGACTACGTAGTCACCTGGCTCTCCCTGATTCAGGGGTTTCTAGTTTAACAAAAGCCAAATGGGCTTCTTTGCTTGGAATTTTTGGGAAACAAAGGAATCATTTAAATACTCCTTTTGGTGACTCTTATTGACATTATTAAAAATTAAATACTGAGCCCTGGTCAGTGCGCCTCAGCTGGGTGGAGCATTGTCCCATAAACTGGAAGTTCTCAGGGTCAAATCCTGGTCAGGGCCCATGCCCGGGTCGCGAGTGTGGTCCCCATCTCGGGACCAAGCAAGGCAACCGAGGGATGTTTCTCACAGCTTTGTTTCTCTCCCTCTCTCTCCCGTCCCCTCTCTCTAAAATCAATGAGCATGTCCTCCAGAGAGGATTAAAAAAATTAAATTTTTCTCTATGTGCAAGTTCAAACTGTTGTGAGTTTTTTTTTTTTTTTACTCAGGTTGAGGTGCTACATAGGGAGCAACCTTGGTTTCTCTACTGAAATTGTCATTAAAGCTATTTATGTCAGGAGCTTATTTTCCTGGACCTATAGGCAATATGAAATTTATATGGTATCGCTAACATGGCAATTTTTTTAATTTAAAAAATCATTTGAGGATTGAGTTAAAATGCTGATTCCCTGGCTGACTCATTAGCTCAGTAAGCCAGGTTCGGGGAACAAGAACTGTTCTTGTTCTTGTTGGACTGTGGTCCCCACTCTTGAGAATCATGGTTATGAAAGTGAATCCAGAACCAGGCCCTCTGAATCTTATCTAATCGTAAACTCCAAGTTCGGAGCTCCTTTGACCATTGGACTCCAGGACACTGAGGATGACAGGGGGGTGGCCAGTCCTTCTGGAGTTTTGGGCGTCATGTAGGGAGAGGAGTGGATGTAGTAGTAACAACCACTTAAACAGGGAGGACTCCTGTATCAATGTTAACTGGTGGCCACATGAACAGCAGGCCTCTGGCATTTGTGGAATTAACACTTGTAGTTTCAGCAGTTTGCAAATGATGTCACGGGTATCTCAAATATTCATTTGTGACTTTGTGAAGGTAGGAAATTGAACCCAGGTTCTGCACTGCTGGTATAAGCTAGGAGGTAAGCAAAGTCCCCGGCCAGCATCTACATCCTAACAGCTTTATGCTGTTTTCTATTCTCACAAACTAAGGCTTCTAAAGTGATAAAAAAATTTCTTTCAGTATCGACAATAGGGTGAAATTAGCTTGTTTTTATTTTCTTTTGTTTTCACTTAATGATTGTAAAATGAAAGCCAGTTCTTTGTGCCATGATGCTGTATAGCAATCTAGATTTTATGAAGTTCTCAGGATCTGGTCCTTATGAATTGTTTTTGTATCAGTGTCATAGAGGAGCACAATAGTGACAAAGTGACTGCTGAGTTTTAATTCTCTTGAGAGGGAATCATAATTAAAAAGTAATGTAAAATCATGGAAAAGACGGGTTTCTCAACTGTCTTTTAAATACGCTCTGTATGATCACAGTGATCTTATTAACTATCAGGGGTGGAAAAGCAAAGTTTGAATAATTTTCTTTTCTTTTCTTCTCCACAATTTAAAACGAAAGTACCCTGCTGGTTCTTTTCATGAATTAAAAATTATGACACTTGGAGCAGGCATTAGGCAGCAGACAAAAAAGAGGAGTGCTGGCAAGTGCATTGTATTTGTATGCCAGTGATGAATACCTTCTCCTTTCTCATACTGCGGAAAATGGGGCCTAGTCTAGTTTTACCTGGAAATCCATTTAAAAACTATTTTTAATGAATAAATGAATAATTTTTTTAGAGAGAGAGGAAGGGGGGGATAACGAGAGGGAGAGAAACATTGATTTGTTGCCTTCCATATGCACCCCTACTGGGGTCTGAGTTTGCACCCTAGGCACGTGCCCTGACTGGGAATCGAACTGGTGGCCTTTTGGTTTACAGTATGATGCCCCATCAACTGAGCCACACTGGTTAGGGCTAAAAACTATTTTTGATTGCCTACTATGGTAAAGGATTGAATGAGCTACCAAATTATTCCTCAAAGAGTTTACAGTAGGAGAAGGCATGGATATAATTTATTAAAATCCAGGGCAGAAGCAGAGGTGTTATTATTGATAAAAATGCAAGACAAACCAGGAGGACTTAGCTAAGAGTCAATGAGAATGGACACAGCCCTAGTCACACACATGCCAGCTGTCAACAAGGGCTCCACCTGTGTAAGTGCACGTCAGCTGAATGTTAGTGACATAGGAGAGGGACAGACTGTGAATTCACACAAGAAAATTTCCTTTTGGTTGAGGGGGATCAGGGAGAAATTTTTTGTTTAGCCTCACAAGAAGACATATTTTTCATTGCTTTTAGAGAGAGAGAGGGAGAGAGAGAGAGAGAGGAAGGGAAAGAGAGAGACATCTATGCAAGAGAAAAGCATCCATCAATTGCTTCTTGTATGCGCCCAGACCAGGATTGCATATGTCCAGACCGGGGATCACAAGTGCCTGTACCTGGACTGGGGATTGAACCTGCAACCTAGGCATGTGCCCTGAGTGGGAATTGAACCCACAACCCTTTGGTTATGGGATGATGCTCCAACCAACTGAGCCACACTGGCCAGGGCCAGGGAGAAATATTTTGAAGCATGGGTAGCATTTAAATAAAAATTAGTTACAGGATGCTGATTGAAACAACAACAACAAAAAAGGAATGAATTCAGAAGAGTTCCAGAAGTGTTCCAGGGCCAACTGAGTATTTAAGCTTAGTTTTCTAAATCAGGGGACATTGCAGATAGGCTGAGGTAGAAAGCATAGTAAAGAACTGCAAGAAATTCTGAGGGGCTGAAGACCAAGCCAGCTCTTGGAGGAAAGGTGAGGATTTGTTTAGACCAAAGGAAGAATGCCTAGCATGCCAGTTTCCAAATGGTCTTGTCCCTGTAGGCTTCTGGGTAACAGGAGAGAGAGAAAACCTGGAAGGAAGATGAACTGTAGGGGTTCTGATCCCCTAGATATGAATGGACCAAAAATCTCGCCATACTGAAATGAAAAAGAAAAAAAAAAAGAAATGAGACAGGCTAGGAGCTTAACTCAGAGATCTGACAATTACAGCAATAAAAAAAAATCACATTTGCTGCATGCTTGAATTTGTGATGTTAAAATTCATACCTATGATGCCCCTAAAGTATTTAACTCTGTTAAAAGGTAGTAATTTTTAGTAGCTGGCAAACCAGTTAAGATCTTCAAGATGTCTAAATTAAATTTCCCATTGGCCAGTTCAACTCTTTATCTGTTTCCACTGGAGACAGAACACAGATCCTTGTTTCATCCTTTGTGTCTTCAATTATTTTTCTTGTTCAGGGCAATTCTCCTCTTCCTCTCCCAGCTGCTTATTCATCAAAACTTAATCCATTTCAGCTTGTCTAAACTAGATGATCTTTACCTTAACAATAGAAGTAAAAGCTCAAAGTATGCCAAGGCAACATTGAAAGAAAACCCCAAGAATGGCATTTTTAGAGGATATATACTCTACTCACCTAAGTATAGTGATTCCATCCCCATTTACTAAAAATAAATAAATAAATAAAAATGCCAGAGGCCATAGCTGACTCTTATTTGGCCTTTGACCTGAGTGACTCCTGTCCCATCTCCTATTATGAAATTTCCAAGTTTCCATATGATTTTTCTTATGGACTCCATGAGGTAAGACTTTCATTATGCCTTCTAGTCTGAATTGGTACTTAAAAACCAAGCCAAATGTTAGCTTCCTGTTTGAATGAGTCACTGTGCCTTCCAGGGTTCTGAGTCCTGGGTAAATTAGCAAGTGAATCTTCTGTGGCAGCGGAAGTCTTGCAACTTGGGAAAGTTCTGCGAAAATGCAACACAAGTACTGTGTTCTGGAATGATTTTATTTTTAGTTTCTTCTGACTGATCAAGAAGCAATCCAGCCACCCTCACCTGATTTGTGACTGGTATTTTCAAGTAAGAGTGAGGAGAGATAGTCTTCCTTTTGTCTGGGGACAGGGAATATTTGACCAGTTGATACCTTGTCATGAGCTAACTTTCTAAAGCAAACCTCTTTTTTTAATGGTAAAATACATTTATTTAGCTAAAGAATTCACTATCTCAGAATACAACATTCCACAGTAAAATTCAATGCAGCCCTATATATAATATAGACCCCTTCAAAGTCACAAAGTAATTCACATTCAGCATACAGGATACCCTGGTAAAAGGTAGGAAACATCCGTTTTTATTTTTATTTAATTTACATTTATTTTTTTCCAAATACAGCTGACATTTAGTGTTATTTTACATTAGTTTCAGGTGTATAGCATAGTAGTTAGACATGAGTATGATTTACAAAGTGATCCCCCATAAGACTAAGGGAAGGGAGTTTGAAGGGTAGGTGAAAAAGGTGAAGGAATTAAGAAGTACACATTGGTAGTTACAGAACACCAGGGGGATGTAAAGTACAGTTTAAGGAATATAGTTAATAATATTCTAATAACTAAGTATGGTGCCTGGTGGGTACTAGAAAGTGCTAGCTTTTAAAACTCAACTGACACTGTGCTGTTATGGGACATTTAACAGAAGTTTCTCTTCCCTTTTTCTTTCTTTTTTTAATTTTTTTAAATATATTTTATTGATTATGCTATTACAGTTGTCCCATTACCCCCCCTTCATTCCCCTGCACCCTGCACACCCTCTCCCACCCACATTCCCCCCCTTTAGTTCATGTCCATGTGTCATAAGTTCTTTGCTTCTACATTTCCCACACTATTCTTGCCCTCCCCGTCTATTTTCTACCTACCATCCATGCTACTTACTCTCCGTACCTTTCCCCCCTCTCTCCTCCTCCCACTCCCCTGTTGCTAACCCTCCATGTGATCTCCATTTCTGTGGTTCTGTTCCTGTTCTAGTTGTTTGCTAACGCTTTTTCTTTCTTGAGAACAGGCGCTCTCAGTCCCTGAGACTGCCAGCATGTGGTGCTGGTGCAGCAAACCGCCGGGATAAGGTCTCTATCACTATCGTAGACTCTGAGGACCCCAGGGTTGCACACATTTGATCTCAGAAACCCTCTGAATATGTGGAATCTAAAAATATATATATAAATGGACAACCAAAACAGAAACAGACTCATAAATACAGAGAAGAGATGGAGGGAAGGGGGGTTGGAGATTGGGTGGAAAAGGTGAAGTAGAGATAGGTAGTTACAGAATAGTCACGGGAATATGAAGCACAGCATAGGGAATATAGTCAATAATATTGTAATAACTATTCGTGGTGCCAGGTGGGTATGCAAATATCAGAAGGAACACTTAGCAAAGTATGTGATTGTCTAAGCACTATGCTGTATACCTTAAACTAATACAAAATAATAGTGAATGTAAAACTGTAACTGAAAAAATACTTTTAAAGGTTAAAAAAAAAGGTACAGGGCTAAAATTCATTTCTTTGTGAGCACCTTGGTGTTCCAGCTGCCGGTCTGAGTCACGACACCATCTCTTGAAATCAGACCAGATGATTGCTGCCATTTTTCACCCCTTCAGCACGAAAAGCCAACATTCTGTCTGTGCTCCAGGTCTGTCACACCTTGCGGCTCACTTTTCTACTTTGCGGATTAAAGGATTGGTTCCTGCAAGTGAAAATACACTCTGATCCCTGCTAATCAAAAATTCTGCAGGTTGGTTACATGGCTGAATGCAACATTACCTGTTGTTGGCGATACTTTGTTAAAAAAAAACGGGGAAGAGATAAGAAGAGAAAACAGGAGGCGGCCAGCATTTTTAACAGATTATGGTCAACACCGTCATAGCTCTTATTTATTTCTTTAAACTCCCCTCTTAATTCCGGAGCAGGCTTCATCTTCAGTTCACTACCTGTTATTAAAAACACCACCACGCACACCGGTCCCCCCAAGTGCCCTGGATGCTGTGAGCAGGGAGTTAGAATGTGACTCCACCCTGAGCCTTGGTGTATAAACTAGAATAAGTATCATTTGGAAAAAGGTGCTTGACTGGGCTTTGCAAAAACATAGTTTTTGTTACCTTTTCAATTTTTTAAAATTCTTCAAGGATGTAAAATTCACTTTTAATTTGCCATTTCCTGTTAATTTAATCCTCTATACCTTGGGTAACTTATGTATCTCTAATATTCCTGGATAATTTTCAAAATATATGGCTGAATGTATATCTAAATTTTCCATTCTGGAAGATTGTCTGGAGGAATTCAAACATGTAATTTAACTAATTAAAAGAATGATTATGAATTATTTAAGTTACCAGTCTCAACAATATTTAACTTATTTATTCAATACAGTTCTATAATTTTAAATAATCTGTATTATTTATTTTGTTTTGTGAAAGCAGCAAATAATTGCTTAAGAGAATTTGGAAAAGAAACAAGACATTACTTAGCATATAGTCTGACACTCATGATAAACACTGTTAACATATAAGTATTTTTCCCTCCATTTTGGTATACAAGTATATTTATAACCTGCTTTTCCACATACAAATACATTGAGTGTTTCTCCCATATTATTAAATATTTTTTAAAAAATTATGACATAATAGTAGTTTATCAAACAAAAGTGGCTAAATCCTTTCATTTTTTGTTAATTTAGCTAGTTTTCATTTTTACTTTACAATCACATTATGGTGAACATTTTTATTAAAATACATTTGGTGCACATTTAATTAGTTCTTTAGAAATTAGAATTTGAAAACTCCTGAGTGTTAAATTATTGAGTTAAAAAAATTGACATTTTAAGACAATATCACTGCCAAATCACCCTTCTTAATTTTCCCTGCCAATTCACATTTCTTCAACAGTGACTGAAATTACATTATTTTAAAAAACCAGAATATTTTTCCAATGGAGGAAGGCTTTAATAAAAACAAAGGATATTCATAATTTCAGGGGCTACGCTAGGGGACCCTGAGGAGGTAAAACAGAGAATGGTGCCGGGTCTGTTTGCAGTTCCTGCCCCATCAATCATTTCTCCCAATGTGGGTTCAACAGCTGATAGCTTCCTGCTACACCAACCACGGCTGTGTTTGCTCCTTTCTCTTTGTTTGTGTTCTGTTCCAGGGGGGGAATAACTAATCCTCTGGGAAGCTTTCTCTTATTATCAGTGTCTCAGGCCAAGAAAATGTCACAGAGCCTCTGAGAGCAGTGATTTCTGAAGGGCAGTAGAAGGAATGGAGCAGGAGTGTTCGAGAACACCTCTTCCAATGACTCCTTGTTGTCAGGCTCTGTTTAATTGTCTTCCGCAGCTCCCAAAGGCCTCCAAAACCAGGGAAAGATCAAAATAAAAGCTCCAATGACAGATTGCAAGAAACCCTGCCTTATGCTTTCATCTATCGTCACACCCTGTCAAGCTTTCATTAAATTTCTGCCAAAAGAAGCCCCATACAGTTTTCACACATCCGTTTCCATCCCTGCCTCGACCAGGACATTTTCCCCTCTGGAACATCCTTTCTCAAACCCAAACCTCTGTCACTCCAAAACTCAGCTTAAAACTTTAATTCTTTACAAAGTCTTCCAACTGTACTGTGCTCATTTTAGTCCCTTCTTTAGGGTTTTTTGTTATAATTTTTTTTATGTTTAAAAACCACAAGAGCACAGAATTGATGTGATTAAATTCTCAGTCTGTTGCAAAGTCCCCATTTCTGTTTTATTTTGTTATCATTTTCCTTCTTTAATTCCCCATATTCAGTTCTATTTCTTGTTTCCTCTTTGCCACCCACTTTTTTTTTAATCTAAGGAATGGCTGTTGACAAATATATAGTGTCATTATGTGAATGGGGTTTATATAACTGGCATTGTAAAATACTGTTTATTGCTTCCCAAAATTAACATAAAGTTATTGAGATTTGTTCATGCTGCTATATTTAAATTAACTAGTTATTTGTAACTGCTGTGTTGTGTTCCACTAATGGAATAAATCACGTTTTAATTATTCACTCCTCTTATAAGGGTTTCCTAAGCAATGCTTATATCAAAAACAATGCTGCAATACATTTTTATTATTTATTTCCATATAGATATGTGGAGAAGTTGCTCTGAAATATATATCAAGAAATAGGGTAGCTAAGTCTTAAGGCACGGTGGTAAGTGGAATTATCGTCCCTGAGTCTTTCCTCTTCCCTTGGTCCATACCCTTTTTATTGGAACTTGACAGTTCATCCCATCTACAGTGGAGTGTATTTCCTATCATGTGACTTGCTTTGGCCGTGGGAGTGTGGGCAGAAGTGACAGTGTACAGGATCCAAGTCTAGGCATGGAGACCCCTTCCACTGCCCTCTCGTGCCTCTGCTGTTACCATAATGAGATCATGCCCCAGCTGGCCGAATGGTCCTAGAAGGATGAAAGAGATTTGGGAAAGACCTCAGCTCAATCGCAGTGAAAATCCAGACTAGATAAACCTGCAGCTTCAATCAGACCCCCAGCCCTGTTCTGAATTGACCCACAGGGACAGATACATGAGGAACCCAGGGGAGATGAGGTCAGCAGAGCTGCTTCAGAAGGCACTCTATCACACAGAAACAAGTGCAGGCCCCTGAGGTTTTGCAGTGGTTACAAAGCAGCCATAGCTGACTGAGGGGGCGCATCACATCTGGCTTGCTTTCCAGAACGGCTGTGCCGGTTTACTCTTCAGCAGGGCTGGATAAGGGCCCTTGCTTCCTCATATCCTTATCTAAAACATCGCTCACGTCATCATCTAAGCTTTTGTCTTTTAATGTGATGATCACAAAAAGGCTAACATTTTGAGTTTCTGTTAAGAGTTTGGAAATTTCTTTGTATAATACATAAAGAAATTTATATAATACATTTGGATTTCCACTTTTTTCAAGTGCTTAGTTAAGTTCTTTTTCAGTTTTTATCTATTGGGTTGATTGGTTTTTACCAGCAGATTTGAAGCAATTCCTCACATATTCTAAATATGAAATCCTTGTAAGTTTTAGACACTAAAAATGCCTTCTGTATTCTGTCACCTGTTTTATTGAGGGTGTCCATGGAACATTTAATTAATATAATTATAATTCAACTTATCAATTTCCAGCCTCCTTATGCATGTATATGTGTGTTTGATTTAATCTTTTAAAGCAATGATTCTGTACTGAATAAACTAAAATAAAAATTTAAAAAAAAAAAAAAATAAAGCAATGATTCTGTAAACCAAGACATCAAAAATTTTATTCTATTAGATTTCATGTATATTTTCTTCTTTTAGCTTTTACTTTTCACACTTAAATTTGTAGTGTATTTAGAGTTTACTTTTAAATATCTCATTTATCCTTCTCTTGGTGTTTGTCATATCAATAAAATAACCTGACTGATTTTTATTTATTTTTAAATATATTTTATTGATTATGCTATTACAGTTGTCCCATTCCCCCCCTTTTCCCCTCTGCCCTGCACACCCCCTCCCATTTGCATTCCCCTCCCTGCTTAGTTCATGTCCATGGGTCATATATAAGTTCTTTGGATTCCACATTTCCTATACTATTCTTAACTTCCCCATGTCTATTTTTACCTAATATTTATGCTTCCTATTGCCTGTACCTTTTCCCCCATTCCTCTCTTGCCTTCCCCGCTGATAACCTTCCATGCGATCTCCATTTCTGTGTTTCTGTTCCTGTTCTAGTTGCTTGCCTAGTTCGTTTTTGTTTTTTGGTTTTGTTAGGTTTGATTGTTGATAGTTGTGAGTTTGTTGTCATTTTACTGTTCATATTTCTGATCTTCTTTTTCTTAGGTAAGTTCCTCTAACATTTCATGTAAGAAGGGCTTGGTGATGATAAACTCCTTTAACCTGACCATATCAACCAACCTGTCATATTTGTCTTCAAAGTTTTCACCTTGGGAGGTGCCTCTCTCATCTACAAATACTTAAAACACCTTTGGAACTTCTCCTTTGAAATTTCCTCTACCAGCAAGAAGTTTCTTTCAGATTATGATTAATGATGATAAATTGGATATGGATTTTGGAGACATCTGAAAACTATTTAAAATGAAGTGATGGATCAAGCTCAAAAATATAATGTTCAATTAGAAAAATAGTGCAACTGCTTTGCTCAGATAGTTAAAGGGTTTTTTTGACTTGTTTGTTTTTGTTCCTCTTAATTTCTTTCTATAGAAGCAGTACATCAGAGCATTGATGAACAGGGGCTCGCAGGTCAGAATGACTATCTCAGATACTCGCTTCAAGTGGCCTGGATCAATTCTATGGATCTCAGTTTCCACATTGGCCAAATGGAGATGAGTTCATTGCAAAACAATGACAAGTACTAACTTACCAACAGAGTTATTTTCAAGATGACATCAGTTAGTCATGCCCAGTAGGGAATAAGCATTTAATAAGTAGCTGCCGACATTCTGATACTCATCGTTGGCTAAATCATCTCATATCACCTAATAGCGTTGAGCCTATGTGAGAAGGCCACTTCCTCAGTCCCACTTGTTTGATTATTTTGTTTTTTAAGACTGTTACTGGCGGTCACACCCATCTTTCCTTCCAACACAATCAAGTGGCCCAGGGGAAATAGCTTTTGCTGCCTATTTTTCTTCTGTTCCCCTTGGATTTTAATTACTCCTTAATCATACACCTGTCAATCAGAGAACAAAATTACTTAGAGAGAGTATTATAACCCCACACATATTTATTCCATCTACTTTTGAGGCAAACAGGTAATTGCTTCTTGGTCTCTCAGGTTAAGGGTTTATCCTCAGCTCACTGCCCAGTCCCACAAGCAGGTAAACACAGTAAGTCATTTCTGTGATATTTAGTAACTACCAGGTTCAATTAGTATGGGCTTAAAATGTTCAACAGATGCAGAAGAATCCTATATTCAAATGTTTGTCAGTTCCTAAAGAAAAGAAATTAGGCTGATATCCAATATACAGCTGATAGACCCGGGTATGACACTAGGTAGCATTTTAACCCCTCATCAAAAAGAACACAGTCCCTCAAACTGAGGATATTATGTCACGAGTGAATTAAATAGACTGTTAATATTAACCAAATTATAGGCAGCAGTCACTACCCCCACCAGTTTCTGGTTATCAGAGATAGAATCCTTTTGCATATTTTCTGCAACTTAAATTTGGAATGGTTCTCAGGTACCTGCTCATTTACTGTGAGCAGGATCACAGAGACAATTAAAGCTAAAAGAGTAACAAATGTGAAATTTGGGGGAGCAATTTGAGGCTAGAGGGAGAGGGGATCTTAAAAATTACTTTGTTGTTCCTATAAAAAATTCTAAGTTTTGTAGATCAAAAATAGAAGAGGGGAGAAGACAGGAGAGCAGAGAGAAAAGAGGTTGACAAAGCTAAGTTTTCAAGACCTGTTTGGTTAGTACTGGCAGGGTAATCAGAGGCAACACCGTCTAAATCATTCATCCCAATGTTAATCTATTGGAAGGTGACCACTGGCCCTCTTATTCCCATCAGTTCCACATTGTAGTAGTTTTCTGATAGACCAAGGGGGTCAAGGTGGACCTAGACTTCCAGTTAGATTTCTGGAGGGGATGGTAGAGGCAATCAGATATGTGGTAACAAGCTAACCAGTGAGAAAGTTAAAGCATTTTCTGATATTTTGAGGTCTCTAGGTGGAGGAACAGGGCTGAAGGGCAGAAAGTTATATGGATGATAAGAAGATTAGAGCAGAAGATTAGTGCCCCTGGCTTATTACAATCATCATTCTACATGGGAAACATTAAAGATAACCATTTACCAACAGAGACGAAACTAATATGAAAGTTACAGATACTGAGATCATTTTTATTGCATGTTCGAAATAGGGTAGCAGGTTCAGAATGTAATAACTTATCAACGGGATCTGGTCCCAGCAGTTTTGTGGAGGATTGGCAGTGATAAATGATTCAGGAGTAATGCCATCAAAGGAAGTAGATTTCATTTCCATCGTTGACTTTACACATACTCAGGCGGCTCTGTTAAAGAGAAGTAAATGCATAGCACAATATGGGAAGGATCATCCCGAGCCTGCATTATGACAGACAGGAAGATAATGTACTTTAGCATGCAGGTTATGTTCAAACTAGTAAAGGTTAGGGTCATGAGAATTTTGTTTTAGATATTTGTTCTGATTTTAGAGTATGACGTTCTATCAAGTGAATTAAATATAACCACGACCCAGCAATGCGCCAAACTACCTTCTTCCTAATACACACATGGGCTTTATCTTTCCTGGTGATTACATCTGTCCCAGGAATAGTGCCAACATTTTTGATGCTGTTTATTTGCTGCAAATCATTCAGCTCTTTAATAAAACTCATCCATATTCAATTCAGCCTATATGAGTCACAACTCACAGTCAACCAGAATATTAAATATTTCAAGATACAATTCAATATACAGAAGGCAGGATGAGGACAATTTACCAATTTACACAGCTTCCTGTTTATTCAGCACAGGGTCTACTTTACTAAGAATAACTGATGCCTCATAATGTTTTCTTCAGATCAGAAATTACTAAAATCAGCCAACCATAAATATTCAAGTCTGATAAGCTGTATATAAAATTGTGGTAATTCTGTAATGTGAAACAAATTACCAGTTTTTTTAACTTGTAGTTAATATATTTAACATATTAGGTAGAACTATATACCTTGAGTTTTTTTCCAGACTTTAATCTTTGTAGGAAAAAGCAGAAAGGAAAGAAAAAAAGAGGAAAGCAGGCAAGAAGTCAGGAAGGAAGGATGTTACTTTCCCCAACAGCTAGGAGAAATGGAGTTAAAATAATATTGAAGGTCCAAAAAAGTAGCCTGAGGTGTGGGTAGGACTGATATTGCAGAGCTTGTACCAATTAAAAGCAACGTGTTCCATCCGCCCCCTCCCCACCCTTTCTGCTTGCCTGAGAAAATGCATTCTTCCCACAAGATTCATAGCACAAGACTCAGAGGGACAGCTGCAGTGTGCTATGCCAAAATTCGGCCTTTTTTTCTTACATGTATAAGCTTACAAACATTTAATCCAGCTCCAATATCTGCAATACGATTATTCCTTAATTGGTTTCCAAGTCTTGTATTCACAGTTATATATGCACAAATGTGCTAAATTCCACCTCCCCTACCTCCTCAAATATTAATCAAATATCTATTTTATTTCAGGAAAATCCCTGTTCTCTGTGAGTACACAGTCTGTGAGGGATAGAAACAAGAACAAATAATTAAAAAGTGATTCCATAGTAAAGCAAGCTCTATTGACTGCTGGGTTGAATGCGTGCACTACTCTCCACATACTTTATCCTACTTACAGGCTGCTATAAGGTCACAATTCAAGCATCATAGAAACTACTACTGGTGATGGGATACGGACGTCACACAGAATTAAAATACTACAGAATTGCATTGCTACCACAACTCTTTTCTATATTCACAATCTTAGAGTAACGACTGAAGATTGTTACTCTAACTAGTGTATGTAGAATAAGCCAGGGTATAATTATCTTAAAAATACTCACATGCATCTATATTATTAATGCACCTTCAAAACTAAAGGTTGAATTGTGTTGGAAAGTAAAATTAGAACCTTTGAGGGCTAGCATTCTGTTTCAACATTTTAGTGTTTACTAAATCAATCATGTTAGTAATGAATCAGCTATATAACAAATACCTCTGATTTATAAGAAAAAAATCATTAAAAACTGCAACTGTGGAACTTCCAAGGTTTATAACCAAATCTGAAACATTGTTTTCAGAACAGTTTGTGATGGGAAATCTGTACAAAAGTATTTACATAACCAAGAGAAGCCTCCAGAGAAAGGAGGAATTTGCAGGTAAATTAATGCAATGGATTCATAGAAAAAAGACAGAATTCTGAAAGGCCCACAGGTGCACTTTACAATGAATAATTCCATCAGAATTATGTGTGCAAATTAGATCAATTAAAGTGGAAGATGCTCAGTCACATCCCGGTCTAAGAGTTAAATGCTGTGGGAATAGAACTAAAACCAATTCCAACTGAAAATGTGGCGAACATCCCAGGTGGAAAACAAAACAGTTCCTGGAGGAAAGAGAGTAAGTGAAAAAAGTACAAGTCGAATTTCTTTCCTTTTTTTTTAAGCTGACACTTGAAAAGAAATCATGCATATTTTGTCTGCTTATTGGTACACCTCTGTTCCCCTTGAACAAGAACAAAAACACACAGGAAAAATGCACCAGCCTTTTCTCATGAAGTCAAAAAGGCCAGCCAAAAGTGGTCCAAAGTGATGACCCTAGTTTTGTTAGGATTTAGAGAGTATCATTGAATCTACTTCATTAAAGTTCTTCTACACTCACTTAAATAAAGTATTTGTCATTAACTAAGGAACTATAAGACAGACATGTGGAAACTGAACATGTTATTTCAAGAACAAGCAAATGTGTGGAAGTCCAGGGCATGTTGCAGACAAGGTGAACTGCTTCACCGCCACGGCAGGGCTGTTCATTGTTGCGCCGGCAGCCTTGGCAGTGAGGAGGGAAAACGCTCCTCCCACCCATCTGGCTGCTCCCACTGCCCACCTCTCCCGTTATTGGAACACGTTGGGTAGGATTACTGGAGGAAGAAACTGGCTTCCTTCTCTGTATTAAAATAAGGAGACAAAAACTCTAGGAATTGCTGGCAATTCTCTTGTGAAAAACTGGTGCCTGCGAGTGGGAACAGCTCAACGGAGCGTTGGATCCTGATGGCAGTGGGAACTGAGTGAAGCCACAGATGAAGCCGCCTTGAACCGAGACCTTCTCAGCTCACCTGGGCTCGCAGTTTCTCTCTCTCTCTCTCTTTTTTTTTTAAAGACTCTGTGATTTGTTTCAGAAATCTAACCAACACAAGAAAACATTCTCTTTTAAAACCAGCACATTAATTATAAGGGTAAAACAGTGTCTCTGACCACTGTAATTAGTTTGGGTTTATCCCTTAGGGTTGCAAAATTTATCTGCAAAAGGGGCCAGATGATAAATATTTATGGCTTATCTTTACTATTAATTAAATACTAATTAACTTAATTAAAGGAATTTTTAGACTCACATTTATTGTCTCTCCACTAACCAATTCTGCCATTGTATCTTGAATTCACCAGGTTACATTTAAAAGTAAAACATCATTAAATTTTGTCACTAATAAAACTTAATCAAATGATCATGGCTATATTCTAGTAAAACTTTATGCACAATGAAATTGGAATTTTATATAATTTTCATATCTTTCAAACTATTTTTTTCCTCAGATTTCAACCATTAATAATTGTAACAAGTCTTAGTTCACAGACCTTACAAAACCAGGCAAGCCATAGTTTGGTGACTCTTTGTTCTAGACTATTTAAAATATTGATATACATATATGCATCAATGGAAAATAGTATTGCTGTGAGATTTTGAAATTTATAAATGGTATTGATTTGCATATACCATTCTACAAGATGCTTTTATAACACAATAAAAATGTTTAGAAATTTAACTACACTGGTCCAAATTCTCCTTTTTAACTGCTTCTGTTTTTTAAATTTTATTTTTCAATTATAGTTGACTGCTTCTTAGTACTGATATAATATAATATTGATAATTCTAAGAAATATTAAGGCTGCTTCTACCTTTTTGGAACAAATGCTTTTACTCATGCCACTGTATTCACTTGGGGCATGGAACCTTTTCAATATAAGTGCCCTGGGAAATGTGTTACAGGCATTTTAAATGTTAAACTGATGAGAGTATATATAGTACACTCCTCACACCCTCATGAACACTTGATGTCATTAAACCATTTAATATCTGACAATCTAATAGATGAATGTGTTTTGTGGATTTTTATTTCCCTGAATGTTAGTGAGGTGGAATAAATTTCTATACCTACATGATCATTTGCATTTTTCTCTTCTATGAATTGACTGTTCTTTTGTTATTTTTATTGCACTGTCCTTTTCTTACTGATTCATAGGAATTCTTTGTACTATATTCTTAATGGAAACCCTTTATCATTACATTGCAAATATTTTCTCCCTGAATGTTCTTATCTGTGTATTCTATTAGTGATGTATTTCATCAGTGAGAAGTCCCAGCATGACAAAGCCAAACTTCCCAATTCTGGTGTCTTGTCACAAGATCATCTCTGTTTCAAGAACATAAACTGAATCATTTATAGTTTCTTATATTAATTTCATTGTGTTGTGTTTTACATTTATATATTTAATCCATCCAGAATTTAATATCATAATTGTCATAAGAAAGAATATAATTACTTTTCAAAATTGTTAGTCAATTGCCTGGAAAGCATTTGCTGACTCATTTGTCTTTTCTCCATTGATGTGATCTGCTGCATCTCCCGTGGCCTAATTTCCCAACTACGCCTGGGTCAGTCTTCAACCCATCTACTTAATTTCACCAACATGTTTGTCTGCTCATTGGCCAATTCCACACAGTTCTAATTACTGTACTTTATAGTATGTTTTAATATTACATAGGAGAATGCATCTTATTTTCTTTAAAATTTTTATTTATTTATTTTTAGACAGAGGGAAAGAAAGGGAGAGAAACATCAATGTGTGGTTGCCTCTCACGCTCCCTTCACTGGGGACTTGGCCCAAAACCCAGACATGTGCCCTGTCTGGGAACTGAACCAGTGACCCCTTGCTTCACAGTCTGATGCTCAATACACTGAGCCACACCAGCCAAGGTCCATCTTGTTTTTAAATATTGCCTTGGTCACCATTTTGCATGAGCTCTTGTGTATAAACTTTAGAGTTAAATTTTCAACTGCTGTGAAAAATTATATCGGGGCTTTATTTAGGAAAAATTGAATTAACAAATTAATATGGTGAGAATTGATAGTCATAGAATATTAAGATTATGCATCCATAAATATGATACATTTTTGCATGTACTAAGGCATTGCTAGGCCATTGCTAGGACATTGCATGTCCTTCAGCAACATTCTATATTTTCCCATGGATTTAAAAAATTAACTGGATGTATTTTTAGCTATTTTATTGTTTTTGTGCCTATGAGAAATGACATCTTTATCTCACTATACTTCACAATGGGTTGTACAAGTATCCAGACAAGCTATCAATTTTTGTACATAAGTAAGTCCTTCAGTTTGTTGTAATTTACTGTCACTAGTCATATTTGATTCCAGTGTTTTAATGTGAACCATAAAACCAACTTAGCGGCTTTCTGTCTTTTCCCAGGCTCTGGAGCAGTTTTTCTAAGTTGGGAGTTCCATGTTCCCCAAAGTTTCAGTGGACACCACCTGTGTGAAGGAATTTAGGCCTAGTACCATTTGAGGGTCAGGGCATATATTTTAAATTTTGATTTCAATATATTCAATAGATGATGACCTAATTAGATATCCTACTTCTGTTATGCTAGTTTTTATAATTTAAATTTTCTCAGTAAATTGTGCGTTTCACTTCATATTTATTGGTAAAATGTTGCACATATGACCTGTATCTTTTAAACCTCTTTTTTGTGTAGTTGCATCCTGGGATATGATTATTCTTCTAATAGTTACTCTTAACTTTTAAAATCATATCATTTAACTTGTATTTTGTAATCAATATGAACATTTCACCAGCACCAATATCACTTTTCTGATGACAGAGCTTTTCTTTTCTTTCCCTTTGCCTCATTTCTCAGCAACTTTCTTTGCAAAATTATCATTAGCAATATTCTATCAATTGTGACTTGACAGCCAAGAAGCTGAAAGATAACTTTATGCCTAAATTAGTCACACCTGGTTCTGATTGAATTATTGTTCCTTTTTCTACATCATAGTTTCTCAGTCTTGGCACCTTTGACATTCGAGGCCAGAAGTTAATCATTCTTTGTTGGCAGGTCCTGGGCACTGTAGGACATTTAGTGGCAGCACCCTGGCCTCTGTCCACCACATGCCAGCAGCAGGCCCCCTGCCCAGCCTCCCCAGGTCCGGTTATGACCATTCAAAATGTCTTCAGACACTGCCAAACATCCCCTGGAAGACAAAACTTCTCCCCAAATTGCACCACGTAGTTGCTTATCTCCACTCACTGACTTTCTAGTTAACAGTCTCACGTAAGTGTTTTAATTATGAACCACTTCAAGTATTTGTGGAAGCAGAGTTGTAAATTACAAACACATTTGAAACAAAGCAGGTTTCAACTTTATTAAATGTCCATCAAGGAATTAATATTCAGGAACTGGTTGAGTCTTTTTTTCTTATTAAGTCTTTACATACCGTAATGATCAAGAGATTCCAAAATAATTTAACTGGCCCTTCACTTCAACATGACTCTGAGATCTGTGAAATGACCTGCTGCCCTGAGCTGCTTGTCTTCTTGTCCAGAGATTTAGCCGGCACGCTTATCAACAGCTCTTTGGAGTGCATCACAGTGCAGGGTAGCATGTGAAACCTATCCATAGGCACGGCAGTAGATAACAAATCACATAGACCTGGGCTCGTGAAGGGGAGAAGAATGGGACCAGAGAGTTAATCTCTGTCCTTCATTGTACTTGTCTTTTTATCCAATGCTCAGGAAAAAGTCATAAAAGTTTGTCATGGCTCTGTATTTGATATTGGGTTCAGATAAGTATTGGTCCAGAAGAATATGTATGTATTTGTAATGTTTCAGATGAAATGAATCTTAGGTTTCAGAAGAGCTAGTTCTCATTAAAATCACTAGCATTTCTATTTATACTTTCTCCTGTCTGTTGACATTTTATAAATAAATATTTAGACACCAAGAGGCTATATTTATAAGATTTCTAATATAAGGATGAAAAGTGGAAAATAATCACTGTCTAGCTATTTCTTAATTTTTTATGTTTTGTTCTATGTTAACAATGCTTATTAAAACCAAACAGGATGAATAAAGAGTAACAGGAGGCTCCGTTTTCCTACATATTCACATAAAAGGAGACATAAGAACCTTAAAGTTATTTAAGGACATCTTGTGTTTATACAAACTAGAGAATATGTATTTGTGTGACATTTATTTCTTTTTTTATTTTTAAAAGATTTAAATTTCTAACAGAGATAACATTGTTATATTACATTTAGGATTCTGGTATCCATTATAGCTATACTGTTTTACCTAGTTGGAAGGCCACTGAAAATAAAAGTAGTTTACTTTCATCCAATTAACACTAATTGAACATATATATTATGCAAATGTTGTGCCAGGTGCTGGGGAAGACTAAGATGAATAATCATGGCCCCTGCCCTTGGGGAGTCCACAGTTCATGGGGAAACAGATACTGTTGTGACGGATGGTAGGATGAAGTGATGGGGGACACACACCACGGGCTGAGGAAGCAGCAAGCATTCCAGGAGAGTGGCTGGAGGTCACTGTGCAAGGTGGGAGCACGTTATAAAAAAGGGGCTGCAATGGTGGTCTGCAGACTTCATTCCATAGAAAGAAATGAAGCATTTTCCTCACAACGACAGTCTGGAGTTACACAAAAGCCAGATTAGTACTTTTTTTTTTTTGCTGCTTTTTATTATAACAAAATAAATCAGGTTTTGCTTCTTTTTTTAACTCAAGGTTGGTCGGTGGTGTATTCACCAATAAAAATACTGCAAGTCAAAAATAATTACTCTAATTATTTGATACTTCTGGTTTCAATAACAAACTCCTTTCTCCTACTCTAACTTCACAACTTTGACTAGTCCTATGTAAGAACAAAGAAAAGCCTGAAGCAATAAAACATGAGGAAGAATATTATATTATAAACGTGGTCAACTTGGATACATTCCATTTTACTGAAGGTCATGCTAATCATAAAGTAAGTGCACTATGTTTTAACCAATTGAGTCAAGTGCTGTCATTTCTAAACCCACATACTAGAATGGTGTCTAATGGTTTGAGTCTGTCTTTAGATAAGTATATCTACTATAATAAAACTCAAACCAAAGTTGTTGTCACGCTAGCTTATTGGGATGCTCAGGAAATAACCAAATGAACTAAGTCAAGGGTAGCACCAGCAGCAAGAGACTTGGGTTCCTAGGTAGTTGCTCCTTACTCACATGTCCTGCCTCCAGGTCAAGCAAGGTGTTTTGAGTCTCTTGACCCTGCTCTCTCCTTTTTCTTGGCCAAACCCTACTGTCAGGAGAGGGTCTGATATTTACATCTCAGTATAAATTCAAGTCACCACATTATTTTTCATGTGTTAGCTTGCTTTTAAAGTCTAACCTTTAATTATGTATGCAATAAATTTTAGATATTTATGAGTAGGAAAAGGAAATCTAATTGAATGAATTGTGTAAAACCAGCCCTGTCTCATTACTCAGGACAATATGGAAAGTAGGAGATACTTAGTAAATACTTAATGGATGACGGTTGGATTGCTCATCAAATATTAACTGCTTTGGGCCATAGGAAAGCAAAATATGTCATTTTGTATCTTCGAATAATGTTAGAGGTGGAAGGGTGTATTGGAGACCTTTTACCTTAGCCCCTGTGCTTTCTAGGTTACAAGACAGCCAGCAAGTGGAGAACAGGGAGCCTAGGGTGGAAGAGCTGAAAGCAGAGCTCAGGTCTCCTGACCAAAGTCCGTTTCACACTGTACAACGTGCATTTTCTGCATAGTCTCCAGTGCAAAAGACTGAAGGTAGATAGATAGTTTGTAATACATCAATCTTAGCTGTGCATTTTGATTATTATATAATTATCTCTGTCTAGTTTAGCCAGTGAGAAACTATTCAGCATCTCTACTGGTTAAGAATTCAGCTTTTACTTTTGTTTTTGCAGACACTAATTATCCCAATTACTATGCTCTGTCTGTATTTCATCACACATGCCTCTTTGTTGCTACAGTTGAGTGTACATGATGTTCCATCTTCACTGAGAGCTTTAAGTACCTTCCTCATCAGTTATTTTGTCAAAATATGTTTTATTCAAATTTGTAAACCAAATGTTCCCTGGCTTCACCAGCCTGTAACTTCAAAGTGAGATTACATTTCCTTTAATAACCTTATTGTAATGACTTAGAACTGGCATTCTATTCAACTACAGGTAGTCCAGTCTCTCACCTGGGGATGTTTATGTGCTCTACAAATCCAGATCATCTTCTGGGGTCTCATCAGCCTTCTGATCTCTACTATGCCCAGGGTCACTCTTGATAGTCTGAGAATGCAGTATCTCTCAAGCTGTTATCCCTTCTCTGTAACCCATGCATTCTGCATGGGGGTGCTATTGCATCCACAGATGAAAATTGGTTCTTGGGGAGGGGGTGGTGGTGGCAACATCCTACTCTTCTGACTCTTTAATGTATAAAGCACACAAATGCATATGTCCATAAACATATATATATATGTCTCACCTCTCTTCTCAAGAATTGGAACACCCCTTTTCCTTAACTTTTCATAGCCCAGCTGAGATGAATCTACAAGTGTTTACCAGATTTTACTAAAGATTTTGGGGGTTCCAGAAGATGAACATCACAGAAAAGTGCTAAATCTGGCCCCATTCAGAACACATTCTCCCTTAGGGCATCTCACAAGGTGCCCCTCTGTCTACTTCCGGGTGTGCTTTCTTCCCGTGGGTGTTACTAGCTTCTCTGCCAGAGACTTCTAGACCCACCTGCGATTTAGAGTTCACATTCCCCTCTCCAATTCTTCCCTGTCCTGGAGCTGCCGCTGTCCAGGGTGCTTCACCACAGGGATTCCTCCTCCCTCCGGGGTACTCTGTCCTCATAATGGGTGACCTCACCTCATCCAGGTGGAAAATCCTATTGGAATAGCCTAGCCTGATGCAGTACAGGCTTCAAGTCTGTGACCTTTGTTCTTAAATCAGTCTAAGATGATAACACCAGCAATTTCATCTAGGTTGGGATTAGTCAAACCCAAGTTGAGTTTCCCGTCTGTCCAATGTGAGATCCTATTGTCAAATCTTCCCAGTCATCTCAGAGCTCATGGTGTCCAAATTTCAATAGCGCTATTTTTAAAAATGGTGTAGAAATTCTTTAACTTTTTGCCAAAATATAATGGGTAATTTTGAAAAAGCTATTATTACTTTGTCTTCTTTTAACTTCCACCACCAGGGTGACCCAGTAGAGTTCTCAGTTATCGGGTAGTTGCTGTGTGGTTCACACCATAGCAGATTGGAGCATGCGCTGATGGGAAATGAAAGTTTCCAGTAGGTTGACCAAGTCCTCCCTGTCTGCCCAGTACTGTCGTGATTTTAGCACTGGAAGTCCTGAGTCCCAGGAGACTTCTCGTCTTGGGAAAACTAGTGTCCTCTTAGTTCAGTGACTACCCGGAGACCACCCTAGTAAAGGTCACATCGGCAGGTATTATCATGATGTCCTCTAGTGCCGTGCTGGTTTTTTTTTCTTCATGCTACATTCTCTTTTACCCTATTTCTCACTGTAAACAGCAAAGCTATTTAGCCACATATTTCCCCATATATAAGAAGTTAAACATTTTATCTTGTAATCAACATGTGAACGCACACATTTTTCAAAAACTGGACATTTCAATGGTCACTTTGTAATAGGCCTCTAATAAGAGATGTTGTTACTTTGGATAGTTGGAAGTGGTGAATCATCCTATTTGGTCATCACAGTTTGCTGGTTGTCAAGAAAAAACATTTTAAATATGGCGTGATACTGCTTAGTCCTCTGTCCCTCCTTGTCAATGCTGCTGCTGTGTCTCCGGGGAGACCCAATATGTTAGGGCATGTCCATTGGAAATTGAAGCTGTATAATCTATTACAATGCAAAATAAAAATCAGCTTCATGCTGTGGGCAGCATTGAAACAGGCTTGTTACATTTACAAAGATTGTTCTGATAAGAGCATCCCCAGGTGACCAACATATGGGCACTGATGAGGCTATGCGTCTCTCATTTAATTTATAGTTGGAGCTTCCACCTTGGAGGTTTAACTAGCTTTGCGGTGTACATTTTGCACCTGTTCAGTGTTACTAATCCCAGAGACTATTCTCCTGCTTATCCTGTGGAATTATCTAGAGGGGCCAATTAGGGGGGAGAAAAAAAGCAATTCAGGGAAACAGAAATATGCTCTATCCCAGAGGTTATGAGATAGTGCGCATGAGGGAAAATGGATTCATCTTTGCATTTGCTACTGCAATTTTAAAAATAATGTCTCATACATAAAGGCACATACTGCAGGAAGCTTTTAATGAGCTTTAAAAATCTCTTTTAATTCCTAATGTATATAATTTAAATATTTGTGAAGTTCCTACTGTACTGTGTAGATTAATGACTACAGACAAGCCCTGTTTCTTATCTCTTCGCCAGAGAGAATTGAGTTCAATATCACATTACTTCCATATCATCTAAGGGAAACAGGTGCCTTCATTTCTGCTTTACAGATGGCGAGCTTGTAACACACAGACATTGTGACAGCTCCGACAACCTCATAATGTGCAGGCACGCCCGAAATATGACCAAGCTGAGTGCTTACATCCCCGTGAGCTCTCTGGGATGTAAGAGCTCTTCGTTTTGTTCTGAAAAACATAGTTTATTATGTTTTCAAAGATTTATTTTCTGGTAAATTTTTAGGATCATTCTTAAGCACAGCCAGGAAGATATCCAAAATATTAATGTTAGAAGTTCAGTGCAACCTAAATAGCAAAGAGATTAAATTTAAATTTATATAGTGGAATAAGTGGAGTATTTTTTTACACTTTGAAGTTTCAATTATAGCATTTTTCTTTTTGCTTTTGCTATGTCATGATTGTAAACTTTTATATTTACTTGTTTTGCGGTGCTTAAGAGGCAGTCATCTCATCTGTGTCCTGATTCCGTTACCGCACATTTTCGTGCTGTGGAATTAAATCTGATTGATTGTGGAAGGTTTCATTTAATATCTGCTCATATTAGAAAGATTTCATGGTACCCTCGTTGCTTAATATGACTGCTCACATTACATTAAGATAAAATTCTAGTACATTATTGTAATGTTATTTTCTTATGAACCAGACCCTTGATTACATGACAGGGAGTTCCGACCAAATACATAGGTGGAACCACATGATTAGGTTTCGTTCAGTTCAACCTCACAGTTTCAGATCCTGACCTCACCGTGGCTGCTATTTCAATAATCCAGTCCCAGTGTAGGCTTTCCCCTCTTCATAAGGAGCTCAGTGAAGCCCTTTGACCCAGCAATTCCACTGCTGGGACTATAACCCAGGAACCCTGAAACACCAATCCAAAAGAACCTATGCACCCCAATGTTCATGGCAGCACAATTTACAATAGCTAAGTGCTGGAAGCAACCTAGCTGCCCATCAGTAAATGAATAGATCAGAAAACTATGGTACATTTACACAATGGAATACTATGCATCAGAAAGAAAGAAGGAGCTCATA
>CM052549.1:27134605-27187880 GCA_028533065.1 Trachops cirrhosus
TTTGAGTAGGATGGAAGGCAGAGGAAGCCCCAAATGGTCTGTGTTGGGAAAACCTTAATCAATTGATATTTTGCTAGAGCACTAGAGGGTGAGCATGGAGGGAGCTTTTAGCAGGGTAAAAAGCTATGTGACAGCTCTTAGTTACTCTGAGTCAGTGGGTATCTGAGGAAGGACTTTGGTATGGGGTCTCCAGCATCAGCTGAGCTTCTGTTACCTACGTGAGAAGGGATGATGTTAAGTCAGAGAACTTCAAGAGACTACAGCAGCAAAACTCATCAGCATTTGGTAGCAGCCAGGATATACAGGGCATGAGCAGTCAATGCCCCTTTCCAGCTACCACATGAACATTTGAGGGTCTGGTACAACCACGGGAGGGAGGGGGGAGGAGAGGCTGTAATAAAAACTGGGATAAGACTCCCTACTCCCCTACAGGATGATATACGGGAAATAGTTGCTGCACACTCCAGGTTGCAGACCAAAATTTGTACATGCTACAATATGTGCAGAGTGTTGGCCTAAAAAGCAATGGTGAATACCTTGGACTGAAGAGGGTAGGGGACAGTTTGAATCAGCTAGGTTTCTGCTGTTAGTTCTTAGAATAGCTTCTAGAAGAGAGCTAATGTTTATTGCATGGTAATTAAGTGCAAGGTATTTACTTACATCATCTCATTTTATCTTCACAGCAGTCCTATAAAATAAGAACTAGTTTCATCTCCATCATACAAATGAGATCAGACTGGTCAACTTAGTAAGGTCACTCAGCAAAGATAAGGAGAACCTGGATTCAACCTTAGACTGACATCACCGAAATCTATTTCCTTAACTTAATTCCTATATCCCCTCCTTAGAATCCTTATTCTGTGCTGCTATTAGTAAAAACAGATATGCTAACAGAGCAAAGAATAGAAATGCTGTCAGCCGAGGACTTACTCTATTACTTTCCTTCCTTGACAATATGAAAAACTCTGATAAAAAGGGCTGGACAAATTCAGGAGCAAATTATACCACAATCACTCTCAGAGATAATTGGAAGAGAAGAATTTCCACTATTACCCAGTCAGCTCTTCTGGTGAATCTCCGCACATTATTCCTTTTTCTATGATTATGAATTTTTCTCTGCCACTGACTGCTTGTCATTTGTATTCATTGTACTGTGATAAAGGGCTGTCATAGCTATAAAGTAGGCAATTCTACCAAAGTAAACTTCAAAGGAACCATCCAAAATCAAATGCGTATGTATCTCTGTCTCACTACTTCTTATCTTAAACTGATTTGAGAAGGAAATCTTTTCACCACATACTCATTGCGAAGGAAAATGGATTGCACTTTCCATATGCGAGGCAGTTATTTTTGATAAACTTGGAGATATTCTGCTAGTTTATACACCTGCCACTTTGTTCAGTCATTGCAGTTTTGTTTCCCGACAACTGGTTCAGAGGTACTGATAGAGTAGACACTGAGACGGACAGGAGCAGAGCAGGAACGCTGAGCCAGGCACGGCCCATCCCCGGGGCAGGAAGTCTCCGGTGCCTAGTAATGGGCAAAACTGGAAAAGCGAGTATTATGGGCTAGGACCTTACCCCCAGGGTGACCTTTCCTCCCCAGCATGTCACTAGGCATGTGGTGGAGAGGAGGAATGGAGGGGCTAAAGAACAGCCTTGTATGAGTCCCATACAAGCCCTTGCACGGCCATTCCCTAAGCATGAACCCTCAGGACGATGAGATTCTGATCAACTCTGCTGTTAACAGTATCCAGAGCCCAGTGAGATGTTGAGTTGTGGTAAGAAATTTCTAAATAATATTTGTGTTGAGCAGTGGCTTCTCCATTAACCTGCTGCTCAGTGGAGACCTCAGGAGTAAAGGGTCTTTAAAACCTTTCCCAGTGCCCAACACTGTGTTCCCCTGTCTCAATGAGGTGCATTTTAGAAAATCTTCACAAGAGTGAGACTAGCTAGGTCTGTTTGTTTTGGCACATTCAGAGAGAGAGAGAGAGAGAGAGAGAGAGAGATAAAAGACACCTCAAAGTATGATTACAGAAACATTAGTAGCTTCAACTCCGCAGTCTAGGCGACAAGATTTGGATGAGTTTTATTTCTTGCTGTATACTATCACTCTTTAAGGTGCATATTTCTCTAAGCCATTATTTAAGAGAAGGAGTACACACAGTTGTGAATCAGAGAGGGCTCACTAGTCGTGTGAAATGCTGCTAGAGAGACAGAGATGAGGGTTGGAAGAACATTCTGTTAGGAAATAAGAGCGTGTGCAGCCACTCGGCGACATGGTTCTGTGCTCATTGATCCATCCAGGAATGCTGAGGCGGAATTTCCATGCAGGTGGTGGAAAAGAAGATGCACCTGAAATCTCTCCAAAAACACATGGAAGGGGTGTACAGACGGACACCCGGAACCTGAAATTCCCATTGAAAGGAAAACCCCTTAGTTTTTCTTAATAACATCAGGAGTCACTCGTGCATTTAAAAAACGTACTATTTTTTCTTGGATATGTGTGGGATAGGAAGTAAAAGCAAACTTATTTGCTCTTAGTTTATGATAGAAACCAAAGAAAAGAACTGGAGAGAAGAGGGAAGAAGAGAAAAGACAGCTCTGACTCTTTTCATCTCAGGTGATTTCATTCCTGAAATGACAAAATGATGATCCCACAAAACTCTCAGAGTTTTCTTCATGTCACTACTATCCCACTGTTCTGGGTGGGGAGGGTGGGGGCAGTGATATGACTATGAAAAGACCCTTTTAGTCTCTCTGGCTACTTAGCTGAGGCAGATGTAGCCACAAGGTGTCACTATTGCTAAAACAGATCTCCACCTATAGGGTTAACTGGGATTATACATCGCTCTCATTTTGTTTTTAAGGAGGGTCTTTAGGAAAGGCACTTTTTCATTGGAGTATTAGTTGCCTCCTTCACTTCAAACTGTGACCTTAAGAGAGGCTCAGATTTCTAATCTGGAAATTGGATAGTAAAAAAACAATTCCTGGTTTTCAGGATAATTGTTAGCTTTAAATTAGAAAACTATGGTATAGCTGAATTTCACATGCAGCACTGAGTAATCACTCAACAAAGTTAGCGCCCTTAACTAAAAAAATGAGCAATGACGTTGAGAGTAGGAGTGAGAGGGTGGTAACTTTTTGAGCTAGCTTGCTTTCTCTCTCTCCCCTTCCTTCTTTCCTTTCTTCCTCCCCACCCTCTTTCCCTTCTCCCTCTCTCCCTCCCTCCCTTCCTTTTTTTTTTTTTTTTTAAATTTTAGAGCTGCAAAATCATCTAGTAGAGACTTCTGGTTATCGTTAATAACTGTGCCATTAAAAAGTATTTGGAAAAGCTAAATACTATAGCTTCCTCTGACAGAGTCACAATATTAAAGTTATATTGAAGTTTCTAAAAGTAGTTCTGTTATAAGGAAACAAATAAATCATTGATTCTGCTGAATCCCAAATTTCTCATTTCTTAGAGCCAAGAAACTATTTTTTGTTTATCATCATCCACAGTGGAGAATTTTAGTCTGGTTTAATTTCTCTGTTGTTCAGATAAGAAAACAGAGAGTGAGTTTGGGCTCACAAATCACGCATCACGGAGTGACCGAATTGGCCTAGAACCTCTGCTTGGTTAGAGCTGGTTTGCGCCAGCTCACAGACACTAGCTGTGCTCATCTCTTTCCACTCCTGTGTTTAGGGATGTCCGGTTCAAAGCTGGAAACCAAGTACAACGTAAATATTTCCACCACCGAAATTAGCAAACAGCACAAACAATTTTCACCCAAGAAAGCAGGTTTACCATCACATCACCATCAGAATCCAGATGTACAGATGCCCGACCCCACATATCAGCAATTTTTCAGCCTCTCAGCACTTTGAAGCAGATATTTTAGCAGAGGAATGACAAAAACTCAAAATATTAGTACCACTTAATGTGTGTGTGTTATGTATCAGCTATTATTGATGTCATTAGAGGAAGAAGCAGAATATATCCTTCACGTGCTACAAGGTATTTCCACTTCCATCTGGGTTTTAGTCTGCAAGAAGACCCCAATCATTCAAATTTCAAGATAGAAGAAGAATGTTTGCTAACTGGCCAGAATCCCTTCCAGCCTAACGCTGATCCTGGAGTAGCTGCAGGGGCAGAACAAATTCAGCAGCTCCCTCTACCTGACCTCTGACCCAAGAGGGATCATTTTCTACATCCACGGATACAGGATATGGGGCTTGGTGACTTCCAGGTGCTGTGCAGCTGCCCTAAAAATTCACTGGAATCCATGCTCCATGCCACACACTGCATTAGATACTTCTCATACCGGCCCTGGTCTTACAGAGAAGCCAGCTGAAGTACAACCCAATGCAATAACATACCCACAGTCGCACAACCGATGCCCATCTACCAGACTCTAAGTAGCAGGAGGTTCCTTCAAGCCACTTCAGGCTTCTGCCAGGATAGGGGAAGAAGGGCAGAAATGACCTGCTGGGTAGGGGCGCTGCTAAACACAAAATGTACCTGAACCAAGGAAGAGGCCACTTTGGGAGGAAGGCCTCTGCCTGCTCTGTTTAAAACTCACGCTTTCTGGAGACAGGAGAAGTAGAAACGACGTTGTTCCACTCCTAGTGGGAGGGATTATGTCAATACATTGGGAAACGAGGAGAGATTGCTGAGATTGATTGTCAGCTTCTGGTCAGAGAAAGTATGCAGAGAATTAGGAGAGTAAAGTTGTTTTTACAAGTAACAGCTTGGGTGTTAAGCCCAAATGACAAGCTGTTTTTCATGCTTTTCTGAAGTGGTTTTGAATCATTCATCAACTGTCTCATTCATAACAGCAGTAGCATCAGAAAAGGCTCTGAAATTTGAAGTGAGGCTGCGGCAAGAAAGCAAGAAGGCACTTTGCCACGTGGGCTCTGGCCCAGGCCCCACACCTGAGCCAGATTGCTGCATTGTGTGCAGACACCATGGAGGCCCAGGGCCCAGGTGTGAGAGAGTGGGGGACGCTGTTCTGCCCTCTGCTTGCGCCCCCACCTCCATTGCTGGCAGCCATGGGGCCCGAGAACCCAGCACTGCAATCCGAGTGGCTACAAATCCCTGCAAGTGGTGAGAAGGACCTGGTCACTCCAGAGACGTGACGACTTGCTTCGTCCCACTTTTTTTATTGAAGGGATAAAGTGCCAGTGCTGCGGAGTCACTTTTACATTCAGGCATGGATATTCAATTTGTGCTCTCCATGGTCTACTGATTGAGCGTCATACCGATTTCTCATCCTGCAGGCTTTGTGTATTTGGTTGATAAATTTGAATGTGATACTGCAAAATTTGAACCCGAAGTCATTTCCTCTACCACTCTTTATGGTTCACATCAGATAGATGCCACTTCTCTGCAATGGATTAGAGTTCAGTCACTCATGGTCAAGCTTCCAAAATCCAGCCCTCATCATATGAGGATGGATGCATGGTTACTTTTTAAGCAGGTTGTATGCCATTTTTGTACACTGGGTTGCCTGCATCTAAAGATTTCTGTGCTGAATATCTAGCATCCTAGGGTGGAAGAGCCAGTAGTGCAACCTTTCGTGACCACAATTCCTTTCCAAGGACGTTGAGAGGAGCTGACAGGTGATTGCTTATATAGGTAGCTGTGTTCTATGCCCACGGTCCTGAGCTATTCTTCCACACTTGGCCCAGCACCTGTGCTCTTGCCAGCATTTGAACAAAAACTACTAAGCCTGCACTAATTTAGGGTTGTACCATGAACACTGGTGGCAGTGGGGGGACGGGCACTGCAGCTGTGGGATGCAGCTTGACACAGGAAGTGTCTGTAAAGGAAAACCTGTCAGAGTGTGGCCACAAGGTCCTTCCCCTGGGTCAGCTGCAGGGAGCACAGGGCCCAGCCCTAGACTGTTCTGGAAGTGCTCAGGCCTCCCATCCAGGACAGTGGATCGACAGGTTAACCTGTGCATGCAAAATCAGGAACCTGCACATGTTTTTCAGTCAGGATCTAAAGCAGTTTAAGAAAGGGGGGGGAAACTATGAAAATTTAGTCTGATAGGATCAGAAATTTAAATTAAAAAATAAACAATAAAATATTAAATAAAATAGTGAGATCTACTATCCATTGTTGCTATGAAATGAGATTGATGATCAAACTCTCACTGCCTACTATTTTATTTTAGACCCTAAAATGCACAACAGATTCTAAACTTAATTATAAAAAGGGAAGGTAATTACATTGTGGTCTTTGTGTGCTTATCTTCATCCTGCACAGCAGCCTATTAGCGCTGCTTTATCTGAGGATGTTAGAGTGCAGGCACATCAGCAAAGTCATTTATTCATTGTGTGAACAAAATTAGATCATCAAGGCTTGTTCCTAAATTTTTGGATCAAAGCTGCATATTAATAAGTAAATAGACGATCTACCACGGAGCAGGGGCTGCTCGATAGAAAACGCTCCTTCCTTTTGCCACCGCCCCCACCCTCCCCAAATTAGAATCCTCTCCATTTGATCCTATACAGTTTGCTCTCTTTGTCTTGGTCACGTATCCAGGGGATCTCCTGTATCTTCTTGGTTAAGAGAAAGGATGCTCTCCAGTGAGACAACCAGTGACAGTTTAACTCCTGTGTGCTTTCGCATTTTCCTCTTCCTACTCCCCTCCATTTGACCGGGTCTCCCTAAAACCAGTCTTCTCATCACTTGATACATTTGTTTTTCTGCCTCTGAATGTCCACCCAAACCATTGTTTCCAACTAGAATGCCCTTTCCTTTCTGTTTTAACTCTCAAGTCCTATTCATCCCTTAAAGTCCAGCTAAAAATCACCTGACCTGGCATGAGAACCGCGTATGACCTTGTCCACCTGTAGTAGTCTACAAAGGTTAGACTACTTTCACTTAGTGTGCATGGGTAAGCATCATATACAGAGCATATGAAAATGTAGATTCCCAGCCCTCACTTCCAGGAATTGTGATGAAGCAGATGTGGGATACGGTACCACAGTCTTCACTTAAAAAAATACCACCAGTTTATTCTGATGCACCAAGTTTGTGGACCATTCCTGCTCCACACTGACTAATTGTGTCTCTCCATGACCCATACATTAAACTCTAATCTCCAGGGTAATGGTGTTAGCAGGGGAGGCCTTAAGGGATGAGTAGACCACTGAGAGTAAGGCCTCATAAATGGGACTAGTGACCTCATAGGAGAGACTCCAGCCCAACATTATTATTTCTGAAACAGTTCTCTTTTTTTATTCTCATTATAAAAATATAAAGCCTTGGTACCTATTTTTGGAACTGGAAGAGAATTTGTCAGTCTTTGGAGCCTTAATTTTTTGCATTCATGGCTCATTCATGGTTCAAACTTGATGCCAGCTAATTTACCAATACCTTCAGAAGTGGCTGAGAGTCTAAATATAGTGTCTGAATTATTTGACAAACCACCATTATCTCAGCTCCTCCACCTATGGAAAAAATTATGTTTTTTTATTAAGCATACTTAATAAACTTAGTGAACTATTGTTTTTCAGAGAAGCCTGGGCCCAATTTTACTTAATTTGCCTTGTATTAAAACAGTGCAATTAAACCTGGGAAGAAAAATAAGGTGTTCCTCTAGTGTTTATTACATGAAAGCCATTTTTCTAAATGAGTTCCTATTAAAATATATTGTACACAGCACTTTATCAAAAATTAATAGTCTTGGCCTGAAAAAAATCATAATACTATATATTAATCACCCAAAGCAGTGGCTTCATTTGCAAACTCTTTGACACAGCCTTCACCTCCACAGTCTCAATCCCAGAGGCTGTGGAAAAAATAAAAAAGGACCCAAATGTAAGTTTTCCATTGAAACGGTGATTGATTACCTCTGTTCTACACTATTTGTGCTGCATGGTCCATCACGTGGTAATGAGTCTTGATTGTTACCTTGGCAAAACTAAGTTATTTTTGCCAAATCCTGTGAAGAAACAGAAGCTGGGTCATGTAAGGTGGGAGGCTGAATAAACATTGTCTTGTTATCGGTAAACACATAGGCTTTACCCCTTAATTTTCCATTATCTGTGATTCAGAGTCACTGATCTGTGTTATGGGGTTAAGGTCATGATTACAGGGGCTGAGAAGAAAGAGAGTTAATTGGCTAAACAAATGTAACTCTAATCTGTTCTATGAATCCTGAAAGGTGTGCTTTGAACTGCTGTGCCCCGGGTCTTGTTAGCAGGACGCTGAGGTGGGACGGTGACTGGACTGAAAGAAGGGGCTGGAATTAAAACATTTGTCAGTGTGCTCTTCACAGAACACCAATCCCTTAAAAAATAAGGGGAAGAAAGTATTCCATGGTCAAAAAAATTGGAAAACCGTATACACTCAACCTCCCCGCACCAACTTGGAGATTTATACAACAGTGAAATCCCTGTAATTAAGGAAAAGTATTTAAATTTGTTAACCAATACCTCCTGATATTTTTCTGAACTAAACCCTTATTTTGAACACCAGATGTCCTGGCATCTGGGAACATAAATTTTGGGAGGGTTCCCTCCATTCCCAGAACTGATAAGAGTTGTTCATTGTGCCTGAACTATTTATACAAACAGTTTATGTTTGTATAACACCTGCTTATATAAACAGGTGGTTTATGCTG
The DNA here is from genome assembly GCA_028533065.1 of Trachops cirrhosus. NCBI lineage: Eukaryota > Metazoa > Chordata > Mammalia > Chiroptera > Phyllostomidae > Trachops > Trachops cirrhosus. Next base: position 27,143,220 of record CM052549.1, read on the forward strand.
ACCACCTGCTTTCCTTCTGGGGGTCTGGGAGTTAAGTGTGTGCTGAGAAGTGGGAGCTTGTGTTACCAGCCCCCAGTGAAAACCTTGGACACTGAGTATCTAACAAGTTTCTCTGGCCGGTGATATTTCACATGTATTGTGGTAACACATTGCCGGGGAAATTAGGTGCACACATGTGTTTCACTGGGCGAGGACGCTTGTCCCTGGTGTTGCCTTGCTCACTGTGCTTGATAGCACTTCACTCTAACAAACTATAATAACTGCATCCTGTGAGTTCTCCTAGCAAATTATTGGACCTGCCTCTGGACTTGGAGCCCCCAAACACCTGTGGCAAGCAAGAAGAACATGCCTCTGCCCTCACAGAACTTACCAATGATATAGATGATAAATCAACACTTACAAAAACAATCACATAAACTTACGATGAAGATCAATGATTTTTTTAAAGGAAAAGTGCCTGTTTCTGTGAGACAAGTAACTGTGATCTGAATCTGGATTGGGGATACCTTTTCTTCTAGGAAGAAGTGAAAATCAGTCTGAGTCCTGAAGGACAGGTAGGAGTAACTCAAGACAAAAGGAAAGGGTGAGCGATTTGGACAGAGGGAAGAACAATGGCAAAGGCTCTGAGACTCGCTGAAGACAGCATATCTAAGAAGCAAGAGGCCAGTGTTTGAAACTGGTTTTCAGGCTCTGTTACACATTTTTTCTCTGGCACTTTTAGTGCAATAATGCTTGATACCAATAGCATCCAAAAGGCCTTCAGTCCATCGTAGCCTGCCCACTCACAGATCTTGCCATTCCTTTGCTGTGTGTATCAGAAGAAAGTCCAGTCATGCTGAGGATATTTATAGGTTGAGATCAATCCCAGAGTCAAAAGATTTGGCTTCTTTTATGCAGGGTGGGAGAAGAGTAGGTTACAGTCGTGAGTACATGAAACATGAAGTTTATTCTTCATTATTATTTATAAATTATTATATTTTTCCATACAAACAACTCTAAGCCTACTTTTGTCCCACTCTGTACATAGCCCTGTTACACACTCAACAGAAATGGTATGTATATATATACCAAAGTAGAATTACAACCTTCATAGCAGCCAAAACCTGTAAACAACACAAATATAGAAGTGTTTCCTATAAAAATATCATAAGTTGTGGTATATTTATATATAAAATATTATATAGCAGTGAATTTGAAGAGAACATTGGTATGTGCAATAAAATGGGTGAATTTCAAAAACAATAATGAGCAAAAAATATCCAAACATAAAATAGAATATTTATGCCAATTAATGTAAAGTTTTAAAATATGTAAAACTAAGCAAAGGTGATAGAAGTGAGGATATTGGCCACCTTGAGGTGCAGTGACTTGGAATAACATAAAAGATCTCCTGGTGCTAGTAACATTCTACTTTTGATCTTGGTAGTGGGTGCATCAATTTGTTTAATTTATGAAAGTCTATTGCATGGTACACTTATAGAGTTTGTACACTTTTCTATACGTAAGTTTTAGCTCAAAAAAGGTTTACCAGAAACTTTGAGATCTTGTCCTATTATTAGTAGCTTGCCTTGTTATCAACAAATCCTTTCATTTTGGAAAAAATCACAGTCTCATTGAGCCTCAAATTTACCATCTACAAAATGAGAACATCTACCTAGCTTTTTCTCAGATTTTAATAGAAATCAAAGGCCTCAGTGCACGATATTATGATTTGATTAGTAGGTGTAATCTCAACATGTGATGGCACCTAAAACATTCACTCGTATTTCAGTTGACGCTCAGCCATTCACTGCCTACTCGTCTGGTCTGTGAGTTTCTGGGACTGCATCTCTCGTTCACCCATAGCGGAAGATGAGAAAATAAAAGAAAAAACAACTCATTGAGTTTTTATCAGGAAATTTTGAAAGTGAGTGATGTTTTTTAAAATTAAATTTATTGGTATGACTTTTGTTAATAACATCATATAAACTTCAAGTACATAATTCTATAACATATCATCAGTATATTGCATTGTGTGCTCACCACCTGAGATCTAGTGTCCTTCCATCACCATATACAAGGGGACTCAGATAAACTGGAATTATCTTCTGGAGGGTGGATCCCTTGTAGTACAGGCTTCCCCGGCTAGGTGAGTGTTCTAGAAACCCATCTGTATCAGTGCACCAGCTGGCATTGTTGTGAGAGCCTGTGTTCAGCTTCAGCGAATTTTTTTAAAGACTCTTTCAATGCATTCACCCATTTCATAATGGGTGATTTATGAGCGCACCTGCCCATACTGTACCGAGTGTTCAGCAGTTTTTGACCAAAGATGGCGTGACCCCCATGCCCCACCCTCCCTATTCACCCTCTCTCACCCTGGATGAAAAACTCCCCAAAGGAAAATGTTTTGCCCACATGAAAGAGGTGAAACAAAAAATGGCAGAAGCACTAAAAGACATAAACACCGATGAGTTCAAAAACTGTTTTGAGCAGTGGAAAAAAAATTTCAATAAGTGCATTGCATCAAATGTAGAGTACTTTTAAGGTGATTGAAGTTTAAACATGTAAGAATACATACACACTTCTTTATAAATAAATCCTCCCTCATATTTGACCCCCTTTTCCCTCTTCATCCTCCCTTACTCCCAATTGTTTTTCTCTTAACTTGGCACTGAGAGTGGTAGAAAAAAAGGAAGGAATATGTTTTAAAAGATAATATTGTAATATAAGTTTTAGATTATCAAAGTATTGCCATTGTGTATGCTAACTTAAATCTCTAAAACTATTTTTAATTACTAAAAATAATGTTACCATTTACTGACTGTTTATGATAGACCAGACATCATACATATACACATGTGTGTGTCAGTAATCATCTTATTGAGTGTGTGTAAGTTTATGCAAGATGCAGCTGGATTGGTTTGGTGCCTGGGCCTCTGCTTTTCACCTATGCTATTCCTTCTTGTTCAGGGTGCCTTCGGAGTGCAGGTTTTTCATTCATGGATCTACCATGGGACTGAACACTGTCAGCACCTCCTTTATTAAGAAATACCAATACCAAATAGTTTGTATTTTGCACATGGCTAGGTCAACATTAGAAAAAGAATAGGTATGCAATATATTCGGTTATCCACTATATCTCACTATTTGCCCCATATACAATGCCTGGTAGAAACTTTTTTGTGTGTGTGGTAAAATCACAGCTTCAGAGCATTTCAGATTTGTAGCATTGACAAAGCCTGCATAAAAGACCTTCTGTGAGTTGATCTTGTTCACAGAAGTCTCAGTGTTTCAGTCTCAGTCAACCCAGGTCCCAGTCCCTAAACCTCAGACCCCAAATCTTTGTCCAAGATTGCAAGAACTTTTGTCAAAAACTTCCCTGAACTAAGAAAAGGAATATGACCGAACACAGACAGTGTCACTGCGCAGGTCAGGGCGGGTAATCCAAAACATTGCCCTGCTTGGATTAAGACAAGAAAACAAAGAGGGGACCTTTTCTGTCCTGCATGAGAGCAGGAGGGCATTGTTGTTGACAACTCTACACAGGTGACTAACAAAGAAGAGACACAGTCACCTTTCTGCATCTGTATCTGGACCGAGCCCACAACCACAGGGCCTTGCTCCCCTCCATATTATGTAGAAGAGGTTGTTGCATAACACCGTAGTAGACATGGTAGATACCCTGAGAGGGTTCTCACTTAACACCTTAAGCCTTCACCAAGATATAGGCTTGCTGAGAGAGGCCACAGCCTTAAAGGCAGGTGGGGGGGGGTGGCAGTGATGTCTCAGGGGTGGAGCCCAAGTGAAGGGAATGGGAGAAATCACTGCATATAAGAAAGCTCTCAATAAGTAAGCTGGTCAGAATTTGTCTACCAACAAACTCAAAAACTTTGTATATCTAAACGTGGGTCTCTTTTCCTCTTATTCTGCTATCCCTTCTGTGAAGCCTTGTATCTCATCTATGAAAGAATGGCAGAGAAATGGATAATCCCCCAGGTCCTTGCCAGCTCTGACGCCGATGACTAATCCTTATGTGGGAATGCTGTGCTTCCTGGTGTAGGTAATGCCACAGTGCCCGCAGGGAGAAAACTAGACTGCAGTGTAGCATTATGAATTTGACCTTTGAAATCTAAACTGTTTTGATTGTATTTTTACTGTTTTCCTAAGGGGGCCATCTTATGTTTGCTTTAGGATTTGGAAAGTAAACATAATTCTTAAAGCGAATTGGGGAAAATGACAATTATTCGTCATTTGACACTGAGGTCTATCTCAAGGGCTGATGAGAGGGCATATGGCCGTTTGAGTGGAGGAAGTGCAGCAGGAGAGGAAGTTTATTATGTCAAATACGGTGCCCACTAGAAATCCTGCGAAACCCAGCCTCCTAACTCACCGGGATTTGAAACACTTGGTGTTTGAAATAACACTCTTGCCTAAAGGAACAAAAATATATCTTCCCAATTTTCCTCTTGAAATATTACCAGCTGTCCCAGACATTTTAAAAAATAGCGGTATTGGGATGTATTGTATTTTTAAAAGAGTCAACAAGATTCAGCTTACATTTGCTGTCAATTTGAAAAATAGATTGAGATTTCTGTTCAACTTTGAACACAGTGAGATTTACCCATCTCCCTTTTTGAGACTACAAAATAATCCTGTGTGCTTTGATAAAGGGCCAATAAACTGACCTCTAGGAGAGAGGCAAACCATATTCATATTCCTAAGTGCTTCTGGCAAGAGAGCTTGCTGTACCCTGGACACATAAATTGAAGCCAGCATCAGCTCCAAAATCCATCTTTCGGACAAACCTAAGAGAATTCTTAGTTCACAATGGCCTGGAGAAAAACCCTGAGTGCTGTATGAATCATGTGGGATCTACTTAGAGGATGGTTATCTTATATTTTTGTTTTATATGCTTCAACAACTCTGTGGCTTACAGATTGGAGAGAACTTTTTTATTTATTATATCAGCTTACGTGCCCGGTGGCACCCCAACATATTTGTGAGGTAGATTTACCTCAGTAAGTTGTGCCACAATGAAAGGAGATTTATTTTTTTAATAACTTTATGTGAAAGTAAATTAAGGCCACTTTGGAGGGTCATTTATATGTCCTATCACCTTAGGTCAAATTCCTGGGAAACGGATTCTGGGACAGATATTTTCAAGCAGGAAATTTACTTGGGGGTCCTTTCAGGAACAATACCTTTGCTGGTTGAAAGAAGCAAGATTAGGCACAGGGAGAAATGGAACTGTGATATGATTATAATAAAGGCCTCAGCTATGGAGCTGGGATGCCCTTTCACGTGTCCTGAACTGAAGGAAGAAAACCAGGCCTTTGTTCCCCTCAGCCCCAACTGACAAGTCATTTGAGGAGGGCTGCTCTTGGGTAAAGAGGGTAAAGACCTCCTGGCCAGGGGACATTTCTGTTCAGCGTCTCAGCTGTGAGATGGCAGCAGGCAACATTCCTGACATAGGGGAAGTAAGTGCTCCAGTCTTGAAAGGAGCACACGGCACTCAAACCACAGAACCTACTGCGTTCCATCAATCGCGCTGCTCAGATTCCTGTGCTCATCCGAAATTCATCCTATCAGGAAACAGCTCCTCCAGGGTTCTGGTTAGTCTCTTTTCCTGGGGAAATCTGAAAGTAGATGTTTACTGGGATACAATTTAGCCCTTGCTTATGCAGTTAGCCTAGGAAGTTCAACCGATAATCATCATTCTTTCCCTCCACCAACTCACCCTTAGCTACCACCTTTGCTGGTCGAGGTGACTTAATTATTGCAGCGACCCAGACACTCATTCACGAAGGGTCTGAGCCCCTGGTCACTGCGCCTTTTCAGACTGTGACTTTGCACTAATCCATCTACCATAAAAATTAGGGTAGTACCAAGAGACACTCAGTGGATTACTGGGTTGTCACTGCACTCTTCCTTGCCTCCATGTAGGGCTTCTTGTCCCAGCAGGGGACCTACCTACACCTGATTACCAGGGTCAATTACTTCTTCCAGGTACCTCCTTTGCTTTCTGGTCTTTTGATACAAGGAGTGTGCAGTGACCAGAAGCAGCCATGATTTAAAGTTACCAGGAGTCTTTCAGCATCCCTGGAGCAAACATCCTTTCATCTCTGCCAACATGATTAGTCCATTCATGTGCCTATTGTTTCAGTATTAGGGTGGCCCATGGCAGAGGCCAGCCATGTCACCTAGGCACCTATGACACCTAGGTCACTCTACTTTATTTTTTTAGTGTTGCTTCCATTCAGAAGGCAATCTAGTAGACATTATCATGCAACACAAAGATTTTAACACTCTTTGCCCACACCTATACATCTGTCTGCAGGCCTATTCTTCAGACTGCTTTTCCTCCAATCTTTTGGCATTCTGGCCTTTGAAAAGATCACAGTGTTAATAACTTCTGGTGAAATGCATTCTGTGGTGTATTGTAGTATTTGGATGCTTTTCAGGCGGTAGGAAATTTTCTCATCCAGTTGAAAATAAATAAAATGTAGATCTGATTAAGTTTTCTTTTTCTCTGTTCACTGAATGAAAGACATCAGCGGCACAGAGAATTGGTTGAGGACATTTGAAATGATTCAAATAATGTCTGAATGGCTTGAATTGAACTCTGGCTTCTCATTTAGGCCTGCCGAGAACTCTGACGGCCTTGTGGCCCTCCGTAGCTTGGACTGCCAGGTAGCTAACCTTGTAACAGGACGAGAATGTCAAAGCAATGTTTGAGAAATGGAATGTGAACAATAAGTTTATCCATTCCCTTCATCACTTTTTATTGATAGAGGAGATCCCATTTGAATATCTGAATGCAGTATTTATTAGAGATTTTAAAGTATTATGTATTGCCTTTATTTTTAGAGTTTTTTTTATTAAACAAACTTTTCATCCATCTCTCTCCTTCAAAGGGGTTTTTTCCCTCTAAAACATTTACAAGTAAGTGCCACAAAACTTAGCACATGATCGTGTGTTCCTTCATCCTGTGTGTGTAAAATATGAAAATTCATTGAAAGCACTTTGAAAATGTTAAGCACAGTGTTCCTGTAAAGTTACCATGGTAATTAGGTTACTATAAAGTTACTAATGGTGATTAGGATGGCTGAATGACTTTTCCCTTCCTATAGTAGAGGCTACTGGAAAATAAGGGTTGGTCTTGTACTCTTTGTGGCCCTCTTGGTTCCTAGCACAGGCAGAGGCAAACAGGAAGCACTAAGTAACTTGACAATATTTTATCATCATTTATAAGTCCACACTTAACCTTTGTAGTCCCTTCTCATAAAAATCTTATAAAACCAATTCCTACCACCACCACTATAGTTTAAACACATCTGATAATAACCATAAGAAAATTGGGTGTTCTCTGGCCACATCTGAAACTAGTATGGAATAGCATTGAATGTAAATTGTAATTAAAAAATAAATAAAAATAATAGTAAAGTAGAATATTTAAAAAAGGAAAATTGGGTGCTTCAACATCAGGAACCTGCAGCATCGGGCTGACCGGTGGCTTTGTCACCAACCCAATCAGACTCACGGTAACTACAAGGTGAGGACTGCATGCAGCAAGGGACATGAGAGCACTGTGTTAATTGTTGAGCCAAAGAATGGTATTTTCTGAAGACAAAAAGTTGTATAAACATGACTAAGAATTGTAAGTGTCATGAAGACATGTCCTGAGAAGTCAAATAGGAAGAAATGAGAGTATTTGAAACTCTTTTGAAATTTCTTGGTTCAAGTGCAATGGATATCACACAGGGTTTGTCACCATGACTAGTGCTGCCACAGACACTCAGGAAGTGAGGCCCCGCTCAGGGCGACCGGGTGAGCAGTGGGGGTGAGCACGCATTCTTCTTTTTCTATTACTATTTCTCTCTCCATTCTTTCTCTCTCACGCACACACCATTTATAAGAACCTACAGATTTGTTATCTCTGAGGACCTGAGACAGAGGCTAGTTGACCATTTCAGTTGACTTTCCAAACCATTTCTTTGACTGGGGTTTCCAATCTCCAAGCACAAAGAAAATCCATGACTCACTGTGAAGTTGACAGACACACTCATCGCGGCAAAGCTCTTTTTTCCTGTGTGCAGGTTTTACTAAGTCATGGTTGCAACCCTGATGTTTGTGGATAGAAAGCCAATTTAATTTTTCTCTTACCGGATGTTCATTTAATCACATATTAATTAAGTGTGAACTATATACAAATCTTTCCAAGTAACTCAGAGACCTCACACAATGCTTGGAATTTTTGTGGCATCTGAGAATTTAAGAAGTGTCTTCTCACGTGTGACAGAGAGTTACAGAGTATTAATTTTGCAGAAATCTAATACTATAAGAAAATTGGAAGGAAATGGGAGGATGAGCAGGAATCCCATTAAATCTGTTTATCACCACACTTCTAGCTTTCTGAGCTGGAATGAGGATCTGACTTGTCTCCTGAAGGAAGCAACTAATGCTGCGTTGACCAGTGGATGCGTAATGACTACTTTCCCCCCTGAGATTGCTTTGGAATACATCTGCCATATTCTACACTTTTCTAGGAAAGTCAGTTTTTAAGTTCCAGTCACCTTCAATTCTATATGATATGTAAATTTTAAACTACCTGGACATTTCAAAATATACATTCACATAAAGTATGATTGCATGGATAATGGAGTTAGATTTCCCAGAGAAGCTGTCCTCTGACCTCATATGTTAATGAGTGTGGTTTGTTCTGGTGACAAGAGGTAATTATAATTAGTAAACAAATATTAGATATAAATGCCTGTGAAGTTTTTGTCTTTGTTTCAAGGTAGACTGAGTCAAGGTCTTCTCCTTTGAGATTCATAAGTTTCACACGCAAAACATCACTAGGACCTGGAATAATGCCTAGGACGTGGTAAGATTTTGACCAATGTTTATTCTTGAATGGAAAGTAAATATTTCAAATGGAAAGCAAACTAGCCTCTACATTATCCTGAAATTTTCTACATTATTCTGAAAGTCAAAGGGGACACAGCTAGGAGAGGTATTCAAATCACTATTTATGACTAGAAAGGGTACCAGTGAGGGCTAGAGGCCTCCCGCTGGGCCAGGTTGACCTTTCCCTTGCTGGAAACGAAGCAGAATCTTGGGAAGTCTGGGGCTGACACCCGGGCAGTGTTGTTACTCAGAGCTCTGGGCAGCTGTTATTTCTAAAGCATTTAGAAGAATGCCAGTGTTTCAAGAAGCAGTAAGGTCAGGCATACTGTGCCCAATCTGCTGGGGGACTAGTGTATGAGAGCAGTGGTCACAGCAGCAGTGACAAGTTCTTCATCCATTTTGGGGATACAGTGCAGGGGAGAGAAAGTGCAAGGCTGAAGTCCCTCTCATTCCCAGCCCTCAGTTTTGTCCTTCCAGCCTCTGAGAGAAGAGTGTGGGAAGTGTTCCTGGCATGGCAGGCCTATGAAAGGATGCTGACCTTGGGCCTGTTCTCTGTGGCACATGCTGATGCTCTGCCTGTGAACGCTCTCCATATCAACAGCCAATGTGGATGAGAGTGAATGATCACAGCCCTTGGCCTTGGAAAAGAGACCAGGGTAACTGCAGGTGTCCAAGCAGTGAGACTAATTCCTTCGCAACTGCGGCCACATTGGTTTTGGAAAAGAAAACTATGGGCAAGTGAGAACTAAATGTAAATGTTGATCAGCCTACCCATTTATAAGAGGATCATCATGCAGCTGAAGACCATTTCTCCATTACTGACAACATATAACATGGACTTTCCAGTTTACAAACAGATGTTATCCTTACAACACAGCAAGTTTGATGTTGTTTTACATTTACTCCATTAAGGCATAGATTCTCAGATAAGCATTGTGGTCAAGGAGTTAAGGCTTTTAGTTAATCTAATGTGCTTTTTGCTCCCTCATATACATTCAAGGTAGCAAAAATCTTCCTTGGTTTGATGGCTTGTCATGTTCCAAAGTAAAAATAGCAGTTCCAAACCATTTGTAATTCTTGAAACTCTCTTGGAAGAATGTAAAATCTAAATTACTTATAATCTGAGGGAAATGTTATCTTTGGGCTGAAGAAAAGAGAATATGATTATATTTTTACCTTTTAAGAAAAGGTGAAATGCCATTTATACAGGAAAGAAATTTATAGAAGAAAGACATTTACTGTCATATTTGGAGGGAATGGTAGGTAGATACATCAGAAATAATTTGTTTATTCTTCTTCACCTGAAGAAATGTTAACTAAACCCTTTGGCTGTTCTTTTCCTATATTCAGTGAACTGGCAGCTATCTTTAACAAGGACCGAAGCAGTTCAAACACCACTACCTAAGTGTTTCCAGCATGAACCCAGTTTCATGAATGAAAATGAATTTACCAAACTGACAGTGACCAGAAGGGGGGAGAGAGGGGTAATGGGGGAAAGAAGGGGAAGGGACAAGTCAAGGAACATGTATAAAGGACCCATGGACACAGCCAATGGGGGTGGGGGAGGGAGGATTGAATGTGGGAGGTGGGCAGGGCAGGGGAGAAAAATGGGGGGAAATGGGGACAACTGTAATTGAAGAACAATAAAAATTTTTTTAAAAATAAAATTAATTTAGTATGGGTTCACTCTTAGGGAAGAATGAAACTTGATTATTATACAGAAAACCTCAACAGGGAATTGGGGAACACAACTTTAGGGAGTAATGCAGTGAAAATCACTAGTATGTACCTGGAAGAATGCCTAGGACATGGTGAGCTCTTGACCAATATTTATTCTTGAATGGAAAGTAACCCACTAACTCCCTTCTGCCATTGCCACTGGCATCTGGCTCTGTTCTGAACTGGGCGAGAGGACACTTGTGAGGGTAGAACCAAATTGCTGTGTTTCGGAAACCAGTCTCAGAAGTGGTTGCTTCTCTTGTCTCACAGTGGTTCTCAGTCTGACGGCCTTGACCAATACCAGGTCTTATTCCTGTATAACCTGTTTGTTGAACTCTGTGCTTCACGCACGACAATCCGTGGTGCCCTCTGGCCCCACTACATAGCTGTGTTGGAAGCCTAGACATCAACTGGAATCAGAAAACCGGACACACTGGAGAGTACATCTCTAGCACAGAAGTTCTGAGAAGGCATGAAAGGGCACTTTTATATTTATGTTCATGCCACAGGGCTTCTGGCTGTCATCCCCACTCACCATTTTTATTCAGGACACAGGACAAGAGGGTGGCTTTTTACTTGGTAAAAAGTCTATAACACTGAGAAGTTGTCACAGAGCACAGATCTCTGACAGCGAATCAATGGTGGTTATTAAAGCCATCTCATCCGACAATGTGTTTGGGAATAAGAACACCCGATTCCTTGAACACAGCAGCCATTATCAGAAGATTAACCCCAACACTGAAATGGGCATAAAGAACAACCAAGCTCTCCTAACATGTAGAACACAGATCTGCTAGGTCTTCCTCCTGAGTTTTTATTCGGATCCAACGTGATTTTGATGACCTCAGAGCACTGAATCTAGACAGATAGTCAAACACTTAGAAAACTATCATACATGACAGTGTATGAGAAAAATCTTAAGACATTTTTGAGAGATGTAAGCAAAAAAAAAAATCTAGTAGAAGTCCCTGGGTGACCCGAGCACAGTAGCTATGTGCACACTGAACGGGAAAAAGCTAAAGGGGACTCTGTGTCATGGTGTCTGGCTGAAGATGAACAGCCAGTATCCACCTGCGGTGAGCTGAAAAATGGCCCCCCAAAAGTAGCCACACCCTAATATCTGGGAAGTATGAGTGTTATGGGATTAGCAAAAAACCACTTTGAAGATGTGTGTGGTTAAGAATCTTGAACTGGGGAGATTATCTTGCTTTATCTGTGTGGGTCCTAAGTGCAATCACTTGTCTTTGAAGCAGGAGGCAGAGAAGCAGAGAAGGCAACACTAGAGACTGCAGTGATGAGTCTACAAGTCCGCAGTCATCAAAAGCTGGATGGAAGCCTCTAGGGGTGTTGTCAGCACTGACGTTAGCCCAGCATATTGATTTCAAATTTTTGGCCTCAAAAATTATAAAAGCATAAATCCCTGTTGGTTTAAGCCACTAAACTTAGTTTGTTATAGTAACCATAGGAAACTCATACTCTATCCATGAATCAGACAAATATGTATGACTGATACATGCCCAATAGGCACTTATTTCAAATGGATAACACCACTCAAAAAGCTGCAAGACATTACTGAATTTTTTTCAGAATGGCTTTTTATCTTGGGTGTCCCTATTTACCTAATTCTCTTATTTTAAAAAATGCAGGTTATTAACTTTATTTAGCAGATGTGGCTGCTGACATGGAAGGTTTTGTCAGCAGCACAGAAGAGAGTGAATGAGAGTTGTGGGTCCTGAGTGTGAAGGGAGGTCAAGTTAAACAAGGCCAGGCTAATGCACGTGTTGTGAACAAAGACAAAATACTCTTCCCAACAGGCTGTACCAAGGATGAGGAGGGCTGAACTCCATTGTTGATTCCAATGGTTATCTGTGTCTTCTTGATAAAATGACTTAATTTCTCTAGGTCTCAGTTTCCTCATTTATAAAATGAGAGTCAATTAGATATACTCAGCAATTCCTTGAAGCTGTAATATTCTTTGGCTTTATCCAGTATGGAGTTGGAATTAAAATTTGTAACAAGCTCACCTATATACATATCAGACATCACACAACCCTCATCGCATATGCTGGAATTTCACCCATAGGAATCTGTGTGTGAGTGTGAGTGTGTGTGTGTGTGTGTGATATTCTTCTGTTCACTTAAAAACTTTTGGATGAAATGATATATAACACATTAGAGTCTATCAGTTCATCAGTCTTTACTATAGCTCTTCTCATTTGGTTATTGTCTTAGACACATTACACTGACAACTATTAGTTTATGGATCTCTCTACCACTAGACAAAAATATTCCTGAGAGAAAGGACTGCATGTTACTCATCAGCGAATCCCCATGTCCTAGCACTTAAGCACTTGGCACAAAGCAGATGCTCAATACATATTTGTTAGCTACGTGCATGGTGGGTTTGCTGAACTTTCCCCATGGTAGGGCATTAGGAGAGACATGTGCTGTAGGAGAAGGTCTCAGAAAAGGACCATTAAAATACAAAAACAAACAAAAGCAACAGCTCCATCACATAACTGTGGGGGATAGTACAGTCCACAAATCTACCTCAGGGTTTTTCTCATACCTTGAAGCCTTTATCAGGTTTTCTTCTGGGAGAAAATTGGGTGTGCTTTATCAGAGGTTTGGTTTCTTTTTAAAATACTCTTTATCTCTCTAAAGCTCCATTAAACTGTTAATTGAAACAGGTAAAAGACTTAATTTGTAACTTGGACTTGATGAAGTGGTAGGAAACAAATGTTATGTTGCCTTAGAATGTTTCTCCTCATTATCAGAATGCCTATTGATTCTTTTTAACTTACTTTGTTCAGTTGAACTTCAGTAGCTATTGATAAATTTCAGGTACTTTTTCACTGAAAAATGGCAGGGGAGAAAATTGCCAAGCAATGAGACATTAAATAAAGAAATAAGTTGAGCTACTTTTCATGCTGTTTTTCATTTCTTGTTGCTATCATTTTAAAGAATTAATCCAACTTGTGAGGAAGAATATATGGTGAGTTATACTCCACTTTACCTGCAAAAATTCATCTATAAACACAATGTTACCAAGTGCAAGATTGAACTTGATTTATAACAGGTTACTCTTCACTCCTGGGTTTTTAAAAAAATCATTATGGGGTCCCCCATTTCTAGCATCTGAAGCAGAAGGCACTGATACTGAATTAACAATAACAATACTCCACTCAGACAGGAGACCCTGTGTTTACTTTCATTCCCTTCCATTGTTGTGAGTTAAGATTTAAGATGATTTTTGTCTTTGTTTTCATTTTGGCTGACATTTACATAATTTAGCTGGACATACTTTAACTAAGAAGTCATGTTTCTTTCCTTCCAAACCAGTTTTATGTTTCTGTTCAATTTAGTCCCTGGGGAAAGTCGGTCTGCAGGTACAAGCAGATCGAGTCTAACCTGTGCCCTCCTGCCGGGCCGCTGGAGCCCGTCCCCTGCTCTCCGACTCCTTCGGCCACAGTCCACATCTTCCTCTCTACCTCTCGTCCCAGTGGCCCTCTCCTCCTGAATCATCATCATCCCTTCTTGCTCTTCACTCTGCAATTGCTTTCTAAATCTCTCTCACTGTCGGCTTCTTAGGAAATGACATCTCCCTCTGGTTTCTGTTAGTCAGTCTCTGACTCATTTTAAATGATTATTCCCCAATTTCCATACCATATCATGAGATTTGAAAAGTGGAAAAAAATTCAAAATGCTTATAATGGGGCCAGGATTTTTTGAATAACAGCTTTAGCAAAATATGAATAGAGCTGCCTCCAGAAGAACATGCAGGGTGGCGAGCAGCTATTGAATTCTCTTACTAAATCACCATTTTTGGATAATATGTCACAATAGCTGAGAAATCTTGGACAAAGCTCCATCGGGGATTCAGACCCCCCGAGAAGGGTAACCATAATCAGTTACAATCACAGGATAATTTATGACATTATCATTCATTCATTCACCCCCTTAGCGCCCATCCTAGACTTCAATACAAAAGAAGCAGTCACCAAATACCAGGCGAGCTCTCCCCAGGTGTGCAGCAATGTTCTGTAGCCCAAGTCTCACACTCGCGGGAGGGAGAGTGTGATGCCGACAGGAACACACTTCTCCTGGGGCAGGCTCCAGGAGACTGAAGATGGATGAACATGGTGGCACAGGTTTGGGAATGTGAAATTCTCCAAGGTTTCTCCTTTGCTTCCCTACTTACCTACTATTCTGGGGTGTCCCTAGCCTTATCTGGAGAGAAGGGAAGATGAAAGATGAACAACCATATCAATGATATTCCCTGACTTTAGTGTTAAGAAATGAGCCACCAGACCTCTGAGTCCAGGTCCACTCGCCAGTTTAGATCACTGTGAGTTGGTCCCGGTGTATTAGAACAAGACTGAAGAGACTGAAGGAAGTGAGACTTAATCAAGATAATAAAACCAAAAAGGAATAAGGAAGAAGAGAGGGAACTGTGGTGAGAGGAGGATGCTGTTGGAAAGAATTAGACTGAGAGAGGCAGGTGGATGGATCTCTGACCGTATCATATTGGGTCCAAATTGGGAGGGATTCCTCTTCCTCTGGAGAAAGAAAAAAAAATCACTCAGTCTCCCTTCAGCTCCCCCATTCTTGGCATATTTGAAATGCTTACCTGGCCTGCTTCTGAGTTCCACAGGTGTCTCAGATTCACCTGGATGACTTCCTTTGGTAGCTATGAAAACTATCTCCCCTGATACAAAGCAACAGTCTAAAAACTCAAAGTATTGTTTTTTAAAAAATCAGAAGAGACTGCCCGAGTCAGTGAGACTTGAGGAAACAATACCCAGGTCAAATCAAAATCACCCAATAAAAGGAACTGTGGTTTATTTTGCTATACCCACTTCCAAATAGGTTTTGATTATGTGGATTACCAAGGGATGCATGGCAAAAAGAAAAGAAAAAGGAAGGAAGGAAGGAAGGAAGGAAGGAAGGAAGGAAGGAAGGAAGGGAGGAAGGAAGGAAAAGAACCCCAAGAATTGTAGTCACAAGTCCTGGGTTCTGATTCTGGAATGGCTAGTAACAAGCTCTGTAAGCACAGGAAAATCATTTACCACTCTGAGCCTTTCTCTTTGTTTTCCTGTCTGTAAAATATGGATAATAATTCTTGTCTTACACCGATTTGTACTAGCAATTTACATACAGCTTATATCACTGAATATATGAATAAATAAAAAAATAAGATGCACTATAATAAATCATCCTAATCCAACCCTCTTCTCTGTTCCTTATTATACAAAGTGAAGTCACGGAGTTTTTAGATAAGTAACTTAATATTTTCAAAATCTTTCTAAAAGCCGTCTCATTTAGGAAGAAGCCAAAATTTCAAAGATAAATAAAAAAACCTCTTTCTCTCAGGCATGACTTTTCTTGGGCGTGAAATAAACCCAGATCCCTGACACTGATCGCGATGTGGCAGTGAGATTATTTGGCGGGGGCGGAGAGGGCGGTGAGACTGTCATACAGGAAATAAGAGAATGCTTCTGATTTTAGCTGTTTGCAGAGTCATTTCCTACTTTGGGGTCGATGGTGGGGGCAACAGGGAATGAAATCTTATATTGGCATCTGGGACCTTGTTACTGGAAAGCACGGTCTGAGGTCATTACCATTCTTTGGATGCATACCACCCAAAGTCAAATCATCTTCTGTCACCATATATTTGGCCCTTGCCACCATGCTTATATGTGTTACACATCTACTTTCACTGGGCAGATTGGAAAATATTTATGTTCTTTCTCCTTAATATGTACCAGATTTGCCAAAGGAAATGCCTGCGTGTTCTCAATTTCTAAAGGGCTAAATGAAAGCAAAGATAGAAAGCTTGGCCAATAAAGGCTCCCAAACAGTCTTGAGGTAGTGTTACTGGAAAGGACTGGGGTTGAGGAGGGTGTGCCCTAGTACAATGTGGAATGTGTGGGTTCTTGGCCTGTTGTAGGAAAGATTTCATGACATGATTCCGGGTGATTTTGACAATATGTTCATTAAAGCCAGGGATAGTGAAACAAAGAAAGGGCTTAAGATAGAAGGGACAAGATCCCAGCAACAAGAGTGAGCCTAGGGTGAAGTGCCTAGATGCAGGAAAGGAAGTTACAGTAACAGAGGTGAGCACGCTGGGCGGCATGGACTCAGAAAACAGGTTCCAAAGGGAAAAGAAGTGAGCCAGGCTGAGTTGTGTGGACTCAGGAAGTTACTGACACAAAAGGAGGGCTCTTCGAGACAGGTTCAGACGGTTAGCCTGAGAGGAGCGGCCACTGCTGGCTCCTCTGCTGGTTGCAAGTCCCTTTGGAATCTTCAGAGTGGAGGAGAAAGAAAGCAGAGGTGCATGCCTGAGGGAGGAAGGGAGTGGGCATGCAGGCATGCTGAAGGAAGAGTGTGCACTGGCATCCTTTGTCTGAAATGTTTTTATCTGTTTTGTAAAGGTGGGAGCATTAGGGGAGGGCCTCAACAGAATGTGGAACAGCTTTGTAGGTGTGTCCTTTAATATAATGATGCATCAGAATGAGCATACAGGGGAGCTTGGGATCATTCTCCAGTCAGCTTCACTGCCTTACTTTTATCTTGGATTTGTCTGGCTCTAACTTTTATTTTTACTTCCCTGAATTCATCTCTTCTGGGGTTTGCCCGGAACTGATGGCACTGACTCAGTCCCTGTTATCTATGTCCCTGACTAGGGTGACTTAAGCTACTCACTCTCTGGTTGGGCAGGAGAGGTGTATACCATCTGCTCCTAACTGTCCTTGGTTAGGGAAGAGAAGATCTTGTGATTTTATTAGCAGGCTGTTAATTGCTCAGCCTTATTTAAATATCTGTCTCGGTTTCCCGAATTCTACTTGCCAAGGGATTCCCCAGCTTCTCACTCCCCTGCCTCAGTGGCTCTGCCTTCCTTTCCCCACTGAAAAAAGACACGTGTGTGTCTCTGATCCCTGGGGGCTCCAACTTCTGAACACCCAACCTGTGGGCTGCTTAGACAAGTATAGATTCTATTTGCTAAATGATTGAGTTGCACATATATGTGTATTTGAGGATTTAGCCTAAGTGGCAAAGGTTTCCCTTTCCAATTAGAAAAGTTCAGTGAACTTGCTTGTTCTGTAGATAGTAAGGATGGTCAGGATTTGAATGCAGCTCAGACTGGCAAACCCTGGAATTTCTCACCTCTCCACCCTGCAGCAGTAGCTCTGGTTCACGTTCCATACTTGCTTTAGTCTGAAAGGGATTGAACTGATTTAGAAGTGGCAGAGGGAGTACCTCCTTTCCAATGGCATTCATGAACTTTCTTCTCACTCACAGATTGTGAAATCCTGAAAGCGTTGCTGTTGCCACTGCTGACACTCATTTGCAACATATGGGTTCGCTTCGGCTTCCAGAACTGGAGTTCCGTCTGCGTATGTAGAATGGTAAGAGGAAATTCATCACGGGGACTCGTGGAAAGTGGGTATGGAAAACATCAAGCAGGAAAATGACCTCTGTGAAAGTGAAGCAATTTACAGAGTATGATTGTGCTGTTAGCAAGAACTGCAGGATCTTAAGTAAGTTTTTAATACCTCTACTCAACAAAAATGTTGCCCTTACTGTGAGCTAATACTGTTACAATCATTAACCCTTTTAATTTTTATGAGAACTCTGAAGTAGATACTGTTACTTTCTCTACGTTGCAAGTGCGGGAGTTGAGGCACACAGAGCATAAGTGACTTTGCCCCAAGTCACCAATTTCATAAATGGCAAATCTAGGATCCAAACCTAGGTATTCCTGTTCCAGAATCCATGCTCCTGAGTCGCCTGTCTTGCTGCTCCAGGGAGACAGCTGATGTAGCTGTGATGTGAACAAGATTCAGTCAAATACCTAAGTGTTATGAACCTGAATGTGTTCCCCTTTAATCTTTAACTTTTTATTAGCTACTGTGTAAAAATATCATTAAAATAGCAAAGTTAGAAGTTTGACATTTAAAAAGGAATGGAAGCGATTTTCAATTAGTGAGGATACTGATGAAGATTCTGCTTTTCTAGCTTCTGGGAGTTACCTGTAATCCTGGCTTGTGACCTCTTCCTTGCACCCCACCAGCCTCTTGCTCCCATCACCAAGCCTCCTACTTCCTTTTCTACTCAAATCTCCCTCTACCTCCCTCGTGTAAGGAAACTCCGGATTACGCTTAAGGCCCATCAGGATAAACCAGGATAACGTCTCCATCTCCTGAACCTCTGCATAGTCCCCCTGGCCATATAACACATCATTCGCTGGTTCCAGGCATGCTTGGGGCTATTAACCGGCCTACTAGAGATGCTCAGTTACACCTAAGTGTCAGATACCCATTTTCATGTTCAGTGGACAAACTAAAAATGTAAAATATCAAGTGATTTTATATCTGCACATTCAAAAGATAAAAAGGTCAACATGTTTCCTCTTTTTAGTAAAACAGGGTCTCTGAATGCAATTAAGCACCATCAGAGTTGAATTGTGTAAGGAGCCATTTTTTTTCTTCAGTACCATTCCAAAGAAAATTTTAAAATGACAGTGTGACCACAACTCTCCATTTGCAGCCAAAATTTTGGGATCATTCAAATCATTACAAAACTTCAAAATTTCCTTCTGGGAAAAAAGTCTCATGCCCTTTTGCTTATTTCTTAGAAACTATGGTGCTTTTAAACATGTTCATAAATTCTTTAACACTTCCCCAGAAAATGGCAAACCTTCCTTCTGTTCCCTCCTCTTAAACCTGGGTGGACTTTGTGACCACATCAACAGATGGAATACAGCAGATGTGACATTGTATGACTTTTGAGCCTAGGTTAGAAAAAGCCAAGAAAATTCTGCCAGATATCCTGAGACATTCACTTTCAAGCCCAGAGCTGGACCCACCATTTTAAACGTGTAACTGACCTGCCCTGGCCGGGTAGCTCAGTTGCTTAGAGCATTGTCCCTGATACATCAGAGGTTGTGGGTTCAATCCCTTGTTGGGGCACATACAAGAATCAACCAATGAATGCATAACTAAATGGAACAACAAATCAATCTCTCTCTCCAAAAATCAATAAATAAGAATTAAAAGTGGAATTGACCTAAAGTTGCTGTGCTTGAGTCACCATGTGGAATTATCACCCTGAAATAAAAGGAGACGCCTGAGGCACTGCAGCATTCCAGCCCCAGCTGTCCAGTCCCCCCAAACTCATCAAATCCCCCCAAAGTCCTCCAGTTTCCTAGATGAGGCCTCAGACATTTCGGGCCAGGAGTCTGCAAACCAGGACTTGCAGGCCAACTCCAGCCTACCACCTGGCTTTGTAAGTGAGTTCTGTTGGAACACAGCCACTCTTTCCTTTGTGTATTATCGATGGCTGTTTGCACTTTGTGACGGCAGAGCTGAGCAGTTGTGACAGTGACCGCTGGGTTTGCAAAGCCTAGAATATTTGTTATTGGGCCCTTTACAGGAAAAAATATTACCAATTCCTGCTATAGAGTACAGAAAACTTTCCTCACTGTGCCCTATCCAAATTTCCAACCTACAAAATCTTTGAGCGTAGTAAGTGCTTGCTTTAAACCAGTATGTTTTGGAGTAATTTGTTATGTAGCCTTAGACAACTGGTACAAAGCTAGGGTAATACCACTAAGACTTTTCATGGAGCCTTATTGTTTTTAAATTATAAATATTCTCATTTAGTATGATTTATTTTAGAAAAAATTTATTTATTTTTAGAAATATTTTATTGTTTATGCTATTACAGTTGCCCCAATTTTTCCCCTTTTGCCCCCCTCTACCCCGCCCTTCCCCCACTTCCACAGTCAGTCTCCACACCACTGTCCATGACCATGGGTCCCTTGCGTATGTTCTTTGACTGACCCTTCTCCTTTCAATCAGTCTCCACCTCCCCCCTGCCCTCTGACAGCTGTCAGTCTGTTCCATGATTCCATGCCTCTGGTTCTATTTTCCTCATTAGTTTATTTTGTTCATTAGATTCCTCTTAAGAGTGAGATCATATAGTATTTGTCTTTCACTGATGGGCTTATTTCATTTGACATACTGGCCTCCAGTTCCCTCCTAACTCATATCTCCTTCAGCTGGCGCCCTGTTTCTTTGCTCCCTTTACTGCAAACTTTTTGAAGGTACATTTGCCATTGTGCTCAGCTCCTTCCAACCAAGTTTTTGGTTTTCATCCTTACCATTCTTCCACAGTGGTTATTGTTCAGGTCATAAAGAATATCTTCCCAGTGAGATGTGTTCAGCTCACTCAGCCTCTCAGAGTTTTGTTTCTGCTTTTTAATCTTGGCCGGCCATTCTCTCCTTTCTTCTATGAGTTTTCAAGGTCGTTTGGCCCCCGTCTCATGTTTTGCCTGATGTGACTTGGCCTGCTGTGCCTATCTCCCTTTGGCTCTTCTCTTCCAGTAGCTTCCAGTTATTCCTGTACTTCTGGATGTGCTCCTGGATCCTCATCTCTTCTTTATCTACTTTAATTATCTGCTCGTTTCCTCGGTGATGTCATCCAGCAGTGTGTCCCCAGACTTCAGTATCTAAGTACTTACTCCACTTTCCAGCAGGTTATCAAATAAACATGAAACATAACGTGGCCCAAATACAGCTAGTGAGTTTTGCTATAAAATCTGCCCTCCCAAAATCTCCGTCATTATCTTAAATGACATCACCATCTAGTCAACTGCTCAGGTAAATACTTTAGTCATCATTGATGTCTCTTACTCTTACACACTTCACATTCAATCCATCCGTAAGTCCCATGGCACTATTTTAAAAATATGTATCCCAACTCTTACCATGTCACCTTTCAGCCACCACCATTTCCCGCCTTTGGCTAGTATCGAACATGGGTTATTTCCTGATGCATGTATCACGTATCTTCATCACCAGGATATAAGCTCCATGCTTGGAACATGAGATATTCTTAATAAATATTTATTGAAAAGCTGATTATATTACAAAAGAATTCAGCTAATTTTTTTATGAGAAAATAAAAATAAATGAATGAAGGTAACGTCCAAAGATGCCGTTAATTCTGGAGGTGGCCCATGGGGTAATTGTGAGGCACTGGTTATGTTTAGCTTCAAAATTAATTCACTTCAAAATTATTATTTAAAATTACAAATGTATCTTATAGCCTTTTTATGCGTACTGTTTTAGAAAATGAAGTAATGCATTCCAGAAACAGGCCAACTAGGGCTGCCGCCAAGTGCAGTCCGCAGCCTGTATTTGAACAGCCCTTCGGCTGAGAAGGGTTTTCCACATTTTGTCAAAGGTTGTTTAAAAAAAGGAATAGGGACAGAGACTGTCTGTGTCATACAAAACCTAAAATATTTACTATTTGGCTTTTTTAAAGAAAATGTTTGCCCCTCATATTAAAATACAGGGTAAGTAGATGCTTTATTTTTACTGGAGTCTATTTTTAAAAGTCTAATATATTATGGCAGTGACTGGATGAAGGGGATGAATAATCAAGCAGCTTGAAGCTCTGAAGACCCGATGAAGACAATTCATAAAAAAATCCATAAATAATAAAAGTGCTTCTCATGGACCCAACCCAGGTCAATTAAATTTAATACCACAGGATATTAAGGAGAGACATAATTGTTGAATATTAAAGATTTGAAAAAAGAAACATTTATGATTCAGTGTTCACTTAGTATAAAATTTATGGCATACATTTTAGAATAATTTTCCATTTCCTATGGGGTTTACATAGTTTTCACTTTTTATTTAGCTTGTACATGCAATTTTATATATTAAGCTTAAATTCTTATTCCGTCTTTCCAAACTGAAGACCAATTAAAATACTAAGCATTAAAATATTAAATTGATTGTATGAGAGGAAAATTGTTAGGTAAAATATTAATGGAAAAAAGATTAAAATGTTTGGGGCTGTATTAAAAATTTACTAGCTATGGACCTCCTTAAATTAACATATCCTGTCCATCAATTTCACCTTTTGCCCCTCCCAACACGCACACCTGGTCTTATCTAAGTTAACCAGGGTCCCTTGCTTTTGTTTGCTATACCCCATCTGAACAGATACATTTAGATTCACAGGACATGAAAGTAAAGCCTGAGGATAAGTATGTTATAAACTGCATTTAAAAGAGAAAAGCTGGGAAAAATTTGCATGGATGATTTCTGCAAATACTTTTATCCCATGAATATCCTGTGTCAGTAGCCAGAGATAATTCAAATAGTTTCATGCATATTAATGTTAACCCAGCATTCCAACACGACCTCCTTGGCTGGCGAAAAGTCTCTCCAGCCCTCTGATGTTTATTTGAACAGTGCAAATTCTCTTAGCTAATGTTAATTCAGGTAAACACTACTGAACCAAGAGTAAACACGAAGCAAACATACCCACTTTACCATAAAAGTGAAAACCATGTGGCTTGATGAATAGCACCTTCCTCTAATATCCAATATATGCAGATAATTTTTTCTCTAATTTTTCACAGAGGTTTTTCTTTTTAAACTAAAAAGTTAGAGGATTGAATAGGGAGTAAAATTTTGGGGAAAAGATCATCTTTAAGAAACAATAACTTCTATCTAGGATGCTTATTATTGTATCATTTAAGTCAGCCCCTGCGGCAACCCAAAGAGAAAGCATTATCTCTGTTACCTGGTGAGAAAACTGAAGCTCAAAGAGGGGAAATTGACCTGCCTGAGGTCGTCCCTTATTTATTAGGGGACAGAGCTGAGACTCGAACTGACGTATATCTGTCAGCACAGCCCATGTTTTCACCCACTACACGATTTAATTTCTATAACAGATTTTGTATTCTGTTCACCAGTCCATGAAAGAGTGTCTACGGGGTGCAAGAAAAAAATTGGATATGATTTGTCACATAAAATAGCTTTCTAAAACCAACTCAGATAAGAGACTTGAGTGGGTTGTATTTGAAGAAAATAAAATGATGGCTTTGTAAGAGTTTATATTTTATGTACATATATATAACTATCACAAATTCCAATCTCTGCTCTCTTACTCTGCTCAGAACCCTGGAACTCTCAAGTGCAATGTATAATACCGATGGCTACTAGAGAGATGAGTTCAGAGTTGCCTTTAACAATAAAATTTGAAAAATGTAAACAAATTTTAAAAGATTTAAGTATCATAAAGTGAAAGAAAATTGCCATAATTTTATCTAGTGCTAATGTGGAAAATTAGCATTGAAAACAGAAATTGCTGAAAACCAGTGTGCACAGTTGTGGTTGGTGAAGGATATGGAGGATGGGTTCAGGGGACAGTGTTGCAAAGGAAGAATATACATTTATGCTACACAAGAAAGGAATTTCCTCTGAAAGTAAATTACATGGCCACTCAAACCACCCAGCCTCAGGTTGTCTTCTTTAGGTGTGGTTTTCAGAATGGAGAGCCTGGACCAACAGGGTCAGCATCCCCTGGGAACCCGTTAGAACGAAAAGTGTTACAGGCACATTAGACTTACTGAATTAGAAACTCTGGGAGTGAAGTCCAGTAATCCTTATTTTAAAAACACTCCAGGTAATTCTGATGCATGATCAAATTTAACAACCACTATACTAGAGGTACAAACTGGGTTCTACATCCCCCATTTCAGACAGAAACTTATAGATTCCTGGTGGCAGTTGAGGCCTGGTAGAGGTTTTCGGGAAGGTAGAAGAAACCCTAAACAGTGCAGCCTTTACTTCATGTTCAGTGTCTCCCTCTGATTTTAACAAAGGATCTCTACTACTATCTGATTCACATATGTAGCAAATATGAATCTCATTGTACACTTGGGTATGCAAGGAATTTATATATCTTTTGTTCATCCCACATCCCACCTGGTTGGCAGGGATTTCAATCAAAGGCAATCTTAGGGCTTCCTCTCCCCACTATTGTATGAGGTCCTTTGATTACATCGTGGGTAAGCATCAAGTCTACAAAGTCTGGAGGTATCAAGTCATATTAGGTTTCCAGCTCACACTGGTTGCCAAAAAGAAATCCATTGTACAGCCCTGGCTAGTGTGCTCAGTGGATTGAGCACAGGCCTGCAAACTGAAAAGTCACCAGTTCGATTCCCTGTCAGGGCACATGACTGGGTTGCAGGCCAGGTCCCCAGTTGGGGGCGTGTGAGAGGCAACCGACTAATGTGTCTCTCACACATCAATGTCTCTCGGCCTCTCTTTCTCCCTCCCTTCCCCTCTCTCTGAAAATAAATAAATAAAATATTTTTTAAAAAAGAAAAGATATCCACTGCACAGTAAGTTCTCACTTAATGTCATCTGTTAATAGGTTCTGTGACTTTAGGAGAAACAACTGTAATGAAATGTAGTTTTACCATGGACTTATTGATATAAACAAAAGTTAAGTTACCTACAGCATCTCATCAATATTATAAGGAAATGGTGTTGAACAAAACAGTGTTATTCAAGGATCTGCCCTAGGGCCATTTAGGTCTTGCAATTCTGTTATTTTGGGGTAAGCATGGGGCCCATCACCATGGCTGAGACTGGAAACCTTGGTTCTAGAGTCTAGTCCCTTGGGGAATAGCACATAGGGATACCTTTTGAGGTATTGTCAGCACCCCTAGGAGATTTCAGGAGGCTGAGAACAAGTTCCACACTTGTGGGACCACAGCTTCCATTCCCTTCCCATTCTGAAGGAATTTCTTTCTCTATGTAGGTACCCTTAAAAACACTCTCTACCAAGGCACCTGGCAGTATTGCCTCAGTGACCCCGAACTTTCAAAGAAAAGCGAAGAGAGGTTGTCTTTAGACACAGCCCCAGAGTTCGAACTTCCAAAAGCCTCGGCATTTATTGGTTCCACGAAAGCACGAGGAAGCGATTGCTGCCTCTCATAGCAGCTGTTTCTGTGAGCTACTCAGTGACACTCCAGCCTGACCAGGGTTCACCCCTGTGTGATCTTTCTCTGGGCCAGCTTCCCAGGCACAGGGTTAGGCTATGTATCCTACCTGAGGTATCTAAAACATTATCGGTAGGCTGTCTCAATAATAGGAGTGACCTTATTTATTGAGCACCTGCTCTCAGACAGTGGCAGACAGTGTACTAGGTGCTTTCTATGGGCTTTCTTGTCTACTTGACCAAAATAACCTTATGAGGTACTTCTACTTTAAGTACTGAAGGAGCTTGCCCGAGATCACATGACTCTTGGGTGGAGGGAAAGGGATCGGGATTCAGCTCCACCTCGGCCTCCTTTCAGTTCCTGACAGAGATTTAGCTCTTTCCCTACACCACATTGCCTCTTGCCCTGCTCTTCTGAGGGCAACCAACCAGTGCAACTCACATCTGGCACCTACTATGTACCTCTTGAGAGTGATCAAAATGACTCATTAATGTTTCGGATAAAACCTCTTCTTAGTGGTGTGTGCTTTCTGGTCTTTCCCAGTGTAATAAGGCAGAATCACATACCGGGGAAAATGAAGAGTATTACCTCCTGGAACTAACTGGAGAAGCTCAATTAACTCCCCTTCCGAAGTGTGAAGAGTGAGGACCATGTATGCCTATGTCCTAATGAACCTGCTGGTCCAGGGGTCCTGACCAAGGAGCTTGTGAATTTTGAAATAACTACTAGAGAGGGCTTAAAAGGGAAAAACAAAGTGGATACAATAAATTCATATTAATAGTAATCTTTATTTAGCATTTATAAGGCTCCGTGCTAAGCACTCCAATGAGCAGAGTGAAGGCCTTCAAGCATGCTATAGAGTTGTTTTCTGCTCTCCAGTTACATCATCTTAAGATAGGGATACTATGATCATCTCCATCGTTATTGTGAGGACTGAGTGAGGAAATGTATGTCAGATGCTCAGGAGTAGACCCAGGACATACATAGCAGACAATAAATGTTAGTTACTATTTCCTCCTCCTCACAGATGAGGAGACATGGTTTATCCACCCTCAACAAAGTCACACAAGATGGCATGGAAAGTTTGAGAGCAGGATTTCAACCTCTCCAATTCTGGGAACCATGTTGTAAAATAAACGCCAGCATACTCCAGCTTCCCTTTATTATCTTTCAAGAGCCAAGGAATAAGGCTTCCCGATCTCTCCCTACCACACCTCCCCAAAAAAGTGCACTTGGCCCTCTTAGACGGGATTACCTTTGTCCACTAAAAAATTTAGAGAGACAATTTATCAGAGAAGGTGGGATGTTTATTATCAAGACTGTTAACAGGAATCAAGATAAACTTTTCTGTGAAAGCCGTTGACACTTTCATTAAGCACCGACCTGCCCACTGAAAAGTGCTTTGATGGATGTGTCCAGTGTGGCTCCTATAGAAGTCACGCAAGTGTCTGCTACAGTCCTGTAATCAGGTAACCTTTGTCCGTGACAAGCCCCAGGCTGGTGAACGTTAAAACACAAACAAAAGGAAATGACTTTTTGATTGACATGGCTGTTTTGTGGATTGGCCCCACTGATAAAAATCAGTCAAAACAAATCCGTTTATGCACCAGCACACACTTAGAAAGATTGTATTTGGAAATTTCAAGGCAGATGTGATCTCTTCGGCTTTTGCTTTTGAATTCCTTGGTGTCGTCTATCTTACGATAATGGAGGATGTTAAGAAAGAGAATTGACTGGAGTTCTCAGTTTTTAATCCAGAAGATCACACTGAGAGTCTGCTAAAAAGCAGTTTTCTGGGCTTCAGGAGCAGAGATTCTGATTTAATAGGTTTAGAATAGAGCCAAAGATTATAAGTATATATATTTTTTAGTTTTTTTAAAGATTTTATTCATTTGTTTTGAGACAGGAAAGGATGGGAGAGAAGCATCAATGCGTGGTTGCCTCTCACATGTCCTCCACTGGAGACCTGGCCAGCAACACAAGCATGTGCACTGACTGGGAAACAAACCAGCGACCCTTTGATTAGAGGCTGATGGTCAATCCACTGAGCCACACCAGCCAGGACTATATTTTATGGTTTTAAAAAATAGTGTCAGAAGTGTCCCTGGGCCTTTGAGAAATCAAGAGATTTAAAAATGATTGATATAATACTTCTACATTAATAAAAATGAATATTTAGAATACGAGTTTCACATATACTATGATATATATAGTCTTAGGTAGAATGTATATTTCTAGGGCCAAGCGCTGGACTTTTTATTTTATATTCCAGTGCCTGGTACATCTAAGAACCCTGAGTGAATGAAGAAGAATGGATAAATGGTTATCTTAGGGTCTTGCCTCATTTTGGTGTCCTTGGTTTGCTTTGCATTTGGCAAATCACTATTAATAAATTGATTTAAAACTTGCATAAATAGTACAAATCAGGGTATCATTGCACTAACTATTTTTTAAATAGACCTCAAATTACAAGGTCCCAACTAGTGATCACCCTGATCTATGAAGCACCTCAGTGGAAGATGACCCATCATCAGTGCCTAGAGATGGCTATCCTGGCCTCACTGTTTAGCTCCACTGCAGTCTCACCCTGCAGCTACCCTCAGATACCAGGTAGCCCCAGACAACAGAATGGCAATTAAGACCCTCACCCTAAACTCTCTCTATGTATTTCCAGAGCTTCTCCTGCAGTCCTCCTACCTGTCCTCTGACCTTCTTCCCTGCACTTCACCTGAACTTCTGGGAGCTCCTGGCTGGCCCTCCTCATGTACCCTCTTGCCCTACACCTTGTAGAGTTACTTAAGTTAACACTGTAGGATAGCCTTCCCATTTAACATTGCTCTTACTCAGCCTCCCCAAAATGAAGCACTTGAAGGCTCTTTCCAAGCCTGGTTCCCTAGGCAGCAGCCAAATGTGGAACAAATTCTGTGTTCTCGGGACAGACTCTTTTCTAGCCTTTATGATGGGCCCGTGATGAAGGAAAGACTGAAGGAGTTAATTCCTGAGGAGCAAACCTAATCTCCTGGCCTTCCTCCTGTTAACTTATACCCAAATGACTTCATATAATTTTAGGGGGTAGGAGTGGAGAGGAGAAGATACCATCCAGCTAGACATGCACAAGGTTTTCTACCCCCTTTCTTTAGTTGTGGCAACGTGATGTAAACATTCATGTCTTATTTTTAAATGTAAATAAACTAAATCTCTCAGAGTGTTTGGATGACTTTCCCCAAATGACACTGTTATTAGGAGGCTGAGGTGAAACTGGATCCCAGACTGATGTGACGGCATATGCTCTCCCCTCTCAAACATGTCCTCCCTGATGGCAACAGGGAATAAACACAGATGCCCGGGAGATGTCAGGTTGATGCGCCAAAGAGGCTCCCTTTCTTAAGTCTTGTTTTTAAGTTCATGTGTATTTTGCATTTCCACATTATATCTGTGTGAAATTAAAGGTAAAAGAAATTATTTTTCTCCTTAAAACTTTAGGTAAGATGACACCCCTGGAAAACGAACCACACGTACCCCTTGGCTTTAATGCCTTGGCAGACTGGGGGTGGGGGGTGTCACTCAGGAGTGCAGCCTGAGTCCAGGGCTGCTGATTTAGTCTTACTATCCCAACCTACAAGTGTCCCAAGTTGGAACTGAAAATTTGAGCCAGTAAGGATCAGGAAAAATAACTCTACCTCAGTATTTCAACCTAAATCCTCACTTTGGTAGACAAGACATCCAATTCCATAGGTCAATTCACCCAGTTATCTTTGAATGTGTCTTGTCTACTATTATTTTTCAGATGTTGTCCCTTAAGTCACTCATTTCAAAGTTCAGTGTAATAAATTCTTTTTAGAGATGGGAATTAAATGGTTGATTTTATTTGATAATAAGAAGAATATACCAAATGCTTTTACTTGCCCATCAGGTCTAAACTTCCTGAAATCAAAGATGGAAAGTGGAAGAGGAAAGGGTTTAGTTTATGAAATGCTCCATAAGATAATAAACCACAACAGGAAAAGCAAATGTTTCTTTTTGCTTGTGAGTTCTCAGGTCTTAATTTCTAAGTAGAACATTATTTTTAAATGAAGGACATGTTTTTTTTTCTGCAATGGTCATGGGGATACAGATACCTTTGAGTCAGTGGTTTCCTTTTCTTTGGATAAATACCCAGAAGTAGAAGTAGAATTGCTGGGTCACATGGTAGTTCTATTTTTAATTTTTTGAGAAACCTCCCTAATAACTTCCATTGGGGCTGTACCCATTTACATTCCCACCAACAGTGCTTCCTTATTTCTCCACATCCTCCCAACACCTTACTATGTCTTGTCTTCTTGATGACAGCCATTCTAACAGGTGTGCGGGGATATCTCATTTCCCTGATGATGAATGATGTTGAGGCATTTTCACGAACCTGTTGGCCATCTGTTTGTCTTCTTTGGAAAAACACTCATATTCTCTGCACATTTTTAAATCTGATTGGTTTGTGGGTTTTCTTAGTTGTTTGTTTTGGGGTGTTTTTTTGTTTTGGGTTTTTTGTTGTTTGTTTGCTGTTGAGTTGTATGGGTTTTTGAAGAGCATATATTTTTATAAAATATATTTTTTAAGTATTTGGTCTTTTCTATTATACTCACTGCTTGGGCTCCATCTTCCTGCACCACAGGCTGAGAATTATCTCTAGGAAAAAAGCCTTAACGAAGATGGGACTCACCTATGGGCCCCCCTCCCCCAACACACACACAAAGATTGTGGCTCTGCTTTGGCTCCCGCTCTATCACTGCAGTTATTTTTGTAAGTTTTCTCCAGGTTTAGTAATTATTTGAAATGGGAGAGTAAGAGTAAGACTACTCATCATGCCTGAAATCGTAAATTTGCTTATGTGGTCTTGGAGCATCACAAGGAAAAACTCAAGTTATTTTTAAGTTACCATTTATTGCTAGACTTTTGCCCAAGAAAAACCTCAGGGGTAACTTTATAAGCATTGCATAGATTTTCTGAGGATTTTTCAATTTAATTAAAATCTTATTTGAGAACATTCAACTGACTTCAATCTTCACAGTGAATAATTATTAGAAAAGGAAGGCCAACAGACCCAAATAAGCCGAGGTGATCATTATTTCTAAAAGCTTCCATGTAATTGAGTTTTTAAAAATTCAGAGTCTATTTTTCTATATAAACAGTTTTGACCTTGGCAAGTTTATTTTACCAAAAGTTAACTTAGATTTAATAAACCACTTTCAGGATATATTATCATAATTTCTTTGGGACCATACTGTCCAGTGTAGCAACTGGAAATTAAGAACATCCATAAAATATTTCTGATCACTACCCTCCAACTAGATTAAATTTCTGGAAAGAAAACCTTCCCATGCCTAATCCATATACCTTTCTACCCACCCAATACCAGAGAAATTATTCCCTTCACCTTAGCGATTTATAGAGAAATCCTTCTCCCTTCTTCGATATCTTCCCTACTCCTAAAAACAATTTGAGGCATCCTGAAGTAAAGAGAGTCATCTAGATATGATACAATAGAAACTACTTCTTAGAAACATCCCTGGTAGAGTATATTTGTAAGGAAATGCAAACATCATTTTAGCAAATGATCCTGGCTTGTTCTGTGGAAGTATTTAGATGAAGAAATTGCTCAGGAATGGGGTAACAGTAGGTTTTCTGTCGTGGTGATGCTGGCAGGACTTAGATGTTTCTAGACCCATAAGCTTTAGGTCCTATATACAGAGTGGGGCAGGAGTTGTTTCATAGTTGTTTGTGTGGAAGATAATACAATAATTAAGAAATAATAATACAGGAATGAATTGTGTTTCACATACTCACAACTGTAAACCTACTTTTGCCCCACTCAGCTGTCCTTTAACTTTAAACGTTCCCCAGTTATGTATGTGCTTGTCATCTGGAAAAGAATCTATTACTTTCCTGTCCCCTGCAGAAAGGCTTTTAGTGCATCTGACATCCATGCTGACATCACATCTGGATGCCATAGTTCAGCTTCACTGATCGTGTTTTGGTGGTAACTCAAATAAGAAAAAAATTAAAAGATTAAAATGCTTTGTGCTGGGTCCTTAGCAAATTAAAGAACCTCCCTGTTGTGCACCTTCTCTCTTTCTTAAAGGAGGCTTGGAGAGGGGGAAGAAACCCATAACAAATGTTTTAGACCTATAACAACTATTTCTATTCTACTAGGAGTAATAACTCCTGTTATTATCAGTAGGGAACATAGGCAATGGAAAATATGCCCACATACTGTTGAGGCAGTATGGGAGGGCTACACAAATGGAAAGTTACCATAAGTTTGCATTATTTAAAATTCCAGGCTTAGGATGCATGCAATGTGGGCCAAACATCCATTTCTGAAGCACGTTTAGCCAGTGTTTTCCACGCCAGCTGGGGACTTGAGGTCCTCTCTGCAGCCATCAGCAGAGGTGCTATTAGTCCAGCCAGTGATGGAATCTTCCTCTTCTTCCTCTCCATGTCTAAGTGTAGAGCAGCAGCTGCTTTGGATTGTTCTGTGAATGGCAAGAGAGCGCCAGAGGTTAATTAGGCAATAAAACATGACTGAGCATGCATCAGCAGTGATTAATCACATCTCAAACTTGTGCTGGGAAACAAGAGGTGAAACTGACGGGCTTGGTGTCCTCAAAGTGAGGCAATACCCACTGAGACTAGAGGTCTGAAATGCCTCCTCATGGCTGCTGGAACGTCCAGACAGCTGCTCTGTGATGGCTATTCGATTCTGTGTATGCTCATGCAGGAAGTGTAAGGTTCATGCTGGGGCTTCTTGTAAGTAGAATGAGTTTGCACATGATGTCACAATGCAACAACTTTTATTATGCTTTTCCTGAACAGTAAGGAGGGGCAGGTATCTATTATTATGCACAATGCACAGAGTTGAAAACTGAGGGAGGGTAAAAGAAAGTAAGTGACTCAACCAAACATCACAAGCCACAACTTGTGATGCAGGAGAAGAAGAAGGAAGAGGAGGGAAGGAGGAAGGGAAGGGGAAAGGGAAGAGGAAAGAGAAGGAGAAAGAGAAAAAAAGTAAATGAAAAGATGATGAATTTGCATGGGGCAGGGTTTCACCTAGGTAGCAACATGGACCTTCAAGTTAGAATTTAGAAAACATTCAAGACAGAGCCAAAGAATTGAAAGTTTATTTGGAAAGTAATGGAAATCCTTGAACACAATTTAATAAGGAAAGTGACATAGCAATGTTTAAAGGGGATTAGTCTTATGGCAAAGAACAAGATTGGCGGAGAAAGATTACTACCCAAATAATAACAAAAACTGGCAGGCAATACTCTGAGCAGCTGTATTTGAAACCTCCCACTATGGACTTTACATATACCACTTCGAAGGAAGCTAAAAAAGAAGTGACATTATTAGCGCTGCTATATGAGTAAAAAAATCATTGTCATAGTTACAAGTGACCCTGCAAAGCCTTTCTAAGTAGCAAAGCCTGGGCTCAAAGCCTCATCTACAGCCTTCCTGGGGTCATGGTCTCATCTCCATGCTGTATTCTTAGGAAGAGGCAGTGAAGTTGGCCTTGAGTAGCAACCATTGTAAGTCAAGACGTGATCATCCTCACCATCTGTCTGGACTACTAGTGCAGGAATTTCCTGCTACTATTTGTTTTTACCCCCTGTGTTAGCTATTTACTGCCACATAAGAAACCATCCCAACTTTTAGCTGCTTCAAATGACTAAAACTACCTCACTCAGTTTCTGAGAGTCAGGTGGTTGAGAGCCTTCAGGCTGGCTTGTTCTGGCTTTGAGTTGTCAGGGTGTGGACAGGGGCTGTAATGACCTGACGGTTTCTGTGGGGCTGGAGCATTTGCTCCCAACTGGGTTGCCTCCCAGTTTCTTGCCCGAGGCCCTAGTCTCTCACAACACTGCAGCTGGGTTCCTCCAGAGCAAATGATTAAAGAGAGTGTGGGGGCGCCACATTGTCTTCTGTGATCCAGCCTTAGAAGTTATACCCTGTCACAGTATCGTGTCCTATTCATAAGGAGTGAGTCACTAAGTCCATCCCACACTCTAGGGAAGGAGGATTAAGCTCCATTCTCTGAAGCAAGGAATATCAAAGAATTTGTAGACTTTAAAACCACTGCACTCCCTTCTTTAATAGATTCTGCATAGACAGTACAATCTTTTATAAGCAAATCTGTTTATATCTCTCTTCTTAACATTTCAATCATGTTTCATGGATTTGAAGACAAAAACCCAACTTCTTTGGGTCCTACTTGGTGTGGCCTGTGCCCCCTACCCTCTCCAATATGAGGCTCATGGATTAGAACCATTCTAGGTTGTGAAGTGCCTTTTGCAAGAGGAAGAAGCATCTGAGTGAAAATTGGAAATCATCCACTGCTACTCATTTGTTGTCAAACCCTTTGCACTCACAGGGACCGAGACGCCTGCATTTCACAGCATCCATTCACAGAGAATTGCAGAGGAGAGACAAAAATAGTTTGTTAGAAAATGAGTTCAGTCCCAGCAGCACAGCTCTGAGCCTAGACAGAAGACAAACAAAGCTACTGCTCAGAACAAAAGCAAGTTCAATATTTCTCTCATTATAGTTTCTCTTGCTTGAGCCCCTTAAAACCTCTTCCTTTGCATCCAGGCTGGAAAGCTTCTAGTGCCTCTCTAATTGGGTGCTTGCAGTTCATCTTATTTTTCATTAAAAAAAAAATAAGTTCAGCAGTACTATAGCCTCAGGGGTCCACATGGAACATGTTTATAGAGAAAATTTTTTGTGTTCATTAGCATCACACAAAGTCCATTATAACAAAAGCCTCTGAAATTCTCCTGGACCTCAGCAAGCCTTGGTTCCAAATGTGCACCCCTGCTGTCACAGTCACAAGTCATTGTTAGTGACAGAGCCTACAAGGCCCTTTCACTCAGCCCAGGTTATTTGAGTCAGGGAACTTTTAAGGGGACAGCCCTCCAAAAAGTCACAGCCATTCATTTTGGGTTGAGTCTGTAGACATTCCAGTAAGACATTCCTTCGAAGTAAAACATTATGAAGTACCTACTAACCTACTATATGTCCAGCAAGCTAGGTGATGTAGACATGCTGATGTGGGCAGATGTTCTCTTAGTGAGAATCACTTACAAATCACTTACGAGATAGATGTAAGTTTCTGTTTTATAGATGAAGTCACTGAGACACAAAGAAATTAATGGCTTGCCCCAGGTCCTATAAGGAAAAGGAGGAGTCAAAATTCAATATGAATCCAGATCTAGCTAATCTCAGAGCCTCTCTTCCTCCTACCAAAATGTATAGCCTCTTAATATAAGTGACAGTTTGCACCAAAGTCACTTTTAGTGTCTCATCCCAAACTAGGCAGGTAGACTGGTGCCATGAAGGCACCGGGCCAGCAGACCTGGGTTTGAGTTCAGTGCATGCACTGGGCCACACTGGGTTACCCACTGGGCTGGTTGCTTCATCACAGATGACGTTGGCTGTCCAGCCAGAGGAAGACTTTGAGCACAAGTTACACATCGGGCAACCGATATGTCAAGAACTAAGAAGAAATAATGTTCCACAAGGGTAAGCACAGCAGGAAGAAAACCAAATTAATTTCTGTGCTGCCAGAGGAAACAAAGACATTTCAGCAATTGATACCAAATGCTGACTGTTATGAGACAAGCACAAGGGCAAGTGACTTTAAGTGAAACCTGACCAGACTGATGAGCATAAGTCTTCCAGTAATTGCCTACTAATAGCGGCTGCCGGAAAGGCACCCGGATGTTTGTAAGGACTCACAATTTCATCCAGCCCAAGCATTTCACAGCACATGAAAAGAAGGGACAGATTTTGTGACTATATTACATATACACACATATATTACATATTGTATATATGTACACATATTACATATTGAAATATGTATTACATATATATTACATGTGAGGAGGAGGAAAAGACTAAGAAGCATATGTAAATCAGCCACTTTAAGAAATGGTAGTTATATATGTCATATATGTGCATATAATGTATTATATATGTATATGTGACATACATATATGTAAATTATATTATACCTATATGTGTATATATGTTACATATATATAACTACCATTTCTTAAAGGTGGCTTCTAAATATAAAGATTTACATATGCTTCTTAGTCTTTTCCTCCTCCTCACAGAACAGGTACATATTAAATGCTGAAGCAAGAAAATAATGAAATGCAATAAGCAAAGGATGCAACAGGTTTGCTCTATTCTGTTTCCCAGGGCAAACTGAAGCGCATTTTGCTAAGACAAGGAGAAGTGTAAAATGAGATAGAAATGGGTGTCTGATTAAACAAAATTCACCAAAAATTTGGTAAGATTTGGTAAGATATAAACCCATTCCTCAAATATTTCTTCCTAAATTGAGGTTTTATTTTTCACACTGTTTCTATGTAAATCAAATAAAATAAGTTTTTGAGTTAGTCATTATTGTAAATCACCCACCTATAATTAAAATAACTGGTACAGAGTTACTGCGTCAAAATAAACTCTTCTTTCATACTCAATATACTAGTCGTATGTTAGGAAACCATCTACAAATGACCTGCAGCCTATTCTGAGACACAAGACCCTGGAGGCAGTGAGTGCAGAGCAAGCAGCAAGCTCCGATTAGCACAGGTGTTATTTCAGGGTGTCTAAATCCATTAAGTGTGTTCCAAAGGTGGGTTTGCCTTAGGAAAAACCCAAAACATTTTGTGATTTCAAATCAAATTGGCTGTGACCCAACGGCCAAATGCCACCCCCTTTACCTGTTTTTATAAATACGGCATTATTGCCACACAATAACATCCATTTACACAATAACATCCATTTATTTATGTGCTTTTAAGCTATAAGAGCAGAGTTGAGTAATTTTGGGAGAGACCTGAAGTGCCGAACATATTTACCATCTAGTACTGCACAGAGAAAGTTTGTCCACTCTTGCTCTAAACTTCGACCAATGCTCCTCCAAATCCTATTACATAAACCCAGGCAAATCAATAGTGCTCACTAAGATCCTATTTTTGGGTAAGCTGGCATACTCCCTTCCTGCGGAGCCATCTCAGACAGAATCTTCCCCAGAAACACCCACCAACATGCTGGAAATAATGGGGCTGGCTGCTTGCACAAACCAGGTTCGGGGTCATGGCCAACACAGAGTCTTTCAAGAAGCAAATAGGGGGGATTCCTGGCCTCTCTCCCATGGCTCTTTTCTCAGTGTTTTGGGTGATGCGGGACATAAAACGCCCAGATCATGCTATGACAGAGCTGGCATTCTGCTTGGATAAAATAGACTTACAAGAAACTAATGCCCACAGGATTTAAATTTTGGAATTAGCCTCAACAACCTACTCAAACTTTCAAGCCCCTTAAGCTTAAAGAGAGAGGCGGAAAGCCGTTAATTTTTCTGGGTTGATGGGGATTCTTTGCTTACAGTTATATTATGGTAGTCCTACTTAAATTCCTTTGATACTGTAGGTTATTAATAAAAATATACAAAATACATAAACAACTAAATGTATGTAATATCATGAGAACATACAAACATATTTGTGCTAGTCTATCAACAAAGATCCTGGAACTGGCTCCCAGGTCAAAAACCCAGGCTTTCCATGACAAAAACCCAGGCATGTCGAGGTCAATAGGGTAATCACTAGGCACATTTCTGCCCAAGTGCACTGAACTCATCAGTGGTGACAATCTTAAAATGATTTGCTTTTGAATGATATCTTCATTTCTAGGAAATTGCTTTATGCCTAAGCAGGATATGACCAATACTTTATTTGATACTTGTCATTGTGCTATGAATACATTTCTCTATTTTGATTGCACATTTATGAGAAGATAAGAGTTCTTGTTAGTTTTCTCAGAAAAAAGAAACAGGCGTTTAAAACTTGGCAAGCTTTCTAGCAGCAAGTATTCTACAAGGGTTCGTGACATTTCCATGAAGCTGTCTGTAACACATCACCTAATGACCTCTTTGACACTATCTACACCAAAACATCCCAAAGGCAGACAGAGGTGACGGCTCTGGAGTCTAATTAACCTGAAAGTGTCAAGTTTTCAAATTCACTCCAGCCTGAGGATTCTAGGGAATTTCATATGTATATTAATTCAACAAATATTTATTAATTTGAAGGCAATATGTAGGATACAAAAATGAGTAAGAACAGGTTTTTGCCTCCAAGCATCCCAGAATCTATCTGTGTCATTAGACAGTGCTAGTTTGAGTTGTAAGATGGAAAATCCCAACAAAAATTATTCAGGGTTTTTCTGTGGGAAATCACATCTAGCCTTTCAGAGAATCATTCCCTAAGTGGAAAGGATTTTGTTAGAAGAAAAGAGATTGTATACTGTTTGGAAATGGTTGTAATTTTTTAAAACTGTCTTTCTGTTTTACTGTCTTTAAAGTTTCACACAATAAATTTCTTATTGATATCAAGCAATTCAGCCTATTTCAGTCATGGGAATGTAAATTACAGCAATAGGGAATATTGTCAAAAATATTGCAGTGACTGTGTGTGGTGCTGGGTGGGTACTGGAAATATCGGGGAACACTTTGTAAATATACAATTGTCTAACCACTATGGTGTGCACTTGAAACCAATACAAAATAATATTGAAATTAAATTGCAATTAGAAAGTAAAAATTTAAAAATGCAAAAATTAGCCTGTTTAATGTGAGTTTAAAACTATTTTTAAAAATATGGAACTACTAATAACCTTTAGTAATTGTGAAAGATCAAAGCTTTTAAAACGGTTATGTTGTGTTCATTGTGTTATTTAAAGATAAAAAGGGAAAAGCAAAAATCGATAGCTCCTAAATATTAATACAATAAGATCCTAGAACAGAGAAAGGTCATATGTGAAATACTAGGGAAATCTGAATGAAGTCTATTTTAATTAGTAGTATTGTACCAATGTTAGTTTCTTTATTTTGATAAATGAAGCATGATTATGTAAAATGTTGACATTAGGGGAAATTGGGTGGCAGAATATATGGAAACTGTTCTCTGCCATTTTTGCAACTCTTCTGTAAATCCAAAATGACTTAAAACAAAACTACTAAAGAATATTGCATATCCCAAGTCATCATAGATACGAGAGAAGTCAAACAGGAGCATGGGAAGTTGGCCAGATAGTAAGGCATTATCAGGATCTACTTCTTCCTAAGTAAGAGCATTGGGAACACAGGCTTCAGTGGCTCACTCGCTGTGAAATGTACCTCTCCACTTGTGATTTAGAGAAAAAGAACATCATTCTCTGTGAAAGCAGAACTAGAGGGACCATTAGGTTTATTCCAGTGTTTCTCTCTTTTTCTTTTTTTTTTATATACGAATGTTCATAGCAGCACTTTTTAAAACTTTTTGATCATTATTGTATTTTTTATTTTTCCTTGGATATATCCCTCATGGCCAGCGTAGCAGTGTACTCCAGGGAGTGTGAAAGTTTTCCGGAAGTGACGTACCTACAGATTGAAACTGTCTTCTCAGTTTCAGGTTTAACTTTAAAAAATCACATAATACTTTTCCAAAAGTATTTTACCTATTTAACTGCTTTCCCAAAGTTCTTATAAAAATGATGCTCAGAAACAAACAAAAAAAGAACTGATGCTCTTACTACTTAAGAAATATTCGCTGATTATACCATGCTGATTCAAGGGTATCATTTAATCTTTGGCACAACACTGCAATTTGGTGAGAGGTGGTGGGGAGGAGGGGGAGGAACGGAGTTCAGTTTGAGAAGGATAGAGCTCCTGGTCGAACACCTTTGATGCAATTTGCTCAAGTTCTCTGTCACCTGAGTAAAGGCCAACACCTACTCCTTCTGGGTGTGCCTGTGGAGCTTGGGCGCGTGGAGCACCGCTCTCACTTAGCCCGCCACAGAATCCTGCAGTCCGGGAAGCTTTGGTCCCAGAGAGCTCTTGAGGAAATTTTTCTTTCCATGCTCCCTGCCTTTGTTGTTTGTTTTTTCCTCCCCTGTCTTGTCCCCTATCAAATTCAGTCAATTGAGCAAGCTATGGGTCTGGCGAGCATTTTCAGATGCCTTTTCTTTCAGCCTGTTACCCTGATAAAGCCGTCAGAATGGAATCTGAAACACTGAAGGAGAATGTGGGTCCTCCAGGGTCCCGCTTCTGTCTGGTCTTTAAAGTACAAGGTGAAGTTCATCCAGTCAGATGACTTTGGGTAGTAAAGATCAGTGTGCAGCTCTGATTTGAAACATCTCACTGCTCGATTCCACTTAAATAATTAAAGGAAGGCCTGTTTGAATTACTTAAGTAACTCCCAGTTTATAGATTGATTGGCTTAATTCCTTGACCTGACATTTATTACTCATTTACATTTCCATGTACACTAATGTAAATTGTAATTAGTTTGATGAACTGAAAATCATAAATATTAAATTGCATATCCATGTTCTAAAAACTGGAACAGGAAATCCAACACCCTGTGTTTCTAGTATATGGCTCGTTTTGTAGCCATAGCTCCAAAAGCATGGTTTTTTTTCTTTCTTTCCCATTAGGGAGGCAATGAGAAAAAACAAAAACAAACAAAACAAAAAAACCTAAGAATTTTAAACAACTCTACCAGTTTCTGAATAATTCTACAGTGACACCATATCTGATCTCAGATTTCAAGCTTCCAAGAAACTTTCAGTAGGAGCATGTTAATAAAAGTCATGAAAGAGGTTTTGGCAATGTGACACTGTGACATTTTAGAATTGTCATTTATCTCCTAGATTGTCACAATGTAAGAGAGTTTCCTCTATTTTTCCACTAATGACCTTTAGAATGCATTTCTAAACATCATTTAGAAACTGGAAAATGTGTTTTCCAAGTTTATAATTTATCCATTTTCATGGGTTGTAAGTTTAAACCAGAATTGTCTTTTGTACACAGTATTGTTCTAATCCTAGCACGTAGTTGAAAGAAAATTGCTAGATTTACCTATCCCCAGTATTCACGGAATATTAATGCATTGAAATGTTCTTCTCTACATTTCTCTTGAGTTCTTAGAAAAGCAATGTGAATTTTAATCAGATCATATCATATAGGAGACATAAGAATTTTTCAACACTTTATGATACATGGTAGAGTATATTCTATTCCATAGAAAAGGTAACAGAGTACCTTCTGAAATCTGAAAATGGGAAAAAATATCCCGGCAACAGAATATTGACTCTAAACCATAGAAATCAACACTGATTTTGTAGTCTATGTATCTCTTCTCTCCTTTGCCACCTAAATATTCTTAATTGTATTAGTCAAGGTTCTCCAGAAAACACAGACTATTATTCATAAACATGGGGGAGTGGGGGAGAAAGACAGAGAATATGAGTAAGGAAGTGACTCACATGATAGAATCTGAGAAGTCCCAAGAGCTGCAGCTGGCAAGCTGGAGACCTGAGATCCAATGAGCCAGGGGAGCTGAAGGCAGACGTCCCATCTCAAACAAAGACAGAGAACTCGAATTCTCCTTTATTCTGGTTTTTGTTCTATTCAGACTTTCAACAGATT
This sequence comes from Trachops cirrhosus, assembly GCA_028533065.1. Taxonomy (NCBI): domain Eukaryota; kingdom Metazoa; phylum Chordata; class Mammalia; order Chiroptera; family Phyllostomidae; genus Trachops; species Trachops cirrhosus. The sequence goes on from CM052549.1 coordinate 27,184,151, forward strand.
GGGTGAAGGCACCCACACGAGCAAGGGCAATCTCCTTTACTCTGTCTGGGGATACGAAAGTTAATCTCATCCGCCCCAGCTGGTGTGGCTCAGTGGATTGAGTGCTGAATTGCGAAGTAAAGGGTTGCGTATTTGATTTCCAGTCTAAGGCACATGCCTGGGTTGCAGGCCAGGTCCCCGATGGGGGCATGGGAGAGGCGACCACACATGGATGTTTCTCTCCCTTTCTTTCTCCCACCCTTCCCCTCTGTCTGAAAATAAATAAATAAATAAAATCTTAAAAAAAACCCAAAAAACGAAAAAAGTTAGTCTCATCCAAAAACATGCTCACAGACAGACCCAGAATAATGTTTAACCAAATATCTGGATATTCCATTGCCTAGTCAGTGTTGACATAAAATCAACCAGCATGCCAATCAACCCATGATAGGATGTGGATCATCAGAGAGCTTCCCAGCTAGCTTGGTATTTCAGCCTAAGAAGAGTTCTATTAGGAGACAATTGATGAGTCAAACAGTAGCATCTGTAATTCCTATTGTGTAGCATACTTTCCTTCTTTTATTCTCTGATTTCTTGAAAAACACTTCCTTTATTTTATATGTTTTGGATGGGATATCAGTTATGCTTCAGTCGTAGTTACTCCCAGTTGTCCACTTCTCTGGACACACTGAGTAGAATAAAAGATAAACACACGGTGCCAGCAGGGCCAATGAGAGTCTTGCTTGGGATTGATATACAGCTGGAGGGAAGAGTGCTGCTTTCCTTCTATGGCTGTCACACTAGGATGGTGTGAAATTGTGATTGCAAGGGGCCATCTACTCTGGCCATGTGGAGGGAGCTGTCTGTAATAAAAAGTAAAGAGGCCATCATGCAGAAGAGAGATAAACAGAAACATGACGTGGATGGTAAGAGGGGCCATTAAAGAAAAGATTTGGAACTCTACATCCAGTAGTACCTGAAGGCATCATTCCTGGACTTTCTGGTTCAGTGAGCTAATACATTTTGTTGTTCATAAGTTCATCTGAACTGAAACTAAGAGAGCTTTAACTAACACAAACTATGTTCCTATGTTAAATAAACATTCTTTCTATTGATGATTCTACTTATATACTGAAGAGTATCTGTTATATAGGTAGATTGTCCTTATTGACCATGTGTACAGCTTTAAGGAAGGATCATTTACAACCATGTGGAAGGTTAGGATTCTTGACCTTGAAGCTGAACTTGTGTTGGAAAACAGTGGGCTGGTAATGTTATAGCCAGATGACCTTTTTGAGAACAAGTCAATAAGGTTGTAGGAAGGATAAGTCCAAAACTAACACTGCCAGAACGGCAGACATTTAAAAGTCTTAAGCCAATTGATACTACATTCAAACTACAAGAAGAATGACACAGGATCATTCCACACCAAGCAGCAATTCTAAAATATAAAATGCTAACTAAACTTCCAGTAGTCCTTCCATACAAGAAATCTAAAAGAACAACTCAGATCCTCTGCAAAGTGTAATGAAAGATAAAATGCAAAATATGATCAGGGCAAATAAAACCTAGATCACTGTTTAAACCTCCTACAAAATTAGACTTCCACCAACCTATAAGAAATCAGCCAGCCTCTTATTTCATAGGTGTACACTACATGAGGGCTGAGGCTGCATGCTTAGTAAGCGAAGCTGTTATGATGGTTCTTTTGTTAATTAAGAAACAAAGGGAGCTCCAAAAGGCATCTGGGTCCCAAGGTTAGGTCATTGCCTCTTGCCCCCTACCCCATGTACCCTGCATCAGAGTATGGCCTTCCATTAAACTGCACCTTCCTCAATGTCCTAATATAACATCACACAACACAGCATCCTGTGAATGGGGGATGGGTTGGATGGTACTTGTCAGAAATTTAATAGAAATACAAACCAGAAAAAATATAGAAATAGCTGTTTAATATGAGGTGGAAAAGTCATACTTTATTCTGTCATTGTATAAAAATGGAAAAATATTATTAAGTTAGAAATTAAAAGTAAAGAAAAATGAGGAACCTCACTTCATGAAATGACCAGTCTCTCATTACAGATTGTGTAATGATCTCACCCTTTTCAGGTTATTTCTTGTCTCTTCCCAGAAGGCCCCTGCATAGCCATACCAAAGAAGTCAGAGCTTGTCCACCCTCTAGCCAATCCTAGTTAGTGTTATATACTGACATAAAAAGAGACATTATTAAATATCAGATTTATGCCCCAAAATATTTTTTCTGTGACTTACATATTTTCTTGGACCCTCTGGATCCACAGGATAACTAACCCAAACATCCTCAGTCATGTCTTTCAAAGGGGCCTGGAGAAATGAGCACAATAATCCCGCCCTCTGCATGTTCATTACAGCCCAGCCCCCATATACGGATAGATGCCATGTGGACCAACTGCGTTTTCTGAGCAGCTGTTAATGCACAGTACAGAGCTATGTCATTCATGCATTCCAGTGGGTCCCTCAGCAAAACCACAGTCCCCTACCAACTCATGTTATCTACCAGAGGACGATTTTCAAGGGATGCTTCCGTAGGGATTCTTTAGGAGACATTCTTTCTGAAAACAGGAAGGGTTAGCTCCAAAAGACTTTGTCCTCCATTTTGCAGGCTTCGAAATTTTTGTGTGAAAATAATCCATCCAGATTTAACGTTCTCAGCATTTATTCATGTTTGTGGATTTCCTCCCAAATCCCACACACATTCCTCACATCCTGCTTTCCTTGAAAAGTAGAGAGTAGAGCATTCCTGGTCTACTCAGTGAGGAGCTTAAAGGAATAATTTTTTCATGGTTCCCATAAACTTTGCCTTCAAGTGGGTCTTGCAGACTCTGCCCTCGACCCCAGTCTTTTTGACCTGCAGTCCAATCAGATCCAGGTTCTTCGTGCCCTCCTCTCACACAGCCGGCTGCCCAACCCCTGACCCCTCCATGTCTGGCTCCTCTTTCTCTTGCCTTGTAGTTTCCAATTCTTCCTAATGCTGTGTGTTCTGATCATTTGCCAGCTCATCATGCTCATTTAAATTCTAATCCTCTCCAAAATGAAACTAATGAGCATGTTCACGTCAAATGTCTTAAATCAATAGCTACTTCAGACACCCAAAGGGATAAAAGTAGAATCCTAAGGGAAGAAAGCATACACATAGAAACACTGTTACAAACAGCAATGCAAAAGTCAAAAGGTCGACCCTTTCCTATTCAAACATCTCATTTTCCCAATATAGTGAACTTAATTTGTTTTGCTTCAAAATGTGCTAGAGCTTTTACCACAGTAGAATTTACTTCTAAAGCATTAAAGTTAATATTACCAAACATCATAAATCATGCTTCATAGTTTATATACATTATATTATTTAATATTTATAACTAGTAAGTAGAGCCCAGACAAATATTTATTTATTCAACAAAATGTGCATTGGAAACTTCTGATGTGCCAGGAGAAGGGACAGTGATAAAAAGACCAACAATTTGGGATGCTCTATGGGAAATGGATTACAGGGTGCAAGAGGAGCTATGAGAAGAATAAATGGAATGCTGTGTGGTATACACAGGTGTGACATGATTGTGGCGTGGACTAGAGTGACATTGGTAGTGGCTGTGGAGGAAGAGAGAAAAGGCAGATCTGAGAGTTACTTAGGGTGCACAATCAACAGTCTATGTTGCTGAACTGGATTTTGGGTTGGGCAGGACATAATTTCAAAGTGTAAGCTGTTAAGGAACTC
>CM052549.1:27188380-27263172 GCA_028533065.1 Trachops cirrhosus
CAGGTTATGCACCCTAACAGACCATCTTATATTTCCTTTCAAGCCATGCTTTTTACAAGGAGGAAAAAGTATAGGTAAGGGATTTGGAATTCAGGAAAGATTTTAATCAGATAAAAGCTGCAGTTCTGCAATTTCCCTAACATCCTTTCATTCATTGACTGGTGATTTTCCATCTGGGTCCTGTGTCCTGTGTCCTGGGTGATTTTCTTTTTCTGTGTTCTGAGCACAGGATGTCTCTCCCTGGGACATGATGGCTCAGATACCATCTTGATTGCTTATGGTCTCTTCTGGAGCACAAAGGTTGACTTGCTTGTGGTCTCCTGGAGTCAGGGTGGGCCGTACCTTCAGTTCTGAAACAGTAGCGTTTTACGTGCATTAACTACTAAGCTTATTAACTATTACCTAAAACTAAAATTTTCCAATTCTTGAGTTCCCCCATCAGGACGAGGCAGACAAGGAACATACCCCTAAAATTTACACGCCAGTAGGGGAAAACAATAGACCATAAAAAATAAAACAACAAATTTTAGTTGCAGTTGTTTTACATGCTTTAAAATGTTAAAAAAAATAGTAGTGCTGTGTTAATACAGGGTCCAAGTGGGGAACCTGACGATATGAGGAAATCAGAAAGTGATTTTCAACTGGCACTCTGAAGGATGAGGTATTAGTTTTTCATTGCTGCTGTAACAAATCACACAAGTGTAGTGGGTTAAACAGCATAAACATTTTCCTACAGTTCTATAGGACAGAATTCTGACATGGATCTCACTGGATGAAATCAAGGCATTAGCAGAGTCTCACGGTCCCCAAAGATCATAGAGGAAGGGGACTGCTGCTCTGACTGACTCTCCTCTACCATCTCCCTCTTCGGTTTTTAAGGACCCTCTGATTACATTGGGCCCACCTGGATAATCCAAGCTAATGGAGGTCAGCTGATTAGCAACTGTAATTCTATCTGCAACTTAATGAACCCTCAGCATGGGTGCATTCACAGGTTCTGGAGATCAAGAGACTGACATTATTAATGAATGGCATTCTGTTTACTACAGATGACAGACATTTAGCATAGTTAAAATTAGGGAAAGAAATTCTATAAATAGGTGTGGTTTCATAAACAACATATATGAAGGCCTAGGAAATGACAGGAGCATAATATTTAAAAAGATGAACATTCATAAGATATATAAATTTCTACTCACTATGTTTTCCACCTAAAACTAATATAATATTGTACATCAGCTGTGATTGAAGAATAAATTATTTTTTTAAGGTGAAAAAATTTCAGTGTGACCTAAGTAAGAAAGTGAGAGAAGTGGAGAATGGTGATTAGAAGGTAGGGTCTTCAGAAAAATACATTTGAAGTAATTAAGACTATAATTTTGGCAGAAGAGATAAACAAAAACAAAAAAAAATCACCAGAAATATGCTAAAATCACATTAAAGCAAATATACTCCAAAACTTTATCCACACAGTATGCAGACATATCTAACTCTCAATTTTAAAGTGAATATTTTGCTTTGTAATGATGGTTACTCAGGTTTCCTAGATTTCTGCCAGAAATATCAAAGAAGAAAGGTCATTAGTCTTGAAATCTATGTAAGAGAGAGCTTTTAGTAGAAGGAAGTTTCCACATTGTCTTTCTTATCCAGGCAAACCCTTTTTTCTTTCTTTTTTTTTTTTTACTGGAGATGTGTAATTTGATGATATTTAAGGCATATAATTTGTTTAAATCCATGTGTCTTTGCTGTTACTGAATAAATATGAATGCCCTTTCCATAAAATTCAGTCTCAAAAATAAAGATTTTATGAACACTATATAAAAAATAATTTTAAAGTATTAAAAAGTGGTTTCACTTTCACAAAAAAGCATTTCTATTACATTTTACTTTTTCTTAATATTCTCCATCTACATTTGTGTCCGTCATCCTCTTTACATGAATGCATAGCAGTTTCAAATAAAATAAACTTTAGTTCTTTGTTTAGCTGGAAAAGAATTATTCATTTTTATTTTTTCACTTGATTCATTTGAATTTACTGATTCTATTAGTGACATACAAAAAATATTGCTTAATTTTTTCTAAAGATGGTTGAGTTTCGATTATGTTTTAGGTGCAGGTAAGTGGGATGAGCTCCAGAAGGAGACAGCCACAGACCGTAGATCCCTGGTAGTCTCCGAGCAGGCTGCCTAAGGTCAGACAGGGTCAACATCTGACATCACCACAGGCAGATCCAGAAAGAAAAAACAGTGGTAAATACTAGAGGCTAACAAGACGAAATCCACGGTGGTCTTCTCCATGATTTGTGATATTTTATTTTCTGCATAGCTTTTTAACATTTATTTCTTGTCTATCAAGTTTGCACATATTAAGTCACTAGATTCTATACTATAGCTTATTTATCTCCTTTCTTATAGTAGTCTTAATCTCTTTTACACCCTTATTAATACTTGTTCATTCACTGTTGATAGTGGGATTGTGGCTGGGGGAGGGTTATTTGTGCAGGTGTGGGTTTTTCCCCAGGCTTTGTGCTTTTGTTTTGGCAGCACCTGCACAACAGCATACAAGACGTGTTGGGTGGAGTGACCCTCAGTCAACCAGCTGGGGGGAAGGACCCACCAAAGAACTACTCAACAACAATCAAAACCCAGTTACATCCAGAGAGCCAACATAAATGTCATAAAGGGCATCCGAAGAGCATCAAGTTCAGGAGATCAAGGAGACAGCACCACTGAATCTCACAGTTCTCCTACCATAGAAGCTTACATCACAAAGTCAGGGAGTCAAAACAGATCAATTTAAGAAGCAGAAAAAAACAAGAAGAATCTCACAAATAATGGGAAGACAAAGAAACAACCCCCAATCAAAAGGAAAGGAGGTATCCTCAGAAAGAGTGCTGAATGAAATAGATGCAAGTCAACTATCAGATACTGAGTTCAAAACAATGGTTATAAGGAAGCTCAATGAGCTCACAGAGAATTAGCAGAAACTACAGGGAAATGACAATGAACTCACTAAAAACTATATCATCATGAAAAAAGACATAGAAACTATCAACAAGAGCCAAGAGGAAATGAAAAATATAATTTCTGAATTGAAGAACACAGTAGAAGGAATCAAAAGCAGACTAGATGAGGCAGATGACTGAATCAGCGAGCTGGAGGACAAAGTAGAAAAAACTCCCAAAAAGGGCAAGAACAGGAAAAGAGACTCAGGAAGAATGAACAGATGTTAAGGGAAATGCAGGACAACATGAAACATAATAATATCCCTATAATAGGGATACCAGAAGGAGAAGAAGAGGAGCAAGGGAGAGAAAACCTGTTTGAAAAAGGAATGATGGAAAACTTCCCTAATCTGATGAGACAAAAAGTCACACAAATCCAGGAAACACAGAGAGTCCCAATCAAGAGGAACCCAAAGAGCCCACTCCAAGACACATTATAATTAAAATGGCAATATTCAAAGACAAAGAGAGAATCTTAAAGACAGCAAGGGAAGAAACAGGAAGTAACATACAAGGAAGCCCTGATAAGGCTAGCAGCTGACTTCTCAATGGAAACGCTCCAGGCCAGAAAGAAATGGCAAGAAATATTCCAAGTAATGAAAAGCAAAGGCCTGCAAGCGAGACTACTCTACCCAGCAAGGCTGTCAATTAAAATGGAGGTTGAAATAAGGAGTTTCCCAGATAAAAGAAGTCTAAAAGAATATACCTCCTCCAAACCAGCTCTGCAAGGGATGTTAAAGGGTCTGCTTTAAGAAGAGGAAGAAAAAGAGTGAGAGAGAGAGGAATAGGTATGAAGGAAGTAAAATGGCAATGAATAAGTACCTATCAGCAATAACCTTAAATGTAAATGGATTAACTGCTCCAAACAAAAGATATAGGGTAGCTGAATGGATAAGAAAATATGACGCACACATATGCTGCCTACAAGAGACCCACCTCAGAACAAAAGACTACACAGACTGAAAGTAAAGGGTTGGAAAAAAATATTCCAAGCAAATAGACAAGAAAAAAAAGCCAGGTAGCAATACTTATATCAGACAAAATAGACTTTTAAATGAAGGCCATAAAAAGAGACCCAGAAGGACACTTTATAATATTCAAGGGAAGAATATTCAAGGGAATCCATCAAGAAGACAGAAACATTATAAACATATATGTACCCAACATAGGAGCACCCAAATAAGTAAGGCAAACTTGTTTTTATCTATTTGACATGATAATTATTCTTAAAGGATAGTTTATCATTGTCAGCAAACATTACTTGGAAATTCCAATGTAGGAGTATTTTTCGTCTGTTAGATAAAATGTCCTGAGAGACACCCAGGCAGCTTCTGAGCATCTGAGTATTCCATTCTGCTCTTGGGAACACCCTAGAAGGCACTGCTGTCCATGTCCGAGTCCAGTTCTCTGTTCTAGAACAGGGGTTCCGAGGCAGCCTGAAAGTCGGCCATTACTTGCAGCGTTATCCAAGTAGGTCCACATTCCATGTCCAATTTTGGAAGAAAAAGATGATTGTGGCTTTAAACAAAGAATTATCTGATTTTGAAAACCATAAGATTCTTAGGGCAGTGAAACTATTCATATGATACTACAGTGGTAGACACACATCATTACACGTTTGTCCAAACCCATAGAACATACAATGCCAAGAGTGAACCCCAACGTAAATTATAGGCTTTGGGGGACAATGATGTGTCACTGTAGGTTCAGAGGTATAAGTATGAAAGCAAAAATGCCATCAAGACTGATAATCAGTGCTCGCTTCGGCAGCACATATACTAAAATTGGAACGATACAGAGAAGATTAGCATGGCCCCTGCTCAAGGAAGATTGATAATCACTGTTCATGTTTTGGTAAACATCTTTCCAGATTCCTTTCCACCCCTTTATAAACACACATGTGTGCACACACAGTGCACATATATATAAAATTAATGTGTAATTTACATATGAATAAAAATTTTAATAAATAATACTAAAATACATTATAAATATAATTTTATGATACTAGCACAATTTACATAATGACAAATCTCACTGATGTTATTTTTCTTTGGAATTTTTTAAAATGACGAAGTGAACATTATGGCACTTACATTCTTTTACATTCATTTTCTCCTTGGGAAAGTGTCAGGGTATTTTTTTTTTTTGGCCTCAAAAGTATCAATATATAATCATTTGAAATTTTGATACATATTGCCAAACTGTCCTACAGGTTTTATTGGTTTACATTTCAATCAATAGTACGCTTCTCTCATCAGTCAGCCCCAGACAATTCCATTAAAAAATTTTTTTGCTAATCTCTTAGGCTATTTATCAGACCCCATTGTTAATATGTGATATCAACAATTGTCTGAACATCAGTAATTAGTTTGAACATTATTGTTAACTTAATACCTTCTTTAAAGAATTGCTTTTATCCTAATACTTATTGAAATATTTCTCTTTTAACTTTTGAATTTTGACCTTATTTCACATCATAATAATTTCTATTTTTTGGTAATGTATATTTTCAGTTTAATGTGCATTATCTAGTGTAGCCTAAATTTTCGTAAACTAGACCCCTACATTTATAATGGCTCAATTTAATGAAGTGGCTTTGGAGCTCAGATGCCTTTGATCTTATGACACTACTGTCTTGTTCCTGCCTTATTGCCAAATATATCCAGGTGGGAAGACAGCATGGAGGAAGCATACTTGCCTTTTACAAGGTCTGTTCAGAAAGTATCCAGCCATATAATATGAAAAACAGAGACATTTATTGAAGAAGATACAAGATGCAAGAGACATTGTACATAGGACAATGACGTCTCAGTCCCCATCAAAGTAGGCACCTTGGGACCTCACACAGTACTCCCAATCGCCATCAGTACCCTGTCTTATTTTTGAGACAGATGTGAAATCAACGATCTGAAATCTCTTCCCTTTCAAAGGTGATTTTAGTTTTTGGGAAAGCCAGGAGTTGCAGGGTGCCAAATCTGGGCTGTAGTGGGGCTAAGTCACCTGGATGATTTGATGTTTTGACAAAAACTCTACAGAAGATGTGATGGATGAGCTGACATGTTGTCAGTGATGAAGCTGCCAGTTGCCAACATTTGTGGCCTTCTGAATCATCCAACAGTTTCCGAGGAGGAATATTCAGGCTTAACGCAAAATTGGAAGCAGTTTTGTTCCAGGGATGTCAAACTCAATTTCACTGGGGGCTACATCAGCCTGGTGGTTGCTTTCAAAGGGCCGAATGTAATTTTAGGACTGTGTAAATGTAACTACTCCTTAACAATTAAGTGAGAGCCGAGTAGAAACAAGGTGCTGGGCCAGATAAAACAAGGTGGAGGGCTGGATTCGGCCCGTGGGCCTTGTGTTTGCCACCTCTATTTACTCATTTTTAATGCGACAGCCACATAGTACACATGCTCACTCCACTGCATCTACCACCCCCACTGACTAGTGAAGTTGTCTCTGTTCACGCATGCACATTCCAGTCTACTCTCCTTGGCTGCCAGGTTACGTGGATGTTGTGCAAACCATTCTCATAATAATGGCTGGACTTTTTCTGTACAGACCTTCATATAATCCTTGGCCCAGAAGTTAGCATGTGTTACTTTCACTTATATTTCATTGGCTACACCTGGGGGCAAATGGGATAGGGAAATGTAGTCCCTGGCTGGGGGGTTATTACTTCCTATCTGAAAGTGGATACTATAGAAAGGATGAGCAAAATCTAGCAGACAGATACAATTTCTGATATAACTTGTTTGAGATGTTTTGGCAAGCAGAGGTTTTCAAATTTTATTCTTTTTCTTTGCAAACTATTTTCTGACCACTGCCTGGGGACATGGAAGATAAACAGAACATGATAGTCTAGGACTTCTGTTGCATTGGGCCAGGGAGACAGAAATTGGAATTCAGAGCCTCCAAGACAACCAGGGCTTAAAGGATCAAGTTTCTAGAATAAAGGGACCTGAAGAGAAGTGAGCCCAACCTTCTGCACAGAATCTCTCCTCAATGCATTTACTGATCCCCACCCTTTAAAAGCGTGATGAGTGGCTCTGAGGAACCATCCTGAAAGCAGTTCTAAAAGGCTAAACTTTAAAGCAGAAAGCACAGTGATGAGATGGGGCCAGGGAGAATTTTTAGTTCACCAAGGAGAAATGGCCCAGGAGGAAGGAGAGCCTGCAGGGACTGTGTTCTAGGACTAAGGTCGATACAACAGTGCAACTGAGTATAACTGCCTACCAAAATAAAATTAAATTTCTTGGGGGACAAAAAGCTGGCAATTCCACTGAAAAGCTCTCTGTAACTGTTTATGTTTTGTGATAAACCAGTTACAGGAACCCCAAAATGATTCAATATTTCTCTTTTCTGCCTTCATCTTTTGGTTTTCCTTGGAACACTGAATGCTGGCTTACTGCCTTGGATTAATAGGTTACTTTTAATTAATCAATTTTTCCCACAGATGTGAGTAGCTTGTACTACCATGACTTAAGCAGTCTATGTGGCATAACTGCTATGTTAGAAAAATGTTTTTCTTTCCTTCTTTCTTTCTTTTTACCTTTTGTGGCCATGGAGATCCAACAATCCTGGAATAGGTGGTGGTTCATGTTTCACTTGGCTTTGGTTAGATATTGGAATTTTTACAAATGAAAAATTCTTTTTTTTTAAAGATTTTATTTCTTTATCTTCAGAGGGGAAGGGAAGGAGAGAGGGAGAGAGATATCAATGTATGGTTGCTTCCTGTGCATTCCCTGCTGGGAACTGGCCTGCAACCCAGGCATGTGCCCTGACTGGGAATCAAACCGTGATCTCTTGGTTCACAGGCCTGCACTTAATCCACTAAGCTACACCAGCCAGGGCCTGAAAAATTCTTTATTGTCATTTAAAAACCAATTGTAGAACATGCAATTGGTTTGGGTGTTTGATATGAAAATACAGTCCTATCCCTTTATTTAACGTGGCTGTACAACCGGCAGCAAAAGTACATCCTGCTTCTCAGCTCTACATGCTTCAGATTTGCTCTCGGTCAGTAACACTGAATGTGCTCATTTCCTTGTATGAAATCACATCATTAATTTTTAAAGCTGTATTTTTGTTATTCTCTGTAAATATCTTCCTTTTAAATTTTTTAGGAAAAACCTAAGAGGGGAAAAACCACAGAAGGATATTTGTTATGCTTCTAACAAATAAGAAGGAAATAAGCTTGTCTTGTAGAAGGTGTTTTTGAAGGAAAAATTAATTTCTATTTATATTTTAGTAAATATACTTTATTTCTCAAACAAAATGGGTTTTTAAAAAATATAATGGGAGATTCTGGAAGTGAAGGGTATAGCAAAAAGAGCAGAAGAGACTCTCTGTCTTTCGATCGCCAATCTATTGTACAATATTTTAGCTTGAGTGCAGCCCATTACAGTTAAATCGTGTGTGTACGTGCAATGCATGTACCAAAAAGTAAGGGTCCCATTCAAAATTTAGGCTCACCAGTGGCATCAAAGCAAGTTCCTTGGTCTAAAATGTAAATGCTGATACAAGGATGTAAGGAAAACCAATGGAATGAGTAGAGAGCTTATTAAAAGGCCACAGGTATAGAGGTCCTTTCTATGAGGAGGAACTAGGGGAAAGGAGACAGAGACAGTGTTTTCAATAGTAATGATAATGGAAAAATTGGATATTCACACAGAAAAAAACTACAACTTAATTCCTATCTTGTACAACACACAAAACTAATGAAAGTATAGACATAAATGTAAATGATAAAACACAACTAATTTATGAGATCTGTTCAGAAGGTATCCAGCCATTTAATATGAAAAATAGATACATTTACTGAAGAAGATACAAGGTACAAGAAACATTGTACATAGGACAATGATACCTCAGTCCCCATCAAAGTAGGCACCTTGGGACCTCACAGTTTTCCCAATCACCATCAGCTGTCCCATTGTATTTTCCTGAATCAAACTGATAGTCAGAAATCTCTTCCCCTTCGAAGGTGATTTTAGTTTTGGGAAAAGCCAGGAGTTGCAGGGCACCAAATCTGGGCTGTAGTGGGGCTAAGTCACCTGGGTGATTTGATGTTTCACCAAAGGACTCTGCACAAAACCTAGTGCATGAGCTGGCATGTTGTTGTGATGAAGCTGCCAATCACCAGTTGCGCATAGCTATAGCCTTCTAAATCATCTGAACAGTTTCCACACGGGAATGTTCAAGCTTAATGCAAAATTGGATGCAGATTGATTGTTTTACCCACTCGGTCATTTTGAATGCGAGGGCTACACAGAACACATCCTTCCTCACTCAATGGCTTCTCCCACCCCCACTGACTAGTACAGGGAAGTTGTCATTGTTCACACATACACATTCCAGTCCACTCTCTTTGGCTGCCACGTTACATGGATGCCACACAAACTGTTCTTGTTATATTTAACAATGGCTGAATTTTTCCAGACATACCTTGTAAAGTGCTGCAAAGATTCAAATGTCTGCTATTGTTCCACATTTGGTGTATCTCCATCAAATTGTAGAGAATTCATTAAATGGGATTAAATTGTAATCAGAAAAGATCAGAGTTCTGGAGTGTTTGAGGGGAATAGCCCTAAAAGCAAGGAAGTTGAAGAAGCCCCAGCGAGATTTGAGGTGTTTGAAACTTATCACAATACTGTTCATTTGGGAATGGAAAGAAAGGGGCAAATCCATATGACATGTCAGGAAGGTTTGACAGGTGGTTTGATATTATGGGCAAAGTGAGAAAAATTCACAATGACCCAGAGGCTTTGAGCCTTAATAATATCACTAACAAGGATAGAAAGTCAGGAAGACAAGCTGTTTGAGAGAGACGATTACTGAGTTTGAAATGATGTTAGCATATCCAAAGAGAAATGCCCAAAAGAATGGTAGAAGTAACTTACTGGAAATGAAGAAAGAGGCCAGGACTATAATGATGGATTAGGACGTCATCTGCAGATAAATGACATATGGCTACTCACTATCTGTCCCAATTCTCTCTTATCCAATTCTCTTTTCAGTCAGTTACAAATGTGGTGTCATCTGCATAAGCAAATCACTACGCTGACTTTGAAATGGAGAGAAAAGGACAAGTGCTGATGTTAGCAGAGATTGACTTCTGCTGAGGGCTGCCTGGGAGTAACTCTTAAGTCACACTCCACATTGAGAAAATTTGAACTGACCCTGTCTTAAGACCTTCCAGATAAAGAGATGTTTCAATAGGCTTGACAAGCCACTCTAGAATTTCACTAACAGCAGAATCCGTCAGGTACTTTCTTCCATCAGTTAAGTTAACCTTCACCCAGTAAGACATTAGTGAGGTATGATGTCATACCTGAAGATCAAATCTACTTCAGTTGAGCTAAGAGAGGACACCAGTCACCTTGTGTGGAAGAAAATCCTCTACATAACTCTTCTTTTTCTATTCTCTGCAGAACAGTGATAAGGCACCAGAGAAAAATATTCAGGCCCATGGGTGATGGATGTCATTTTCCACCATTCCTCTAATTGATGGCACCTGTGTGCAAAAAAAAGGTTATCATTTAATGGAATAAATCTAGATTTCAGAGGAGTGTATCAGCATGAATGAATGTTTACTTAACTCATTATCATTTAAAAACATTTTTTCAAAGTTTTCTAATGGAGCTAAAAAAGTTTACAGTAGCCTAGGATTAGGCATCCATGCTAGGTGCTCAGAAGTGCCACGTTAACACCTGGATAAAGTTTGGGAGCCTGGGGCTACAGTGGCAAACTCTCTGTCCCCTTCTCCTATGAGATCAAGTTTATAATTCTTTCTGTAAGAATTCTTCTTTCCACGTAACTCCTTGCTAATAGTCACTGATTAAACTACATATTTGATCTTGGAGCTCTATTTAAGAGAATTTTAGAGGGGGAAAAAGTACCTAGGGAAAAGAAGAAATCAAATTTGTAATGTGTCCCATCTAGCAAAAACAGTTTTTGTAAGTGGGTAAAAATAAATCAAAGATGATATTTACTTTAAAACTGTCAGGTATAAATTACAGCCATTTTTACTCCAGAGATGCTCTTCCTATGGAGAAGGAAAAACAAAACTTGCTATGAAAGAATTTAAAATTAATAAAATGCTCTATTTCATTAAAATGTTGGGCTGTGATTTGATTTCAGAATCCCTGTCAATAATCAATGGGCCACTAAAGAGATACGAGGGGGATGTGAACCGTGTCTCTGGGAAGTCACAACTTCGGACTCACCCTCCACTACAGGGAGGGTCAGAGCACTCAGTGTGCTTCGAAGAAGACCATCTTTATCGTTGGCTCCTAACAGAAGATGGTCTTCAAACCCCAGTGAAGAAAACTCAGTGAAATACAACAAACAGGTGTGAAGTCATGGATCCAAACTCGCCTGAGTTATTAACACAAATCTTTGTCCTTACTAACACACCCTAACTTTTATGGCCAGTTTGTGACAGTGATGAAGCCCTCAGTGATGTGACTGAACACCATAGCCTTTACTTTTCTAAGTTATGCCATGAAACTCGTGTATGGCTCAGAGCAGAGACCAGGCACTTTTAGGCAAGTTCTCTGACCGTACACATGCTTCAAGGTACCGACAACTATTCTCCCCTAGTCCTGCAACCACTTCTTAGAGAATCTGCTCTGTCCAGAGTTCTAGAATCCCTGTCACTGAGCATCAACTGATTGGACCCACTAGCCACAGACCCCTTACTCATATTTGACCAATCAGATTTTTTCTTCCAGGAGATTGCCATAGGGATCAAACTGGAGGATCAGAGAAACATGGAGCTACAGCTTTTATTTTGGGACAGTTATGGGAATCTGGTCTTCAGGCAGAAGAATGAAATAAATGACATCATCCTAATTTGAGACTGGCACCAGGAGCAATAAATGACTATTTGGATTTTTAGCTCACAAGCTCAATATAAACCAGCTTTGCCTGTCTTGTGTTATATTTTTGATACATTTTATTTTTTCTTTTACCTGTATTTTATCTGTATATCTCCCTGCCATGTAAAGAAAGTAGTTTATAAAGAGGACAAGTACATACGTAATCTAAATAGTCTGTTTTGGTAAATTTAATATTTGACTTTTAAAAAGTTGCATTCATGTGAAAACAAAAAGCCTTCCTTAAATAAGATGACTCTTCTGAAATGTTTTGATTATAGAACATGTGTACTTTTTACAAAAGAAGAGACTGTCACAGATTGGCAGAAAAAAAAGGAAGCTTTGCTATCATATTTCTTACTGATCCTTTTGTGTTTTTTTGCAATAATCGTCCCTGATGCAATCTTCATTTAATTCCATTGATTTTAGAGAAGGGTGGCTTATTTTTATGAAGACTGTTTTTCTCTCAAAACGCTATTGGATTAAGCTTATTTCCCAAGTTAATAACTTTTATTAAAAGTTGTTTTCAAGTGGATTTTACAAAAACAACCCGAAGGCAGAGATTTATCTGCCACGGCTATAGTCAATGTTTATATTGGGAAACTATGAGGGAAATGATCAGAGATTGCATTTTCAGAAATCTCTAGCATGGAGAAAGTATTCCACTAGCACTCAGAGCAACCAAACCGCAAAAACACCCAGTGCGTTTTGAGCATTTTACTGTATATCATATTGAAGAAACAAAAAGAAAACGTTATTTTCAACAAAAACCGTTATTTCATTACTCCTCATGATAATCCTGTGAAATAAAATGAAATTCTAGGACCAGCTTTGATTTCACTACCACCCTGACCGGCCAACAAGCTTTTAAAATCTTAGTAAATTGGATCATTGCCGTGTGTAAGAGTATTTCAATACCCCTGTGTAAGTTAAAAAGGTCAAAGGAGTTTACGGGTCCTTAGGGCCTCTTAACAAATAGTACCACGGCTCTTTCTAGAAATACAAGCAGTCCAGTAACCGGGAAGTTTACGGGTGACCCGACACGAATCGCTCAGAGTTTTCTTTCCCTCTGTGGTCTCGGATTTCCTACGTGAGCGATCAGAAACTTGGAACGAGTTTTCTTCGACTTGCCCTGAACTGACTTTGGAGGTGAGAGGAAGTGAGAGGCGGAATCAAGAAAAGCCAACCATCCTCTCAGGGTCTAGGAAGGTTGAACTCCGGGACCGACACGCTAAGACCAAACCCTAGCGAGGGCGCGAGCCCAGCAGCTAAGACCCAGAATCGCAGCCCCGGGTACTCCAGCCCCTCTTCCAGAAGCCCAGAGCCCGCGCACACCACGCCCATGCCCTACGCCCAGCATCCGGTGTGAACTACATTGCCCAGAATGCCATTCAAACAGCCTCGCAGGGCGCCAATGAGCGTCTGGGTGACGCCATCAGCCCGCGCGATGTTTAGACTCCACTGATGTCGTGGCGCTTTAGGGGAAGAAGTTGTTTCGCCGGGCCCTCGTCCTGAAGTTGTGGTGCGCGTGACCCCTGGCTCCTTCCTACCTACCCCTCCGCCCGCCTTTCCCTCCTTCTTCTTGCAGGATGAGGCGTGCAGGCCTGGGTAAGGAGAGGGCTGAAGTTCGAAGTTCGGGGGCCCTGGAACTGGCGGTGCTGGGCGCCAGGACGCGGGGTCTCTGTCACTAGAAACAGCCAGAGAACCGGATGTGTGGAGGGGTGTTTGGAGGCGGTGCCAAGTGGAAACACTTTATTTGTCCCAGATCCTAGGGGTTTCCTTAAGTTTGGTTCAGTCCCAAGTTTGGAGGGTGGATTTAGAGACAGTAGTGGAGGACTTGGGGGTGGAGTATGTGCAGGTGCCAACTCAGCAGTCAAGTCTTTAGTGTTAATTCTCTCACCGAGCATAATTATGGAAGCTGCTTACTCCCCAAAGCCCGGCTTCGGTTTCTTCTTCTCTGCCGGCCCTGGATGTTAGTTTCTTCAGAGGTGAAATTTGAAGTGTTGCATGCCAGGCACACTAATAGTAGTAGTAGCAGTAGCAGTAGTATGGTCACAATGAGTTACAAAGGTAAATATACGTGTCACTAATATTAAAGTCCGTGATATGTAACATCAGGGTCAGAGGCCGCTTTACCCAGAACATTTCTTATCTGAGCCTTATTCCACTGTTAGTTAAGGTAGTAGAATGTGGTAATGCTTAGCGACTTAGCAGTCGCCACCTTTTGTCTTAGAAAGCTTGTTCACCAACCAGCAGGAATAAAGCACAAGGACTTGTAGTGGGCCATTACAATGCACAGCTATTAAAACAGCATTTTCTGATTCTGAAGTTCTCTATTAGGAGGCAGTTTAAAAAGAAGAAAGGAAAGAATAGAACCCTGCTAAATGAGCATACAGTGTACCTGAGAAAATTGTATGAAATATTTAGAAAAAGATGTTACTTTTTTCAGTTATGATAAGAGAGAAAAAGAAAAAACATCTTTTTCAAAAGTCTCAGGCTTATTTAAAGTTAGTGAAAGTTGCCAGTACCTCTAGAATTGTACATTGATTAATAAATTGTAGTATAAGAAACAGCTTTTGAAAAATGCAGTTTTTATGAATCTTCAGATCACAGAAGGAAAGTTGACCAGGTAAATTGTACAGAAAAAATAACTAATTTTGAGCAAGTTTAGTTTTATATACCTAAATGTTTTTCCTTTGTATCATTACTAATGACAAAAAAACATTTATTGTGTACTTGAGTAAGCTCTAGGTATACAGTCGTTTGTGGCCCTGTTTGTGCTCCCCAAAGCTTCCAGTCTAGTTGAGGAGTAGGAACACGTTCAAAGATAAGTTGTAATGCAAGGTGGCAGTCCTACAGCCAAATGCCAGATAAGTTCTACAGATAGTGAATGTTTAGGGAATTCAGGGATGGAGTGCTGTGTACTTTGTGGAGACATAGGAACTTGAACTAGAACTTGAAGATAGAGGGTGGGGGAGATAAAGTTCCAGCTGGAAGGATGAACTGCCCGCCCTCCCCCCCAAAAAGTTTTAGGAGTAGAATTATGAATGATGCATTGACGGTATTACAATCAAGCCAGTGTGATTGAAGTAGGAGATGTGGAACCAGAACTACCAGGTTGTGGAGATCTTTGACTGCCAGGCCAAGGAGTTTGGATTTTATCCATAGGCCCTTTGCACCCTTTGAATATCTTGTTCAGCAGTGTGTCATGATAAATTGCAGGAAAAGAAACTGAAAAGAACCTGACAAGTGGTAATTCTCAGCCCTCATTGTACATTCGAATTACCTGGAGAGCTTTTAAGGCACTGCAGCCTGGACCCCTGCCTCCCAAGCTCAGACTGATTAAATTAGAATCTCTGGATAGAGCCTTTTTCTTTTAAGCTCCCCTGCAGTTGAGAGGAAGGGTGTTGACCTAGGTGTCCATTGCTATCATTTATACTGGTATGATGTGAAGCGGGCTGCTTGTTTTTGTTTTGTTTTTTAAGATTTTATTTATTTTAGAGAGAGGGGAAGGGAGGGAGAACGAGAGGGAGAGAAACATCAGTGTGTGGTTGCCTCTCACGTGGCCGCCACTGGGGACCTGGCCTGTAACCCAGGCATGTGCTCTGACTGGGAATAGAACTGGTGACCCTTTGTTTTGCAGCCCGCGCTCAATCCACTGAGCTACACCAGCCAGGGCGTTTTTTGTTTTAAGTATCAGTGTGTACTGACCTGGAATTTTAGACTTGGGATAAGTAGTGAATGTGATGGCTATTCATGTGGAGAGGCTGTCACCCTTCACGTGAACCCCTAAATGATGTGGTTCAGCTATTGATAGAAACTACCCAAAAGAAGTAGCATGCATCTAATGGACAAAGACTGAGGATGGTGACTTTGCCACTCACTGGCTTTCCTACAGCTTTCATAGCAGTGATTCAGACAAAAAAGGGAGCTAAGTTGGGAACAGCAACTCCTAGAATTTCATTTTATTTTTTCTTTTTTATTGGGGGTGGTTGATAGTGTGAGGGAAGTCTAAAACTCTTTAACAGAAGAAATGTGCATTGAAAGATTCCTGGGTGATAAATGAGAATTTTGCTTTTTAATAAATGGAACCATGTAGAACTTTAAAATTAAAATTAAGGTAAGCAAAAGAACAAAACAAAGGAAATAAAGCGAATAGCTACTAATTTAGAAATAAATTCCTTGGTGAAGTTGTCAAGGGATTAAATTCAGCCAGTCAATAATTATTCATTGGGCAAATGTACATTCAGAACCTTAGTGATAAAAGAAGACATAACTCTTTTCTTTAAGGACTTTGATCCTTACTAGAGTGTGTACAGAGTATCATTAGTTGACGGAATGAGAATGCATCTTTAAATGATCACTTTAATTGAGTGGGGAGACACCATGCTTCGTCATGAAATGTTATTCACTTTCGTGATATCACTTTGGAGACTTTATGTGTCCGCACTTGAGGGAAATTTGGGGAAATGCAACTCTTTCTCCTCTGGGACATTCTTTAACATTTTGTTGTCTGAGTGTGGCTTTCTTTTTGTGTGTGTGTGTGGTGGTGGAGATTGTGTGTCTGCTGCATATAAAATACTCATTAGGTACAGGGGACACAGAATTATGAGGTACTGTGTCTGCCCTCAAAGAAGCTTATAATTCCATTCTTGACAAAGGCAAGCACAGTCAAAGTCAGATAACAGTGAATTGAGATTCTGCTCATTAATTCATTTATAACTTACTGTATGTGTATGTACACATATGCAGGTGTGTGCAGACATTTGTGGGGGACACATGGCCAAGAGTGAACATTTAGTTTCTGCCCTTAGAGCGCAGCCTGGAGTATGGTGTTAGTGTTAGATACAGCCAGAGCTGTAAGAATTCAAAAGAGGGAGTTTTGCTTTTTAGAGAAAATGAGCTCTGGCTGTGCCTTGAAAGAGTGTTCTATTCACACCTCAACCATCCTTCAACTACCAGTGCTGACAGCCACCTCCTGTCCCTCCATCTGTTGCCCTCACTGCCACTCCACTGACCCTTTGAGTTTCCCAGACCTCTGGTTTCTAGATCACCCCTTTCCCCAAAGTCTCAGACCGCTATTGAAACTACCTGAAGCCCATTCAGTCTGGACCCCATAATCCATATCTTCAACCACTCTTTTGGTAAGCAGTCTCAACCTCTTGGGGCTCTGTGCATCTGCAGCCCAACACTTTAACTTCCAACTGTTGAGCAGTCAGCCATTCTGCTTCTCATGGGCAGTTCGGGCTGATGAGCTCTCGCATACACCTGAGAAGGTTGAAACCACTCCTGTATATTGCTTCAGCTGGGATTGTTTCACCCCCCTAAGGACTTGTAAGTCAGTTTCCTCCTTTCTCTTTATTGTTTTCTCCAGTCTTCAGAGACAACCTTTTCTTTTGGTATCAATTATTTTTTAAATGTGGTTAAATAACACCCTGAACTATAGTTCCTCTCTCATTCCCCCAACACATTTATCTAAGTATTCACTGTGCAAAGCTCACTCCACCTGTTTGATTGCCTAATAAATATCAAGTACTCTATTAGGCAGTGGTAGGGACCACATTCCTATGTTCTCAATTCTGTTCCTTAGAAGATGAGCTCCAAAAAGTAGCACCTAGAAAGTACAATGGATCTGACACATGGTTCCTTAAATATTTGTTGAAGAATGAATGATCCCCTGTATTCGTAAGTTATTCCAGCTCTCTTCTATGTAAGGAAAGATGCCAATGAAGGACCTCCCTCTGCTGTGAGCTCCCTCCTGCTATATTATCCTCTCCCCCCTTTCTCTTCATAGCCAGGCTTCGTCAGTGGGGAGTCAGTGTCACAACTTTTAGATCTTTTTCAAAGTGTGTAGTTCTATTGAGCAGTAAGTATGTCCTGAATATCCTTAGGCATCAGTGCTTATTTTAGTGCGCTGTGGGCAGTCAGTTAGCAATCAGGAAATGTGTACTCAATTGAAGTCTTTGCTTAAGAGAGGGCATTGAAGGAATTGTTCTGCTCTTTATTTGGTTTATTAATTTTAAAAATTCCCCTGAAATGTGAATGTTATAGACATACGTGGTCTGCAACGCCCTCCAGGGGTCTTTTTATGTTCTTTTCTATCAAGGTTTCAAAAGTGGCTTTTTTTTTTTGGCTACAACTGTGCTTGTGGCCGATCCTTGCAGGTGAAGGAGCACCTCCTGGCAACTATGGCTATGCTAATAGTGGGTATAGTGCCTGTGAAGAAGAAAATGACAAGCTCACTGAAAGTCTGAGGCACAAAGTAACTGCTATAAAATCTGTAAGTATATGACATATTAAGTACTTGAAATTTGTGTGTTTATATGCATATATATTATATACTTAGAAACTGCATATTTTTATTGCCATCATAGAAGGAATTCATTTACCCAATAGTGTAGTTCAGTTAGATACACTCGAAATTTAGATATGATTTGAGTAGAAATTTTGAAAATGTGGCCAAGCAAAACGTATGGTACATTTGTTTATTTTTTATAAACTTCAGCCCTTTCCAGAGGTGGAATCTAAAACGCCGTGTGCTGTCTATAGTCCTGTCTCTGAGCTGTCCGTCTTCCACTCCCAGGCAGTCTCCTGACCCTGTCCTCTTGTCTCCTAAGCTGCAAATCTTAGTCTCTCACGTTTCTTTACCTCACATCAATCACCAAATCTTACATTTCTTTCTTTCTACTGTTTCTATTTTTGCTTTTCTATTTCTAATACTGTCCCCTGGTTTGCTATTTGGAAAGCCTCTTAACCTCTCTGTTCCCATTTTTTTACACATTCTGGTCTGAGCTACATAGGTCACCACAGTCATCTTTTTAGAGGATTAGTTTGTTTGTTTTTTAAATCTTCACCCATGGATTTGAATGAGAGAGAGAAACATCGATTGGTTGTCTCCAGTACATGGCCCAACCAGGGACCAAACCTGCAGCCTAGGTATGTGCCCTGACTGGGGATCAAACCCGCAATCTTTTGGTATGCTGGATGACGCTTTAATGAACTGAGCCACCCGGCCAGCGCAAGAGTATTTTCGAAATTGCATCCTACACTCAGAAGACTTAACAGTCCTCCCATAATGTAAGAAATAAAGTTCACACTCTGTAGTTTGATCGAATAGGTCTGTTAAAGATTGTCCACAGCTTTCAGACGTCATCTCCTGCACTTTCAGAATGTGTTTGTGCTTTCTGCCAAATTAGAGTGCTCTCTCTGTCCTGTGTAGGCTGTCACTTCCTGCCCCTGCGTCTTTGATTGTGCCCTCCCTTTGCCTTAGGTGTTCTCACCTCGGCACAAGGGCTGGAGTCTTGCGCATCTGCAAGGCTCCACTTCCTTGCACCCCTTCCATCCTCCAAGCTTTACCTGATTACCACATCAAAAGTAACTTTCTTTACGCATATAAGACCATTTGTACCACTTCTGTAGCACTCATTGTATAGTGATCTCCATTGGAATTATTTGTATGTAAAAGAAATTTACCAGAAAGTAGGGTTTTCTGTTGTACTTATTTTTATATTCTACACAGTTCTTAGTATAATTATCAGTTGTATTGAATTAAATGTATTAAAGGGAAAAAATGGTTTTAACAGTGTATGTGATTGATTCTGCATTACAATAAAAATGCTATACATTTACAGAGCATATAACACAGTTCATATTGCCAAAACTTAATTGGTATTTCACTAGTCTTGGAAAATAGAATTGTATTCAGCCTGGAGACTTACATTCTACAATGAGTATTGTTTTCAAAGTCATACTAGATGAAAAGGAGTTGATCTATGAACTGAGCAATATTGTATAATGTTAATAATTCACAAAATATAACATTTAGTGGAACTAAGAATGAAATGATTTTTTAAAAACCTCTAATGTTGATAATATAAGCGCCTTGTTAAAAGAAAGGTTTTTTCCCCTTGGAAATTTCTTTCTGTGGCAGTAATGTAGAAAATAGTTAAGTGATTTGGGCAATTGAGCTTTATAATTGCTTTATTATCTCATATTATGATGTGTAGAATTCTAGTGTGGTTTCATGTCAATAATATCCCCACATACTTTTCACACAAAATAAGCTGAGAACAATATT
Source organism: Trachops cirrhosus (assembly GCA_028533065.1). Taxonomy (NCBI): domain Eukaryota; kingdom Metazoa; phylum Chordata; class Mammalia; order Chiroptera; family Phyllostomidae; genus Trachops; species Trachops cirrhosus. The sequence goes on from CM052549.1 coordinate 27,208,341, forward strand.
TGCAATGGTTTGCCAAGGTTTTTAGTAATTGTGATTGTATTTATTCAAGTATCTTGGAAGGGAAGGCTTTGATGAATTTGTCATATAAGGTATTTAGTAGGTTTTGGTTTGAATAGCAAACATAATTATAGATTTCTTTAGGCTCATCCTCACTTATGCATAACTTTAGAATGTTGATAACATGTAAAAATTTTTTTTCAATTTGTTATATTTTAAAGAAAAATATCTTTAGAATCTAAAGAAATAATCTAGGCATATAGTCAAAGTAATATCACATTTCAGTAGGAGAATATTAAATACTTATATCTGAATTTGAATTGATAACATAGGTACTTGTATAAATCTTTAAAAATATAAAGAAGGAAATATACATCTAAATGCCGTTATGTGCATAATATAAAGAAAGATGTGCTCTGACCGGTGTGGCTCAGTTGTTTGGGCATTTTCCACAGAGTGAAAGGTCACGGTTCAATTCCTGATTGGGAGCCGTGCCTGGGTTGTGGATGTGGTCGCTGGCCGGAGTTCCTACTAGAGGCAACTGATGGATGTTTCCTTCTGCTTCTCCCTCCTTTACCCTCTCTCTAAAAATAAATAAAATATTTTTAAAAAGAAAGATAAAAGCACGCAAAGATAGGAGAATCAGAGAGAAGTATGTACCAAAATTAAAAAATGGAGTTGGATATTAAGATGAAATCCAAATGAAGAGTAGGGAAACAGTATTCTTGATGGGGAAGGAGTAGAACAACTAAATATATTTTCTATTAATTTCAGTGAAAATGTATCAGAAGAAGAGCATATTTTTTATTTCTAGAATACAATTTTATTTGAGAAAATATATATATTTAAAATGGCATTGTATTTGTTTTATAACACTTTATATGAGTAGTAATATATATGCTTTGTTCTTTATAGCTTTCCATTGAAATAGGCCATGAAGTTAAAAGTCAGAATAAATTCTTAGCTGAAATGGTAAGTGGGATTTTAACTGTAAGAAATTTGATCTAGTATTCTCAGTCTGTTACTCAGGAATAGCATCATTTTAACTTTTATCCATTTTGAAATATATCTTAGAGATTATAAATCCTAGATTTCAATCCATTTATATTTAATTGGTTTGGAATAAGTACAAAGTTTATTTTTGCCATATTTTCACAAATTCCATCTTGCTAACACAAATAAGCAGGATGAAGGGGTGGAAGCCATGTAGCTTTCGTGCTGTGTTGAGAAGCGCTGCTGAAGACTCAGAACTAACGACTGCTGTGAGTGTTCAGTCTGTCGGAGTGGGTACAGGCTACCAAGTAACCAAAAAGTACTTCACCTCCGGTCAGCCAAAGGTCTCACACTTAATATAAGCTCATTTCTTTTTTGATTTTTTAAAAATTATTTTATTGTTAAAGTACAGTTGTCTGCATTTACCCCTCACTAGTCACTCCCCACCCCAGCCACCCCAGCTCCCTCCCCTCATTCCACACCCACCGTGGTTTTGTCCATGTGTCCTTTATAGATGTTCCTGAAAACCCTTCCCCCTCCCCGCCATTATCCCCTCCCACCTACCCTCCAGTAACTGTCAGATTGTTCTTAATTTCATTGTCTCTGGTTATATTTTGCTTGCTTATTTGTTTTTCTTTTGCTTGATATCCTAAGGGTCACTTCTGAACAAATCAGTAGGATTTGAACTAGTAACATCCCAGAGCTTTTTATCTCTAGTCCAGACAATCTCAGCAATACATGACCTTCTCTTCTGCAAGCCTCTTTCAGTTCTTTATTGTTCTCTTTGGATGCCAAACTTGTCCAGGCTTTCCCCAGTTTTTCCACATGCTTTTAAAATTGTCCTATTCAAAACTGAGCCTGGCACTGGCAGCCATGCTCCTGCGAAGGTTGCGCTGACCATGAGAGACCCCTGGGGGGCTTCCTGAAGATACCGACACCTGGTTGTCACTCTGTACTGATTCCGAGTTTCGGGGGGAGGGACCTAGGGATATGTGTTTTCAAAAAAGCATCTCCAGTGATTCTGATACATAACCCTGCTGAGGAACCACAGGTGCATAAAGCGCTTGAGCTCCCTGGAACCTGAGCGGTGCAAAGACTTACGAGTATCCCAGGCCTTTACAGCTCAGGACATTGAGTTTCCTGTGCAAAGGCAATAGGTCTAATCTGTACCTAGTCCTCATCGTCAGGACTTGAACAGCTGTGTTTTAACATGGTAGTTTCCCCCATCCGTGTTTGCAGTTCTTACTAAGTTTTACCACTTCTACAAGATACTGTCTTAACTTTTAATAGGCTCCACTTCAAAGGCAGCTATTTAAATTAAAGGATCTTAAAAGTAAAGGTACATTTAACTGCTAAACAACCATATGAAATTTTGGATGAATTGCTGTACCTGGAAGAACAACCATTTGATTTTGGAGAGCATGCCCAACAAAAATGTGGTTAAAGACCGCTTTCCCTGACAGACAGCGCTGAGCTGGGGATATCCTGGCCAGGCAGGAGGTGTCAGATCTCATTGTCCTCCCAGCCCCTTGACCCTCCCCTGAAGGCCCTAAGTAAAATGGTTTAATCACCCTTCCCCCCAAAAAAGTGGGGGAAAACCTGTATGATAGTAGACAAACTACTTTATTGTTAATGTATTTTTAATCCACATAATTGGAATGAGACCTAAATAGCTTGGGACCTTTGAATTACTCTGGGGCTAAAAGAAATGTTTATTGGATAATGAAAGAGCTTTTTGTTCATTGAGAGAATTACTCAGTTTTGCATGGAGTAATCAGGCTGATTATCCAAGTTATAAAAAGGCTCCTGAGCTGATTAAACACTAAAAATGTCATGAAAATGTATTCTAATAACAATATATCCAATTACTTAAATGTGCATATGTAGAGTATTAGAACCTAAATATTGTAATTTGTTTTGTTTTTATAGGATTCACAGTTTGATTCTACAACTGGATTTCTAGGTAAAACTATGGAAAAACTGAAGATTTTATCCAGGGGGAGCCAAACAAAGCTGCTGTGCTATATGATGCTGTTTTCATTGTTTGTCTTTTTTGTCATTTATTGGATTATTAAACGGAGGTGATGCAAATAAGTGTGAGTTTGGGATTTGTTCCAACTTAAGTGGTTTGGAGTACTACTTTGGTAAGAAAAAATCATCAAAACATTCCTAATTTTGAAATACTATGGCTTTTTCCATTGAAGAAGACTAAATTTTACTTGTTTTATAAATCACATTAGATAATACAGTGCTCTTTGAATATTGTTTGTTAATGACTCATTTTTGCTCCTATTGTCAGGGGTATTGAAATGGCCAAAAGTCAGTCTGGCCCTAACAATTGTTTTTCTTTTGTTTACTGTCAGATTAAATAGCAGTACAGCATTCTATTGTTACCATACATGCGGGTTTATTTTCCATGTAGAGAAACTCAGTGGGAGAATAATAGAATGCTCGGAGAGCCTGATGCTGAGCCCTTGAGGTGGTGGACGAGTTTGTGGTGGAATGATAAATGTACATTCCTGAACTGACATTGACCCTGATGATACACTCCCCTTTCCTTTTTTATTGGGTGAAATTGTAAGCGGGTTCCTTTTTACCTATAATTTTTTCTAATAATTTTTGATGGTGTGACTCCTCTTCCCCCAAGAACCTTATTCTTTAATGAAGCTTGTTATTTGGTGACATTTCTATTGCGGTGTCAAACAAATGTCTAACGCTACAGTGGTTATGTTAACTTTATGCATACCACTGACTTGGCTTAAAAGTTTCATGGTTTTAGCTACTTAGGCCATTTGGTTATCATTTGTGAGAGAGTAACGTGAAGCCAACACAATTGCCAAGCTCTGAATGAACATAACACGTTCAAGAATAACTAATTGCCTCTGCTTTAGTATGTGCTCAAAACAGGTAATAGAAAGTGCTCAGCACTGAGTTTGGGGCTACGAGTATTGTTGCTTTAATCCAGTATATTTGTTTACAGAAAGCAAGACAAAGGTGGAATGTTGAGTAGAAAGAAATAGTAAAATGTCCTTAAATACTCTGTATTGTTACTATTTTGGAATTTACTCATTTATGAGCTCCAAAAATAAATTTTTAATGAAATGAATTAATCACCTTGTGTTGCTTCTTTATTCAAGTCTCTAATATTTTTGCATAGAACCTGAGAAGTGATCCTGAAAACTCCAATTCCAAGCAAAATTAGGATAAACTAATATATTTGTATTATTTCCAAACTTGCTTCAAACAAATGAGATAAATGACTGCAGTTTCAAAAAGACTTAATTTTTAAATATTTCTCTAGTTATAAATCTATTATCATTGATTTTTCTGAGTTTGCAATCCTTTTTGCTCATCCCTAATTACCTGTCAGTTCAGATCCTATGCTTCCTGGCTGGATTTGTCATCATTTAGACCTCCACTTGACAGGTTAAAACACTGGAACTGAGAGGGGCTAAGGGACTTAGCCCTGACTGAGGCGTGAGTTATATGGCCGGGGTTCAAATCTCCATTCCTTCACTTGCTCACTGTTTTTTCATGAAGTCACCTATTCCACAGGATTGTTATGAGAGATACATAAAATATTGGAAAGTGCCTTACACATGATAGTCGCTCAATAAATGTTAGTTCTCCCTACCATTACGGACACATCAAAAAGGGAGTTATTTTAAGAGTAAGACAAGAAGTTGGTTTCAGGCTTTGAGGTGGTAATGTGACCTCTAAGTGGAAATTTCTAAGACAATTAGTGATTGATTCTTTTTTCCAGGAATTATTTAATTATGTACTCTGTGCCAATTATGTGACATTCAGAGCTCAGGGAAGACTCAGAAATCATTGCAATAATTAAAGTTGCAAAAAGAAAAGAACAAAAGGCCAAAGGAAAATGACTGGAAGATGGAAACAAGGGAATCAACAAGAAATAGACAAGATCAAAGCCCTAGGAAAATTAGTGAAGGCGAGAAAAGGATGGGTTTCAAGATGAAAGATCGGCTATTACATGAAAGTGCTTTGTAAAATATTAAAACACTATATAAATGTTGGCTATGATCATCAAGGAGGTGGTGATAAGTGGTCTGGGGTGATGTAAATGTGCTTCTCATCACTGCCTTGTCCAACATTTCTTATTTTAGAATTCTTTTTAAGAACTGCCTAAAAGGTCCCTAACCAGTATTTCACACCACCCTTCTCCTGCCTTTCCTGAGGTCGCTGACAGGTGACTCCTGAAAGGGCCTGTCCCTGCCCCACCAGGGGTCCGTCTGCCAGCACTCTTCCTCCTAGGAAAAGGTGTTCCCAGAAATAAAACTTGGGGGAATCATTAAATATGGAAAAGTTCTAATTCCTTGTCATCCTTTACAAGCTCATTGCTAACTCTGAAAAGGAAGTTATTTCTGTATGTGTCTGGGAGGCTGAATATAATAAACAGGCAAAATACTCATATAATTTTTATTCGAACAACAAGACTTGCACATCTTGGGATGGTAGGGACATGTAACTCCTATATTTTAAATGGTAAAGCAGATTCAGACAACAATTCGTAAAATCTATAAAAATCCCAAATGCCCAAAATTTTGTGCAGAATATCTACTCCATTTTACTAAGAGTGGGTCCTTGGAAGTGAGCCAACACATTTGCAAATAATAAAAAGTGTAACTTCTCTGTACCACCCCCTTCAGATACCAGGCATAGGTTTCTACAATGAGGAAAGGGAGAATTATACTTACTGTTACCAGAATTTAAATTAGCATGCAAATTAATTCTTGGATACTACTTGAGCAAAGAATAGTTGTTAAATCTAAAACAAATATGCAACATTTTAGTCATTTGAATTTCAGCAGAAAACCCTGGCACCTGCACCCAGAGAAAGCTTCTAGTTCTATAAAATAAATCAGTTTTCCTAATTTTTCCATGCACTTAAATTTCAAATTGCAGGTATTGAATTTGCTTCCTTGTAGAGAAGGAGAAAGTTCTTGATAATTTAGGTTCATTTAGTCAGTAAATAACCTCATCAGGCCATATTGAAGAATTGACTGACTAAATATTTACTGGGAAGCAAACCAGCACTGTAGCCAAGACAAAGGCATGAGCTCACTCCCTCAGCAGAGATCCTGGCTCCTCTACTCACATTAAGACTGGGGGCTGATGACCTCCTCCCCTTACTTATTCTATTTGTAAAAATAAAAATTTTACATAGCAACAATATACAAGGAGAGGGTTATTGTGATAACTAAGTATTAACTTGCAAAGAACTTAGAATGGGCTCCTGGTACTCCATGGTATTGCCTTCAGGGTAGTTGCTCAGAGTTCTCTTTTCAAACTCTTCAAATTTTAATTTATTCTTCAAAATGTAAATGACAAGCTTCATAAAACAACAGCATTTTACTATTTAAATTTAATTTACTATAATTTTGGTATAATTGCTTAAACTCTTTGTACTTTCACATGGCCTAGAATAAATCAGGAAGTTCTCATGTAATAAGATTTAATATAAATTAAATATGTACTAAGGAAGTGAAAAGAGAATATATGTTCTCACATATATTTGTGTATATTTATTACATAGATATAAAATACTGAGAAAGAAAAATTCAATCACTTTTGTATTATATAGGCTTCAATCTTAATTATAAATTATTTGGAGGATGTGGGCATTCTAAGGGCAGGCAGAATAAAAATTTCATGTTAAATAGTTTGCTTTTTAATCAAGTATGCAAGTGTTGCTTTATTCAATACATACTTTTGCTTTTGTTCCTAGGAATGAAATGATGTTTTTAGGGAAATTTACTAATTTCGAATTAAACAATTCCTACTGGTACTAATCTCTGCCAAGTTAACTCAGAGTAGGTTATGTTTTCATATAACCACAAGTATTTACTCCCAACTTAAATTTTTGTTCTAATGCTTACATAGAGCTGTTATAAATATATTCCTCTTGGAGATGTACCATCTGGTATTTTAAACTCTTTTCTTCCTTACCAATGAGGAAATTTTTAGAAACTGTTACATATTCAAAAAATATCTGTGTGGTGTCTGATGATCATATATCCTATATACTGTTTTTCTATATTTTTAGAGATATAAATTCCTAATAATAAAAGAACAAAAATTATTCATAGGAAAGAAAATTTTAACTATCAAAAAATATTTTTGTTTACTCTAGCTGGTGTGACTCAGTGGATTGAGTACCGGCCCGTGAACCAAAGTGTCACCAGTTCGATTCCCAGTCAGGAAACTTGTCTGGGTTGCAGGAGAGGTCCCCAGTTGGGGATGTATGAGAGGCAACCACACATTAATGTTTCTCATCCTTTATTTCTCCTTCCTTTCCTCTCTCTCTAAAAATAAATAAATAAAATCTTAATTTTTTTGTTTGTTTAACTCATTCAGGAAGGAAATACTTAGAATTTTTATGAAGCGTTTTTCCTAGAGCACTTGGCATGGTAGTAGATCCCAATAAGTGAGTAGTGAATAAATTCATGGCTCCTTCTAGAGAACATATCTTTTTTTATTATCTCTCACTAAAATTTAAGTGCTGAGACCATAGAATGTCCTTAACAAAAATGCGTGGCTTTATTAATAACATACTATGTTCAGTTGCTGGCTGAGCTTCTTTGACTATTGGAGGCACAACACTATAACCTTTGGGTTAATTAGGGACCAGAAATTGTTGCTAATTTAAGATTCTCCTTATGGTTTTTCCTTTGATAAAGCTGAGGGAAGATGGGTTAAAATTGAATTCATGCCACTTAGTGAGGCACAATTGGCGAAAGAGTTGGGGAAAGCTGTTTAACGGTGCTCCTCTCCCATCACCACCCAGGTGTCTAAACACATCAGGTTTACCAGTGTCACTGATCCAACTTAATTGGGTAAGTAGGGCATTCCATTCCAAAAAACCTAGTGGGTTAGTTTTTTAAAGAATTTTGTTTCTAAGTCATTAGACTCGACTGCTGTCCTTAGCCAAGAAGTCTCAGTGTCACTCAGCAAGATGGGTAACTCACTTAGCAATGGAAGTGGGGGCTTCTCATTTACCAGGGAGTTTCGCAGACACAGAGATGAAGGACTTACTCAGGTCAGAGGGTGGGCCATTGCATTGCTGGTACAGTCACTTCGGCACATGTACTCATCCTGGCTCTCCGGAGTTGTCCACATTTTGCTGCTATTGACAATATAGAATAAAAGATATACAGGTATAGATAAATAAACATAGGTATAGATATTTTATTTTGTATCTATCAGAACAGGCATTCCATTCTTATTCATGACAGGTAAGTGATAAGTATTAGCAACTTCGAAACTCAGCGCTTAATGTCTACCTGTCTGCCATGGTTTCAGAGCTAAAAATGTCTGGTCTGTTCACAGGATTATAGAATTTTGAATTGGAAATGAGACCCTATCTAATTATAACATACTGTCTTTAAAATGCAAGGTTCTGCTCTGCATATCTTTACAGGTAAATCTGAGAGGCCACTGAGGGAGGATTCATTACGTCAAGAGGGTAGATGTAGGGGAAGTAACAAAGTCCAACAGATAGGTCTTTCCGGTCTGGCTACCTTCATTTCTCACTATCGACTTCCTAACCATTACCTTTATGTCTGAGGAAATAGCAGCAGAAAGAAGACTGGGGTGGGGAAACCGAAGAAACATTTGAATCACTGTCAGGGGAGGGTCTCACACAACCACCAGCTCTATGACGTTCTAGGTCCCGGGTATAAAGGAAGAAGGGAAGAACCGGAAATCTCCAGGGGACAGTTTGATTGAACAAACTATCTAGAATGCAGCACCGAAAGACAAAAAGTAGAAAACTGAAAGTGAATGAGACTTCCAACATATATCTATATTCCTAAATGAAAAATGGAGAAAATGGAAATGAGGCGAGTTTTGGAGAGATAATGGATGAAAATTCTCCCGAAATGAAGAAATACATGAGTTTTCAAATTGATATTCCATACTAAGATACAAGCAGTGTTATAAAGAAAAAAAAGAAAAGAAGCCCCACAGTTGGGCATAACGTATTAAAAGTGCAGAACGATCAAAGATAAAGGAAAAAAGTCTTAAAAGTATTTCTTCAGTATGAATAAAACTGAATGTAGGGGGAGGAAGATGAACATAAGAGCAACACTTTACAGGGAGAAAATACTTAATTTACCTGACCATTTTCCTGCAAATTCTAACTGTTCCTTGCTTTATTTTCAGGGCTTACAGATCCAGAAAAACGGGGGAAAGATGGTTCGTGAAATAAAACCTCTCCCATCTGTCGAACTCTGTAATAGAGGCTAAAGGTGCTGCCAGGTAGGTTCTTCACTCCCACATCTGAAGTTGCAGGGTCAGAGGAACACAGGATTAAAACTGGGCCAATTATTGGCAAAGTAAATGGTCAGTTCCATGAGAATTGAGGCTGTTTGTTACATGCCCTGATCGATTCCCAGTGCTCAGGTCCTCCGTAAATACCTACTGAGTGAATGAATAAAGATAGTCTGCAACACAAAGGAAGATATAACTTTAACAGGCCATTTAAATCACTCTGAAATACATCATACTCTGTCAAGATAAATTTTTTAAATAAACAGAATCTAGCTACTGATTCTCTTCAGTCATATCTAAGAGATGTAAAATTGAAGTTCACAAATTTATGACATGACACAACAGGGAGAATTCTATTTTCAGGCAATAAAAGCATATTTTAAATACAAATATTTATAAAGCATCTTTCACTTGGTTGCATGTCCTTGCCAAGGCATTGAAAAGAGTCACAGCAAGGCTTCGGTGGTGGACATTGGTTATTTTTATATCCCAGCAGTAGGCAGCTCTGCCTATTATGGGCATATTCTCATTGCACTAGTGTTGCTTTGCACCCCAGAATCCAAAGGGGCTAGAGACACTCTCTTCCTGCCCCCTTGGTAGTCTGGGTATCAGCTCAGAATCCAGGCTTGACCAGTTGGGTACTTCCAACCAGAACTTCAAATGATGCCAGTGGCTGAGAAAGTACAGACAGCAGAAGCCACAGCATCAGGTGTTCAGCAAACACAGCTGTGGGGTCAGTGGCAGCAGCCCTGAGTGCTCCGTGCTGAGTCATCTGGCAGAGACAATAGAACAGCCACCTCGGTGTGCACTAGTGGCATTGCCAGTGGCAATCAACCCAGCGTGCTCATGAGACATGAGTGGCTGTGCCTGCTGCTCCCTGGCCAGCCTTTGTCCGTCCACAGCCATTTTCTGTTCTTGATCCTTTGGCTTCCAGAACGATTATGTGGACAACCTTCAAACAGATTCATTTTGTCAACTGAGCCAAAGCCATGTTCTCACCATAAAACTCTGACTGACATGCCTTGCCATGCATGATATAAGTTCAAATAGTAAAGTAATTTTAATATTGCTAAGAGAAAACACACCAAAATACACACATAGTGGCTTACCTTACATATTTGCCACTTTGACTTGGAGAAGAAAAAGTTCTGTGAGTTGTGGGGTGAATCAATTTGGTAAGAAGTATTTCTGACTTGTCTGGGTGCTACCACCTGTGCAAACAGCAATACAGACCATAATGGTGGCAATGATTACATTCAGCCCAAAATCTGATGATGCTGGATTGTATACTTTGTCTTGCAGATAATGTATCCTTATTACAAATGCATGTTTCATTTTTAACTAGGTAACTTACCTTTTGGGAGTATGATATGGATGATGTCTTTAGTCTCTGCACTGCTGTTGCTGTTCTGTGAGTTGTAAGTAGAAGCTGATTAGGGACAGAGCGATGCTAACTCATCATTAGAACATCCTCTGGGGCCATTCATAGACATAAAACAGACTAACCTGTTTATGCTACAGTAATCTAATAGGCTTCGTCATATCATCACAGTTCTAGAAGAAAACTGGATGCTATTCCAAATGGTTTCTGGTTGATGTAGGAAAGAAAAAAAGAAAAAGAAACAAGAATTACACGTAATGTATATATTCTATCACATAAATCTGATTCTACATATACCCACAATTGCACTTAAATTTCCTTTCATTCACTAAGTCAGGAATATCTTCATGTCAACAGAAATTTAAACTTTAATAATAAAAAATAATAAAAACATTCCCAATCTTAAATGAAAGGAGTAACAAGGTGGGGGGTGGAAACAGGGGAGGGAGGAGGGAAGGGCTGAGGTGGTGGGAGGGGTGGGGGGAAAAGGCAGAAAAGTATACTTGAACAACACTAAAAAAAAAGATGTATTGAAATAAATGTTTATTTTCTAAAGGGCTAAATGTAAACATATTGATCAGTGAGATTTTTGTCATAGAAGACTTTGTTTGCAGCAAAAATAGCCTTTACAACAAATGGTGTTGGGAGAGCTGGACAGCTACATGCAAAAAAATGAAACTTGATCACCAACTTACACCATACACAAAAATAAACTTAAGGTGGGTAAAAGACTTAAGTGTAAGTCATAACACCATAAAAGTCCCAGAGGAAAACATCGGCAGGAAAATCTCAGACATTCCACGCAGCAACATCTTCACAAATATGCCCCCCAAAAGCAAGGGACATAAAGGAAAGAATAAACAAATGGGACCTCATCAAATTAAAAAGCTTCTGCATGGCTAAAGAACACAACATTAAAATGAAAAGAGAACCAACCATATGGGAAAACACATTTGCCAATGACACCTTGGACAAGGGCTTGATCTCCAAAATATATAAAGAACTCACATGACTCTACTCCAGGAAGACAAACAACCTAATTAAAAAATGGGCAAAAAACTTGAACAGACACTTCTCCAAGGAGGACATACAGAGGGCCCAGAGACACATGAAAAGATGCTCAGCATCACTAGCCAACAGAGAGATGCAAATTAAAACCACAATGAGATACCACCTCACACCGGGTCAGAATCGCCAACATAAACAAATCAACAAACAAGTGTTGGAGAGGATGTGGAGAAAAGGGAACACTAGTACACTGTTAGTGGGAATGCAGACTGGGGCAGCCACTGTGGAAAACAGTATGGAATTTCCTCAGAAAACTAAAAATGGATCTGCCTTTTGACCCAGCAATTCTGCTGCTGGGATTATACCCTAAGAACCCTGAAACACCAATCCAAAAGAACCTATGCACCTCAATGTTCATAGCAGCACAATTTACAATAGCCAAGTGCTGGAAGCAATCTAAGTGCCCATCAGCTAATGAGTGGATCAAAAAACTATGGTACATTTACACAATGGAATTCTACGCAGCAGAGAGTAAGAAGGAGCTTATACCCTTTGTGACAGCATGGATGGAACTGGAGAGCATTATGCTAAGTGAAATAAGCCAGGTGGTGAGGGACAAATACCATATGATCTCACCTTTAACTGGAATATAATCAACAAAAGAAAAAAGCAAACAAAATATAATCAGAGTCATTGAAATTAAGAACAATCTAACAATAGCCAGAGGGGAAGAGAGGGGACAGTAGGGAGAAGGGTTTTCAGGAACTACTGTAAAGGACACATGGACAAAACCGAGGGGGAGGGTGGAAGCAAGGGAGGGAGGTGGGTTTGGAGGGAGTAAGGGGAGGGATGGGGAGAAAATACAGACAACTGTAATTGAACAACAATAAAATAATTGTTTTAAAAAAGAAGACTTTGTTCCACAAAGCATTAGGTTCAATAGTTTATTTTTGAGGGGGTGGAAACACAGGAAGGTGCTAGCCCTCATTTGTCTTCTACAAGCCTGGATATTGTACAATGATGACTTCACTTCTGCTGGTTTTTTTTTAAAGAAAAAATGCTTTAGTACTAGTGGATTCTCAGTCCATCTTTATGAATTTGTGATTCTAGCTACTAACAGAGAAGGAAATACGTTATATTTTTAAAGAAGAATGATTGTTGGCTCCAGTACTGAATCTAAAGAAAAAAATGGGCCCTCTCCTTTGACTTAACCCCACGCTCCATTCAGCAGGTATTAAACTTGCACACAGCCCTGGCTGGCGTAGCTCAGTGGATTGAGCGTGGGCTGCGAATCAACGCATTGCAGGTTCGACTGCCAGTCAGGGCATATGCCTGGGTTGCGGGCCAGGTCCCCAGTGGGGACCACATGAGAGGCAACCACACATTGATGTTTCTCTCTCTCTCCTTCTCCCTCCCTTCCCCTCTCTAAAAATAAATAAATAAAATCTTTAAAAAAAAAAAAAAAACTTGCACACAATGCCTGCCCACAGGGCTGCCCGGGTCTGCTTATTTGGAACTCTTTGATGTTACCTAGGCGTGGCTATTTTACAAGCACAATTTAAATAAATAGCATTTGGAACCTAGAAATAACTGGCAAAGATCTATTTAGGAGAGAGGAAATACAGTTTTCATTAAAATGTTTTAAATGGCTAGATGAATGTTTTCAAGTTCAATAATACCCAGTAAAGCTCATTATCTGGATAAATTGCTTCTTAAAAGTTGAGAACTATAGATATATGGGAGATTGATATAAACTTCTTAACTCATATAATAAATACATTTAATAAATACAATATCAACATTTAAAGATTCTTAAGTCTGAAACCACTAACCTTCATAAAAGATGTGTCATTAAGCAAAATTAAAGCCACCACATGTTTCTATTCCACAAGAAATAGTTAACTTTAAATTATTAGTTTTGACAACTATCTGCTTCTGTTGTCACAAGAAACAGTAAAATAATGTTTTTTAGAAAGTTAATGGTCATGAAAGAGTTTTTAGGGGCAACGTGATTGAAACCACCACTGAAACAATGACAAAGTGAAGAGACCATCATGTAAATCGAATTGCGGAGGAACAGAAGAGCTCAGCGGGCGAAGCTGGAACCAGGCCTGGTTCCCTCTGAGTCGCCTGCTTTTGTCCACACCACCACCCGCACTCCCCCTCAGCCCCGTTTGCTTCTCAGTCACTTTTTCCCCGTGAATGTCACTTAAAGGAAATACAGTTAACAGGAGTTTGCTGGCTGTTTAAAAGTATTTAAGTATATACATCAAGCATGAAAGGATTGGTTATGCTACCATAACAAACCATAGACGATTCTCGTGGCTTAGAACGCCAACGTTTATTTCTTGCTCTTGCTATGTGCCCATTATGGGTTGACTAGGGACCCCTGCCCGGTGTCATCCTCACTGCTCACATGAGGACGGTCCCATTTCAGTGCTTCATAATCACCAAAGGAGGAAAAACAAAAGCCGCAAACAGCGCTTTATGGGTGTGTCCGGAAGCGACGTGTGGCATCTCCTTCATATTCACGACCAAAGACCACCTCCTGGCCACCCAAACTTCAGAAGGCAGGAAGAGAAACCTCCCCACATGCCTGGAAAGAAAGAGAAATGTTTGGTGAGCAAGCATTAATGACTACATGATACATAGAACAGCTATTCCTTTGAGCTTTGCAGGGAAAATATTTACTTCATTATGCATTCTGTGAATAATGAATATTCATATATCTGTGAAAATGCTGCCAGAAGACTGAAGGCTAATAAAATTTGGTATCTGATTATATCTGCCTGCTTCATGAAATATATTATATTACTAAACAAACTTTTAAATGGATAGCATGCAAGACAAAAAACTAGGACTTGAGACCAGATTTTAAAATCTCATTGTGATTTGAAGGCTTAGTGCCTTCAAAAATATATTTGTTTATTTATCAAGTAATGCTAATTTCTCCTTCAATTCAGTTATACCCAATTTAATAATAATGTCAGTGCAGAAAATTAAGCTATTGGTATTCTCTCTATTTTATTGAAAAAACCACCATGCTTTGAAGGAAGTATTAGATATCCTACCTGTAGAGGTCTAAACAACTACATGGGAATAAAATATTATCACTAAAAACACTAAATGCTTTTAGGGGAAAGAAAGTTAGAAGCCAAATAAACTGTACCTTCACTGTGTGGAGCATATGTGTTATGTTAGCTTATTTAAACATTTTTTTCAGGTACTGTGCAGCCTATACAAGGTTAATTATGATAACAATTGCCTGCACAAAGATTAATGATATTACAACAATTTTAAGAGGGTAATTTACCCAAAGTTCTTAAATAGCCAACTAACTGAAGCTTTTGCTGGGGTAGGAAAAAGTTGGAGTCAGAAACACAGAGGTTTAAATTCCACCTTTTTCATTTTAACTGTGTGGCAGGTCATGTCTTGTCTCTGGCCCTGTTTCCTTTCCGCTGAACTGGGGATACTTTTATCTGTATCATAGGACTATTGAGGGAATCATTCATTCACTCATTAAATAAAATACTCAGTCAGCCTCTCCACATGCCATGTACTTTACTAGGCATTAGAAATACAAAAAGTACAAAGCAGGCAGGAGAAAAAGCTAAAGCCACAGATAAACAGAAGAAGCATATTTTGATAAAGAAGTAAGTAAGTTGGATAACCAAAGCGAGAGTTAGTGGGGAGAATGGTCAGAGAAAGCCTGTCTGATGAGGAGCTGTGATTGAGAGGATGAAGACGGGCCAGCAAAGCCAAGAGAATGGGGAAAGGCCAGCTGGGCAGAGGAACTAGCCAAGGGCAACGGCATGGAAGCTGGCTCAGTGAGGCGGCACATAAAAACACAGCTCCAGAACATCCAGCTTCTCCCTCACCACTCCCGCACCCACTCCTACCTACCCACACTCACATGGCCATCCAGCTTTGCAGACGAACACCGAGTTTCAATGCCATAAAATCTAGTGAGTGGAACAGCAACCAGGAAAAGTGTTTGGGGAAGTTTATTATTTAATGTTAATATAGTCATTCAAGCCTAATTGCCTGAGGCATTTTCAAAGAGAAGGGGGAAAAATAATGTCGAATAGTTAGCTAGGAATCTGTAATCTTGGAATAGGTCATCAATTCTAAAGCATTCACATAAAAATGTGTCTGATATTTTGCCTTGCTACAATTTAATTACTAGTTAACTGTCTGTACTACATTAACTCTTCACCACAATAAATAATTTAACAATATATTAAAATAATATCCAAGTTCAGTGACTTGATCTCAGAGTAGTAGCCAAAGTTGCTAAATTATCCAGGCTGAGCTGAACACAAATCTTATAGAAGTTTTTAGCTTGAGGTCCCTTGGGTGGGGGTTGTCCATTTTATGTGTCTTGTTAACTTCACTGAAAAATTGCTATGAGGAAAGCAGGGCACCACCAAGCAGCCAAGTAAAATCATCTTTAAAAGATGCGACAAATAAACTCGACTGCAAGCTGCATGGAACATTTTGATCAAGTGCTCCTGTCAAGCACCAGGCAATAGCCTCGTTAAAACCACAGGCCCAAAATGGCATCACTTGTGCTAACACCCACGATACTAAACCTAGATTTAATATCTGACCTAACTGATGTTTCAGCCTCTCCCAGAAGCAAAATCTTAATCAACCAGTCTGGTATTTTCTGGTCAAAACCAATGACGTAATCTCCAGACACAATCTGCACTGTTAGAAACCCATACCATTCCCTTCACCCTGGCCCCAAATTGTCCAGATCTGAAAATAATCCTTTCTTTTCTGTTGTTAATAGTTTTCTTGCCCCATCCTCTTCTTATAAAACCTTCCACTTTGCATAACACTTTGGAGTGCTCTTCTGCTTGCTAGATGGCCATGCTGCCTGATTCTGGATCACTTAGTAAAACCAGGTACATCTTCAAATTTACTTGATGGAATCTTGTTCTTTATCCGCTTCCTGGTTCCACATACATAAGATGCATACTCATGAAGACTAACATGTATTAAAGAACCACCCCAAGTGTGACCCTAGTTTGCCCGTTACGGCAGACTCGGAGCCACTAACAGAGACCTGCTCTCTCATCGTAGAGCTGAAAGCCCCGTGAACGTAAACAAACGTGCATCCCTGTTATGACCTTTGGAAGGTGATGGGCAGGCCACCAGCCTAAAGTGTTCTTCATCAAATGAGTATGCTTTATTAACCACAAATGATCAAGATGAGATAAAATATTAGACCAACAAGAAAAAAGCACTGTAATGCTAATTCCTAATTTTAAAATTGCAATAAAATTATTTTTTTCCTTTTACAGTTACCCAGAAAACTATTGTTCGGAGCTCCCACCTGCATTCAACTTGACTAGTAGATAAATAAATCTGATAGCACCAAAGTATTCTTATTTTGAATTATTTAAATTGCCATTATAGCACTGAATGTGAATATTACATATGCAATATGTATATATGTGTACATTTATCATAATTAGACACCCTTCAAATGTATCCTGTTTAGTAAAGTTCTCCAAATAATCTTGTCATATTTTCTTTGATCTACTTTTGAAAGTAAAAATGTATCCTTCCTTCGTGGTGTGACAAATGGTTTGGGTCTGAGGGATGAGGAAGGGCAAGGGTGGAAGAATGGTTTGGGTTTCCTACCCCATAAGGCATCCATTACCTCCGCCGACTACCTGCTCAGCTTTCCTGCAACTCGCCTGAGATTACACTTACTGCAACTTTAAACAAAATTTTAAAATTACTTAGAAACTAAGATGTAGGGTTTATTTTCCCCACAGTGGATACTCCAGGTTCCAAGTAAGGACAGCAGTGGAAGTCTGTCTCTGCTGATTTCACGTCTTCCTGGTGTTTGTCCAGAAGCCTAATAGGAAGCAGGCGTCTTTTCGGTGCCATCTATCATAGTCTCAGAACTGAATAATAACGTGTCAAAACAAGGGCTCCGAGGCACTGTGAAATCATGCAGTGCCTTCCAAAACTTCTAAGAAAGATGTAAGTTTTTTCTTTAACAAGTATATTTTGTGACTCATACTACTTTGAAAACTGAAAATCTTTCTATGGTATTATAGCTGAGCATAATACTAAAAGATAATATCATGACATTCTTCAACTATTCAAGAAAATGCAGCATTTCTCACACATGCTCATTATACCTGAGATCATTTCAGCTTTCAAAAATGGTAGCTGTCCGCTTGCAATTACATTGTAAAGGATGACTCGATGGCAATTGAAGTATCTACACAAAAACAGCATTAACTGGGATGGTATTTCTCCTGGCAGAAGCCAAATTTTCTTTGCTGTTAAAGCATTCAGACACTTTCTAACATGTGATATAGAAATTTTGCATTATCTTATTGAAATAAAAACCAATTTATTTTTTCACAAAGCCATGCATGAGGAAATTCATGACCAAAAAATAAAATAATAACATATCTTTTCCTAAATACACATGCTCATTATAGAGATTTTACAAAACAGGAAAGTATGAAGGAGAAAATAAAAATCATCCATATTTTCACTTTCCAAGGATATCTACTCAATAATCTGGTACATTTTGTTCCAGTTTAAAAAACTTTTTGTTGTGAAAGAATTTTAGGCTTATAAAAAAGCAGCAAAAATAGCATAGAGGGTTACCTTGGGTTACTGTATATCCTCTACACCTCTCCCTTGGTTATGCAAGGTCAATACCTAGCACCATGACCCAAACTAAGAAATCAACTTTAGTGCAATACTTTTACCTAAAATCACAGACTTTCTTTCAATTCCTCCAGGTCCTCTTCCTTTTCCAGGGTTCTCTTCAGGATCTCACCTTGCATTTAGTTGTCATGGCTCTGTGGTCTCCTCTGTGACCTGTGACGGGTGATGACGGTGAAACTTCTGAAGAGTGCAGAACATTCTCAGTTCAGTTTTGTTTTATGTTCTCTCATGATTAGATTGAGGTTATGCATTTTTGGCAAGAACGATACAGATGTGATGCATCCCTCTCAGTTTATCTTATCAGGGAGTTCAACGTACTATGGACAAGGTCATATTATGTTGACCTTGATCACTTTGTAAAAGCAGTGCCCGCCAAGTTTCTCCACTCTAAAGTTGCTATTTTCCTCTTTGTAATTAATCCACTTTTTGGAAGAGGTACTTTCAAAAGCAAATACTGTGTTTCTCCTCAAACTTTCACCAATAATTTAAGTATCCTTCAGTGAGTCTTACCTAATGGTGACTTTCTGTTTCCCTCATTATGTCACTTATTAACTTGGATCCTTCTCTAAGGAAGAGCTGTCTCTTCTCCTCCATTTGTGTATTTACTCAAATATTTATTCATTTCTATATGCACTCATGGATATTTATTTTATTCTATGTGTTATAACCCAATTCTATTGCTTCTTTTGCAAATTGTTGTAGCTTTGACCTCACAGTTTGCCACTGCAGGAGGCGAGGGTTGCATCTTGCACATTTTCTATCCCAGCCCTGCAATTGACTGAATCCTTGCAAAAGCACTGGCCCCTTTCCTTAGATAATCATATCAGAAACCAAGATCTGCATAGTAGGTACGATCATTGCTACTGGTGTGTCACTACTAGTTCCTCTCAATTGATGGAGCTTGAGAATACATGTAAGTATACTAACCCATGTATATACATAGATCTGAATTTATTTCTGTACCTAATACCTGTATACATATTAAAACCATAAGTTCCTACCAATGCCCACAATTCCAATACAACACTACAAGACTTATTCTAGTCTTTTCCCTGTCCTTGTATTTCACTCCTATCCAGTATAGACAGAGAGAAAACTGGCTTCCATTGTCTGCAATATATGTGTTTATTTGCATCACTCCAGAATTCACAGAAATAGTTTCTGAATTATGAAGCCATACCGATGCGAGAAATAAATTCTCTACATTAAAACATTATTTGTGTTTACTTCTTTTTGTCTTTAGCATTATATCATTCACTCAATGTAATGGTTAGTTCTCTCCTTTCCAAATCCTCAGTATTATTTTATCCATTTGTAATACAGTTAGATTTATTTGCTACAGTTTCTATTCCTTTTGGGATTCATTCATATCCTGGTGGATTTAAAAAAAATTATATGCTACATAATTCATTCTTTCTGCTGTAGTTTTATGAGTTTTGACAAATGCATAGGGTCTTGTATCCACCACCAAGGTCAAGATACAGAATACACATGTACCCTCGACCCCCCAGCCTCCAAAGTGAGTTGAGAAGCCTGTGGCACTGCCCAGACCAGTCTTGCTTAGAAAAAGATACACCTCCCTGGTAGGTCAGGTGCTGAGCTGTGTGTAAAAAGTCTGAAGACCCATTTCATCTCTGTGTCCTCACGGATAAATGCCCCACAATCACCAGCTCTTTCAATGTAAGGGGTTCATATGCATGTGAAATCATTCCCACTCCCAGCCCCTCCTCAGTCCCCCAACATGTTCTCTTATGGGTCAGTTCCAGGAATCAATCCTGAAAATACATTTTGTAAAAATTCCTTACCCAGTGTTTGTTTCCCCAGAGCCAGTTCTGGTGTGATGAATGATGGGCTTCTTCGTTACGCTGAAGAGCTACAGGGAAGTGAAGCTCCCAAAACCTCCCTAGAGGCAGCTCAGTCCTTGAGCTTCAGTCATCAGGCAGCACTGTGGGGACCAGCAGTGGATAGGATCCCAGGTCTACTGAAGCCCATTGACCAGTGAGAGAGGCTTTCTGAAACAGCAGGCTTTCGGACAGTAGGAAGGCTGCGGAGGCTTTAAAGGGCCCTGGATTCTGTTGGTCCAAAGTATGGGCAATCTTTCATCCCACATGTAAGGAAGTATTGACAACAGTGGCAGCTGAGATTGCAAGTAGCCCAGGACTTTTTTGACAACTGTTAACTATACTTCATATAACTCTATAACCAAGTAACCCATTGATTCTTAAAAACTGAATGCAAAGAATTTCACATTTTCCCACTCTTCTTTGGATTCCTAATACTCTTTAATTTCAGAGCCACCTTTCCAGTTTTGAGGTTGAAAAGACTGAAGAACTTCTCCAGTTTACAGCTTCAAAAAATAAAAGAAAGAAAGAAATGGAGAAAATAAGGCTATCTTGAGGCTACAATAAGTCTTCCACTAAAATGTACAATAGCCTTTGTAAAATTGTTAAGGGCAGAGGGGAGAAGAAAAAAAAAAGACAAGGATGATGCTGTCTGCCCACTTTTACCTCCATGCAGAGATTCTTATTTTAGTTTAGAAAGAAATGGTTTTCTACCCATCTGGAAACTCCGTTCTCAGCCAGATATCAAAGACGGGAGCTAGGGATGTAAGAAGAGGTGAGGCAGAAAGAACCACATGCTGAATCGAGCTGTGTGAATTTGAATCAATCTTCTATCAATTATCAGCAAAGTGACTTAAGTCACTTAATCTTTTTGGCTCTCATACTTCACAGGTTCTTATTAGGATCAAATAAAACATTTGGGTCAAAATGCCTGGCACATAATAGGTTTTTCATAAATGTTCATTGAATGAGAGAGTAACTGTGGTTATATGTGGTTCAGCATATCTTGCCTGGAAGCCAACTCCAGTGACAGCATTTCGTGTGTATGGGTTTTGTTGCCCGGCTGCTCTGGCACTGTCCTGGACATTAACATAAGAGAAGCAGATTTGGTCTCGGACGGGCGGCAGTTCACACTCCAGAGCTAACACTGCGCACTCAGTCACATGTGAACAGAATGATGCACTAATGTCTACAGTGGAATTTTGGCCAAAGACTGGATGGAGAGTGTCACTTCCTGGGTAGGAAGGAACACAACCATAGCCTGATGCTTCAAATAAAGCCTGATTTTAAGAAAAACCAAGCCTCTTACAAGAATTTGCTCAGGACTGCTTACCCCCACCTCCCCACAATTTGACTTGAAAAAAAATTGCAGCTCCTGGAAATATATGCAAAATATAAAAAAAAGAATTTTATTGAATAAAGCATTTTTCTGCCCCTTTAAAAGTCAGCTTTTTCATGAAAAATTGTTGCATTATTAAAGCTTTCTTGGTTAAATCTCATTAGCAACAAGCTCATAGCATTAATAAAATTTCCTATATTTTGTCTTAACCAAAAATAAGATAACTATATAATTTATTATCCAGACTGAGACACTTTGGGGAGTAAAAGTGGGCTTCATTAATGATTTATGCTGGGACCATAAGGCATATTTGGGGATGGCCTTAGGAACACCTCCTCAGAGGCTGGCTACCCTGATCCTGGAAAACCTAAGAGGACTGATGCACAGGGGAGCTGCAGAGGGAAGAGGGGCTGTTTAGATAAGCAGAAGCATCTAATGATTCTTTTTTCCCCTGAATTGGGAGATTTTCATGTAATATTCATTTTTGCATTAGCTGGTATTCTAAAAAAAATAATTTCCATATGCCTGAATTGTCACCAAATTTCAAAGCAGGAATAGATGTCCTATATTGATGGTCTGGACTTCGGTTTCTTGTTTGCTAATGCATTAGAAGCAGTGTGCCGATTTTGTGATTACTAGATTTGAACATCATCACATGGCACCTCTCTCCCCTGTAAAGGGACCCATTGTTTTCAACAGGCCTGAGGATATAAGGTTAAAACACAAATCTGGGCTTTCAGATAAGGTGTGAAGGTAAACAGGCCTGTCTAAGTATGTGTTACATTCAGTAGATATTTCTGCTCAAACATTACTTGCAGTACATGCAATATATGTTTTAGTTCATTGGATTTATCAATTAGGTACAGTGGTAGTTCTCTTAATATTGTGCAGAGTTCTTTCTGCCAAGTAATTTGCTTAATAACATCACATAAATACCCTCATTAATTGTTTATAAGTAACTCACAGTTATTTAAAATGTTTTGATAATGACATCTTTTCATTGTGGAATTAGATAAGGCCTATTGTTTTTGGTCCTGTCTTTTTCAAGCTTTCTTATGTTCACTTTGAAAATTCAACACTCACCTGTACCTTCCAGCTACTATATAACAGGAGATACTGAAAGTTTTTTTAACAAGAATTATTGAAATTTAAACACCCGATTAATAGGGTTTTTTTGTCAAAAGCCAGATACTATATAATATTTAGCATTTATCCCCAGTTGCATTTATAAATTAATTTGTATCATCTTCTTCATATGATTCATTTATTTTATAATCCAAGTAGTATTTCTGAACTATTTTCTATGTGCTGGCCACCATGATCACTGTGAACATACCCAAGTGAATAAGGCATGTGCCCTGCCTCAAGGTGCCCACTATCCAATTTTCATTATTTAGAATAAAGTAACGGGGTAAAATTTATGACTATATGTTTGTAAAGTTGCTCAGGGTTCAGAAAAAAATGTGAAAAATATGCAAATTCTAAAGTTATTTGAAGTTTAGCTATTTAAAAGGTCAAATAAGGTGTTTTTCTCTCAGCAGCTAATAGAAATGGAGAAAAATCTGCCAAGCAGAGAGGTTCAATTTGGCCATGCATTCATTAGTTCTTTCACGCACTGCCACTCCGCCCAGATAAGACGAGGCACTTACCGAGTGTTCTGGGGACTGTCAGGCATGAGTGAACTTCCCAAAGGGGAAACCTTATTTGCACTAATATTTAGTTATTTCTTCTTTTTTTCTCAACTAAAACAAAAGCCTTTGCAAAACCCACTTATATACCTCCTTCATGAATGTTAGATTGTACAAAATTTCATTTCAGAGTAAAATATCTTTAATGCAAACGCTCCTGTATAACACTAATTTTGTATGAGATCATGAAATTGGATAATTTATTTATAAAGAACCATCGACTAGAATGATTAGTAATTTATATTCTTGTGAAGACAATAAAACCCCAACTTGTAGATATTCATCAAATTAATACATAGTTGGGTAACTATGACTTTTCCAAGTGTTGAAAGTATAGCTGAACTCTGAGATTACCTAAGGCATTTAAAATCATGAACCAAGTAGTAATAGAACTGTCATTTTCAAAAGTATGGAGACTCAAGATAAGCAATATGAAAAAATAAACATATAGATCACTAAAATCACTCAAATGACCACAAAAATAAAATATTAAAAGATATGTTGCATGAGATTTCAGTAGGTATTATAAATCGAAGGAAGTAGAAGAATAACCACATGAAGTTAGCCTATCCTCAGGCAACTGTCTTAATTATTATGACTCAGGGATTTTTTGCTTTCCAAACAAAAGTAGATTATAAATGAACCTTTTTGTCCAGGGGAAAAAAGTGGTCTAACATCTAACTCTCCTTCCTGGTCACTCATATCCACCAACAGTACAAGAAACAAATTTATGAGCTTACTTGTTATATGGATAACTGAAAAGCAATAACCAAGTTATAATATTATAAGGGCGGGGGCATTCCTTAGGAGAGCAAGGAGTTTTTCCAAGAAAGTCAAATCCTTCCTAAAGATGTTCACTGTCGGAGTCTGTCATTACCAAATAATCACATATTTCTCCTGAGTTTTGAACAAATTGAGAAATGGGCTCAAGATTGGAGAGTGATCAAACTATCTACTTAAATTTCATTAAAGCTGGATTAGCACGTTCCCGTGGATGCAAGAACAAGAACATGCTTCTAATTCTTCCTCCTGGGAATTCCCAGAACAGTCACCCAGGCAAAGGAAAAGTATCAGCAAGGCAGGCTTTCCTCTCATCAGGAAAGCCCCTTCCCACAGGGCAATGCCCTTGGAGGAAAGAAAAACACACGAGGCTTCTAAAGGGAGCCAAAGAGAACAGAAGGACAGAGAGACAAGTGACACCTGAGCCCAGCATTTTACAGCCTGATTTTGCCTAACATGAACCAATAGTTTCTGTGTTTTGCTATCCCATCAGTGAAATAAGTCATCCTCTTAGAGAAAAGGAGCTGTTTCTGCCTCATGCTTTACAGAGGGCTGAGGTCACTGGCGAATCGATGGGAAGAAGCTCAGAAGATGGTCAGCTTTATGGCAGTTTAGAAAAAATGCAGATCCTCTAAACCAAATGCAGGAAGAGACAAGAACCTCTTCAATTACCTTTGTCTAGATTGTACTTACTTTCTCTGACTACATCCATACACACTGAACCACTTATATTGACACAAAATCATTTTTGGCTTTTCATTGTGACTTAAATATTCACATGAGTCTTCTCTCCCTGATTACAGATTATAAATTTCAAGAGGAAGCCAATATAGTGCAGCAAAAGCATATGGGCTTTAGGTTCCCAGAGAACTGGGTGCAAATTCCAGTTCTGACATGTACTAGGTGTGTAACCATGGCTGAGTAATCTAACCCTCCCGAGGATCCGTCCAATCTATAAAATGGGCCAGACTCCTAGGATTATTATGGGGCTTACAAATAACAACGCATATAAAGATCTATTGAACATGTTTTAGACACATCACTACTTGTATTTTTCCCCCACAGGAGACATTCTGCATGGATCATGATTTTCTGTACATTGCCAAGAATGTCAAATGACTTCATGAATATTAAGCTCCCACTGGCCTGCCTTGGAAGGCCACTGCTGAATGGATACTACTTTTGTATGTATAGTTTTGGAATATTTGTATATTTTAATGTTTGAATATTCTGTCCTGGTACTTCAGGAGTGATCTGCTTTGCAAGTTAGAGATGTATTTTGTGAAACTATGCTAGCATGTTGGCAGTTCATTGGTTCTACGAACAACTGAAGGCTTATTCCAAAGGGTATGAAGTTTCAGTTTTTCAACATGAGTAAGTTCAAGAAGTCTAATGGATAGTATGGCATCTAGGGTGAATAATAATGCATTATGTACTTGATGTTTGCTAAGAGGGTAGGTACTAAGTGTTCTCACCACAAGAATACGTAGTACCACAGAGACTGGGGATACAGTTGGCACCAAAGCAAGCCGGAATAGTTGAATAATTCTGAGCCATCCCAAACAGATTCTTGAATGGAGTGTGTGAACCTGAATCTGCAGGTGTCTGAGACTGACTATCTGGGAGGTTTTTTTATGTTACTTCTGTGTAAAATAGAATGTTCATTAAAGGATAAGTAATAAAACTATGCTAATTTGAAGTAAAATATAGTATTGAAACTCAATAGTAACCAGAGCCATTTAGATATTAGATCAACAAAACGAATTTTTTTTTAGTGGGAGCATTTATCAACTACGTGTTTAAAATTGTTGGTGGGTGGTAATAACGAAAACAAGTTAGAGCTTTCCTTGGTTTATTTATTTGTTTGTTTATTTTTACCTTTAGTGCCTACTAGTTTCAGCACTCATTTATCCCAACTTGTTCTTTAAGCTTTGGGAACTGTCATTCACAAAATGGTGAATACTATTGTTAGAATCTTGGGATGATTCAAATTTTTAGAAATACACACACATATATGGATGTGTATGTAAGTTCACTCTGTTAAAAATAGTTTTTTGGTGATAAGCTGTCCCTGCATAACAATTAGTGTGGCAGCCAGCCTCGAGGTTGCTCCCAACAATTCCTACCCCTTGATAGTCAGCCCTCTGCACCACCTTCATGGCCACTGTTTTGCAGGGTTCAGAGCAATATAAGAATGAAATGGCCCATGCTTAAAAACAGGAGAAAATGCCATGAAAGCTACAAAATACAAAGTTTCCCCCTTTCTTCCATGGTCACTCCCTCTTTCAACTTGTCATGGTATTCTTTATTTCCTATTTAATGTCAACCATACTATTTACGTGCATATAAATACTTATAAATTGAAATCAGACTTCACTTACAAAACAAATTCAAATATAAAATTATTAAGATTTTCAATGGAAAAGGCAAAGCATTAAATCAATTGCAGTGCCTTCTGAGCAGTGGGTTCTCTACAGCTACATGATCTGCAAGCCCAGGAAACAAGCCCTTCCCTTTTCACTTGGTACCAGGGATAATCTGTGTGTCCATCAGAATTGAACAGAAGTGATGTTAAGTCATTTCCATAATTTGGTTATATGACACTGCTGCATCTGTGTCTGTCTATCTATCTATTTATCTATCTACATTCATTGGTCTACCTTTCCACTTACTGTAAGAGAAGCAAGCTTCCATGTCTGAAGACACTCAGGAAGCCCTGTGGAGAGGTCTAGGTGGTGAAAAGTGAGGTTTCCAGCAAGCAAGACCCTAGCCGATAACCGTATAGCTGAGCCGTCTTAGACATGGTTCCATCAGTGCAGTCACAGCTGCAGATGATGCAGCCCCTGCAAAACTGTGATTATAACCTCAAGCCAGACAGTGAGTCAGAACCACCCAGCTGAGCTCTCTTGAATGCTCTGTCCTCAGACACTGTGAGATAATTATTTGCTGTCTTAAGCTACTACATTTTGAAGTAATTTCTTAGGCAGTGATACAAAACAAATACAGTTAAAATAGGATAACTGCTATAAATAAATAGATTGCTCCAAAATTTATGACTTACCAAACACAAGAAAAGCATACTTTTTCCTTACATAACAGTCCTGGGCAGGAAAAAGGGTTGTGAAAGCAACTCTCTTCCAGGAAGTCATCCATGTGCCCAGTCTGCTGTGGCTTTGCTGGCCTCAGCATGTGGCTTCCGGGTCTCTCTCATAATGAAAACGACTTCTTTTTCCAGAAGAAAAATGTGATATCATCTAGATCTTCAAATTTATTTGTATAGGGTTAAGAAAACCAAAAGAATACAAAATTCTTTGTATTTCATCTAACTTTTTGTTTATTCTCCCCTGATTATTTGCCATTTTGAGCATCTAATTCTTTTTCCTCTTGCTTAGGTGAGCTAGCTCTTTATCTTTTTTATTAGTATTTTAATAGAAAAATTTTTTTGCCAACTAAATTTCATTTTTATTTTATTAATGCCTTATTTCTGTTTATTTTGTTTCCCTTTCAACTTCTTTACTGGGATGTATAATTTATTATTTTATTTTTATGTGAAATGGTTATAAATATTTAACACATTCATCTCTGAGCAATGCTTTAGAAGAATGCCACTAATTCTGACATATAATGGTTTCACTATGGTTATAGATATTCTGTCATTTTAGTTTGTATTTCCCCTTTGTTCCCATAGTCATTTTAGGGATAATATAAATAAATAACGTGACATAATATGTTTTCTAATACAATGACTTTTTCTAATCCTCAACCAGTAACACAAAACCCAAGTCTTGAGACACATGGACAAGAAAAATTTTCCCTTTGCTGTCACTACTGCTACTAGTACCATTACTTATGCTTTTGCATACCCATAGGTTTTAAATGTAAATGAAGTCACATGGTTTAAAGTTAGTGGTAGATGGGATGGAAAGAAATAGCATGAAGAGTAAACTCAGGCTCCTGTCCTCGAACACATGATTGTCCCCTAAATAGCTCTTCGTCTTTGTGTGAGGTGAAGAGTTCAACACACTTCTGGGGGCACTACCCCATCTTCTGTTTCGAATTCAGAGAGTACAAATGAAATTAGGTGTCCATCTAACCTTGCATCTGTGATTTTTCAGATCAAGTTTTATTTATATTTAAAACCATAGCATTTTGTAGGGTGAATCCTAAATTGATTTACGCAATATATTATTTATTTTGTTTTAAAATTAAAAAATGTTATATAATGAACTACCAATGGGATGTTAAGATATATTTATTACTATTATCTAGCATAGAAAATCTTCGGAGGGAAGTAACATCAGTGACTAAACAATATTCAGAGCTAGTCTCTGAAGCAACTGTCCTTTGGTGACTCAGATTTTTCATATTCTTCCCCCTTAATTTAGAGGCAGCCATGTTGACACTGAAGGGCTGAATGTCTTAGCTGCAGACGACCAGGACTGAAGGCAATTGGACAAGTTATTTCTCCAGTGTGCTCAAATCAGCTCTTCTCTCTCTCTCTCTTTCTCACACACTCACACACACACACACACACACACACACACACACACACACACACACTCTCTGGCTGGACTTGTTATCCATAGAACAGTTTCCACTGTGTGGATGGAAAAAGAGCAGAGAACACTAGTGTGGAAGATGGAAAAAAAACAAAACAAAACCCAGCAGAATGGGGGTGGGAGGAATATTGGAGAGTCTGGAGAACAATTCAGTTCTTGGTTTTTGTTCTTATCTGTCTTTGGCATCCTTAGGGCATTTCTGTTGAATGATTTTCTTCTTAGCTCAAGCTATTTCAAGTTCTCTCACTTATAACAGTCCCAACTAATATAATGTCCCAGTCATTCCCCCTGGCATGAGAAGGCGGGGACTGACTGCCAGTATTTTGCTCACACTCTGAGACTGGGTCATAGAGCTGCAGTTTCGCCTGCGATTCGACCTGGGTAAATGAACAATATTGGCCTCAGCTTTCTGCCTTCTGCTTCCACCTTCTTGCAGTCGCTCTGGCTGCACAAGATCCCCCAGGCCTGCTCCATCCGCTCTGCAGCCAGCCCAGGCTTGGCTCCTGGATAACAACTGTCTGGTTTTCTGTTCCCGGCCTGGCCGAAGTTATTTTTGCTGTTTTGGCTGGAGGAAGGTGGAAAGAAAACTAATGTGCAGCAAATTGGGAAAAGTTGAAAGTATGGAGAATGAAAGGTGTGAAAAAAGTAAATGATAAAAGGGTAGTAACGCCAAAGCAGCCTGAGAAGGTGGGGTTGGTCAGAAATAAAGGAGAATGGGTGAACGTTATGAAGAAGGGAGTGAAATAAGTAAGCAGAGGATAATGCAAAAGACTGCATCCACCAGATAGATAAGGGTGCACTTTCACTGTTCCTTCCTCTTCCAGCCCCACATTTTCTTGACTTCTCAGTCAAAAGATATTTTTTCTTAATGACTCTTTCATCTCAGAAGATATTCAATCCTCTTTTGTCTCCTATAATATGGGTACCCCAGCCTTTCTTTCTAGATCATGGTTCTCAACTCTGAATGAACAACAGAACCACTTGGGAAATATTTTAAAATACTAATACCTGTGTTCCACATCAGACCATATATATCAGAATCTCTGGAAGTATAGCCCTGGCTGGTGTGGCTCAGTGGATTTAGTGCCATCCTATGAACCAAGGAGTTGCTAGTTCAATTCCCAGTCAGGACACATACCTGTGTTGTGAGCCAGGTCCCCACTAGGAGGTGCTCAAGAGGCAACCATACATTGATGTTTCTCTCCCTTTCTTTCTCCCTCTTTCCCCCTCTCTAAAAGTAAATAAATATAATCTTTAAAAAATCTCTAGAAGTGTAACACAGCATTGGTATTTTTAAAAGCTGTCCAGCTGGTTGAAGACTGCTTACTTCCCATTCCCTGTGAGCAGAACCATATGATGAAAATCTTCACAATATTATTTCTTTTGCCTCAAATTTCTTCAGCTATTGTCACTCATATTTCTTTTTTTTCCCTGTGATCTTGAAGACATCCTATGTCTTTTCTAAGATTGGGCCTCTGTGTGTACTCATTCCACACCCTCCTCTCTGTTATGTTAACTTGTTTTTGGGTCACTTCTCTTTCTCATTTCAACTTCTCCCTTTCCCTAACCTAAAAACTGCTCCAAACAGAAGTAGGAGTGGGTTAAGTACTTTACTTGACATAGTACCCCATGTGGTAGATGTTATCACACTCATTTTATGGATGAGAAAAACAAACTAAAATTCTAAGGAGAGATGTATTCATGCAGTCTTACATAGGAAATAAGGATTCAAGTTTGTCTAATTCCAGATTCTACAATTGCTCTTATGCACCTTGGTACTTATGTCACCAAAGAATAATTACATAACATGAGTAAACAGAGGTAAGAATTTGAAGGGAAAAAACTTTTGCACAATTGGCTTATATGTATGTATGTATGTATGCATATATGTAGGTATATATGCATTTATTCATTGTCACTTTAAAAATCTCATGCTGTTTTTTAAATAGGCCTCTAAAGGTTTAAAGAGGAATGGTTTAGTTATTCTGACAATAGAAATATCATCATCCATAAATGCTACAATTATATAAACCTTATCTAAATAAAGAAATTTATTAGATAACTAGAAAGGGAGAGGGAAGGAAGGAAGGAGAAATTTGTTTTCAGGGCATTCATAATGGGTATACAATAGTGTGTATATACACACATATACATATATATAAATGTATACATTTCAAGTTATGTTGCCACTTTTCTAGACCAAATGGTTTGGTTAGGAAATTCATATTATATTTAAGTATTAGCACATGTATGTCTCTGTATACATGTGCTAATACCTAAATATGTCTACATATATACATATATATGTAGTGTGTGTATGTGTGTATATATCGTCTGTGCAGAAAAAGTCCAGCCATTGTTAATATAACAAAAATGTCTTGTGCGATATTGATGTAACCTGGCAGCCAAGGAGAGTGGACTGGAATGCGCATGTGTGACCAATGATGACTTCACTGTACTAGTCAGTGGGGTGGTAGATGCTGTTGAGTGAGCATGTGTATTACTGTGTGGCCGTCACATTCAAAATGACTAAGTGAGTAGAGTGAAAAATCTGCATTAAATTTTGCATTAAGCTTGAACATTTCTCCATGGAAATGATTCGGGTAATTCAGAAGGCTTTCAGGGACAATGCAATGAGTGCAGCACAAATAAAAGTGTGGCGCAAATGCTTCAAAGATGGCCAAGAATCTGTTGAAAGTGATCCACATTCTGGAAAGCCTGCAAGAAGAACACCTGGGCCTGTCGAACGTGTTTGGGCTGCAATCAACAAAGATAGGCGACAGACAATGCAGGAACTAGAAGCCGATCTGGGGCTTCCAAAAACCAGTGTCCTAGATTTTGATGTGGGATCTTAGCATGAAATGTGCCGGGGCAAAATTCATTTCACAGCTTCTGCTACCAGAGCAGAAGGAGCATTGTGCTGCAGTTGGGAGAGCTGTGCGAGGTCCCAATGTGCCTAATTTGAAGGAGACTTGAGGCGTCATTGTCCTTTGTACAATGTTGCTTGTATCAATAAATGTCTCTACTTTTTCATAGTACATGTCTGGATACTTTCTGGACAGAGCTCATATATCTGTGATTTTTCACTATTACATCATGCCAGAAACTCCATCTACCCCTCTGTACTCCATTGGATGCACCCAATTTTGTCTTCAACCAAAGCTGTGCCCTACGCCCATCATGTCATGCTGACAGTCCATAAAATAACTGGTTGGGATGAGCAGCACATCTTTTCACATCTTGCCAATTCTCTGTCCTTTATGCAATTCTGATGAACCACTGTGAAAACAACCAATTGCAGGTCCCTGGTTATATATTTGTACGTGTGTAGGAGGGAGGGAATGTTCAGGCATAGAATAAACTCTGCCCTTTTGCATGTTTTTCAAACCAACACAGGTATGATCCACTAAATCTCCACTGATGTTTCTTTAACAAGGAGGGGGAAGATTTCTTCCTTTTCCTCATAAAAGTTCTAATCCATTAGGAGTAAGTCTACATATTAGGGATATCTGGTTTTGCCCTTCTCCAATATGCATATTCTATTAGTAACAGAATAACAAAAACACATTTTAGAAGGGTAAAGTTACAAAGCCTTGGGGAGGAAAATGACTTGTATAATCAAAATGCTAGCAGGCACTTTACTAAAGCAGCTCTGGCGGGGATAATTATAATATAATTTATCACCAGAAAGCACACTAAGATGCAGAATACATAATCATCTTATCAGTAAACTGAGAGCAGTGGAAAAACTCATTTGAATTAAGAACAAAAATTTAAGTCTCAAAGAAATTATAAGGTGTCAAGCAATCAGTAAAATTGAGATGAATGTTCACAGTCAGTCTTTCAAGAGGTAGATGGAAATTTGTTTTGGACTGAGGTCTGTAACCACAAAGGGTTAAAAATGTACCACAAGGTTGAGGAGTGAGGATGGCTTGTTAGGGATGGGTCTGTCCTTGAAACAGAATAGAATTTTCTACCTCTTTTTCACCTAGAAAACTATATATTTTGGTATTACAACTATAAAAATAAAATTATTTCCATTTGCTGAGAGCCTAAAAGTATATCAGACAGGTCCTAAACAGGTCCTTAAATGCATGGTGTTTAGGTTTTCCTGCTATAGTTCCAATTTCATTTTGTTGTTTTTAAGGGACTCGGTATTGTGTATAAACCACCATTATGCTCTTCTAGACAGAAGCTACCTGCAGTGGACAACACTAAAAATGTAGTATCTGCCACACTCAGATAGTCCTGTGTCCTTACAGCCATTTTTCCCTGTGTTCTTTGGGTAGGGGACAGAAGAGCCATCTTTTCACCCCATCCGTTCGCCAAGGGAGAACTTCATAAACGGCCTGCTCCCTGCCCTTTGTCGCTCAACACAGACAAACCAGGATATACTTCCAAAAGGAGCTATTCTAATAAACAACAGAAAAATAAGCAAAGGAAAGGCAAAAAACATAACCCACATTATAAAGTGAATATAACCAATCTAGACTGCCTAAAGACTGCAAAAATGCACTGGTGACAAGAATAAAAAGAGACGTTGCCCACACGTATTGAATTAAAGTCCTTGTTTTGTTTTCTACTGGATGTGTGTGCTTGGGTGTGGTGGACCCTCAACTTTTGTTTTAGTTTGTTTGAATGTGTAAAATGTGATTAGCTGCACGTGCTAACTTTTCTGTAAACTGCTCAGTGGGCATTCTTCAGGTTGAAGCAGTTTTGATGAGGAACACCATGTCACACACTGTCGCAGCTGGCACTGCCCTTCAGGGCGGTACAGCTCCCTTGCTAGTTCAAACCCCGTAAGGAGATTAACTCACGGTACCACCTGTGGCCTCTCCAGTGCATGCCAATTCATGTCTGAGAGCCAGCCATGGCCCACATGTAGAAAGCTAGAAAACAAAAGTTTCGCTTGAGCCAACAGCTCTGTACCTTTTAAAGACAGACTCTCCCCTGAGGTCTTGCCCCTTCCCCTCTCTCTCCAATTTTAAATTCCTGTCCCAGGTGGGACTTCCGTGTCCATTTCACTTGAATAGCACTGATCAGGCTCTCTGTAGTCCTCTGCTGCCAGTTCCTCCCTGTTTAAGTTCCTCAGTTCTGTACATAGGTGGAAAGCCCTCCCGCTCTCCTATTCTGCCTGCAGTGGTGTGGGGTGGGGTCGTGCAGACAGGAGTTCATGTCCAACAAGTGCAGTTTCCTGGTTTCCCAATGTTGCAATATCTTAAGCACTGAAAAATAATCCTATGCACATATTCACTCTGCATTGCCTTAGATCCTTCCTATGAACAAAGCTGGGCACATCAGCCTTCACAAAAATCACGGCCAAGGCCAGTGCAAGGACTCACTAAGGGCCCGAAGGAGAGATGCTGAGAGAATTAGCCCCGTGCTCACCCTGGGAGGCAGGAGGGTTTGCCAAAGACTGAGGGCAGAACAGAAGAACCAAGAAAACACTTCCTTCCCTTTGGGTCTGAACCAAGTTCGAGGCAGTGATGGTTGCCCCAGAGGGAAGGCAGGAGCGTTAAGAGGTACCCCCAATGAGGTGCAGGAAAATTAAGCCTTTTTGTGACTGAAGGTGGGAGAAAGCTGACAAAAATTCTCCAGCACTCCAAGCCCTATGTTAAATTTGGTTTGACCCCCTCATCGGTGGTTTTTCTTCCTGCAGTTTCAGTTACCTGTGGTCAACACCAGTTCAAAAATATTACATAGAAAATTCCAGAAATAAACAATTCATGAGTTCTAAATTTTGTGCCATTCTGAGTAGTGTTATAAAATCTCTAGCTGTCCCACTCTGTCCCCCTGCCCCCTACCCCAGACGTGAGTCATCCCTTTGTCCAGTGTCCCCACACTGTGTGTGCTGCTGCCCCTTTGTCACTCAGGAGCCATCTCCATCTCTGTTAACACGTCAGCTGTCTCTCGGTATCACAGTGCTGTGTTCAAGGAACCCTCATTCCACTTGATACTGTCCCCAAAGTACAAGAGAAGTGATGCTGGCAATTCGGACATGCCAAAGAGAAGCTGGAAACTGCTCCTTTAAGTCAGCGACTTTCAACCTTTTTTATCTCATGGTGCACATAAAGGAATTCCTAAAGTTGTTTTTTGGCAAAAAATATGTTTTTTGCCAATCTGAAAAAATATGTATAACTTTGATTCACTCAAACTGGATGGCTATTGTTGTGTTGGCTATTGTCATTTTTTTTTAATTGACAATCTAACAGAAAAGAGGTCAGTGCCTCTAATTTCACAGTTAGGTATTGCATGCTCTAAAAATTCCTGTGGCACCACGGTTGAGACTCGCTGCTTTAAGTAAAAGGGTGAGTAGAGTTCAATAGGATATTTTGAGAGAAATGGAAAGAGAGAGAGACATACACATTCACATAAATTTTATCAGAATGTATTATTATAGTTGTCCTATTTTATTATCATTGTTAATCTCTTACTGTGCCTAATTTATAAGTAAAACTTTATCATAGGTATGTATATACAGGAAAATCACAGCATAAATAGGATTCAGTACTATCTTCAGTTTCAGGCATCTCCTGAGGATCTCAAAATGTATCCCCTGAAGATAAAAGGGTCTACTCTGTGTTTTTTACACACGAAGACTGGCATTCAATAAAACATAATAATAAACATAAAAAGCAACAAAATATATAGTCAAGAACAAACAGTCAATAGATGAAAATTTAGGTATGGAACAGATGTAAAAATGATCAGACTGGGGCTTTGAAATAACTGTCACTAAGGACCAGCGGTGGCAGTGTAACTAACATCTGGGGCCTTCTCTCTTCCCAAGCAGTGGCTCTCAAAGGCTGCTCGGTAGACTCCGCAGACCACCAGCAGCAGCCTCGTCTCCTGGGAACTTAACGGAACTGCAGATCTGGGGGTGTCACTGACTGCGGAATCTTGAAAGGGAGCTCAGCCATTTTAAGAAGACTGCCAGGTGATTGTAATGCATGCTAAAACTTAAGAACCACTATACTAAAGAAATTGAATTCATTACCATACAAAAAATAACACAAGGCCCAGAGACCTCTATTCATGAATTCTATTAAACTTTTTGGATGAAATAGCAATGTACCACAAGCATTGTCAGAAAATAACGGAAAATGGAACTGTTTTGAACTTATTTCAAGAGACCAGCATAACCTGGGTACCAACCTGATAAAGATAGTACAGAAAAAAGAAAATCATAGACCACTATCCCTCATAAACTCATATCTTAAAATTTTAACAAAATATTAGATAATATCATCTTAAGTATAAAAAGGTAATACTTTGTGACCAATGACATTTTCCCCCAGGAATGTTAAGTTGAATTAACAGTAAAAATTCAATCATGTAACTCATGATATTAATGAAGTAGAAATATATTATAACATTTATTTAATAGATGCAGACAAAGCATTTGGCAACACTCAACACCTATAAATGTTAAGAATTCCTCTTAAAGTAAGAGTGGAAAAGAAAATCCTAAACTTTTTGAAAGGCATCTACAAACAACCAATAGCTAACTTTGCACGTCATTGTGTAACATTATATGTGTGTGTATAAAGCTCTTAGAACAGAGCCTGGCACAAGGTAAGTACTGCAAACAGGTTTGCAAAAGGGTTTGCAAAAAATAGTTGCACAAGTTTTTAATTTGTCTTGTTAGGAATGCTACAAGCAACTATATGCAGTGGAAATTTATAATATAATATTAACTTTTACCCTGGCAAAAATGAGATGTTCAATAGATGTTCTTTTTTGTCTTGGAGTACTACTTTATTTTAGCAACTTTCTTTATATTTCCTTTTGATGTTTTATGATGTTCTGAATACTTAAGCACAAAAAAGATTTTTGAATAGTAAATTATTTTTGAATGCTATTACTATTTTTCTTCCTCCTTGAAGAATGGATAATGGCTTTCTTTTTTCATAGACTGAAAATCTTTGCAACAAATATATAAGTTTCTGGTGATGTGAGTGTGTGTTTCTGAGAGAGAGTAAGGGGATAGGTACTTGATCTGTTCAGTACATCGGGGTCCCTTTATGTATCTTTTCCAGCTTTATGTGTCTGTCTGAATGAGGTTGGAGTTAATTACGTCGTTAGATATCACTAAAGCACATGTGTTTAGATGGAAACTCAGTGGTTCTAATTGGATCTGAGCACCCCAATAATGTTTCCCCATACAGACCTTAAAAATCAAAAACCCATTGAGAAAAAAGCAATATTTCTCTATTTCTCTTTAGGTTTCAAAATGATAGAAGTTTTCTTCCAAGAAAAAATTACCTTGAGAGTTATGAACTCCTAATGCATTATCTCATACTCTCTGAACTTTCATTCTGTCTCATCAGAAAGAAGAAAACCCCACCTTTATCCATAATAATTTACATCCTCATTATAGTGGTATGATACTAATATTATCCCCATTTTATAGATAAGGAGACTGAGTCAACATCAGACGAAGCAATTTAAAGTGCTGTAGCTAGTAAGCCAGCAGAGCAAGTTTTGAACCCAGGTAGACTGGCTTCAGACTTCTAGCTCTTACAGAGTACTACTCAAATTAAAATTGCTTGCTTGATGTCTTCATTAAACTATAGGTTTCACAAAGCTGCCAACTATTTACCTTGCTCACAGGACCTAGGACATAGTAGATATCTAAGAAAGGGAGGTTGAATGAATGAAACATACAAGGTAGCTATTCTTATCCTTGATTTACAGATGAGGAAACTGAAATTGAAGAAGCCAAAATAATCCATTAGAATCAAGCAAACAGATAGGACATCCAAGGTTTGGATCTGGACCACTCTACTCCAAATCTTTTCCTCATTCTTTTTATAGCACACCATGCTAACTCTTCTTTAGGTTGCTGGAAATCTCCAAAAATTAATAGACAGTAAAAAAAAAAAAACCCACTGGGGTGAATTTGTTCTTTTGAGAGATTTATATTAAATCACTATTGTCATGGGGCCTTTTCATAAAAGGGGTACTCAACACCACCTGCTGGTTATGGTAAAATCAAAGGTACCTCATGATGACGATGATGATGATGATGGTGGTGGTGGTGGTGAAGAAGAATTCATTTTAGTACTGGGGAAAAAGGAGACTAATGTTATACTTTTAGGACATAATGCTGTTTTTCTTAGCTAACCCAGTAGGCATTATGTAAGCAAACTTTGGTGTGTTCTGTAAAATAGATCTGCTATTGTAATGGACAGACATTATCTGGGCAAGTGAAAAACTCACTCAATTCAGTAATAAAACATCACAGACAGATTCAGTACTATCACTAAAATAACACTACAACAGCTAGTTGTTTATTTTAAAAATATTTTTTACTTTTTAACAGTATCTTTGTCAGAGCATTTGAAATATCCTTGAACAGGAAAAGGGAACAATAAATTTAAGGTAGACAGCTAGACTGAAAGACGTCAATACAAACCTAATAAAAACACAAAGGAAGTAAATCAGATTTACTTCTATGTTTTACAGATTCAGAGGTAAAAATGGAAATATTTATATTTTAACAGGGGGCTAATTATTAGTCTAATAGGAACAGCATTCATGGCACCAGCATCAAAGTCACAAAGTCATTATCTTAACAGTGATGTTCAGTGTAGTTCTAGTCTGCTATACCCAATTGGTTTCCTCTTCAAAAGAAAACTAAAAAGGAATTGGAAAAGCAGCTGAGCTACCATTCAGGGTCAGCATAGCCACAGGGTCTACCCTTGTAAATAAAGGTCTGTTGCTATCCAGACAAGCCAGTGACTCATTCCCAGACCTGCCCTCTGGATAAACTCACAACTCTTGGAAAATTTTACAATTTCTGCCTCTTCGTGTTGTGAATAATAAGGAAATTCAAATATATATTTAATGAACAACTAACACATTTGTTTTACTGGTTTGAGTGACCTAATCTAAAGCTTCCATCTTTGGACCAATAAACACTAAAATACCTTCCTCTAACTCTTAAAGTAAGCAAGACAAGTAAATGGTAACAAGAAGGTATGTGTTGACAGTCGCCTGTGAATGAAGGCCAAACTAAAGTATATTGTCCCTACTTTTATTTTGTCTTTCCTTCCTCACTTCCCTTATTCATTCATTCAACAAATATTTTTGACCTACTGGGAGCAGGTTAAGCATGTGGCTACATATACTGTGCTACAGCACACTTCAGGGGGCCAGGACACTCTATTGAAATATGGGGGTATATGGTGGATCACATTAAAAAGAGTGAGAAGCAGTTCAAACCACTGTAGTAAGTGAGGCCAGATGAGAATTTCTGGCTGGGGTAATCAGATAAGGCATCCGAAACCCTTCTTGACTCTCATCAGAATTACCAATCCATTTACAAACACCTTTTAAAAAATACACCAGCCTTCTGTTTTTCTTCACTTTCCATTTAATCGGAATGATGTATAAGACCTGTCCAAAAAAAGTTCAGCCATAGTTACCAGTAATATAATCAGAACAGTTTGCATGACTTCAATGTAACCTGGCAGCCAAGGAGAGTGGACTGGAATGTGCATGCATGAACAATGACAACTTCATTGTATTAGTCAGTGGGAGTGGTAGACACCATTGAGTAAACATGTGTACTGTGTGGCTGTTGCATTCAAAATGAGCAAGTAGAGCAACAAATCTGCATCAAATTTTGCATTAAGCTTGGACATTCCTCCAGGGAACTATTCAGATGATTCAGAAGGCCTCAGCTATGAACTACTGGTGATTGGCAGCTTCATTACAAGAACATATTTGCTCATGCCTCATGTCTTATGCAGAGGTTTTTGGTGAAACATCAAATCACCCAGGTGACTCAGCCCCCCTACAGCCCAGATTTGGCACCATGTGACTTCTGGCTTTTCCCAAAACTAAAAACACCTTTAAAAGGGAAGAGATTTCGGACCATAAATGAGATTCAAGAAAATATGATGGGGCAGCTGATGGCAATTGGGAGAACTGTGTGAGGTCCCAAGGTGCCACTTTGAAGGTGACTAAGGTGTAATCATCCTATGTACAATGTTTCTTGTATCTTCTTCAATAAATGTCTCTATTTTTTCATATAACGTAGTTGCATACCTTCTGGACAGACCTTGTATTCCATTATTCAACACTTCAATAACACCCTTGGTCATGCTCTAAAAGCATTTATGTCCTGTGTCCTGATACTTTGATCTCATTGGTCTTACAAAATACTGGTTCTGCATAAACCCACCCACTGATTCTTTCCTTGCTTCTATTCTATGTTGGCATTCCAACAATATTTTTTTCGTATTACTCCACAATCACATTACTCAGCAGTGATTATTTCAAACCTTGTACATTCTCCTGAAACTTGCATCCCTGCAACTTTTCACTTCTTTCCTGGGATCAGCAGTTGACATTACCTATATATCAAAAAAAAAAAAATAGATGCCATCAGTTGGACATTTTCTTGATCTCTAAATTACCAATCACATTCCTTCTCTCTCTATCCATCGTCACCCTCTCTTTTTGCACCCTCTCCCATCTTCTCAGGCACTTCACACAACCAAGTATTTTTTTCTCTGTGCAATAGTTTGTAATGGACTCTTTAAACCTAAATATTTTCAATTGGTTTTACGCTCTCTCAAGCCTCTCCCAAAGAAAAAACTAAAACCCTTACTGATCCCTCATTCCCCTCCTGCTACAACAGACTTGTCAAAAACACTGTGCATATTTTGCTGTTTCCAATTCCTCATCTACACTTTCCTTTTTTGATGAGTTGTGTCACATTCTCTTAACTTTTCTCCTATATTTGGCCATGACTTCCTGGTGTTCTTCACACGATCTTTCTCTTCTATCCAGGAGGTCATTGCTGGCCCAGGCTTTCTTCTGCTTTTACCTGTCTCTCCCCAAACAATTCCATGCTTTTAGTTAGCACCCGTGTGTCTCTATGGGACGACAGCATTATGAACCTCCTAAGATTTCTGACGGCTGCCTCCTTCTTATTCTTTCTTTAGCACTTCACCTCTACCTGGTCACACCTCTACCTCAAGGAGAATACTGAGGTTATTTGATTTGGGTTTTAACAGTTGAGCAGAATTCGACAAGGTAGAGTATAGAAGTAGAGGAAACCATTCTTGATATTAACAACACTAAGACAAAGGCACAAATTCATAAGAAAAATGATCAAGGCAAATTTCAGAATCAGAAAATAATAGGCTGGACAAGAGGACAAGCTTTAAAAATAGGTTGAGTTGGGTCTTAGAGGCATTTGATTGTCAGATAAGACAACCAGTCTCCACACAACTGACAGTGGTAATCCCATCACAGTTTCCTACAAGAGAGGTGTGGTATCAAAACAGTGGATTAAGATAACAAACCACAGGGCTTTATGCAAGATGATTTTATGGAGGAAAAAACTATAGCAACTGGAACATAAAGTTGGAATATAACTTTTTAGGCTTTCTGCTTTGGTATGATAAAGGCCTTAATCAAGATGACAATGAGAACTGGAAGGAAAAAAATGGGCCCTGAAAACATAGTGAAAGACAGCAACTAAATTTAATTTGCAGGATATACAACAGATGGAAATTCAGGCTAAAAAGTCTCTTGAAAGTTGAAAGTAGTTGGAAAAAGAGAATCACTGTTTAACGTTCAGAAGGGGATTTGAAAATGTAAAACTAGCATCTAGTGAAGAAACTTAGGTGCTCATATTAATTAAAAAATCATCCTCAAAGAGACGATACCTGAAATTTTCAAAGCTGAGTTTTCCAAAGAGAAGGGTAGAGAAAGAGAAAAGGAGGAAGTCAAAGGTAAGTCCTTAGGAGGTATATACAATGTTAAGGAAGCAAACTAAAAAGAGAACAAGCAGACTTTTTAAAAATTAAAAAAAAAAAATTTTAACCCAAAGGTATGTTTATTGATTTTTAGAGAGAAAGGAAGGGGCTGGGGAGAGAGAGAGAGAGAGAGAGAGAGAGAGAGAGAGAGACAGAGACACTGATGTGAGAGAGAAACATTAATTGGTTACCTCCCATATGCACCCTGACCAGGGATTAAACCCACAACCTCTTGGTGTACGGGAGGACGCTCCAACAAACTGAGCCACTTGGCCAGGGCTTATTTTTTTTATTTAAATTTAGCCAGAGAAGCCAAAAAATAAAAGGAAGTATGTTAAGAATGCTTCTGAGGGGCACAGGACAGGGGAATGCATTTGGCACATTCTGAGGGGTTTTAAATCCTTGTAAGGGATTAAGAAGAGATTGATGAAAACAAGCTCAGTCTTCGAAGCAACGTTGTGGTTAGAGAAAAAAGACAGTTATAAAATGCTAGTTTAAGGAGGAAATAGAATTGGTGGAACATTTATCTTTTTGTTTGCTTATTTTAGGCAAAGAAAATTCTGACAGTATATGTATGCAGTGTAGAGGGGATACTATTTCAGAGAAGAGATGTAATATGCTGAAGAAGTAATTAAGTGATAAACATTTTTGGAAGATGGAAGAAGCTAAAGGAATTTAAGAAATGGGAACAGATAAGTTACAGCAAAAAAAAAAAAAAAAAAGGAAGGACTCCTCGTCCTTCCAACCATTGCCAAAAATAGGCCATTTGTGAGGACCTGGGAGCAATGTGCTCAGAAGTCTCTTCCAAATGAATGAGCTAAGCTCTTAGGGCACTGTTGGACAAGAAAGATAAGGGAGAAATAAGATCACTTGCAGTTATTTATCTCCTAAAATGTCCATGTATGAAATAGAAAAGAGGGGCTGACGAGACAGTTTTTCAGCAGTCCTTTTGAAAGTGATTAATGATAAGTTGTGCCCAATGATTGTTGTATCTGCCATATTTAGAAAGGTCTAAGCCCGGGAAGGCAAATAGGCGTAGCCCATCCTGTCAACTCCAGTTGATTAGTAAACCTGCAGCGCTATCGTAAAGGAGTACAGGTCTGTTCTAGGGCACCCTGTGATGGATTAACAATGTCTACTTGGGCCAAGCATTAGGGGTTGACAGATTTGCTAAGTCAGGAAACATAACTATAAGTTATTTGGTCTGATTTTCTGATGTACAAATCAGAAGTAAGACATTGTTCGGATATTCATCACATGTTTGTATGAAAGTAGAAATGTGAGAGAAAGCCAACCTACTTTAAGATTTCTTAACGGAAAGATTTGGATTTTGAAACCTGGTTTTGAAATCCAGAGTGTTCAAGCCAAAAATGTTCATGCCTTCCTTCCAAGTTTATCTGAGATTGGCTTGTAAACACATTTGAACTTTACATTAAAAAGGTATAAACAGCTCTGGCGAGTGTGGCTCAGTTGATTGGAGTGTCGTCCAGTACTCGAAAGGTGGTGGTTTGATTGCTGGTCAGGGTACGTAACAGGCTTGTGGCTTTGACCCCCATCCTTGCATGTATATCCCTATCCTGGTGCATCTGGGAGGCAGGCAATCAGTGTTTCTCTTTCACATCCATGTTTCTCTCTCTCTCTAAAAAGCAATGGAAAAAATGCCCTTGAGTGAGGATTAAAAAAAAAAGTATCAGCAGC
Organism: Trachops cirrhosus; assembly: GCA_028533065.1. Taxonomy (NCBI): domain Eukaryota; kingdom Metazoa; phylum Chordata; class Mammalia; order Chiroptera; family Phyllostomidae; genus Trachops; species Trachops cirrhosus. Next base: position 27,251,398 of record CM052549.1, read on the forward strand.
CTCAACCAAGTGTCAGAGCATTGTCCTGTCAAAACGTTGTGAGTCTGATCTCCAAACAATGTTTCTCTCATACTGATGTTTCTCTCTCTCATCTCTCAGCAATGAGAAACATATCCTTGGGTGAGGGTTAAAGAAAAAAAGTATAAGCAAAGTTTGCACCACTCTGCAAGATTTGTTGTCTGATATTTTTTTTTAGTAGAAATACAGTTCTGGATCAAAAAGCTTTAAAAATGTACTCTTTGAAGTGGATAAAGTGAGAGAGGATGGTAGAGAGAGAGGAGAGTGATGGTATCTCCGTACACAGAGAAGTCTGCTGATGTGGCCCGTGAGGTGGGATCACTGTGGCAAAATACCTTCTGCAGGGTCAGCCCCTGTCGACAATGCAAATGTCGGCCAGTGGACCTGGGAAGAGGGCTGGGCCTGGTTGGGGCAGTGGTCATTTGCTTCAATGCCTCAATGTAAATTGGAGACAGAAATTAGCTATAGGAAAGAAAATCAAAAGCTCCTTCATTTTATTAAAGATAGTTGACATACAACAGAAATATGAATGTACTTCTGGAGTAGAATTAACTTTTGATTGGCATTGTTGAAACTGGTGTCTGTGTGCAACAGTTGCATTCTTGTTTTTTATACTTGTGTTGTGAAATTCCTCTGCTGTTATGTAGTGCATTGTTCATGGGAAGCTGTTTTGAAAGGAAACACAGCTCTGTCTTGATAACTATCAGGAAACTGCCAGATGTTTCCTACTGTCTAAGCCAAACTAGTCAACGCTCCGATCACGCCGTGACAGGCGCGGTCATGGAGAGCAGGCCACCCACAGCCTCCCTGTAACTCAGAATCCAATGAGCTATTTCGGCAATTAGAAAAAGCAAAATAAAACAAAAATTTGAGGAACATCATCCTAATACTTTAGCTTTCTATTTTTTAATATTTTAGATTTCTTACTAAAAAGAATATAGTAGTCATATTCAAACTCTTAATCCAAAAAGGGAACAGACTTGCTTCTTAATTTTATGTGACACTTACATAAATAGAACAGTATTTGCACATTTCTCTTCTGCAAGTGGGGGATTATTTATGAGATAGGAAGAAAATAAATTCATTTCTTGTTTAAGAATAATATATTAACATTTGTGACATTTATTGTGCACAAAAAGCTGTTCTCTTCATCTGGTCAATTTATTAATTTTTCTTAATAACCTTTGCCTTTGGTGTTCACCCTTAGAAATATCTATCCTATCCCAAGAAGAAAAATATTTAAAAATATATATATACACATATATATACATATAACACATATACACACACACAAGGAAGGACCCCCAAAACAGAAGTTATTTATCAAAAATTGTGTGTTTACTTTTATGTGTTTAAACTTCAGTCACATTCAAAGTACTCTCCATTTGATGCAATATACCCATCAAAACATTTTTTTTCATTGTTCAGAATAGTTTTTGAACTCATCAGTTTTGATGTCTTTTAGCAAATGAGTTGAAAGAATTTTCCAAAAAAACTCATTGAAGGCAAATGCAGCCTCTCACAACAACACCAGAAGGTACACTGATACAGATGGATTCCTAGAATACTCACCTAGCAGGGGAAGCCTGTACTACAAGGGGCCCACCCTCCAGAAGATAATTCTTTTGGGGGAGGCCCCCATATATGTATGTATGTGTGTGTGTGCATATATATATATATATATATATATTTTTTTTTTTTTTTTAAGGAAGGCTAGTTGCTAAACAAGTTTTATATTTGAATAACTCATAAGTGCTGGAAATACCCTTGCTCAGTGTGCATTCTGGCCTTGGAGCTACATGAAAGGGGGCTAGTGAAGTGGGGAAGGAAGACATGTGCAATAAATGACAGGGAGGCTAAAAATCTTAGATTAATTAACTATCAACCAGCAGTCCCCTGGATGGGTAGATACAGAAGAACAATGGGAGACAAATCTAACATGACAGATTCAACATACATCTTGTAGAACCCTGAAGCCACTCTGAGTAGTTTATACTCCTAGCTCTCAACAGGCAAAATAAAGCCATGCAGGTTTTCTGAAAGGGGAAGTGTACTATTGGATCAATAGTGAGATTCTTCATGTGAGGAGTAAAGAGAGAAGTGTGAAGGGCAGGGCTCATGGTGAGTCTGCATGTAAGAGCCTGAAAGAGCTGCTACTGAACAAGTTTGAAAAGCTCCAAGAGTCCGAGGCAGGCAGAGAAGCATGGTGGGCAAGCTTTCATAGTCAAAGAGAAAAAGGGCTTTGAGTAGAAAGCAGCTTCCAATGATATAGAAGGTCACAAGGGAATGAGAATTTAAATGCACTAGATTTGACAGTGGAAGTCATGTGGAGAAAGTTAATGAGAAGGGAAGGGATGTGAGATTGCAAGACTTCAAAGAATGAGTGATCGGTACGAATGGAGTCGGGCAACCAATGCAGGCAGTGCTCTATGAAGAGGGAACAAAACTGAATGTAGCCACAGAGGGTCCTGTTCTCACAGGGAATAGGAACAGGGGAAATGCTCTCTTTTTGTTTTATTATTATAATTGTTGTTATCAATTTGGGTAGAGAGTGAAAGACACATTTTTAGGCAGAAAAGAGGAAATCAATCAAGGGCAAGAATTGGAAAATCTAAGGGATATAGCGTAACTTGTAGACTTACATCCTAGGAAATCCATGAGTACAGGAGCTCAAGGACATAGGCTTAGCAAGAGAAAGAAAAAGAAAAAGAAAGAAAGAGTTTGCTTCTCCATCAGAAAAGAGTGATCAAGGAAGAAAGATGAACATCTGACACAATCTCATGTATGAAGGAGAAAAAGAAAGTGTACCTCTGGACATCTGATATTTCAAATTTTTGTACTGAGTAAAAGACTAGGACATTTGCCAACAAGACAGCAGGCTGAAGCAAGTCTGAATGCTTGAAGGGAAGAGAGAAAGCTGGTAACTGATGCAGTGGAGAATTTAAGAGAGAAGTGAAAGACAGGTAAAGGTGACGAGGAAAACAACCCCAATGCAGCAAAAGGCCTAGACAACGTTAGTCCAGTTTTCTACACACCTAGTCAACATCCTGGAGGCAGATAAACTCCAGACTACCATGGCAGAAGATTGATTTTCATTAAAAATTAACTGGAACTCAGAGGTAAAGTAGAACAGAAAAGAGAGGAGGAGAAATGCGGAAGGAGGACTGGATAGCAAGGCTTGGACAGAAGGAAGCCAGGATGACAGCACCAGAGACAACATACTCAACTCGAGTTTGTTTCCTCTTTGGCCTTGTAAACTCCTCTTCACCCAAGTAAACAATATTTGCTACATGCAGAAGTGCCTTGGGAGAAGAGCTCCTGGGAAATAAAGAAAAGACTCAGAGAAGAGAATCATGGCAGGAGCTGATGTGTGAGTAGGCTGATTCAGAACCAGAGGTGACCTTGAGAAAGGAATTCTCGGGAATTCACACACAGGACTTGGCTTCCCACAGGACGTAACAGCAAGAGAGCTGAGTGATTTTGTCAGACTCTTCAAGGATGTTCTGAGATGATCTGACAAGAATGGTGTTAAGATTCTGGCTACCTAGTCCTGGCTGGAGAAGGGCAAAGAAAATCAGAATGTGGATTAAAATTAGGGAAAGTGGAAGGACTATTAAGGAAGATGTGTATAAATCAGGATTTATACAAGTGAGAAGGAGAGGTGAGGGCTTAGAAAATTCACAGGTTTATTATTGAAGAAGAAATACTTTTAAGTTAAAACAGTGCAGAGAAAATTAAAGAGAAAGAGAAGATAATGAAATATAGCAGCAACTGCAATCCTAAAGCAAATGGACAACACTAATATTTTGATATTTAAGTTGGTAATTTATCACAAAGCAGGAAGTGGTTGTCATTATGTTCTACATTCTGCCCCAGAGTGCTGCTCCCCCTGCAAGAGGGTCAGGGTCCAGTCCTGAAGTGCTTTTGACCTTCTGGCTCAGATGATCCAGGAAAAAAAGTCCTGGTTTAAATAAATCATCTAAGAGCAGCAGGGGTCAGACCCCTGACAATTTGTCAGGCTCGGAATAAGAAGCGAAGGAGAGTGAAGTGCATCAGTAATCAGCCTGCTGAGATGGTCGGGGAATTGGAAAAGATAATGACCTCTGACCTTTCATTACTGTCTTCTACTCCTGAAACCCCCCTACCACATGCGCTGCTATTCTCCACTGTCTCTGTCCAGTGTACGCACATGATTTGTAAGATCTTATCGTGGACCTCAGACAGTGTGGGACAAATTGGTCTTTGGGGGAACAACAAATGACTAAAACATAAGATGCTTAGCTCAGAACCTGGGAAATTAGAACTGAAACAGAATAATATCATTAATAGCTTCAAAGGGGATAAAGAAAGTCAGAAAATCTTCTGTATGTATCAAAAAGTATATATATATATGTGGTGTGTGTATATGTATGTGTATACACACACACACACACACACACACACACCATAAGAGTATACAGCACAAAGAATTTTCGCAAAGTAAACACAACTATATAGTGAGGGACCTCACCCAACACTAAAACGTCACCAACATCCCAGAAACCCCTTCCTATCCCCCTTTGTCACACCACACACCTGAGATCAACCATCATATTGGCTTCTAACACCATTGATTTGATTTGCATTAAAAAGTTTACTGTCGTTTTGTTCACATTTTTAATAATCTCTGAGCATAGTTCAAGATAGAAATTTGTAATATCCCTAATTGTTACTGTACTTTTAAAAATGCTAGCATTTTAACACTTTAAATAGCACAGTATAAATTAACACAGCATAATGGAATAGCAGGGTGAGAAAAACTGCTATGGTAATCACCTGGGTTAGGGAGATTGAGAAATTCTAAGGTTGAACTGTTATGAGTCATCTTGTTACCGTTACATAGTCAGTTGGAGTGCAGTGGAGGTGCTTACACTGATCACATGAAGGGCTAGCTAGAAGGGCTAGAAAAATAGCCCTCCCTCCACCAACCATGGTACCAGATTGAGGGTGGGACCATGGGAATGCAGGCAAGTGTACCATAGAAGTCAGAATGGATCAGAGGGAGGTGCTGAAACAAAGGCCTGTCAGTCTAGCCTGGGGAAAGAAAGGACTGGTTGGGAGGTGGACCCACCCAAAGCGCAGGTAAGTTTGGGAAATTGATTGGTCATTTTGAGAAGGCACCTGGTCTGTCCCACACTCAAGCTAATGTAATTGCAAGGGAACAAGAAACTCCCTGGCTCCAGACCTGCACTCAATGGTGCACTGGCCTGTTCTTTCCTTAGCAGCCATGTGGCCCATGGCCTCCAGGAGGGAGCCTCTCTCTCCTCTCTTGCCCACCTGGTGATGCACTCATTGGTGCATTCGTGCACTCTCTTGTGGGGGAGCATGTGACCACGCAGCCCTGGCAGCTGCATGGCCCATGGCTGTGTGGGTTCAACATGCAGGCTCCAGGAGGGAACCTGAAAAGCACAGAAGCTGGGAACAAGCTAACCTACCTGGATGGGGACTAAGACTGTTTAGCAGCCACCTGCAAGCTCCAAAGCACTGTACTTTAAACTGGAGCAGGAACTCTGGAAACTGGCTTTTGTCTTGGTCTTGCTGAGGACATTGAGACTTTTTCTATGGCAGAAAGAGGAGATAGGATTCTGCCATTCTCCCAGGTTGTACAGCGCCAGAATCACATTTCTTTTGTACCGGCACCTGACTCACAAGTTTGGCTTTTGTGGTGACAGGCTGCTGAACCTCTCAGGTTTTTTTGTTGCTGTTCAATTACAATCTCATTATTTTAGAAGTTGGCAGGAGATTAGGGGAAAGGCTGTATTCCATGTCTCTGATGTCATCAAGGAAGAAGCAATGTTAGCAAGTGACCACATTCAAGGAGAGAGGAAGGCAAAAGCAACCAGCATGAACTTCTGGGTTTTTATGGAGGCTTCATTATGTAAGTATGATTGATTAAATCATTGGCTATTGGCAACTGATTCAACAACCTCCAGCCCCTTTTTCCTCCCCAGACGTCAAGGGAACTGAAAGTTTCAACACTGTAATCACAGGGTGGATTCTCCTGGCAACCAGCCCCATCCTTAGGTACAGGTCAAAATTCAGTTGATTAACATAACAAAAGACACTTTTGTGGCTCTCCCCACTTAGGAAATTCTGAAGGTTTTAAAGGCTCTGTGCCAGAAATGGGTGGGGACAAAGACCAAATATATATTTCTTAACATAAATCACAATATCTCATGAGGTTTAATACTTACATTGCCTACTCTCAGGATCAAAGGAAGTAAGGTGCTGAGGCACAGATAATGAAGGGCCATACAATTAGAAGTCGCTATTGGTGTTAGACTTATCAATTACTTGTTGGTTTATTCATCTCCCCAAATCCAGCTTTTTCTAGAATAGTGAACACATGAGAAGCAGATAAACGTCATTCTTGTTCCCAACTCATAAATGAAAGAGTAAATCTCCTCATCTATTATCTCTAATCAGGGTTGGAAAAAGAAAATAAATACATTTCAAAGGAGAAAACAAGATTCAAAAGCAAGATTTTTCTTTAGAAAGTTTTAGTGGCCTGAATTATAAATTAGGTAGTCAGAAGAGTCTTTTGAATCAGTTTTAGGTACATTACAAATAATGCAGGCATTATACAGCGCCTAGTTTTCCACTGCATCTTAATCTCAGATATCATTTTCTGGATATCCTGACCCTAAGGGTCTGAAAAAAGAGATAAATTTGGATTTCACTGTGCAGTAAATAGCAATAAAAAACCACTCTGTTAGAGAAGTATTATAGCAAAAATCTATCTAAGCAACCAGGATGTCAACAATGTGGAAAATCAAGAAGGTATATGGGATTCTAACCCAGTACCTTATGTATTTTATCCTCATCCATATCAACCTCTATTTATTAAGGGCTAACTATGCCATTTGCTGAGGGGAATGCAAAAGATGTGTATGATGTGAGTCTTTGTTGTACACATATATGTCAGATAACCTGATGGATTTGCATGAAAGAAATTCAAATCATCTTTTCCCAAGAATGGAATGTACAACATCTAAGAAAACAATATTAAGTAACATCCAAGAACACAACATCCAAGAAAACAATATTTAGTGGAATCAGACTGTGCCTTCAATTCCTGGTTTCATAATTTAAAACCAGTATAAACCTGGGAAATTAACCTAACTACCCAAACCTAAGTTTTGTCACAGTAAAATGGCAATAATCCTAGCCTAAATTTTGTAGGGTCCTTGAAATGATAAAATAAGTTAACATTTACAAAGGCCCATGGCACCAAGATAAACTCGACAAATGTTAGCAGGAGTAGGAAAACCTTGTAAATAAGGAGACCACATACCCAATACTCTCATTGTGGCTTTGCCACTTTTTCCGTACAACCTTTATAAATCCACCCGGCCCATGGGTTCCTCATCTTAGAAGTTAAAAGGACACAGTCTCCCACATCTCCCTCACTTCTGCTGCCAATTGTGGGTTTAGAGGTCCTCAAGACCACCCTCAGAGTCAATAATTGACTGGAATGACACAGAACTCACTGAAATCTGTTTTGCTCCCCAAGACGGTTCGTTACAGCTATAAAATCAGCCGAGGGAAATGATGCACAGAGCAGAGTCCAGGAAATTTCCAGGCAAGTTTTCAGTTGCCCTCCTCCACTGGTGTCATGGACAACACACCTCTCCTGGAAACAGTGTTACAGTATGCATGGAGTGTTGCCAAGCGGGGAAACTCACTGAAGCCTTGATATCCAAACTCTTGACTGAGACTCCACGGTCAGCTGCCCACAAGGCGGGCCTCAGTCTCCAGCGTCTGCAGAGGTCAAGCCGTTACCACATGACTCAAAGACTCACCGCAAGTCACAATGCAATACTTTCTGACATGGTCCAAAGTCTTCAAGTAGATAGACATTCTTATCAGGCAGGACAATCAGGGAAAGGCCAGACCTCTCTTTGGACAAGGTTAAACTCTTTACTATACTATATACACTATCAAAAGTTGGACTTTCAGCTCTTTTACTCTAGATCAGCAAGCAGCCTTCAAATTTTACTGATTGGAACTGACAAAACACTGAATTTTACATGTTGACACAAACACGTATATGTTTTATAAGACAAATACCCTGTTACTATCTGGAAGGTATGATAATATTTCAGTTTATTTGGTTTTTATTAAAAATATTGCTAATATTCCATTAAATTGACCACTAATGGGTTCTAACATTCAGTTTGAAAACACCGATCTAGAACAGGACTCTGTGAGCCTAACCCAGCTTGCTGCTTCTTTTTATAACCATGGTTTTATTGGAACACAGTATACCCATTTGTTGATGTATTTTATTGTCTGTGGCTGCATTCATATTGGAGCAGTTACCACAGAGACAACACAGCCTGCAGAGACTGTATAGCTAAATATTTACTGTTTAGCTTTTTAGAGATTTTGACAACCTCTGATCTAGTGAATCATTATTGTAGGAGACCATTCTGTGTGGCGTGGGCCCAGCTCCCACTCGGAGATGCACAGGACCCACGCCCACAGATAGGTTCTCCCACGGGGAATCAGGCCTGCAATGTACCTAGGCCACTTTGAGTCTTGCTTTGCTCAAGTTTTGCTAAAACTTCCTCACCCTGAATTGAGGACATTTACTGCAAAGTAACTTCCTAAAATCCATGCTAAACCTTCCAAGGATGAATGTAACCTGTTCAACTACTTTTGCCTTTTCATTTGCAAATATCCGTCTTCTGTGATGTGATTAGCAGCATTGGCTCCTTTGTTTTCTGTAAAAGGTAATCACCTAAAGGGAACCGGTGCATAGTAAATGAGGACCATCAGGTAATGTGTAGAGGAGAGAAATAAAGGCCTGTCATGGCGGAGGCCGCAGCTTTTGCTCCCCTTGAGAGAAAAGCCATGCTGTCCTTTTTCCTCCACAGGACTCGGTAGTCCCTGTGAATGTCTCGTTTCATCCATAATGACACGGACACTGAGGACCGGTATCTGCATCACATTATGATTTATGACCCCAGGAAAATACATTTACAAAGTTTCCTATATCTCTTCCAATTTATGACAAATGCATAACTTTTTACCAACATTTTTTTTAAGTTTATACTAATGCTAATGAAACAAATTTTAGATTCCAAGCTCCCAAGTGGATGTTGTGAAGGAGACTCTCTAGTTCTGTTTTGGGAAATGTCCTTCTAAAAAGGATGAAAGAGTCATATATTTCCAGGGTCAGCTACCGAGTCAATGGAGGCACTGAGCCTGTGTAAGACTTTAAGTTTATGAGACGCATGCGCCCAGACTTGTGATTGCGTTACTCACTGATCCAAATGCATTTGCAAACCCCTTCCCTTCCAGACAGCCTGCACCCTTTCAACTGTACCAAAGTAAGAGGAATTACATGAGAAACTTCTGGTATAGGGAAAGAAATCAGAAGCCTGACAAATACTGATTAGGACTAAAGAAAAAGAAAAATGTACTATACCACAAAAAAAAAAAACTTTCCACACAGACATATACTCAAAGAAATATCAACAGGAGTCCCTCTAAAGTCCAAATGCAGACAGAATGTTCAAAGGAATTAAAATAAGAATAAACGTGGGAGGCGAGGAATCGATTAAACAGCAAACCCAAATCCTCCGGACATCTCTCTCACCTCAGCCACCTACAGCAGAATGCTAGGGAAAGGCTAGAAAAAAAAATGCAGGCTGCCCCAGAGGGCAAGCTAGGAGCAGTACAATGTTATTGGTTTCTGAAATATTGACAGGACTGGCTTATTGTAGCTTTTACCCTCACCAGACTGACCGACCCGTGTTGGGAACAGAAATGAAAGCTCATGACTTCAGGGATTCGGGCTCTATTGGAAACGAGCCCTGCATGGAGAGGCAATCCAGCGGCAGGAATTCATTCTGTTCTGTAAGATGTGAAAGGGACATGTGAGAACCCGCAGTCTTCTGCTTTGCAGACATGAAAGTGTCTATAAACTGAGTTAGTCAAATTAATTTTCAAGAGGCTGTTCCTTTTCTCTTAGGTGCAGTTCAGCTTTGCCATACTAATTGTGAGGGTTTGTGAAGTCACTGGAACTGTCCCACATTCATCTCGATGCTTCTCTTTTTACATCAGGTTCTAATGCCCACAGCCCTGCCCTCCTTTGTGAATTACTGTCTGTGTCCTGGCCATCCCCAGAGTTTGCCTTTAGCATCAGAATCTTCTGGTTTATCCTGATGGATCTTCTATACCCACACATCTCTAGCTTATTCCTATTGGCTTCCACTGCCTAAAGTTGAAACCAAAATCCTCACCCAATAATGTGGATAGAATGTAAAATGTGTCCAACTTGCCACCCTTCTTTGTATCTATGCCCTTTGCCATGTGACTTTGCAGCTCCTTCATTCAAGAGGAGGCATCTATGTCCCTTCTTTTTGAATCTGGGTTGGTCTTGTGTCTTGCTTTGTACAATTGAATGCAGTGGAAGGGGTGGTGTCCTGGTTATTTCCCTAGGCCATAAGGTATCTTTTCTGCTTCCACTTGTTCTGAGAACCCCGCCACACCATGAGAACAACTCCAGGCAAGACCGTTCAAAGATGAAAGGCATAGAACCCAGTCACCACCTTTGCCCCAGTCAACTCCCAGCCAACACCCAGCTAACCAATCAGCCTCCAGCTGACCCATCAGGGGACCGCAGAGGAATCAGGAGGCCAGCCAAGATCAGCAGAGCCAGTCCCAGACACACTGACTGGCAGACTCACAAGCAATAACCAATAAATTGCTCTAAGTCATTGAACTTGGGGTAGTCTGTTATCCACAACAACTAAAAAAGCATTTCAAAGACTTTTCACCAAAGACGGCAGACCCATTACCTACAGGTTTCCTCTGATCTTGTTACATAAATTTGATAAATGCTTTCTTGGTCTGCCAAACTGCTCTCAGTAAGTGAAATTTCTCCTTTTTAATATAGTATTTCACAAATTCTTTTCTTTCACTTAAGCTACTGTATTTCCTTCCATGAAATATTCCCATTAAAAAAAGGCAGAAAATGTCCCAGTCTTACTTGAATTGTTCCCTTACTACCCTTGCATTTCTCAAACACTTAATCCACTTATACTTTGTACATAAAATTGGTTTAATTCATCGGACTTGATTAATGTCACTGCAGTTTGTTCCAACTGCCAATTCCTGGAATAAGTAAAAATACTGGCTGGACTTGTCCATGAACCATCATGTTCACAGGCTGTTGTTAAATCAAAATAAAGCAAATGGTTTGTAAATGTCTAAATTTCTCCCTGCCCCAAATTACAGAACCCAAATATGAATAAATATTAATTCATTCTACTCTCAATCTGCTTTGATATTAAAATAATATATATGTAAATAAGAATCAGCAAAAAACCCAATTGCAAACAATTTTTCAAAGACTAATTTTAAAAAAAAAGAAAGGGCAAGCCTGGACACTGGCAATTAAAGAGCATGCACATCCATGTTGTGATGGTCCTCATCAACATTTGACTTTAGCCCTAAACAGGAAACATTTAGCCACAATGGCCTTTGAATGTTTTAAGTAATCACTGAACTATATGAGTATTGGTTTTTAGATTATGTTTTCAAATTAACATGAGTTTAAGTGTTTCTCTCCTCTTCATTCTTTCTCTCTTAGATTGAGATGCACAGACTTTCTTAATACTATTTCAAAACACTCAGTAAGGCAACACAAACTCCCTTTCTTTAGCTCCCTCATAGCACCAAACAGAGCTGTGAAAGTTTGAGTGAATA
>CM052549.1:27263672-27402005 GCA_028533065.1 Trachops cirrhosus
TATATATATAAATATAAAATTCAGCATAACAAAAGGAAGAAATCTTGCCCTTGCAACAAGAATGGCTTTGAAGGCATTATGTTAAGCCTACTAAGTCAGACAGAAAAAGATGAATACTATGTGACTCATTTGTGGAATCAAAACAAAACGAAAAATGAAAACCAAACTGGTAGATACAGAGTGGTGGTTGGTACAGGCAGGGAGTTGGAGGTGGGCGAAATGGGTGAGGGTGGTCAAAATGTGCATGAAAATCTGACTGCAAATATCACAGGAAATCAAGAAAACGCAAATTTAGACAATAATGAGATATCAGTTTGCACAGAACACACAAAATAAACTTCCTTAAAATACCAAGTATGGGTCAGCTTATACTATAGATTCTGACTAGAAAGAGTATAGCAAATTTTGCTAATTTAATATGAGTGCAGGATGACAGCTATGGGGGAGTAGATTGGGGGGTGGAGGAATCCAGAAAAAAGGAAGGACTCATGGTCATGGACAGCAGCATGGTGAATGAAGGACGGATGGGGTATAATATAAGGGGCATAAATGGTAATGGGAAAAACACAATTAAAAATATGTTTGCTAAATGTTGCAAACCAAAAAAAAATTAAAAAATAATAAAAAAGAAAAAATTTAATAAGTCATGGACCCCTAAGTCTCACAAAACACAGTAATTTTTTATCAGTTACCAAACAATTGCACAACTACTGTGCATACAAAGAAGAAACTAAACACATGGTTTAAATTGTACTTAAATTCCCACTTACCAAAGGTTACTTTTATAATATATCCAAATGTATAATTACCATATTTTTAATTTCTTTCCTAATGCAATCTAATACATTTTTAGCAGAAAAGCAAAAGGATTTTACTATACTTCTGTAGGTTTGCCTAGTTACTATGATGAAACAGTAAGAAAACGAATAAAATTAGATTTAGTAGAAACATCTACAAGACTGGCTGTTTAGTAAGGAAAAACCAGAAGTGGGCTATTTTGTCAGGTGGCTGCAAGTGCATGAAAAGCAAAGGCTAGGACTTGGAGGTGCGTATGAATGGAGAGCTCAATGTGGCTAATAGTGATGGAGGGTACAGCCTTGTAATCCGCACCTCTCAAAGTCAGGGGATGAATGTGTTGACCTGGCCCTCCATGAAGGAAGCACATGATTTAATCTGCTTTACCAAGACCCGGCACTGATGTTTGTTTTCTCATGCAACAGAAGGAAACTTATGACTTGAAAGAAATGGAGCAGCTCATTCAAACTCAACAAAGTAAAAACTCAGTAAAACTCAATAAGCACTAAGGTACGGAAATCCCATGCCACCTAAATTTTAAATGACTAATAGTGGCAGCACATCCCAAATACTAATTGTTCTATAGCTGTTGGAGAAAACATGCATACCTCTACTGCCCTTAAAACTTACCTTGGAGTAGATCATACTTTGGGCTAAAATTATCCTGGGGCCCTCAGTAATTCCAATTGACGTCAGCACTTGGTAAAAGGCAGGAAACTGAAGGAAATGGTCCTTGCTCTCAGTTTGCTATAACCTGCTCTTTCAAATGCCAGAGTATCCTGTTCTTTTGCAGAGAGGGAAAGAGGAAAGTAGTTTAGGCGTGAGGCGTGAGGGTGCTGATATACTTTAGGAAGCTGCTAGAGGTCACAGGCACCTCTCTGGATGAATGAGGTACACCTATGCATCTAAGCAGGCAAACGGCCTAATCAAGGAGAAACCTGGGCTTCTGGTTCCCCTTAAAACTGCAGGGCAAGTTAGTAACTAAGCCCATTTGAACTAAAGCTAATTTGCAAGGGTTTTGCTTATCTTTTGGTTCAAACTGGGGGCAATTTGCACCCAAAAATCAGAAACAGAGGGGGAAAATTCTGAAAGAAAGAAAGATTCCTTTCTTTGAGTTCCAACCTGCAGGTGCCTCCATAAAGGATTAGAGCAGACCATGAACTCTGGCTAAAAACACTGCAGCTGTGATGTGCTGTGAACAGTTAAGCCACAGATTGGGCAAAGGTATTTGCAACTCCTATTAACGACAAAGGATGAATAATCAGAATATATGGATAATTCCTACAAGTCAATGAGAATAAAAGCAAGTTAATTTTAGAAATGGGTAAAAGATTAACGGGTCCCTTTGGAAGAGAAGGAAAAGACACATACTTGGCCCAGGCGCACTGGAAAAGGCCGGCAGGAGAGGGTGCAGAGCCACACCACCAGAGGGTCTCTGTGCCCAAGGCCTGGAAATCCCGTGGGAGATGTAACGTACAGAACTGGCCCCGAGGGGTACTCCTCCTGATCGCAGACCCCCTCACTTTCCCAGGGCCACCTAGGCAGCAAGACTTTGGACAAGATCTGTGTGGTGATAAACTGAGGAAGCGCTAATGCAGATGTGGTCTGGCCTGGTTCCTTCCTGACTCGGATCATCTGACTCCTATCGGCACTGGGGCTCCTACTGTCTCAGTTCCGCAACAGTTAATGTCAGATGGAAAACCTCCCAGAAGTCAGAACTCAGCGATGTCAAACTCCTGAAGTAGAGAGAACTGGATTGCAGGACTGATTGATCCATCAAACACCTCATCTTTTGATCCATGTCCCAAACACCCAACACTTATGGGGAGAAATATAAAAGTGAACACCAAAAAAAAAAAAAAGCCTTCTTAAGTGGCCAACACTTATTTTCCAGAGATAAAACTTTATTTGAGGCACCAAGCAATATACTGACAGAGGTGAGTCATGCACAAGTAATGTCCTTATTTCCATTATTGTACATTTGATACTCTCTGCCCTCTTAAAAAGGGTGGCTAGTGCGCAAAGATGAGAAGCACATAGATTTTATACAATACGACACCATATCTATATAAGTGCTTGAGAAAGTCCGCTTTAAATTTAGCTTTTCCTTCTTTAAAAAGCATGTCGTTTTTATTTCGGAAAACTAAAACAAGCTAGTTCTTCCACTGAGGATAAGGTTTCTCCCCAGAGTTATTTATGAAATAATGCAGCTGCCTTTTTCTTTAAAGGGGTTCTTGTCTTCTGGAATTCCTTTCACCAGAGGATCCTCTCCAGAACGTTCTTCAATGTAGTTTTTTATTTCTTCAGAACATTTAGACACCTTAAGGGGGAAACAAAATGGATTAGGTCAGTATTGTTCAAACTCCATCCCCAGCTTCCAGTGAAATTAATATAACTGGACATGACCAGATCTTACGAGGCTGAAAAATATTAGGAGTGCAGTATGGAGCATATATATAATTTAATAAATGATACAATTTATGTAAAATGTATTTCTAACTATGGTCAGGGTCACAAAGTTTGAAAGTCACTGTTTTAAATAAATTACCCTCAGCAATTTCTATCCATTGTGCCTCACATGATTTCCTTCCTCTGCTAAAACACAGTTATGACGTGTCCGCGATATTTTAGGAACTAAACCAGACCCTGCTTTCAATTTCCCATGCCAATGAACAGTTACAGTAGTAAATTCCCTAATGTCTTGGGGTGTATCCTGCCAAAATTCTCACTCACTAGGGTTGTGTGCCACATTCTGCAATGTCACAAAATGATAGAAGCAGCAGAGAAAGTCTGACTCTGAGGAGGCTGAAGTTGCCCAGTCATCCGATTCTGTCTCTCTGCTCAGAATTCTTTCCCCTTAGTTGTTTGAGGGCAAAGATCATAAGAAAAGATGTGGTTGAGGCTTATTATGCTAATCTGAGGCTCTTGTGTGTATGTCATCATTTTAAACTTCATATGAAATGGAGAACGGATTAAACAGTTTCTTTAAAAAGTCTATCCTTAAGAAAGAGATTGCAAGAGTGAGTAAAAAAAAAAAGATTACTAGTAAGAAATTCGAAGTGAAAACTCAAGCAAATTCCACTGGGAACGACTTAAAACTAGGCAAAAATGTTTGCACTAAATTGGTAATCTAGATTAATAATCTTCAACTATTTAAACATGTTGCATGTGTATCCCAAAACATGTATAATCATTTACTTATAAATGAAGATACTACTGTGTCAATATGTCATCCACAATCATAAAACATAACCTAGAAATTATCTAAAAGTAGAGATTTTAAACTAGCCCAAAATAGAAATTTAATATATTATTCCCCCACCCCAAAGGACTCCTTGAACACCAGCGTGGAGGCCCAGTACTGATATATAATTTAAAACGAGGGGATGTAATTATCTGGCTTAAAATGTTGCAAAATAAAATCTCAACTGCCACCCTCACAGGTAACACTCTCCGTCACCGCTGACACGCAGAGTATGTGCGCTTCCAGTGGATTCTAGAAGTGGTGATGCAAGTATCCACAACGTGGGGTCTGTGGCCCTGGGGAAATCTGTGGGTAAGATTCAGGTTCCCCTAAATTGTGTCTGTTCTTAACAAGGCTTCCTCATTAGGTTTCCAAAGAGATTTGTAACCTCCAAAATACTCCTCCGCTGTATTTCCTTCCAGGACCAAGAGGATATGTTTGAACAACAATTAGCTGGAGCCCGAATCCAGCCTGTGGATTTTGTATCCTAGGCCTGAGACATGAACAACTAACCAACAGAATAAGGAACGGCCTTGGGGCATCAGGCTGTGTTTTATTAACTGCCCTATTGTTAGCTCTGGGGCCTTAAATGAGGAGCTAGTTAGCCTCATTGGGATTCAGGGTTTGCTTTTTCATTTGTTTGTTTTTATTCTTAAAAATAAGAGGGTGGAATGATCTCTAAGAGCCTTAGTGTTTGTCTAGCACTACTACTCTATAATTCGAAGTGCATTATAAAATGTTTGAATATTATTATTAGGACTTCAATGCCTCTCCCTCTTTCCCCTAAAGCTATCCGTGAAATTTTCTCTCGCTCTGGCAGACAGTTGGAATTCCTGAAGTTGGAAAGCCTCTCCAGCGGGGTGTGTCCCAGACCTGGATGTCGGGGAGCTGGCAGGGAGGACCTGCTAATGAAGGATACTTTCAGTCAGCTGCATCTGGGCCCTCCCCAATTTCTAATTTGAAGCTTTAAATAATTAGAACGTGTTTGTCTCCTTTTTGCCCTGTGAGTTTTGCACAGCCATATAAATATTAAGATATTCCAACTCTGCAGATAACACTTTATTTCAGCAAACGCAACTCTGTTTAAGAGGTAACCTCTAAGGTTCATTGTGTGAAAGAACGAAGTGGCCAACACATGCTCTACTGTGGGGCACTGCCATCCACAGAGTGGACGGCTCCTTAAAGTTTCGAGAAACCAGCCTGTTCATTGGGTCCCATAACTTTGTTTTTTTCCCTTTAAACACAGCAGTATTTTTAAAGCTATGATAACTTTCAACATGGATAGAAAGGACTTTGCACTCCAAAATCTAGAAAGAGTAAGGATGTGGAAGTGACAGATTAAATATGCGAAAAGACAGGGATCAAGAATAAAACTAAAAAAAGCCTACATCTTCCGAACATCACTCAAAATGTGCATCCTGATTAATGACTTTGCCCTGAACAGACCATCACTATAGGAGGAAGTTAAGTGAGCATTTTTACCATACCTGCTTCATTTCCATTGTTTTCTCTTAATCTTTGCAGTATTAAAACACAGAGAAATAAAATCAGTTTAAATTGTCTTGCTGTTGAGAAAGGACTGGACCTTTTCATTAAAAAAAACAAACAACTATCCAAAAATCTATTCCCAGACTATGGGTTGCCTGGTTAAGGAAAAACGGAAGAAACAAAGGTCCCTATTACTGGTAAGAAAGTAAAGTAAAAAAATTACAAAACCTCCAACAAATTTCAGTGGAGACTTCTGAACACTGGGGTAACTTGTAATCCACTTCGGTGGCCTCTACAATTTTTCATCATGATCATTAAAAATAATTTTCATATGCACCTCATATAATTGTTTATGAATAAATAGATACTACTCTATTCATTTATTACTTATAAAACATGAACTGGAAATCATAAAGGGATGAGGTTAACAAATAAACACAGAAACTGCAATATTTGGCTTCCAAGCCCCAGTGGGCTGTTCATTACACCCCTCTGGAGAGCTGTGGTGAAATTTAAAACTGGGTATATTATAATTCAAGACTTTAAATGGTAGGGTTGAGGGTGGGAGGTGGGGGTGGGTGGGGTGGGGGGAGTGGTGGCAGGAGAATGGACACAACTGGACTTGAACAACAATGAAAATAAATAAATTTCAAAAAAAAAGACTTTAAATTGTGATTTTAAAAAAACGTTTCAGGTACCATTCTTTCCATAATGAAAAAGATGAAGGACTAAGTAGCCATCTGCTTTTTTTCCTACAGCTAGAGTTTTAACACCAACTAACTGTGTCAAAACAGGCAAAATTTCTCGTCTGTTTCCCCTGGTATGGGCTCTTCAGACATTCTGACATTTGCTTTGAAATTACTCATCAGACCCCTCTCTCCTTCACCTCCCATTATTTCCCGTATCAGCTGGCAGCTCCCAGGCACCACCAAAGCCCTACTTTAAGAGAAGCGGCAAAAACAAAGCAAAGCAAGATCAACAACTTGTTTTACTGCAACAAACCAGGGAAAGCTGACCCTGGTTTATGTCAGAGAAGGAAATATTCTGGGATAGCAACTTACCTGTTGTCTCTGCAACTTCACTTCTTTGCGAAGTTGCTCAACTTCCATCTTCAGCTTTTCCTTTTCTGGCAAATCTTCGATGTGCAGGGCCGGCATCTTCGCCCCAGACCTGGGCCCAGGGACAGCTCTGGAAGTGGAGCGGCTGGAAATGCAGCAGACCAGGGCGCGTCCCAAAATAACTGCTGTGCCTGTGCACCCCGCCCGCGCGCGCAGGATGGGACCGCCTCCCCGCGCCGGGGTCCCCAGCGTCCTGAGCGCTCAGCTGCCTCCGACCTTCCCTCCAGCCAGCCCTGCCCAGCGTCCCGGGACCTTAAAACTCCCGATCTGCCACGAGTCCCCACAACTCCGGCAGGCCTGTCCCAGGCATCCCGGGGAGGGTTCAGTCCTAGGACCCTGAAAAGCACTGCTGGATCTCCCGTGGGGATGTTGGCCCCGGCCTGGCTCCCGACCCGGCCACGCCCGCGGGGGACTGGCCTGGGCTGGGGACCAAGAGTTGGGAATTGCGCTAGCCCACTTCCCTGGAGAAATATCAAAAGTTTTGCTTTTCGCGCCCCCCTTTTTTTCCTTTCCAAAGTCATATCCGGGTTTTGTTTATGAAGAAAGAAAATGAGGACACTACCCAGCAGGAAATAACGGCCCGTCACCTCTCCAAGAGTTTCAAAAATATACAGCATGTAACTTTCCCCCATTTACATACACATTTATTGTGGGAACTGTGGACGCTTAAGAGAAGTTCCAGATGGAGTATGAAACAGCTGTGATCTCAGAAACACCCTCCACATCTGTAGACAGCTAGTCAACCAGTATGTTGAGTGTCTGGGAACTTATGAATACTACTTACAACTTGCTGGGGCCTTTTCTGACGTTAAATTGTCGTCGGGTTCCCGGACAGCAGAGCTTTCATTCTTCCTTCAGGGGAGTGTTTCGTAATGATTGGAGGATAAACGGATGATGCCAGGGAAGAGAGAGCAGGAATCTTTACGTTCTCCCCTCAAAGATGTTCGCCACTCCCCATCTGCCAACGTTTGGGTGACACCTGACACCAAGAATTTTAATTCCTTATTCATGTAGTATTGGTTTCTCCATTTTCTAGAAAGCAGCATTCATCTAGCTGCCACTTTGCAAGGCCAAGAAAAGTGTCTGATGTGAAAAATGTTTGCGTGCAGTATAAACTTTCCCTTGGACTATAAACTAAAACCTTGTTAGCTATGCTTACAAGATTAGAAGAAAAATAAAGCATGAATGTAAGATACCTTCCCAGGCAGTCAGATATTTCTTTTTCTTTCCGGAGATTACCTACCGTTTACGGGGTCAAGTTCAAGTTAAGAGTGGAGGCAGTAATGACTATTTCAGGGCAGTTAGCCTTAGACATCCATAACCACTCCCCATTTTGTAAGCAGAGGTTTTGTTTGTTTAAAAAATAGCGCTCTACTTTCTGAGTACTCCCTGGTTCTAGTGCTAGCTCTGACACTGGCCATCATTGGAAAAGTTGCTTATTGTTTTCTGGATTTTGGTTTTCCAATTTATAAAATATGTGATGGGACAGGGGAGGGGTGAATTAGCTAAGGTATATTTTGTTTCTAATTGTATGTCTATACCTACATCTGATAAATCACTTTCACAAAGAAAAATGTTAGGAGGTTCTTTTTCTGTATTAAAAATACCACACATTCCAGGATCTTCCAGACTCAAAGAAGTTAGATCAGCTGCTGGAGTTTTCCCTGTTAGCAAGCAGTGAGCCAAGACAAAACTCACATGTTTCCAGAACGAATTTTTTTTTTAATTTCCCATTGCTTACATTTAAAAGGTTGGTTAAAAATAGCTTAATTGAATTAGTGAAAGTAGTTACTGTGGCCTAAATTAAAGAAGTTCAGCATCCAAATTAAGTAAGTTGGTTAAGTAAATTAATGTGAGTATATCTGTTCCAAATCATAAAAATGGCACTATTGTGATCTAGAAATTTCTTTCCTGTGAAATCTCTAGTTGCAAGCAGTGAAAAATATTTATAAATCCATAACGGTTCTTTAACTGCTTCCCTTGTGTTACGAGACTTAAATTATAGATAAAATACATATGTGTACTTTTTTTGAGGTTTTGTTTGTATCAAATAATTCACATGCTAATATCATACTTAAGTAAATGGATTGAACTCAGATAAATCAGGAAATTCTGAATCCCGTGATCACATAGAGTTCTGAAAAAATGCTTTGTTGTTTGGTTTTAAATGGTAAAAGGATGAAAATGCTTATACACATACACACATACACACACACAAGTCCCTTATTCCCAAGCACAGAATTTACCTCCCAGAGAACAACCATGGTGAGCAATTTCTTGTGTATGCTTGCAGAAATATTTTATAAGCAATTTTTTTGGCTAAACACATTTAAACATCCATATCAGTTGTATTCAAACGTACTTTTATCATTTTCCATATGTTCTGTTCTATATATTAGCCCTAATAAAAGTAAGCAAAATAATATGGGCAGAAATCATTCTGCAGTGAAAACAACAGGTGTAATCAGAAGTGAACTTTTATTATCCCACCATCTTTCGATAAATGTTTTAAAGAAATTTTCAGTTATAAAACAGTCATGGGGACGTAGAGAACAGCATAGGGAATATACTCAGTAAAATTGTAATATTTATGCATGATGTCAGATGGGTTCTAGACTTAACGAGGTGATCTCTTCGTAAGTTATATGTATCTACTCTGTTGTACACCTGAAACTAATATAATGTGTATGTCAACTGTAATTGAAAACTTTTCAAAGTCATTGGTTACATAAAAAAATAAAAATGAAGAAATATGCTTAATAAAAATAATATTAATGTGGTTATTTTCATTTTTAAAGTATAAGAGCAAAGACTATGAAATATTTAACTTGGAATGCAATAAAAGGAAAAATAATTTTTCTGATGTAGTGTGTTGTTAAAAATCCATAAGAAGAAAACTATAAGAAAAATTTGAGGCCAGTTATGTTGAAGTTGATTTTATACTAAGTTGAACTGAAACAGACCACAGTTCTTATTTTATCTTGTGATTCTTTCAGGACATACATTCTCTCTGTCTCTGTTTTTGGTAGTGTGAATAAATTAGGCTACCTCCCAAATTATGCTCCAGTAAAATTTATAAAGTAAATGGTGACTGTTTGGGCCATTAAAATGATGGTTTCTTTAAAGAAAGCATTGAACACACATTTCATGCACCCTTGGTTCATTTGCTATTTGGTTCAATTTATTATTAACTATCACATGGGAGTGTTCACGGACTGACTCATTTCATGTGACCAGGTGCATAAGATTCCTTTTCTAATGGAGATAATGGGAAATAATAGGATGACCAGTTTCTGATGCACTGGTTACCTTAAAGACTAATAATTCATGATATCAAAATGATTTCTTTGATCAATTATGTTCATACAAGACCTTAATTTTCATTGCATATAATTGGTCAGTCTCATTACTCAGTTTATTGTTTCCCTCATGTTAACACATTCTTTCGGGAATTTAGGAAGTTTGACATTAGCCTTGTTTTGAAATGTTGCTAACATCAATCAATCCACAAGGAAAACAACAGTGAGTTTTTCTTACTAAAACTTAAACTCACCTATGTGTACAAAACACCCTGAAAGTACAAACATCTCAAATGATATAGGAAGTATGTATACTTTACTTATTCTTACTGTTGATATCAGGAGATTTCGTTAAACAGTCAAATGCTAAGGCTATGCCTGGAGTATTTTTTGTTTCCCTGTAGTTTTACTTCATTCCAGTAATCCAGTCCCTGAAATGACGACTTCTGGGGGAAAAGAAAGAGGCATTCACTGCCACTTGTAGCTATGCGAGGCTATGGGACAGTCATGATTCCATTTCCTTCTTCCTGGACCATCTTTCTCTACACTTCCTTCCTACAATTTTTATCTTATTCAAAATCCTGCTGATAATCTGTATTTTGAAGCAGCAGAAATTTTACCCTACTATTGATTTAATTAATAAGCCAGTAAGAATTCTGAATTATCCAGTATAAAAAGTACTGTTTGCCTCCTTTTAATTGAATCATACACCTTAAGTCAATTAGATTGTAGAGACAATTTATTGGTTGATATGGCAGTTTCAAAGATGAACAGAACTTCTGTCTTGAGAATTTACAATATATCATTGAAATGGAGACAACCATACATACTATAATAAGAGATAGTGTATTAATGTTAAATGACTTAAGAGATATACAGTACTCTTGGGATGAAGTTAAGGGACAGAGGAGATAGTTTTTATTAAGCCTCAGAAGAAAAATAGGATTTCAAAAGGCTGAAATGAGATGGAGTGGAGGAACATTTCAGGTGGCCAGATTAGTATGACTGAACTCTCGAAGATGGGAAGATGAGACATAATGTAAGGGATTATTTCATATTTAAGTTTATTGACTAAAAGAAGTCTACAGGGTTTATAATAATAAAGGACACTTATTAAGTGTTCTTCCATATGCTCATTGTTGATCATGATTTTAAATACTCAAGTAATAATTCATCCTAAACCCCACCCCATTTCATACATAAAAAAATTACTGAGGTTCAAACAGTTGCAGTTACTTGTCCAAAGCCCTCATCTAGAAAGACCGTGAGCCAGAGTTTTACTTTAGTTTTGGAGCCAAAGTCTGGCTCCAAAAGGAAATCTAGAGGTGTGGGGTAGGACTGTATATGTTACTAAATTCCATAGGTAAGACTTTGTATATTTTAATAAGGAAAATAAGATATGGAACACTTAATAATAAACACTGAATTACACATGGGAACTCCCTATAGATAGGCCGAAATTAAACAAACAAATAAATAAAACATACAGTATACTAGATGATAATGGGTACAATGGAGGAAAATAAAGTGGGAATAGCAAGTGCTGGAGGGTGGTTGGAGAGGGCTTTTGTAACTTTAAACAAGGGGATAAAGAGCTTTTCTTAATGAAAAAGAGATGAGACTGCAGTAGCATATCCTGGAAATCCTTAATACCCAATGCATTTTTGATGTATAGTAGAGTGTGTTGCTAACCATTCAGCCAGAGATCTAGAGTCTAGACCTAAAAAATTCACCAGTTCACTCCTCTGAGCCTTGATTTTCTTCATTCCAAAATGAAGGCAATGGACAAGAGTCAATAAATCTTTGTTGAGCATTTACTGTGGCCTGTGTGGGCGGTCACTGTGCCAAACTTGGGACAATAGACCTTTAGATTCCCTTCCAGACCAAATAATAGGTACTTCTTATCTTTTTAAGAGGAGGTCAATCAATCAGCATTTCTGGTCACAGATAGCTAAAAATAGCACTGTAAATGTGAGACAGCAATGAGGAAACACTAACAACAAAAATAGTTTACCCCTTGCGGTCATTAACACTTGTCATTTGTTATGGAAGCAGAAGTGTTAGTTGTCAGCACAAAGGGAGTGAAACCTGGCTTAGGCAAACTCAGTAGGATGCCAGGAGGAAACCCATCAGCAGAACGATGCAGATGGTAGCTATTCTTCTATCATCTTGCCTTCACACCGCTACAGAAAAAGGACGGATGGAATAGCATTTACCTGATTGAAGGATTCCGGACATTTCATTTAGTTCCTTTCCCAACAATAATAATATTAATTATTGGGTGTTACTATGTGCCAGGCAATATGCTAAGTGCTATAGTCACCCTAGTATAATAGTTAATCCCCATGAAAAAGGGGATAGCACCATTATTATCCTATCCTACAGTAGAAGAAACTGAGATTCAGAAAAATTAAGTAATTTATCTAAAGTCAGTTAGGCAGTCAAGTGCCAGAGCCAGAACTCCCCGGCTTCTCCTAATCTTTTTTCTGGTGCTGGTTAAGTCCACTGTGCTCTGTGACAGGAGACTGAAGCCTCAATCCAGCTGGCATTCTGGGAAAAAGGGACATCACTGGTGACAACTAGAACTGTGAGGATATAGGAAGAGGTACTGTTAAAACCATCACTGCTGCCTGGGGGTTGAGAGAGACTAGGAAACTGAAAACAAAACAACAAAAATCTCCAGAACACCCATTCTGCAAAGATAAGTCTTCCATGAATCAAAAGAATAGGAATTAGGGAGAATTAGGAAGAATTCTCTTCCTAATTTGGTGAGAGAAGGGTCAGGAAAATGTAAGTCTAACCATGAAATGTCCAGGTAAAATATTAGGAGTGTTGGAAGGGAAATGAAGAAACATAAAACATTAACTATCTGCTGGCAACCAATGGAACACAGATTCATTCATAAAACATAGTAAGTATTGTTAAAGAAAGGGCCCAATCAATACTTATTGTCAATTATGTGTTAAACCTTGTACTGAATAAATGTTTAAAAAACATAGACTTAATATTATCACATCTCAATTTTTATTAAAAGCTTATATTTAGAAATTTAAAAATTCATGTAAATGCTTAATAATATTATTATACATGGCCAAAAATTAATATTGCCATTAAAGCTTAAGATATGCCGAAGATTTTTAAAATTTTACTTTTAGGAAATCACACAGCCTCCTTTCAGCTCCTTGAAGGGATTTTTGTCCTCTGGGACACCCTTTACTAGTGGATCCTCCCCGGATCTCTCTTCCACATAATCCCTTACTTCTTCACAACATTTGGATACCTTAAAGGAAAGGAGAGAGAGATGACTCACTTGGTTAAATATACAATGCTGCGGAATCCAAGAATGCATTTATTATAATAATTTGCTGTGTTCCATCTTTTCAATGTGGTTCTGCTCTCTGCTCATGCACATGTACTTTTCAGAAGACAAGAGGAAATAGCTGCTCCCTCCCGTCCTCCTGGGTATCTCCAGGCAAAGGAGAAAGCGTTGGCCACACTCCAGCTAAGGGTTCCCAGCCGACACTGCCTCCAGTTTCTTAAAAGGAGACGGGATCCAGGGATCAGAACACAGCTGGCAACACAAGTCAAGGATGTCACCAGAGGGAACATTAATTACACATTTTTCCTCATTCCAAACATGTGGCCTGCAAAGGTGAGAGGGAATGAATCATTGTTAAATTCCAGGCTTATCACCACTCCTGGAATCTCAGAAGTATTCACATATAATTTCATTTTAAACTCAAGCACAATGATTGATCATGACAATGTACTTGAACATGAATTCCAAAGGGTCAGGAGATATGGCTGATTTGTCCGCATGTACCCCAGGCCTGTAGAAAAGAGCCTGCAATTTAGTTGGTGCTCAGCAAATAAATATTTGCTGAACTGAATCATTTGTTTTATGAACTTGCTCCTCACTCATCTTCACCATTATAGCATTAATTCACGAAGAGTCAGGCTTTAGTATTTTAATGGACTCAGCCAGAGCCTGCTAATGTACCATTTAACACGCCTTTCAGAGAGAGGCAGTGTTCTATACATATGTAAATATGTGTGTGAGTGTACATTGATAGGTGCACATGGGAACAAAGTATTCATTTTTTTAACTTTCACCTTGTTTTGTTTTCACTTAATGCATCATTCATGACATGAACACACAAAAAACCTTTGTTTTTGGCAGTCCATGAAGTAACCATTCCATTATTTACCTAGCCAATTTATTGTTTTGTTTTTTAATAAAATCTTTATGACAATTTTGTATGCAAATTCCAAGCAACATAAGACTGAAGATTGCAACTCTGCAAACCTTACTCACGTTAGAACAAATCACTTCTAACTGGAGCAAGGCACTGGTGAGGTGGCTCCTTCATAGGATAAAACGTGAGTTTGTAAACACTTTTAAAACATATGGCCATTTGGATTCACTCTTTTTCTTCCCCAAAATTCCAAATTGAGGTTTAAATTCACCTTTTTTCCCCTCCTCCAAACACCAGCTCTTTTGGTCCCAACCAGCTGTCAGGGACAGAGGTTTACAGCGCCGTCCTAATTCAGGAGGTTGACAGTGTCTGGCTAGGATCTCAGGACGCAAAGAGCAATGAGTCACCTGAAGTCCTATGTGAGTGCATGTGTTTAAAGTGACCCCCGTGAGGCTTCTTATAAGTATGTATGGTTTAATTCAGGAGTACATGGTCTGGTGGAAAGCATCGGCACTGGATTCAGCCACTGCAGGTTTGAATTTCGGCCCTGCCCACTGACCAGCTCCATGAGTTCATCTTAGTCCAGGTTTAGTTACTTCATCTATGAACTAGCAAGAGCGACACTGGCTGCGTTATGGGCCTGGAGTACAAAGATGTGCAGTCACACGGTATTATCCCATTTATTCCTCCCCATTACCCTCTGCATTAGATGCTATTACTCTGCCCATTTTACAGAAGAAGAAACAGAGACAGCGGTAAGTTAGAGAACTTCAGTGAGTGTGGTTACACAGGGAGAAAGTCTATCTGAACCAGAGATAGGTTCCAGAGCCCACCCACTGAGCCAGATTGTAATGCCACTAAGCCATCCTATGTCAGAGCTGTGAGTTCAGAACTTCGAAGCTGTGGGATATGTGTCTGTGTGTGGTTTGTCCATCTGAGATTAAATTAGTTTGACTTCTAAGAGCAACGAGACAATAATAGGAAAAGGAACCCAAAACCTGACAGAGGGGGATGCACATAATGTTTAGTCAAAGCAAAAATTCCCAGGTGAACATGCAACAAGTGAATAATAAACATGAAGACAGCCAAATTGCTTACAAAATCACAATACTGAGTATATAAATAATAAGTGGCCATTGGCTGCTTCAACTAAAGAAGAAAAAATAACTCTCCTTTATCCCCAAATTATATTTTAAATTCCCCAAATTATAAAGATAAAGATTTGAACTTTTTTGGTATGTGTTCCAAGCTTTTCTTTTGTTTATCGATTTAATTTTATCTTTACAGCAAAATATGTTTTGTCTATGTGGAAAGAGCAACAGAAAAGTTTGAGACAATTTTAAACATCAAAGAAACCAAAATTCTTATTTTTATTGGAAGTAAGAGTTTTAAGCTAAGTATGAAGATAATACACTTCTTTTTTCACTTTGTCCTGATAAAATGAGTTTTGAAAAAACATATATACTTTTATCATTTGTGAAGGAGTGTATACTTTTATCATTTATCATTTCTACTAACTTTCCTAAAATAAACAAATCTAAAATACCTACATTTTCTAAGCTTTAGTCACTGCTTTTTTGGTGAAACTTTTATACCTCTGCCATTTATGTCCTTTAATGTCAGAGAACTCTTGGTAACCAGTTCCAAGACCTGTCAGATGTCTTGGGGAGGAACCTGAGTTCTTGTACTTGAACTAATTTGTATTTCCAGAGGAGGAATAGCATGTACTCATTTATTACTGGTCATGACAGTACCAGAAGGGATGAGGTCTTGACTAAAAGTCTTTAAACAACATCAAAGTATGGCATCAAACAAAGAACATCTTATCAGTTTAGAAAAATAAAAACAAAAGGCCAGTATGCATTGCTTTATTTTATTGCTTAGCTAAAAGTGGTCTCAGTCTCATATCCTTTTCATTTTTGAATTTTCTTTTTAACAACTCTAAAATTATAAAAATGTTTTTAGCTTAGCAACTGTACAAAACCAGGCAATGGCTGTATTTAGCCCATGGAAAATAATTTGCCAATTCTTTTACTTAGACTCTAAATCAAAAGGTAATTGTGATTATTTTCTTAATCTCTGTTAAACTTTTACTTGCATGCTTTATTTTTAACTATATTGAGCCTCTCCAGTGAATGGTGTGCTGCAGGAAAAATAATTTTTCTTCTACCTTTGTAGGTTCTTGGCTTGCAATAAAACCCCTTGCAATAAAAAGCAGATCAGCAGTGGGAAAAAACAAAGCAAACAAAAGTTTAATCACATGTATACCTTCTGTATACATGGGAGACAGCCAGGAAAATTGAGGAACTCCCCCAGATGACCCAAGACACCTCCTTAGAGAACCATGTCCAGCTAAAGGCAAAGGAAAGAGGGGCGGGGGGAGTGGGGCTGAGGGCGGTTTGTGAGAGGTTCCCAGGCAAAGCACAGTGACCAAGCGCACGGCTGTGAGGCAGATCCAAGTCTTCACCTTCCCCCTTGATAACAGTGTTCCAGAGATCTGGTCATCCTTCTTTTACTGGTACAGAGAGGGGGACACGCTCACAAATGGAGATTTCCCTTACACATGAAAAAAAATCTCTTACAAAAGGGCAAATCTTTCAGGTTTTCAGAGTCTTTCCTGGCTGTTTCTTTAAAATCATTAGATTAAAATAATCCTTATGCCAGAAAAGCATATTTGGGGGCAGCAAATTCTGCACCCGTTCAATGGTCTCTAATCTGGTAAATCCAACAGCATCTCTAGTTACAAACAGAATGCAAAAGGAAACAGGTTTACCAGCATTCTTTCCAGTGTCACTTCTTTCTTCAGCTGATCAACTTCCATCTTCAATTTGTCCTTCTCTGTCAGATCCTCAATATTGATCACCGGCATCTTCTGCCTGCTAAAAGGTAGAAAGGGAGTTCATACACCTGGACTGCTGGGCTTGCTTCAAGTCGGAGTTAGCCAACCCTTCCCTCAGCTCTTAACTTACTGAGTGAACTGTTTCTTTCTTTGTGTGTTTGTTTTAACCTCCTATGACAATTGGTTTCTCACGAATGCTCTCTGAACAATTTTAGCACTGAGCACTAGCCTTGAGATTTTAAAGCTTCTTTATAATCTTCACTAATATGATTAAACCAAGCAGTAGATGCTAAACACCTGCTAGTAGGTTTTGCGAGGTCAGTGTAGTCAGTAGGTAATCTTAAACACACAAAGCTCCTCTTTTTTTCCTCATTTTTTTCCCCACAGTATAAAAATTTGGATTTCCAACCTTCATCTCCAGCTCTAAAGCCCTCCACCATATGATTTATGCCATTTAAGTTAGTTTAAGGTCATTTTGAGGACTTCCCATTAATCCTCTAAATCGCTGGAGTATTTAATCTGGTATTAACAGAGAACCAAGGAAAAGTGTCGTTATAAATTCTTTATAAATTTTGGGTTGAAATATACATCAATGAAATGGAAATAAAGCAAACAAGCCATTTAGTTAATAAAATAGTGTTCATATTACTTCAAAGTGTTTATCTAAACAATACCTGAAATTTGTATGCAACTGACACAATGAATTGGATGAGCTAACATAGCAGTAAAAGGGGGACCTAGTGAGTCCGATCTACCAATATCATCATAAAAGAATAGACTCTTTCTCCTGCACTCTCAGCAATGGGGAAAGTGGCACAGTAGCTTGGTGGTACCCACACGAAATTGCCTGGAAAACAGTTCGTTATAGCCAGGTGGCATCATGCTTATAATCTCTACTTTTTTCAGTTTGACTCTGTGGTCCAATTGTTGTAATGACATTTTTATGAAAGTTGTCATAGTCGGGGCACATGCTATTTCAGAAAACAACTTGTACATCTACATAAAAACACTCTGTATCATCAATGAACTTATTTCCTTGTATTTATACAGTGTTTTTATTTTGAAAACCTTTGAGGAAATATTTCCCTTCCCAATTTTATAATGTCCTGTTATTCTCTGGGAAAGAGGTAGTTTAGCATATTTTTAGGGATAAATGCCTACAGAGTCCAGCACAGAAGTATAAAAGAACACCCTGTGGGTACCCAAAGCCCGTGTTCCCTGTACCTTTTATTTTTACTATTTTGTTCCTTTTATTTTTAAAGAAACAAGGTGATGACAAGAAGGTTATTTCTTCCTGTGCAATTATTGTTTGGTATCTGGGAGCCCATTCTCAATTTTATTCTGACATTCTTCCTCACTCCCTTCAAACTACCTACAAAATTCACAAGCACATTTATTTCTGCTGATCACTTTTACCTGTTGATACTATCTTGTACGGAGCTTTTCTCCAACTTGGAAAACTTATTTCACTTGACAATGGCTCTGACACTTCAGTATAAGAATCACATCAGGAACTTGTTAAAGTGTAAGCCCACATTAAACCTTTGATTTGAAGAAGAGCTTAGAATTTCATTTTCTCTCTTTCACAGAAGCCATGCTGTATTATTGCCAATGAAATGATCATTCACTGGCATTTGCTGACTCTGTGGCCCCAACCAAGTTACTTAACCCCTCTGTGCCTCTGCTTACCAGGAAATAGAAGCAATAATACTAACTACACGGTAGATTTTGAGAGAAATAAAGGTTGCCTAACAGCATGTGGCATGGAGCACGCATTCAGCACATTTCGGCTGGGTTGTTCACTGCACCTGTAGACATTCACACTGTGCTGTCCCACATGTCACTCACAGATAGATGGCTTTATAAGTGCTCTAAAAGGATAGCATAAAAATATGATTTAGCTCCTTCAGTACCATTTGTAGTAGAAAGTCTTGGTGCCCTACCTAGATTCTCCTTTCCAGGGTACTCACCCTCTGAGCAGCTGTGGGTTTTGACTACCAAGGGCAAACATTCTACATGGGTTTGTCCTTGGCTGATGGGAACTGCTTCAGCCAGATACCTGGGAGATTAGCTCCCCAGTTGGCCCCTATATATGACCTATAGCAAATGGCTGGCTGAAGTGGAGTCCTGATAGCCAATACTACTTGCCCTTGAACTGAAAAACCTTGGTATAATTTGGGACCTTCCAGAGGTCCCCATGGGTTCAGGATGAAGCTAGGCTTCTGAAACCACTCCTGTGCCTACCTTCCCCACTTCACCCTGCTTTCCTCCTCCCTTCAGATGTTTCTCCTGAGAGTTCACCCTCAATGAATCACTTGGTCAAGGATCTGGCTTGGCTCTTCTTCTAAAAAAACTGAGGACACTATGGATTGTAAGGACCCTTGCAGGAGCATGCACATCTGTCTTTACTTTTATGTCCTTACAAGTGCCTGTTGTTCTGTATAGTGTTTGGTATACAGAAGAGAATCATGAAGTGTTGAAAAGTCACTTGCAATGTCAGATACTCACCTAGGCATGGAAAAAAGTGCAAGGTATCTAACTTCATTTTATGAACAATTTTTACAAACAATGTCTTAACTCTAAAATGCAGTAATTTCACCATGTTTAATAATATTTTAAGTAAAACACACTTGAATCTTAGATTCAAGAATGCTTACCAAATTCAATGCCATAGATCTTATATGAAAAAATTTAAAGAGTGAGGATCAAAATTTTCACCTTCAAGGACATACAGAGAAGGGAGTATATATTGTCTGTATGGAGAGTCCAAATGCTCAGTTATATCAAGTTCAAAAGCTTAAATGATTCAGATATAATATCCTCTAATTTACTCTCTTCCCCATTTTCCAGATGAAACAAAGGTTGTCTAGAGAATTAAAATATCCAAAATCACACAATGGGTGGAGATAGAGCTGGTGCTATAACATAGGTATTTGTTTTCTGGCCTGGGGTGCTTTCTACTCCAGCACACTTCTCTCAGTTACCCTTCTTCAAAGTAGTATAAAAGAAATTTATGTTTTTATACTCCACAATTACATAGAAAAAAGAAGAGCAGAGTTCACTAACCTCCCAACCCCCGTTCTTACCCCACTACCTGGCTGTGCATATTCTATGCTTTCAGGTTGGGCCATCTCTCTATGGAAGTCCTAAGTGGAGCTGGATCAGATTTCTGGCCCTATTTCCAAACACCCCAACCCTTTCTTCACCAGAATATAAGAGGAAGACTGAAGACTTATAGACCAACAAGTTAAGGTAGCAGTTACTGCTAACCCTGGAGCAAAACATACCCCCATTAAGTAGAAGATATTTGCATTTGACCTCTTCCTCATGCTATCATTAGGGTAGCTGAGGTCCAAAACAGAAGAGGATGGGGAGGACCTACATCACAGTCCTACTACATCCATGGAGTAGTGGTTCTCAATGAGGACAATACTGCCCCCTAGAGGGACTTTGGAAAATACATTAGGTAGTTTATAGTTTTCACTGGTTTTTGTAGATGTGGGTGAGAGGGTATTAGGAGAATAGAGCTATGTATAGTAGCTTATGTGTCTCACCAATATCTTTCAGAGTCTTCATATGTTTTTTACTAATTTTTAAAAAGAGTTTATTTATTTTTAGAGAGGGAAAGAGAGGGAGAAAGAGGAGAGAAACATCAATGTGTGGTTGCCTCTCACACATCCCCTACTGGGGACCTGGTGGGCAACCCAGTCATGTGCCCTAGATTGGGAATTGAATGGTCTACCCTTTGGTTCACAGTCTGGCACTCAATCCACTGAGCCACACTAGCCAGGGTGATTTTTTGCTAATTTATTTTAGAATTAAAACAGGCTGGTGTAAGGCTATCTGTTTTTACACATCACACATTAGCACATTTTGAAATAAGAAAACTTGATGAATAAAATGTTTAACTTATAAGAGCTATATTAGGGGGAAATTATTTAAATTTTAAAGTCCTTTGTTTTATACAGAGGATCAATCATGGATTCTTTGAAATAGAAATATTGCTAGATTACTTTAAATATTTTGAATTATAAACATTCGCTTTTTGAAACATTTTGTGAAACAAATCCACTATGTCATGTACAATAACCTTATAATCATGTAGGTATAAATTGTATTATCTTGCACTATTGGTTTTCATCTTGACATTGTACTTGTGGCTATTTTTTAAAAAGCTAATATTTTATTTGTTCATTCTAGAAATATTTACTAAGTGCTATTGTGTGTCAGACACTATTCTAAACAGATGCTTGAGGGTAAAGCAGAGAAAAAATATTAGAAAACTTTACCCCTAAAGAACTTACATTCTAATGAGGAACACAAAACAACGAATAAGATAAAGAATAAAATGTGCAACCTACCAAATTGTGATAACAGCTAAGAATAAAAATAAAATAGGAAAGAAATGGGAGTAGCAAACATCAAGAGAAGGGTCTCAATTAATGAGCGAGAGTGGCTGCAGGAGGCTTCTCTGAGACGATGCTGAGTGAGGACCTGAAGGAGAGGAAGGAATGGACCACGTCTAAGAGAAGATTGTGCTACGAAACGATATGTGCAAAGGGAGCAGTGAGCCAATGTGAATATGAGGCGCCAAGTGAATATTGAGGGGAAATAGTATATGAAATCAGTGACCGTGGAGGGCTTGCAGGCCATTGTAAAGATGCTGGCTTTCCTCTGGGTGACTTAGGGAATGTTGGAGGGTTTGGAGTAACAGAGTGACATTATCTCTCTAAATACTCACATCTTTTAGTGGTATTACTCTGGCAGCTATTTAGAGAGTAGACCATGGAGGGCAAGGGTAGAGGCAGAGAAGAGGCAATTTTGGTAATTAAGATGAGCATGATGGTGGCCAACACCAGGGTAACAGGAGTAGAAGGGGGTGGGACAGGGGCTGAGATTCTAAATATATTTTGAAGGTAGAGAGAATAGGATGCTCTGAGAGAGCAGATGTACAATCAAAAAGGAAAGGGAAAAGTCAAGATAATCTTAATGATTAGAGCCTGAATAGGTGCAAGAAGGGATATGCTATTTTTTGAGAATGGATACCGGAAGGGGTTTCTCTAGTGAGATGTCTGTTAAATATTCACTTAAATGTATAGTTTGGACTTTAGGGAAGAGGCCAGAGCTTAGGAGAGAGCCACAAGAACAGATGAGAACCACAGTAAATAGGGAGGAGAAAAAAGCAAAGGAATAGACACTGGAGCACTGTAAAATTAGGAAGATGAGAAGAAATTAACAAAGGAGAGTGAGTTTGCTGTGATGAGAATTAAATGGGATTATATCACATAACAACCTTTCGGCATGTACTGCATGCAAAACACTGTGTTAAACGCATGTATGCAATGCCTCTATCAGTTCATATTATGTATCTACCCTTTTCCTTCCCTCTTTCTACTTGGGCCGATAAAATGTTAGCAGATAACAAGCCTTCATTCATTCAGCAGATATTTATTGAGTGACTACCATAGGCCAGGTGCTCTTTTGATAGCCAGGGGTTACAGCAGCAAACAAAATCAGCTTTCTCATTTTGTACTGTGTTTATACTTCATCACTATATAAACCATTCTTTCCAGTTGACTTGTTTCTCAGTCACATAAAAGGTAGTTTTATTTTTATTTTCTTTCTACCTAATCAAACTAATTACACATTTTATCATATTTAGTTTTTGAACATCAGTTGCTTTTGTATCTGTTGCTATTTTATTACATGAATGCCATTCTCTCTCAACCTGTTATTCTTAAGGTGTAGGTGACTTGTAGACATTCAAATATATTCTATAAGTCACTCTCTTCCCAAGAGCAACTCTGTTCCTACAGAGCAAACTGGGTTTTCAAGACTCTGGAAAAGAAGAGGGATAGTGGTAATAACAAGTAATTTGTTCATTCCATGGGCATCTATGAGATCCTACTTTTCAGGTCCTGTTCTCAACATTGGGCTGCAAGTGTAAATGTGAAAGGTAGGTTCCCTGCTGCCACAGCACTTACATAATAGTGAGAGGATCAGACATGTAAAATAAAACTAATGAACACAGTGATTTCACATGACAAATGCTCTAATGATAGTTTGTGAAATAATAAAGTCATAAGGAATGACTGGGATGTGGGCCAATGTCATACAGACTGATCAGAGGTACTGCCAGTGAAACCAAGGAGACAGTGAAGGTCAGGAGATGAGCATTCATGCAGGGAGAAGGGATAAGCAGAAGGAACAGTTCATGCAAAGGACCTGAGGTGGGAACAAACACTGTGCTCCAGGATAATAGAAAATACAGTGCAACCTGAGTACAGTAATGAAACCGGAAAAGGAGGCATTCACGCTGCCTGTCATCTACCAGACCCAATAAGCAGAGACAGGGATTAAATCTTTATGGGTACTTTATTCAGATGGCCAGCGATCTGAGAAGATGGCAGGTATGTACCCTAACAGACCACCTTAAATTTCATTTCCAACCAACCCTTTTTATAAAAAGAAAAGTGTAGGTAAAGGGATTAGAATTCAGGAAAAAGTTAATCAGATAAAAAGTTGCAGCATTTTTTTCATCTGCGTCCTGGGCGGTGGTCTTTATTTGTGTCCTGGGCGGTGGCCATCTCACCCTGGAGCACAGTGGCTCAGATACCATCTTGATTGCTTGTGCGCCTCCTGAGGCACAAAGGTGGAACTGCTCGTGGTCTCTTGGAGTCAGGGTGGGTCCTACCTTCAGTTCCTGAAACAATAGCTTTTCACACACATGGATTACCTGAAACTAAAATTTTCCGGCATTTGAGCCTCCCATCAGTAAGACTGGGGAAAGTGATGGGATGGAGTCAGGAAAGGGGGCAGCGGTCAGATCACAGAGTCAGAATGAGTGACCTTGCATGGTGAGGAACTGAATGAGGAGCTAATGCAGGGCTTAAATTTTATTTTGAAGGAGTCAGGTGGTGTGATATGGTCTGATGTGTAAAAAATAGTTTGCTGCATGGGGTTAAGTGGAGAAAAATGGAAACTGGGAGTTTTGGTAAGAATCTAATGTAACAGTCTACTTCAAGAGCAGATAGAGTTGCACTGTATTGGTGGCCATGGATATAAAGAGATACAGTGTCAAAGAAAGAAATGTCCAAACCTGCATGAATTTTTATGTGTTTATTTGAGTGAAACTTATGACAATCTCCAGGAAGGAAAACCTAAATGGACTGAAAAAATTCACCTACAAAAGGCAGTTTTTCACCTTATTTTATACATTATAATCAAAAGAGGAAGTGTAGATGAGTAACGTGTAATCCATTGGTGATAGATTAGGGAGGCGGGAGAAAGTAAATCAGGGAAACTTCTGGGATTGGATAATACAGAAAATGATAGACACATACTTCTTTTACACAGATGTGTACAGGATAGTTAACAGTCAACCATGAACACAATAGCAATAAGTTCCCTTGACATTCCAAAGGTATGTTATCACAGATGCAAAATGACAATAGACAGACTTAACCAAGGTGGAGATCGACTTGTCAGGGACAAGCCTAGGACAAGACTACCTGCCATAAACCACTTTTAGTTAAAAAGTTTTAATTTCAGACCATCCTATGTGGTTACTGTAGGTCTCTGAATTTTAAGGCCACAGTGCAGGTGTGGTCTGAGCTTGTCAGGTTTGGTGTGTGGCTCCTTTTTGTCCACAGTGGAAAGGTTAAAAATGTAATTTGGAAGTAGAATTGACAGGACTATTGATAGATTGGGCAATGAAGGAATGGGAGGTATAAAGAATGATTCCAAAGTTTTTGGCTTGAGAATCTAAGTAGGAGTGTCATTTACAGAAAGGAGAAAGATAGGGGGTATAGGATCAAGACTTAAAATTAGGACAGCCAAGTAGAGATGTTAAGTAGATTTAGGTGTTTGGAATTCAGAGGTGAGATTAAGATTATATATACATATGTGTATATGGATGTGTGTGTGAAATATATATATTATCCCTATACTTTATTAAACTTTTATATTAAAAGTAGAAGAATATACTTATTAATACTTTTAATAAGAATATAACATATATTTTTATACTTTTATAAAGTATATATATGTATATATATATATACATATATATATATACTTTAATTCACATAAAAAGAGAGTGCAGTTACAGAAAAGTTCTCAAGGCTGAGCATTGAGTTTCCCCAACCTTTAAGGGCAGGCAGAAGAGAAGCACAAATAGATTACGAAGTAGTAGTCAACTAAGTAAGGGAAAATCAGGGGAATGTGGTATAAAGATTAAAAGAAAAGCATTGCAAGAATGAGGAAGTATTTAAAATTGTTAAGTATGCTGAGAGGTTAGACAAAATGTAGATGGGAAAATGTGGCCTTTGGTAACCTCAGGGAAAGCCACTTCCGGTGTTGCATGTATGGAGAGGTCCAGTGAGATGTGGCAACAGGACAAGTTGCCCTTGATAAGGGCGCTTCCCGTTCTTCCTCTTCCCAATATGGAAGTCTAATTGGAGTGAAATGTGGAAAAAAGGGAGATGAGGAAGTGGAGGCAGACAGTGAAGATAACATTTCTGATACGTTTTACTGGAAAAGGCAGCAGTTACATGGGGCCCTAACAGGAAAGAAATGTAGAATCAATTATGAACTTTAAGTTGGAGATGAAAAAAATTTGATAGATGACCCCAAAGAGAAATGATTAAAACTATTTAATCATTGGTGAAGGAGAATAAGAGAGGGGCAGAGCTGATGTTGCAAAGGGGTGAGAAGAGTAAAGTCCTTGAAAAGGCAAGAGGACTCAGGACCAAGAGGAATAGCCAAAGGGCTCATTTCTGACTGGAAGAGGCATGGCTTCCATTGTCAGAGAAAGAAAGAAAGAGAATATAGGAGATTCAGCTGGCCGGTAGGAACAGGTTTCCTTTCTCTGGCTTCGTTTGGTGTACCCCGTCCAGGATCGTGCACTCCCCTCTCTTCTAGTACAGACAGACCTTTCAATTCAACTCTGTTTCCCCTCTGCTAATAGTCAATAAGAAAAAAAAAAGGATAGTGAGAGTCCTGGGAGATGCATGCCCCTTTCAAACTACAGCTACTACCTCCTCCTGCCGCCAAATGGCAGGTTGTCCCTCTCCCTCTCATGGGATTTAACATACAAAAACTTTTCCATATAAAGCTAGAATGAATGAACATTTGGAGGGCTTATGACACTCAAGCAAGCTATGTATAACTAACATGAGATTTAGGGTAGGGTATAAAAAAGACAGTATTTTTGCAAGAAAAGGTGTCTTTATACTTGGAAAGGTCAAGGTCCATTACTCTCTGCTAAATATAACCCTGAAAATAAGGACTTGAGTATTTAACTCTCTCAATCCTCTAATCTGATTATCAACTTTGGCAGATGTCTCTCTTAACAGCGTTACAGCAATGTGTTTAAACTGTAGCTACCTGTTTGTTCTCAACCATAAACTTTATATTTGAGTGAAAAAGAAATCTGAGATAGAGCTGTCAGGACCTGCATTAAGGGCATGAGAACATGTTATATATAATAAGCCTGATTTTGGTCCCCCCTAACGTGGAAAAAAAGGGTGTGTACACAGTGAGTGAGACCGGGGGACCCAGTTTCAGACTGCCTATGCTAGCCATTTAGCTTTGGCCAAGTCACCTATCAATCTAGTCCAGGGGTGTCCAACCTTTTGGCATCTCTGTGCCACACTGGAAAAAGAAGAGTTGTCTTGGGCCACACCTTAAATATACCATGGCATGTAATCACAAAAAAATTTCATAATGTTTTAAGTAAATTTATGATTTTGTGTTGGGCCGCATTCATAGCCACCCTGGGCTGCAGGCCACCTGCGAGCTGCAGGTTGGACACCCCTGAGAGCTTCAGCTTCCTCGTTGGCAGAGTGGGACAGTAAAGTAGATCCTTCAAATGGTTGGTGCGAGGGATTTTTTGAGCTAATAAGTGCAAAATAAAGGCAAACTCTCAATAAACATTTTACCCATTATTACAGTTACTACTGTTAAAGTTTCCACATAGTATAGAGGAATCAGGGGAAATTTTCTCTTCCTTTCCCATTCATGACATGCCAGTCTCCAGTGGATTGAATTCTGGGTGAGTGCTGACACTGCACTGTGCAGGAAAGGTCTGGGATTCAATAGTTCAATGTTTGTCTCAACCTTCTGGGTGCCCTACATAGTTAAATATGCAACGACCTGGGTAAGAGAAAAGATGGCCAGCATCCTAAGTAAGCATGACGTTTGAGGGTACATACATCTAGGAAGAAGAGAAAAGGGGTTTCAGAGATTCTGCCCTCCTGCAGAAGGCGATGCTTTGCTAGAACCACAGCTCCTAAAGAACCAACCAAAGCAACTAGCTGATGCCCAGGCATTGAAGATGTAATGTTAGATATGTTTGTGTGGATGGGTTTTTATTGTGAATTGAGCTCTTGCTTAAATTTTATTTATTTCCTTCTCCATGGTCCCATAGAACTTGATACATATTTTTAATATTTCACGAAGAACACCATATTGCAACTGGATTGCATCTTGTTCATGGGTCTACCCTATCATGCTATGAGATTCCTGATGTACTTATTCACCCCAAATAACCTTGTACAGACTTTGGCACATTTTATATATTTAATCTGCTTCTTTCTTAAACAGGTAAATGAAAGAATGACCATGATAAGAGACACATTATATATTCCATTATCTCATTCTTCCTAGGAAGAGTGAGAATAATAAAATTAGGCATAGGGAAAGTCTCATCCTTTTATGTGGAACCAACTTATTATATAACACTCACAAATGTTCTCTGAGTCGGACAGAGGGCGCATTCGAGTAAACATTTCCTACAAGGTCCAACTTGCTAGAAAAATGCCTAGTTAGTGAGTGAAGCAGTTGCCTAAACTTTAACAAAACCCGCATGACCCCTAATCTCTCAGAAGAGATTAACTGGCTTTCTTAGCAGATATGTAAACTCCTCCTTGGTGCCAGCTGGACTTATTTCAGACTTTATTCTCACAGGGCATAGATGAATAGGAAGCAAGATCCTTTTCT
This sequence comes from Trachops cirrhosus, assembly GCA_028533065.1. NCBI lineage: Eukaryota > Metazoa > Chordata > Mammalia > Chiroptera > Phyllostomidae > Trachops > Trachops cirrhosus. The sequence goes on from CM052549.1 coordinate 27,291,653, forward strand.
TTTTTTTTAAGGGGTTATCAGTGTAACTCAAGGGACTATGTTTTATATAATACAGGTCCCCAAATCACTGGGCTCAATGAATTCTCCCTATTTACCCATGAGTTAGATATGCCACCTCTCTCTAAGGTGTCTGATAGGGAGGAAGACCATCTACCTCAATCCTTTCCTTAAATTCATGGTTACCTTTCAAGCCCATGGGGCTCTCAGAGGATAGAACAACAAGCTAAAGACTTGGGAATTCTAGGAGTTGAATGTGTTCAAAATCAACTTTATATCTGTATGTTAGAGGACCTGGTGATGGGGGGCATGTGTGAGAATGAAGAGGCAGGGATCTGACAGGTGCTCCTGAGGTTGCGATAGTGTTTGTGTATTTTATTCTCCTTCTGGATCTACTCTAAGGTCCTGATAGAATAGAGCCCAGGTCTGGGTGTATTAGAAAGAATATAGAGCTAAGTACTAAGAACTTGAGTTCTAGTCTCAATTTGCCAGCAACTAAGGTAAATAAACATGGCTAGCCATTTTATATTGCCAGATCTCAATTTTGTAACTCTATAAAATAAAAATACTGAGTCAGATGGTATTTCTAGTTCCTTTTGTCATTCCAAGAACTCCAGGCCTTATTTTACAGAACTCCAAACTATTCTGAGCCTCTGTCTTTAGCTGCAGCCACTTGAGGCTGTCACTTGGTATTGCAATGACAAATCAATCTGAGTGACTGTTCTTCCCAGTTCCCTCCAGCCTTGCATTTCCTGTTGATTTTGGATAAAGGGATTGCTTTCCTCAGCTATGTCATAACCTTTGGCCTACACACTGGTTTAAGGGGATAGACGTACAACGACATTCCTGTGGAGGCTGATTGCGATGGTCACATGGCTCCTTCCGCATGGACCTGACGATGAATTCAGTAATTTAAAGTAGTCCCAGGAAATTTAGATTTCCCCTTATACCGGAAGATATTTTTTCATGGATATAGAAATACTCAAGTGATTTGCAATAGGTGGTCTCTGAGCTCAGCCAAAGAGAAGAGCTGATGGGAGCCACATCATCAGTCCTACAAGGACAGTTCGTGTGGCTCTGCGTCCTGATTGTGGTTGATGCCAAGGCACAAGGGGAACTGGGACATGAGATGATCAGGGTGGATTCTGCACCTGTGTTTGAGGAGCTGAAGCACATCTCTTTGAGTGTCTTGTCCCTTGCCCTTTAATCCTCATAACACACTTCTAAGGTACAATTATTACATCCATTTTACAAAGAAGCAAGTCAAGTCTCAGAGAGTTTATATAATGGGTCCAAATGAGCAAGGAATGAAACCCAGGTCTCCTCTGACTCCTGAGTCTACTTTCCCATTACATTATGGCATTTCCCAAAATAATCTGGCCTAATTCAAAAGATTGCTCCTTTTCTATGAAACAAAAGATGATCAAAAAAGGCTGTGAGCTGAGATCAAACAACAGAAGTGACAATGGTCAATGACTGAATAACAAGTTTGACTCAGACTCAGTGCAATTAATTTTAGTCCATTTGGAAGATACATTTAATCATCTTCAGAAGAATGGAACTAGGTAAGTTGAATTAACTTTTCTCCCAAACATGATCCTAGCTAAATGGTTGGTAAAAATTTACCTCCCCAGTACTGGGAGGTACTGGGGAGGTCTAATCTGATTCTCCTATGACTGTGTCTTTCTAAAACCAGCTGGCTTCACACACACACACAAAGACTAAAACCAGCTGGCTCTCTCATTAGTAGGTGAGCTAGAGCCAGCTTACACTGGCACTGACACACTGATGGTTGAAATCGATCATAGTGGAAGAGCATTTGCACCATGGAAATCAGTAAACTATACAAACCAGCCCCGTTCTTTCTGGAGAACTGATTGTTAAACATATATCGTGATCTCTGTCTTTCTTAACCATAGACAGCTGGTAATCTGATGGCATAAATGACACAGAGTATTTCTACACCAAGCTAATTTCCCTAGAAATGTGATCTACGCCATGACATCAGAGTAACTGAAAACCCGCATAAGAAGCTGTAGAGTGCAAAATATCCCAGACTGTTAACCCACTGTGAGCATAGGGATTCTCAGGAACTTGGAAGAGAAATCCCATAAATTCTCTCCTGTATTCTCTGAAGCCAGGAATAATAATTCTCTTGAGACTATTGAATAGAATAGGAGGAAAAAGAAGAGAAGTCACATTTATCAAGAGAACTAATTAAAATGTTCTCCAAAAATATCTTTAATATTTCATGTAAAATCCCAGAGTAGATCATTTGTTTTATACAAGTAAAAAGTTAGATTCAGGTCAATATGCCGAAGGAGCAATGAACTTTGATAGATGGACTGACATTGTGTGGGGAGGGGCTGATCTGATCAAAGTTTCAGGATCCCCCAAGGCCACCTGTCTTTGGACTTCTATGTCCCTGCTCAAAGAACACAGCTACAACTCTTACACGTGCCTGATTGGGGTCTGAAATGGTATAATCATTTTTGGAAAACTGTTTGGCAGTTTGTAACTTTTCTAAATATTTTACCCAAGAGTAATACAAGTTGTATGTGCACAAAGCAGCTTTATTCATAATAATCCCAAACTAGAAACAACACAAATGTCCAGTAGCAGGACATTTGTGGTCTATTCATAAATTGGAAGGCTCCTCAGCATTTAAAAAGGAACGGACTATACAACAAATGGGCATGTCTCAAAAACAGCAGTGGAACAAAAGTACAAAACAGTACTTACTGTATGATTATTTTTTCATGAGATTCAAGAAGAGGCAACACCAATCTACGGTGATGAGAAGAATGGCTGCCTCTGGCCTGAGGATGGAAAGGGTGTGACTGAATGTTCTGGGGTGAGCGAAATAGTCTGATTCTTGATTGGGGTGGTAGTTACAAGGACATACAGAGTTGTGAAACATTCTTGAAACTGTCCAGTTATGATATATCATGAGCCTTATATTAAATGTAAAGTTCCTCGATTGAAATATGTATGTATATATGTATAAATAGAAATAAATACACATATACTTAAATTTCTAATCTAAAGGATATATTACAATGAGCCTCAGCTCAATGAATTTCACACTTTCAGCCCTTCAAATGTGCGCTTGGACTTCGTGCTTTTAAAAATGTACACTCAGGCTTCCAATGATGCTACAAATTGGAACCTTATGCAATGATTTCCCTCGAGTTTCCCGATTTCCGATCCCTGACACAGAATGCTCCGTTTGGTCATTCCTGCTGGCTGCAAAAGAAAGTTGGGGAGGCAGGTTCAACTAGGAGGGGAATTCCTCTCCCCCGCACACACTTTCCAGTTTCAGGACTGCAGCGGGTTCACAGCCTTCGGGCATGAATCAGCCTCCCTGCTTTGCACAGGCACGCCCCGCCCCGTCCGGTCGGCGCTCACTCTACATAAAGCAGACACCCACCACCAGCACCCAGTCCGCCTGGAGACTGGACTCTGCGCGCTTTTTTTCTGTCGGCGCATTCTGGGGACCTCTAGTTCCGTGGGCCACTGGAACCTGGACACCATGGACGCTACTTGTACCCTTGCGCTGTTGTTCCTGCCGTTACTCTTGATGGGAACAGCGCCTGGCGATGCTGCTCACGAGCCTCTAGGTATCACCCCAACCTGCACCCCCCTCTTCCTCCTGGCCCGGCTGCGAGGGTGTCCCCCACCTGCTATCTTTCCCCAGGTCCCTACCGTGGGAAGGGGCCCTGACACCCCACAGTGTACTTTCTCTGTAGAGGCCCCTCTGCTCCCGGAAACCTCTCCCTCCCTGGGGATGTGGCTGACCTCCTTCCCTCTCCCTGACTCTCCTGCCCCTCCCATAGGAAACAACGCGGAGATCTGCCTCCTACCCCCGGAGGTGGGGCCCTGCCGCGCCCGGGTCCCCAGTTTTTACTACAGCAGGTACACTCAGAGCTGCCGCCAGTTCATGTATGGGGGCTGCGAGGGCAACGCCAACAACTTCGAAACTAGGGAGGCCTGCGAGGAAGCCTGCTGGAAGATAGAGAGTAAGTTGTCGCAAGCACTCCCAGAACCCGGTGCCCTCGCTGCCCAGAAGGGCTGGCGGTAACTCAGCTAACTTTCCAGGTCCCATTTTCTACGGTGTGTGGCGTTAGCCTGAATGTTCTCAAATACAAAGCGAGGCTCACTGGTTTTCAGTTTCCCGAAAGTCATCACAAGTTCGTAGCACATTTTGTCTCCTAAGTGGCATGTATCACAATAGGCTGCCTGTGCAGACGGGGAGAAGATGTCACCTTAGGGCAAAATAATGGAAGGGTTTAATGTATGGGTACGGCATGAGTGCTTTTCTGTATTCATCATTAGTTCTAAACCTGTGGATTTCACTCCTTGAGAACACCATTTCCTCATGTCAGTTTCCCACGGATCTGAAATACTTGTAGCGGACTCTATTATTTAACAGTGATTTAGCTAATGATAGACTTACTTTTGTCTCCTCAAACTAGTCTTTGTGAGTACAGGGTTACAGTGGAGGTTCACGATACTGTTTGCTATCTTATTTTAATCGTTTTATTGTACCTCTCCAGGACTGTAACAGAACATGGGGCTTTGCCACTCAAGGAACTGAGTTGGGGGAAAATTCGTATTCCTGTGGATAAGTTATTTAACTTCAAATGCAGAACAATCAGAACACCCCAAGTAAACAGAGTCTTTTTACTGAATTTGAAAGATCACAGCTCAGTTAGGTCTGGAGACACTTTTTTAAAAAAAAATCTAATTTACTAAATTAATGGGTAGTCTTTTGGAAATTTACCATTCTAGCACTAAATACGACGGCATTTCCCATCCTCCCCGCCCCCTCAAGTTTTTTCTGAAAATACAGTAAAATTTTGAAAGTCATACTAAGAATGCTAATTTTTGAATTGCTTTTTGTTCTCCCTTTCCTAGAAGTCCCCAGAATTTGCCGCTTGGATGTCAGTGACGGGCAGTGTGGGCAGCCCCGAGGAGACTACTTCTTCAACCTGAGCTCCATGACGTGTGAAAAATTTGTGTCTGGCGGCTGTCACCGCAGTGGGAACCAGTTCCCGGATGAAGCTACTTGCAGGGACTTCTGTACTCCAAGGAAACGTAAATACTAGTTTTATGGGGTTTCTATGTCATTTCTTTATTAAGACTTTAGCATGAAAAAATCAATTTGGTGTGAAATTCATATGGTTTGTGTTGCTGTGATTTCATATATAATATGACAACAATCTTCACACCGCTATCCCGTGAAGGAGTATTATTACTCCCGCTTTTACCTATGAGAGTACAGGCTGGACGCTAATGACTCGCCAAGTTCTCAGGGCTGGTAAACCACAAAGCCGTGATTCCAGCTTTTGCTCCCTCCTCCACATCGTTTCTTTAGAAATAGTTCTCATATATTTGATTTACATGTAAAATTACAGTTTGCATTCATTAATGAGTGCCATGACATCAGGTTTGCAGGGACGCAGAAGAATGTAGATACACTTAAGACAGTGAAACTTAAAAATTTCTTTCTAAAGTTTTTGGTTAGAGTTCTGTATTCTTCAGTAATTGCAAATTGCAGAGCATAAAGAGATCTCTATCCCTCTTTTCTCTACTCCCCATTAAATTTTTTTTATTTATTGATTTTAGAGAGAGAGTGAGAAAAACATTGATTTGTTGTTCCACTTATTTAGCATTCACTGGTTGCTTGTTGTATGTGCCCTGACCAGGGATTGAACCGACAATCTATGTGTATCAGGACAATGCTTCAGCCAACTGAGCTACCCATGTGGCCAGGGCTCTCTTCTTTCCATTTTTTTAATCTACACCCCCCTCTTCTAGGCACCTCCCAACAGCCCTAAAATGATGAGTTACTTGGGCAGAATTTAATATGTGTAGAGAGAGACAATATGGGCATTTTCCCTAGGCATAGCAGAGATACATATACATAGATAAATAAATTCAACAAAGGAAAATTTGCCTTGGCAGAGACTTTGATAAGCTCCACAGCTACAGTACTGTGTTGAATGTGCAAAATCTTGAATTAATAAGGAGATGATTGTTGTTTGTGTAAATGTAAATGTTCCAGTGGCTACCTGGGAATTAGTACGTGTATTCTTGATTAATAATGGAAGGAGAGCCGATGAAAACATTGAAAATAAAACTATCAACACCACATTTACAAAGCATGTGTATATGATCATTCGACATGGAGCCCATTTTTACCTGACCACATCTATTTCGGGGGTTTAATTTCTTTATACATTCAAACGATACAAGCACATAGCTTCAGAAGTTCTGTTCAGTTTACCAAAATTTAGAATTAAAAAATATACCATGTAAAGCTTTCTTGAAATTGCAGGCCCACTTTTTAAATGGTTTACAATGGTGTTTTTGGATTCATCATGAAGCTTCCATGGTATTATATTTCCTTCAGTTACTTAAGTAAATACCACAGCTTATTAATTCTGGTATTACTGCATTTCTAATTTTATTTTCTTTCTCATAAAGGGCCATCATACTGCTATAGTCCAAAAGATGAGGGACTCTGTTCTGCGAATGTGACACGCTATCATTTTAATGCAAGACACAATGCCTGTGAGGCCTTCACATATACGGGCTGTGGAGGGAATAACAATAACTTTATCAGCATGAAGGACTGCATACGTGTCTGTGTGAAAGGTAGTGAATTTTTCTTACTCAGTTTTTTAAACTAACTTTATAAATAATTCATAAGCAAAATTATAGTTTATGTACCCATTTTGCTAATAGCATATTGCCATTTGTAGACTATTTCTACATAAATAGCACTTTTGTGCTGATCAGTGTTGTAGAAGTGCTTATGCTGACTGGCTACAATAGACAGGAGCCAGGTCCTTGTGGTTTAAAGATGGGGTGCTATTAACTGAGTGGATAGTGAGTAAAACTGGCTTTATAATCATTAAAAATAAGATGAGGCCAGTTTGTTAGCATATTGGAAATGGTGGTTTAAGGTGATTCTACAGACTGATGTAATGTTTATTTTTATTTTGTTGACTTTAGCTTTGGGGAAGAAAATAAATAAGAAGATACCAAAGCTTTTCTTTGCTGATAGAAGATTGAAACTTCAGAAGAAGCAATTATAACCTTTTTTTTTTTGTATGTCATCCTGTGAATGCTATTATTGCCTTACAGTTACCTCAAGAATAATGTGGTAGTATGAGTAAATAAATCATTAGTGATTTATTCACCAGCTTTTATTGATCGAAGTTTCTTTTAAAAAATTTTATACAGAAATAGCTGCTACTCAAATGTGAATCTGTTATTTTTAATTTACCATTTAACTATTTTTACAAGGTTGAATTCCTGTTCCGCATAAGATAAAGAAATCAAATATGACTCACCCAGTTCTTGGGGTTGTTCTGATTTTAGATGGAGATAGTAACTGAAAAACATAATATAACATGTTCTGTTGACACATATGATCATAAAAAGGACCAGCAAATACATTTTATTTTGCATTTAAAAGATGGATTATATTTAGGCCCAAGGTGACAAGCTTGCAGTTTAACTGATGGTTCAAAATATATTGTAAGTGCTATTATGTAGACATTGCTAACTTACTTCTATTTCTGTTGTGTCATTTAAAAGATAATAAAATAAAATTTGGACTGAATTTAAAGGCCTGTAAATTTATTAAAATTAGAAATGTTCTCAGGGGAAAACATTCTTTGCCTTTCTTTATCTATCCATCTGTCCATCCATCTCCACTCCCATGCATATTTGTGTATACATATAGATAGTAGCTTTTAATACTTTTCCTGTTGCCATTATTACTTAAGACTTAATGGGTTGGACACCATTAAAGTTAAAGTTTTTGAACTGTTCAAGGTGTTGACCTACATTACACCAGAGACTATGTGTGAATTTACTAATTTAAATTCCACTAATAAATTATTCTTGGTAAATATGATTGTTCTAGTTAAAGTTTTCTCTTTCTCTGTAATAAAAATTTCAAAGTTCCTATATTTTCTTAGCAAGATTAATATATTTAGAAGCATGCCCTTGATGTAGAAAAATTATAAATGCATTTGCCCTTTGCTTGAGCAATGCCTCTTTTAAAACTTTGTCCCAAAGGTATTGTGACAAAAATACACAAGGGTATGTGCCTGAGGACACTCATTGACATACTGTTTGCAATAACTGAAAACTGGAAACCAACCAGTTGCTTATCAATAGGGCATTGGTTGAAAAAGTTATGGATGAGAAATGAGTAAAATATCTACATAGTGATATCATTTGATTCTCAGAATACATTAAGAAAAACAGTGTTTAAAACAGTACATATAAACACAAATCACAGAAAATATAAATGTAACAAAATGGTTGCTTGTGGGGGAAGGGGGAAACAGAGGACTGGACAGGTATGAAGATAAAATTTATGTCAATGTACCTTGCTGTACAGTTCTGATATTAGACCATGTAAATATTTTTAATTAATTAAAAAATTAAATAAAAAAGAAGAAAAAACATTCCCTCTAAAACTGGAAACAAACCAAAGTAATTGAACCCAAATGAATATCGAATGGGGGAATAATGACACAAAAGAATATATAATTATTTTCAACAACTTTTAAAACCAGTATTTTGACTATATTTTTGGGGGGATATACTCTTAAGTTCAAATAAATTCCAAAGAAATCCAAAATCACATTTAGTCTTATTGTTATTAGTAATATTGATATTGTTATTTTGAAACTATCATATTTAGAATATTATATTATGCTATATATTCTGTAAGAAAATACAAGTATTTACATTTCTTTAGAAGTCAAGATTTTCAATGTTAAGAGAAAAAGAGAAGCATAAAATAAAGAAATTAGAAACCACCTTTTAAGTTGGAATGGAAGGGTGGAAAATACTCTTCATTGGAAGGGTGGAAAATACACTTTTCACAAAGAAAAAAATAAATTTTGAGTTCATACAGATATTTGTAAAGTTCTTGAAGCAATGACAACCCAGTAGCAGTAAGTACACCTGCCATCCAGATTGTGGTCTCTAAATATTATTTCTCAGTTAAGTGAACCAGGGCTGGAGCTTTTAGGTAAAACTGCTGAGTCCAGGTCTGGAACAGAATATGTAAGATGAAGCTGGGCTATCTGATTCCAAAAAGAAAGGAACCTACCAAAGACTAATAAATCATGTCACAAAAAAACAGGAGAGTAACATTAAGGGGCTACATCAAACTAAAAAGTTTTTGAATAGCAAAGGAAACCATCACTAAAACCAATGAAATTTTAGAAAGGAAGGAGAGGAGGAAGCAATGCTTTTAGACACAAAAAGCAGCATGTCATTAAAGGGGTTTTTGTTAAATAAGGCCTGTATTTGTGACTGTTTTTGGTGTGTTTTGAGAATGATTACAGCAGAAAGACCTTGTGTGTGCTCTGGCGTTGCTGGGTGAGGGATACAGAGCCTTTGTGGACCTAGTGGTGTGTGTGGTGGGGGCAGGGAGGCAGTTCTTCACAACACAGAGAAGCTTGGTTGTTACTGGATGCCCGTAATTCCGCTGTAGCCAAAGCCCTTCAGGGGTCATGGGCCCCACTCAGCCCAGAGCTACAGCTCTCTGTTCATCATGGGTTGGAAGGAGATCTTTTTGATACCACTGTTCTAATACCCCAAACCTCTGCCTTTTATGTTAATGAATATTATTTGATAAAGCTGTTGTAGGATACTCTGCTTCCAGAGGGAAATTCCTTTTTTCTACAATCACCTTGAAGACAAGCCACTGCTATGGTGGCACCAGACAGCCTGACTAAAAGGAATGTCTTGTTCGGGGACGCCAAAAGACAAAAAACAAATGGGTGGCTTTAAATAACACAGTCTTTTATCGAAAGACTCTGGACTCATGCCTCCTTTACACACACACATTGTCACTTGTTCAACCACAGAAACTACAGTGGAGCCTCCAAGATTGCCTGGCTCACATACCTCCAAGAATATACATGCTATCTCCCCCCACGGTCTTGTGGACGTTGAGCTAACAATGTTCTCCAACGAGGGAATGTTTGTCCCCGCATTGTGATAATTCGCAGCTGGGGTACATCCAGAGATAAATCTCTGGTGTGTCCTAGGGAGTGCAGTGCAAAAATCAACGTCAGGAGCACATCTACTGATCCTTCTTTGGGCTTCTCTTGACCTTGGTGACTCTATTATAGTAGCAGGAAATTGTCTTTACAAGCTTCATGTTTCTAGTAAAATGTAGGCCTTGTGATAAATATAATAAAAAGTAGAAAAGTACAGAGCTGTAGCTTTAAAATATTTGTTGTTTATACATTGTTATAAACTTATTGATGGAGGCAAGCAAATGTGGGAATTAGAATCATCCAAAATTATTTCGCCTCCCTTCACTCACTTGTTCAATTAGTCACCAAGTACATCAATTCAAGTCTATTCTAACCTTACCTTATTCTAGGAAAATTAAAATATTTTCCCAAGTTTCCTTCTTGCCTATGTCTGCTCTCTATCTAATCACCCACACTGATGCCAGGGTAATATCATTGAAAAAAAATCTTATCAGGTTTTTCCTCTGCTTAAAACTCTTTAGTGGTTTCCTATCAAATCTTCATGTCATTATCCAAGTCCCTAGTGTGTCATTGAAGACTTCTTAGAAGTCGACCATGACATTCTTCTCCAGATTCATCTGTCTCACTTCACCATCACCTGTAACCTATAATTCAGTTTCACTAAATGATGTTCAGTTTCCAAAGCATGTCATCCTGCTTAATTGTTCTGCAACATGTTTATCATATTTCGTGCAAGAGAACCATCCGGGGAGCCAGGCACACTGCAGCTCCTATGGTGCAGGCCCAGGGTTTTGACTTAGCAGGTGTGCATTGGTACTCAAAGATGTTCATTATAATCAATGGCTACAGATGATTAGCATGTACGCTTGCACCACACTTTGAGGACCGCTGTTTTATGCCTTAGCACAAGGGGTGTGTGTGTGCATGCATTGTTTTCTCTCTCACTGCCACCCTAAGCAATGCCTTCCCAAGATCGCCACCTCTAGTTCTCCAGCCTCCAAGTCTCTTCTACCCTCCAGAAGCCCAGAGGCTTTGATCAGCTAGAGCTTGGACTCCAGATGGGGTAAAACCTTCTTTTTCTTGGGGTAATATTATATCTCAACAACTGTGTGACCCCACTACACATTCTTGTTGTTTTGGAAAATCTTCACATTATTTCCTCAGTTGCATGTATGTGTAAATTGAAATTTATGTATTCCCTTTCTCTTAGTTCTGCCCTAGGTGTAAGTATGGGTGGTTTTATTAGATCTCCTTATTGTTCCATGTAGTCTTTGGAGGGTATGTGGAGAGATTACTATTTAAATATCCAAGTTATCCTAGGTAATTTGAAACCCCAAATATTATATTAAAACTAAAATAATATTTTATAAAAGTTTTAAAAACCATACATCAATTTTGCTTTTCTGTTTTTAACCTACTTTAATTTTTATGCTCATATTCCTGGGTGCATACAGAATACAAATTATATGTTGAAACTACCTTCAGAGCCTAAGCCATTTAACCAAAGAATGTATTTTCAACCTGTGTTACCTATTATTTGATGCAAATTAAACCTTTAGCAAAAACACAAATTGATATGGTCCTAAACTAGAGTTTTGTAGTTGAGACCAGCTGTTCCCCTCTGAGACTACAAACAGAGGTTAATCTTATATGTTTTGCTTAGACAGTTCTTTTGAATTTGATACTGAAGAGGTCTATCCTCTGTTCTTAGCCATCCTCCCCTGAAAAATTTTCACCTGAATCATAGCACAGTAATTCTCATGATAAATTGATATTCTACATTGTGTTTTAAAGTTAATCTTTTCGGATAACTTTTGCTTATGAAATGCATTTCTTAACAGAGGATTTGTTCAGCTATAATTTAAAAAATATATTCTCGGTCTTTTTCTTTCCTCTTTCATTTTTTAAAGTAAAAACATTACTTTTATTGGCAAGTTTGGGAAAAAATGTCTTCACAGAACAGGAGAAATAAGACAGTCTGTGACACCGGAGTGTAACACTGCAGCACACACGCTAATACTCTTCACCCTCGTCCTCTCCCTTGGCCTACCTGCCCCAATTTCCTCACGATGCTTTTCAAGGACAACTATGTCATCTCAGAGTTGTCAGAAAACTCTCCTTCCTCCATACCTTCACCCATGCACCAGTGGACAAAGTCACACTTGGCGCACATCGGGCCCAACTTGTGGTCCAGGTGAGCCCAGGCCTCAGCAGCAGCTGTAGTGTTGCTCGGCATGCACTCAGCTCCCTGTACTTTGGCCAGATCTCCACCAGGTACCACAGTGGGAGGTTGGTCATTAATGCCAACTTTGAAGCCACTGGGGCATCAGTCCACAAACTGAACAGTGTGCTTGGTCTTGATGGGGACAATGGCAGCTTTGACATCTTTGGGAACCAAAGCTCTTCCAGTATCAGTGGGAACTTCATCAATGACTGTGGGTTCAAGGTCTACAAACACTACCCTGGGCACGTGCTTGTCAGTGCCTGTCTCACTGAAGAAGGTGTTGAAGGAATCGTCTCCCTGCCCAATGGTCTTGTCACTTGGCATCTGGCCATTGGGCTGGATGCCATGTTGCAGGCAGCAGAGCTCCCAGCAGGCATTGCCAGTCTGGACACCAGCCTGGTCAACGTGGATGGAGATGCGCTCGAACTTAACTGAGACTTGCAGGGCTCCGTGCAGCTGGAAGGTGACAAGGGCCTTCCACTGATAGACTGCCAAGGAGTCGGGGGAAAGTCTCTAAGTTTTTTCTATTTCTTGAGTATATTGCTGATAGTTGGAATGATGAAATATCATTGGCTTGTTACCTGCTAAAAAGGTATTTCAAATATAGTCTACAATAAGTGAACAAACAAAGCTATTTACAGGTTTTTAACAAATATTGCTATCTATAATAAAATGTGGTAAAAGTTACTTTCTAAATCAAACTTTTGTATGCAAATATCATTTCTCACAACTAATAATCTAGGCAAGCTTATCTTAGGATCAACTGTTATGCTTCAAGGAGATAATAATCTTTAATATCAGGATATCTCTAAATTAATAAATCAATAGTCCTAAGATGTGTTAGAACAAACATTTAACTACTGAAGGCCAGGTATTTGCCCTTCTTAAAAAAAAAGAGACAAATGTTTACTGCTAGCCTTTCTTTTCTGGGGAATTATATTGATTTTTGTAATTTCACAGTGTTTTATTTTTCCTTAAAAGTAATTTCTTTACTATTTGGATACATTTATTCTTCAGCTTAATTTTAAAATCTGTTTTCTCAAGTTAAAGTTAATCCCATCCCATTAATTAGCTTTATGTAACATATACTTTAATTTATAATAGAATTATTATCTATAAAGTAAATGATTTATCAGTAACACAAAGAATACAGTTAGGTTCATATTTCTATCTTCTTTATTTTATGAAATCATAAGGTTTTTTTTTTTGATCCTATCATCAGGACTTGGAGAAGTTCTAGTACCAATCTTTGAGTTGTTGGCTTCACTGGGATGGTTTAAGATTATTGGGAGCCAGGAGCCTGCTTTAGTCACAAATGATAGCTCTGGGCATTCAATGCAGAGTCTGGGAGAAGGTCCTTCTGTGTCCAAGTTCCCTACTTGTCTCTTCATGGAACAGGATGCACCGTCAGCAACCGTCTACACCTCTGCTTTGCTTCTCTGTGCTGCTATTAAGGTTGTTTTGTTCAGTGACTTGTCCAAATCAAGTTGTCCAAATCTTAAATATTATAAGATTTGTTTAGTTAGCTTTTGGAGGGTTTTAATAATAGCTCACACATTAAACTGCCTGAGGCTAGATCGCTTTTAGGGGTTGTTCTCTGTTAAACATTTTTGTTTTACTTGTGACTTTTCATTTATTCATCCTTTTGATATCTTCTTGGGTTTTTAATAATCTTTTCCTTTGAAGTGATTTGATACTTTCAAAAATTTTAGCATTGAATTTTACACCATATCTTTTTAAAAAGAATTTTTTCCATGTCTTTGGTTCTGTTACAAACTGACAGTAACGAGGGAAAGGGGGGTGGGAGAGAATGGGGAAATATGGGGAAGGGTCCTGGGGAACATGCACAAGGGACTCGTGGACAAAGATGTGGGGGAGGGGAGAGGACTGGATGCAGGAAGCAGGGGTGGGAGGGGCAGGGGGGAGTAATGGGGGAAATGGGGACAACTGTAATTGAACAACAATAAATAACTAAAAAGAATTTTTTATCCTTGATTATAGTTTTGTTTACTTTATTATTCTTTTAAATGAATATTCAGTTAAACACAGTTCTACTTTTTTATGTGTCATAATAATTTTTGCTCTCTACTAATTCCAACATCATGTTTTTGTAAGTACATAAGTTTTTAATTTGTTTCTTAGTCAATATGGCTTCATATGGAAGATTTGAAATGTAATAAGAAATAAGCTTAAAAAGTAGAAATCTGTGGTTAAATTCAAATAAATCCGTACAGAAACCCCATAATACTAATTTTATTTATTTATGTCCTTATTCTTTTAGTAATCTGACTCTATTGTTTTAACCTAATTTTAGAAGGGAGTTAAAACATGAAAGAATTAAATTTAAAAATATGTTTAAATGTTAAGAAAACAACAGTACTTGCTAATATTTGATTTTATTAGGTTAAATATGATCACTAAATAATAAAGATAGAGAATATGCTTTCCAAATTATTAAAGAAAAATCTTAAATTAGAAACAATAAATTCAAGTGAGGGTGAGAAAGGAGCGAAAGAGACTCAAAAGATACAAAAGCCAGAACAAACAGATAGCAAAATATTAGTCAATAAAAATAAATTTAACAGCAATTACATTAAATGCACTTGGAAGAAATTCTAAAGACAAAAATGATCTTCCTGGAATAAATAATAAGTTCTAGCTTTTTGCTATTCAACATAGACAAATATAATACCTAAATGAACAGAAAGATTGACCATAAAAGGATTAAAATGCATATTAGGCAAATATCAACAAAAAAGGATACATCTCTTTAAAATAATGCCCAAATTCCATCCCATATTCAAACTTTAAAAATTAATTCACCAGGAACATGTAACTATTCTAAACTTCTGTGCATATAAGAACAGATTATCTATTTATAGCAAAACTACAAAACTTAATAGAGTTATAAGGAAAAATGACCAAATATATCACCATAGTGGGAAATCTTGATACACTTCTCTCCTTAATTGAAAGATCATGACAAAAAAAATCACTGAGGATATGTAGACTATTAAGCAATACAAAGTTAATACAATATCATTGTTGTGTAAAAGCAGCCATAAATAATACCTAAGTAAATGTTCTCAGTTGTGTTCCATTAAAACTTTATTGACAGAAACAAGTGGCTGGCTGGATTTAGTCTGTGGGCCAGAATTTGTTAATCCCTGCTCTGAAGCATACATTGAATGTTAATAACAATTACCACCTAACCATAAAACAAGACTCAGCCAATTTCAAGGTAGTGGTACCTGAGCCATATTATTTGAAAACAATACAGTTAAGTACCAGTGATAAAGTAGTAACTAAAAAACCATTTGGGAAATTTAGTAAAAATCTGATGGGTCAAAAACAAACAGTTGGAAATTAGAAAATATTTTAAACTGAATATTAACCAAAACACTACCTATCAAAACTTGTAGAAGGTAGCTTAGAAGTTACTTAAAGAAAAATTGTTAGCATTTAATGCATATGTTAGGAAATATGAAAGACTTATATCAATAAGGTGAACATCCAAGTTAAGAACTGAGATTTTAAAAAGAGGATTGGATTGTCAAATAAGACTTGCGAGTAAGAAATCAAGCTTTATTAATCATATCAAGGATGAAATAATCAAAGAGCATAGTTAAGTCAGGGACAGGTCCAGCACGTCCAGCTGGGTATTCTCAGTTTTTTTCTTAATTGTGTTGGAAATTCCCTGACCCAGAACATCCACTCTGAGGGAGACATTGAAGTCATAAACCATCTCTGCTTTATATTCAGATGGTTACAGCTTACACGAGATTTTCCAAGCAATCATGCTTTATAAATCTTTAGATTCCGGGTTCTTTACTTTAAGCAATTCTAAAGAGCCAGTCATTCCTGCTAAAATTCTTTCATAGATAAGGCCTATCCCTCTACAAAGGCATTTAGTTTGTTAGTTATGAAGTCTGTGTTAGTATGAGTACAGGAGATTGGACTAGGGCATTTGCATTCTTGCTTTTCTGGGAGCATCTCCTCTGGCCTGTAGAGTAAATACATCGCAAATCCACTGCTTTAATCTTTTATTGCCCAAGAAAGAGTCACAACAATGGAACACAACTAAAATCAAACAAACAAAAAATACAAAACCCTAAAAGCAGAAAAAACAGAGACATCAGTGAAGTAGAAACAAAGATAAATAGGCAGAATAAACACTGCCAAACAAACAAACAAGCAAAATCCCTGGTTACTGGCAACATTAATAAATTGGATAAACTTTGGGCAGGGTGAACAAAACAAAAACAAAGGAAGGAGACCAAAAATAATAAACACCACCAATAAGTACAGCTGAGAATAGAGATGACAAAGATAATAAGAGCATATTTGCCATAATTTTTATGACAACAAAGCAGGAATCTTAAATTGAACAGACACAGTCCCAGGAACAGAACCTGCAGCCAAGCCAGTCACGACAAAGAAACTCCAGGGAAAAGGATTGTTAGGAGCTAAGTACGAAACTTATCAACTGTAGAACTGAGACCAAAGAATAGGTGGGGATAAGATGACAGAATGGAATGGTTTTGTTGCAAGCTTAAAGGTGGAAATCAAACAACAAACAAAAAAACAGGGGGCAAAAGAGAAGGAAAAAGAATCAGCTGCGAGAGCGGGAGTCAAAGGCTGTCACTTCACAGCTGAGAAATCGAGCAGCTGGGATACTAACATTTCCACAGACACAAACACTCCGATCATACTGTTGACTGAACCTACGCAAACAACCTGTGGTGGTGGAGGATGTGAGTTAATTTTGTTGTAGCTCATAGTAGGGAATGTACAGGTTAGGACTAAAGCAATAGGGAACTGAGAACATTTCATTTAAGTAAATTTCAATAAAATTAGAAATTAGCCAGTAGAAAAGAACTGAAATATCACAGAACTGAAATAAAAAGGAAAGAAAAGAGAACAGTTTGTGAAACACATATATTTAGGAAAACAGAAGAGACTTCCCATTTTCAATCTGGCTTATCAAGAGCTTGGGCTCTGTCCTTTGGTCCTCAGAAGAAAAAAAAAGCTGAACAAATTGCAAATCAGCAATTCTTCATAGATATATCAGAAAATTGAGGCCACAGGATAAATTGCTACCCCCCAAGTTGAAAAGAAAGGTGAATACAGAGAATCACAGCTTACCGGGAGCTGAGACCAAGAAGCAGAAGGATAGAGCTAAAGTCAGCAACCAGTAGGATCATTTAAACAGAAATTGACTAATTGCTGGAGCCTGGGCATGGGCTACTGTGAGATTAAAAGCTCCTGGGGGCCCAACCTCATCACATCAAACAGAGTCTTACCATACAATCCAGCATTCATGTTCCTAGGTATTTGCCCAATGAGTTGAAAATGTGTGTTCACACAAGAACCTGGACACAAATCTGTATAGCAGCTTTATTTATAGACAACAATTGGAAGCTACCAAGATATGCTCCAATAGGTAAATGGATAAACTATGGTTCCATTCGATGAAATGGAATATTATTGGCAATAAAAAGAAATGAGCTGTCAAGCCATTAAAAGGCATAGAGGAACCTTAAATGCATATTGCTAAAGTGAAAAAGCTAGTCTAAAAAAGCTACATTCTGTACAATTCTAACTATGTGACATTCTGGAAAAGACTATATAGACAATAAAAGGATCAGTGGTTGCCAGGAATTTAGGCTGAGGGAGGGTGGGAGGGATAAGTAGGTAGGGCACAGTGAATTTTTAGGGCAATGACACTACTCTTTGTGATACTGTAATGCTACATTCATAAGATTGTGCTTTTGTCAAAGTCATAGAACTGTATACAACGCAATGAGTAAGCCCTAATGCAAACTGTGGAATTTAGTTAATGCATCAATATTAGCTTGTCAATTGTAACAAATATACCACATTAATGAAAGATATTAATAATAGAGGAGTTTGTGTGCAGGGAAGAGGGGATAATGAGAACCCTCTGTACTGTCTGCTCAAATTTCCTATAAATCTAAATCTGGCTCTAAACAGTCTATTAACTTAACAAAAGGATAAACAATGTAACCATGATTGGATCACAAAGAAAAAGCTACCTCTGTGTACCTCATATACAAGAGATGAGTCTAAAAGTAATCTGATTAAAACTTAAAAATAAAAGGACTAGTAAAGGCAAATAAAAAGAAAACAGATTGTTCTTAGTATGAGATGTGGTAGAATAAAAAGTCAAAATCTAGGTTTAAATAAGACAAAGAAGGGCATAATAGAATGTTGAGGGATATGGTTCATAATGCAGATGAAGCAGTTGTGAATATCTCTATGACTATAACAGATCCCTTTCACACAGCTGAAGTTACGCAGACGGTGGAGTGGGTAGTACTTAACCAAGCCGTCCGCCACACATGCGCAGCCAGCAAAATGTACAGAACAGCTCTGGGCTTCAGTTCCAGTTTTTCCAGGGCTTCCTAAATGGTATTTTCCACATGACAGCTCTGAAGCTTATAGAGTTTTTGAGACCATCTTTAGATAAAGAAGAAAATTTATAAATTCAAATTTAGGTCCAGAAGTGCTTTTTTGATTGAAAAAAGAAAAAAAACAGTAAAATATTGGAGCCTGGGTGATTCAATTTCCCTCTTTTCTGAGGTCTTTAGAAAACCTATAGAGATATACTGCCTAATTGCACCTTTGCTTTCTCTCCCCACAAAACACCGTGTAACTCTCAAAACCCCTGCTATTCACTGGGCCCAAGCAAGTAAAAACTCCCGATTCTTAGTTTTCATTAGCAGCACAATAAATCTGCCTCTGTACTACAGCTATTATTCCCCAATACCTACAAATATTCAGGAGTATCTGCGGCATCCCCAGCTTCTCCACAACCGCGGGTGCCTTCATTTCTGACTTTCAGGACACAAATTTTAGCCTCCCCTCTGCAGGTTTGCACTAAGAAAAAATATTTTCTTTTTGAGAACTCCTACCCTCATAGACAAGTTGCTTTTTTGTTTTTGTAGTTTTTATACTTTTAAAGAAATGAGTTTATGGGGGTGACACTGGGAACAAAATTATACGGGTTTCAGGTGTACAATTGCACAACTCATCATCTGTTCACTGTATTGTGTGTTCACCACCTCCAGTCAAGTCTCCAGCCATCACCACTCCCCCTCCACCCTGCCGCACCCTCCTCCACCTTCTCAGTCCAGTTACTTTAAAATCTTCATTCCCCACATCAGTGTGTTGTCTTCTAGCCTTGACCTTGGCCCTCAGTTTCAACCTGCAGTCTTTGAATTGCACAGATCTGTGTTTCTGAAGGAATCCGGAAGTGGAGGGGGTCTTTGGGTCCTATAGGTTTAAGGAGATGATGGGAAAAATGGGTCTTAAGAATGAAGTAGCTATAAGATATTGGTCTCAGGCCTTTTCTTCCATTAAATTTGACCTTCTCTTAACCTAGCTCCTGAGCAGGACAATACTTAACATTTCTTTCTGACTGCCCGGAGTTGTAAAAAAACAAAAATGCCAAACCTTACCCTAGTTTTATTATATGATAAGCTCCAGGAAGAAGAAAACAAAACAATTTTCACTTTGCTGGGGTCTTTAGTCATCTCATATCTTCGGAAGGTAGAGTACTTCTCAAATATATATATTTTTTCCAAGACAGGTACATCAGTAGTATAGTCTGAAAAACTTTGACTGTCTTTCTTCGTTTCCATATATGAAGAAGAACATGGCTGGGATATCATTTCCCTCCCATTCATATAGACATTATCTGACTGCTTTTGTCACTGAGTGTCTGAGGGAAGAGCTCTGTGTAGGTCCAGCTCTGTTCTTTAATGTTGTAGCAATCTCTGAGCCTTTCCCATCTACTCACTCAAGGTTTTCAGCCACGGGAGTGCCTATAATTCTAAGGTGGTATTTCTCTTCTTGCTTATCTACTTGCCACTCTCTCTCTTTCTTTGGCAGCCAGGAAAAGCTTACATAACTCACCTTCCTTTTTATTCATTTTATTTTGTCAGTTTCAACCCCACAGTTTCTTTCCTCTAGTTTTCACCAAAATTCTGGTATTTCATTTTTAGTTTCTTTTATAAACTCATCTTGCCTCTTTTCTCTCTCTTCTAATTGGATTCTCCTCACCACAGTCTGTTCAACCTTTTTAGATTTCTTCATTTTCAGAAAAAATATATATATATATTCTAATTCTAAATGTTTTTCCTACAGTAAATCATTTCCAGCTGTTTGCTTTTACTTTGAATTTTTAACAATATATTCCTTTAACATGAATTTACAGTGTGGTTTCTTAAATCCCACGCTGCTTGTACACTTTATGTCTTTTGGTCGGAGAAGAAATGAACTCAGCTCGTTGAGATAGTGTGTACAGACTTCCTTTGGTCCTGTTCACTGCCACTCTGTTCAGTGCCCAGATGGCCACCTCAGACATGCAGCTAGAGATGTGTCTGTGCAGAGTCCTGATCAGAGTTTGGTAGATAAAAAACTAGATTGATAGGAAGTATTCTTATGTTTGCACTTTAAGCTGTTTTCTGACATGCTGACATGGAAAAGAAAAATAAAAGACAAAACAGAAAACCTCATGCTGTGTGGCTTTTCCACTCTCAGGCTTGCCGATAGCATTTATTTGGAAAACCATAATTCCCAAGAGGCCACATTCTCTGGTCACCCCTCTTCACTTCCTTCTCTCTTTCCTTCTGCGTTGTTTGTTGGGAGCCACAGCGCTAATCGGTTACATATAGAAAGAGTGCTGCTGGTGAGGGATTGTGACATCGTGCTTCTGAGATAACTCTAGTATTCCCTGCCTCCTGGTGTTCACCCCCTCGTCCCTTCCCCCGGCGGGTCAGGATTGGTCTGACAGACCAGCTGCACAGGACAAATGATGGGTCCCCCAAGTGTCCTCTCACTCTCTTATTTCTCTTTTCTGGTTACTCATTCCAGGTGAGACCAGCTTCTATGCCTTGCAGACACTCAGGTAAGCACACAGTGAGAACCATTTGGTGAGGAACAGAAGTCTGTCAGCAACTACACGAGTGAGCTTAAAAGTGGGTTCTCCAGGCTGGGTGGCTCCGTTGGTTGGAGCATTGTCCTGGGCACCAACAGGGTGCGGTTCCATCCCCAGTCGGCACGTATGCGAGGCTGCAGATTCTCTCTCTTTCTCTCTCTCTCTCTCTCTCTCTCTCTCGGTGTGTGTGTGTGTGTGTGTGTGTGTGTGTGTGTATACACACACATACACATATAGCCCCTCTTCTCAGGGTCAGTGGGCATATCCTTGGGTGAGAATTAAAAATAAAACTAAGTGGGTTCTCTAGCACCAGCCAAGCTTTGGCTGCTCTAGCGGCCCCTGGACTGGAATGTTATGAGAGATGCTGAGCCAAAAACACCCAGATGAGCTGCTCTCAGATTCCTTGACACTCAGAAACTGGGTAAGATAAGAAATGATTATTGTTTTAAGCTGCTCAATTTTGACATAATTTGTTATGGAGCAATAAATAACACACAGAAGTGAAGAAACATATTTGACTCATTTCAAAAATTAGCACTCACAAATTATACAGGTGGTTGACAAGTTTTGTAGAAGTTTTGCCAAAAAACTGTTTTTCTCTACACTAAGGAACAGAGAGTAATGAAAGAATAAGTTATCTTTTATCCAAATAAGGGAGTTTTCTTTTTTCTAGCATGGCTACATAAGTGGGTAGAAGTTATGGGGTATTTTTTTGGGGGGGATTTTATTTATTTATATTTAAAGAGAGGCGAAGGGAAAGAGAAAGAGGGAGAGGAATACGGATGTCCAAGAGGAACATCATTGCTTGCCTCTTGGAGGCCCCAACATGGGACCTGGACTGCAATCCAGGCATGTCCTCTGACTGGGAATCGAACCCGCAACATTTTGGTTTGCAAGACGATGCCCAACCCATTGAGCCACACCAGTCAGGGTTAGAAGTTTGTTTTTTAATCTAGTTCCTTTAGCCTGAACACTTTTCAGACCTTGATAACAGGTTTTCTAGCAATTTTAGTTTTCAACATCATGAGTTTATTTTTCTGTTATCTTTATGTGTCTGTGTTTTTATCTGTATCTTTTTGTGACCATTTAGAACAGTAAAATTCTTTTACTATTCCTTCATCTGCAATGCTTTTATTTCTCTTTAATTCCTAAAGAATAATTTTGCTGGACATAGAATTTGTAATAAAAATTATTTTCTTTCAACACTTGAAAAATGTCCCCCTTCCTTCTGGCTTCCATGATTTTAGACAATAAACCCTCTGTCACACAAATTGATATTTCTTATGGCAATATTTTCTCTGATTGTTTCCAAAGTGTTTTCTTTGTTTGGAGCCTACAGGTCTCTGAGGCGCTCCTTTCTTCCTCCTCCACCTCCTTCTCTTTCTTCCTTGTTGATTTTCTCTGTTTCCTACTTTGTGAATTCTATTGATCTGTCCTCACATTTACTGACTTTATGCTCTGTCACTGTTGAGTCCATTCAGTGAACTATTTGTGTCTATCATTATATTTTTCAGTATAATTTTCTTAGAAGTCACTCAGAGTTGGTTGATTAATACCCCTTGTTGGTAGTACTGGGATAACGTGATGTTAAGGGGTTTCCATTAAATCCCTCAGAGAAAAACCCTCCTTGAGCTGCCTTCTGTTGCGAGGTTGGAGGTCAGGAAATAATGGGTCTGGTTGGTCTTCTTCGTTCAGTGGGAAGGACATAAGACTCACGGTTGCTGTGTTAGCTCTGGCTTCCCAAACACTTTGACTCCTTACCACCTTTCAGAGTTTCCCTTTGGTTTTCTCTTACGTTGCTTCCAGGGACTGTATCTGTGCTGCGTGGACAGGAATGTGGAAAAATGAGTGTAGGCCATCTCACCTGGATGGTGAGTCCTGGTTATCTACTCCTGATTTCTTGACATGGCGCCTAATAAAATCACCCCCTAGTCTAAGTTTAGTTCTCCTGGGCAGACTTCCTTCCACAAGTATGTGGCCACAGTCTTCAACACTTGCCCCCACAGTGGCCTAGAAAGGATCATGGGAAGATAGATCACCACCTGGCTAGGAAATGACACCATAGATTCTGTTCACATTCTATTGTCCGAAACTAATCACACGATCCAAACTAGGTGCAAGGAAATTTAGTCCCCGGCTGGACAGCAGCTTTCCAACAACTCTGCGCTGTGGAAAGGGAGCGTAAGTCTGTGGGGACTGTGTTAGTGGATTCTGCTGCAACTAGGTTGTCAAGTGCGTTCATGTTCAATGTTGCAAGATAATCACAATTTGCTTTCTAAGAGGTGATAACAGTTTGCAGCCCCACTAACAGTGTAGGACGGCCAGTTGCTCTGTATCTTTATCTATACTTGATATCATGCAAGTCACTTCATCAAAGGATTATACAGATGACCAATTTGTAAATTGTTTTTTGAAAATATGAATTCCTAGAAGGCTTTCCTTAGGTAAATCAGTTAACCACTTTACAATGAAGGAGATGAAACATAAATCTAATAATCTGTTAAGGTCAGGCCAACGGGGTCCAAACATTACTCTCTATAGCCAGCCATCTTTTCTGAGGTCTCAGTAATTTTAGATGTATTCAGTGAAAGCTTTTTTTAATGTTTACTTTTCCCCTGTATATTTCAATGCTTACCATAGTGTTTGTCAATTATTGAAATTAATAACTACCCTTAGAATGAGTGAATAGATGGATTTCTAGGAAGGAATCACATTTCAAAGCTTCATCATAGGCTTGTACGATAGGCTCCTCTATTTCATGTTGGCCTCATATTTTGTAAATAGGACTTGAAAAGCGCTTTTTTGTTTTTGTTTTTTTTTGGCAATTACCTGATGATATAAATGGCCAATTTTTCTGTCTTTGGAAATTAAAAGCAGAAGTTAATTTGTGCCAGACTGTGTTGCTCCTTGTTTAATCACCATAGTTATCTATTGTGAGCAAGAAATAACTTGTGTGGCTTCCTTTCCCTGCCATGTTTCCATTCTTACCTGGGAATTAATCACTCCTGGGACTACAGAGACTTGTACAAACAGCACTTGCTCACTGTGAAACTTATAAATCAAATACTGCAAACATTCTTTTTTTCTTAGAGAAGTCAGGAGCAGGAAATGCTTAGTTCATGGGAAAGTGACATGTCCTTCAACCACACAGAGTGAGAGAATAAAAGATCAGTTTAAGTTCTAGGGAATTTCAGGTCAATTACTTTTAGAATGAAGGTATATAGGAAGAAGGAAGTTCAGAAATATAAGTTGGCATGCAATAGTGATTACTTTTTGCTTTTTCTTATTAAAGCTTTTCCTAGACTATGAATAGTTGATGATTATAAATAGTTTGATTTTCTATAGAAATTGAAAAGCTTCATTTGTTAAGGAAAAGAAATCAACTTTATTCCTTCACAATAATTTCACATTTCTTCTATGTTACATAAAGGGTAGGGAGAGGGAGTAACTTTTCCTTCCTTGTAATGCCAAGTGTAATAAGAGAGAGATTTGGATTGCTCAATGCTAAGACATACCTAGTACATTACTCACATCTTGTAGAGAAGTGAGTTGCATACTATTTCATGGTGAGGTATCATTATCTCCTCAGATCAATTCGTTCCGCTGGCCAGGCCAAGGGTTCACACATCATGAAGCAATTTCACTCTGTTGCAAAGCAGACCTGAGGCCCGAAATGGATACGCCTGATGGGGAGTGGCTGACGATCCACTCTCCCCTGGTGAAAGGCCAAGAGAGGGCACAGCAAGGGGCATTTTAAGGCAGAGCGAGGGGTTGTTTTATGAAATTCTGGGAACAAGACTCTTCAGTGTTCTAGGGTGGTAGATTTGAACACTTTTATAGAAATGAATAGATACTCTCCTGGTAGAGGCAGTACTTTAGGAATAAATGTGGGGGCTTCATTGAGAGGTGCTGGCTTAGAGTCAGGGAGTGCTAAAGCTGAACACATGCGAGAGTGAATAAACCTGAATTAACTTTTCTCAGCCAATTCCTGGTGAAGGGATTGGCTTGTGTCCTCATATAAGGGGGGAAGGGGAAGGCTGTAATACTAGCAGTTGCTAGTGGTGACAGAGAGATTTCAATAATTATGCGTGAAATAGACTAATGCCAAATAGAAAATTTCACTAGGAAGGGTAATGTGTGTGAGAAAAGGTGTGTCTATCAGGAGGGACCCCTTTTAAGTCTCTGCCTAGAGCAGCAAGACATGCTTTCCTCAGTTCGGAATGACCACTGTGGTGATATGCACCTCTCTTTTTTTAAAATTTTATTTTGATCTAAAGCTTTGTCTGAGCAGTCTGTAATCTATAGAGACTTAAATGTACAACATGCTGGAGTATCACTGCTGGCTAGCAAGAAGAGAAATCAGACCAGAAATGGGTAAGAAATGAGCCTACCAAGAATAACTTGGATCACTTTTCCATTGTAGAGGAGGGACCCCCAAAACTGGAATTGTCTTCTGGAGGAGGGAGGGCCCCTGTAGTTCAGGCTTTCCCCACTAGGTGAGTGTTCTAGGAACCCATCTGTGTATGAGTGCACTACGGGCGTTGCTGTGAGAGGCTGCATTTGGCTTCAGGGAACTTTGTGATATTTCAGTGAATATCATACTGCTATTGATTTCCAATTTAATTTTGTTTTATCTGAGAATATACTCTGTGATAATTCAATGTTTTATATTTATTGAGACTCATTTTATGACACATCATATAGTGAATATTCCAAATGCACTTGAAAATAAGTGTTCTTTCGCAGTTTTTAGGTGTAGTGTGCTATAAATGTCCGTTAGGTCATGGTCACCGGTGATGTTCCAATCGGCATCCTTTCTAGTTTTTTGTGTACTTGCTCTATCATTTATTATGAAAGGGCCAGAAAACTGTGTAACTATAATTGTGAATTTGCCTATTTCTCTCTTTACTTTTGTCAGTTTCTGTTTCATGCACTTTGAAATTCTCTTATTTGATGCATATATATTAATAGTTGTTTTATCTTAATGATCAATGAACCCTTTTTCATTGTAAAATGTATCTCTCAACTTGAATATTTTTGTCTGATATTAATATAGCCATTCCATCATTCTTGTATATACCGATTGCTTTAACAATCTGTTTTTCTTTTATTTCTGTGACTTTTTATTTAAGGTGTATGTCTTGCAGGCTCTATCTAATGAGGTCTTGCTATTTTATCCAATCTAAAAATCTTTTCCTTTCATGTAATTTTTTTCCAAGAAAGTTATTCATTTAATTATTTTATAGACAAGATTTAAAAACTATTTATTTGTCAGAAAACTTTTGAATTTGTTAAAGAAATGTCAATAACTGATACACACATCAATTCAGAATGTTTGTTTATATAACTGGGTTGAGGCCTGCCACTTGCTATTTGTTTCCTGTCTCCTATCTTTATTATTCCTTTTTTCTGCCTTATTTTTGGGTTAACTAAATATATATTAGTATTTTATTCTTCTCTTAACTTTTATAGCTATTATCCTTCAGTTATTTTTCTAGTGGTTGCCTTAGGTATTACATTATACATTCCTTTTTTTCCTTTTTTCTTTCTTTTATTGTTGTTCAAATACAGTTGTCTGCCTTTTCCCCCAGCTCTCCCCCCCACCCCAGCCCTCCCCACCTCCCTCCCCTGATTCCACCCTTCTTGGTTTTGTCCACGTGTCCTTTATAGTTGTTCCTGAAAACCCTTCACCCTTTCCCCCTCATTATCCCCTCCCATCTCCCCTCTGGTTACTGTCCATTTCTTCTTAATTTCAGTGTCTCTGGTTATATTTTGCTTGCTTGTTTGTTTTGTTGATTAGGTTCCTCTTATAGGTGAGATCATATGGTGTTTGTCTTTAATCACTTGGCTTATTTCATTTTGCATAATGCTCTCCAGTTCCATCTATGCTGTTGCAAAGGGTGGCAGCAGAAAGAAAGGAACTCCTACCCTTTTCAACATTATACATTCTTAATTTTTACTGCCTACCCAGAGTTAATTTTGTACTACTTCATATAAACATAACAATCTTGCAAAAATATTTTTATTTCTGCAATCCATATACTTTATGCCATTGTCATCATATATTGCATCTACATATATTTTGAACTGCACAGTAATTTATGTGTTTTTTTAACTATAAGAGAAGAAAATGAATCTTTTATATTAAGCATGTATTTATAATTTCTGGAGCTGTTCAATCCCTTCTATAGGTATGATGGCAGATCACAACCCTTCTGTCTACAGAACTCCCCATGGATTGAGGCACCATGTTCACAGGCAAGGACCCAATGCAGTGTCTCTTAGGAATGTATCATCACAGGCAAGGGAAACCATCTTAAAGTATGGCACCTTTTCACAAAAAGTAGATGAAGAGTTGGAGCCAGGTGAAAGACCAAATGATATGGAAAAAGGGGGGATAACCATGTATATTAGAAAGAAGAATTGGAGCAGTCTACTTACATTTCTGATCTCCTAAATTATGTTTCATTTGTATTCACAATTGATTTGAATTAATCTTTTTATGCTATTTGGGAGACTGACCTAACTTACAGGCTATGTCAGAAGAAGAAAATAAGAATAAACCAAATTTAGCTTCTACAAAATTATTTCTATGTAGCAAATTCCCAATCTTGATTATAGAATGGAATGCAAATAACTGAGTGATCCACTCTTGGATCTCACAAATTTTCAGTTTTCTTTGATGTATCACCAGAGTCAATTTTTGTCCAAGGGCAAATATTTATCAGTTACTTGCACTAATAATGTATTAATATATCTTCATATTTATAGTTCCTTGTCTTGCTTATTATTGCAAGGAGAATAATAAGTGACAATGAACAATTTGAAAAGTGTACCGTGGGCAATGTAATCTATGACCTTTTCAAAGTACCTCAGTCTACCTTTCCTTAATGTATATCCCACATTATTTTGTTTTTATGTTAGAATTCAGGAAAAGAAACTGGTTGAAACTTGAGCCAGTACATATTCTCCATCAAATAAGACATTTCATTTGATTTTAAGGAGTTTTCATTGTTATGATTCCTTATTTCTTGGAAACATGAGCCTGAGATCATAGTTTAGTTAAGATTCTCTTTCCTTATCCTGATTTTCAATTTGAAAAAGGAATTTTATTGACCTTTATTAAGAATACAGATGCTAAACTGCCAAATGTCTTAAATCTAGATAGCTGTAACTTACATAAGCTCTCCTGTTGGTTTGAACTTTGAATTTGTCAAGGTATTGATTTGTTTTTCTCAGCATGATTTTAAATAGCACCTAATGCTGTTTTCAAAAATTTTCACCAAAGAAGCACCTTTTCCCCCATTACTTTCTTTTCCCATGAACTTGTGTCTTAAAAGATACTTTTAATCCAACAGAACAGTAGCTTGTGTTGCTTTATAACAGAAAAATGCATAATTTTTATTGAGACTTTTAAATGATGGAAAATAATTTGCAAGCACACACTTATTTCTTTTGGGTAAGTCCAATAATACAAGGGCCTCAGGAGGGCTGTATGTAGTAAAAGAGCTACAATATAGTGGTTTCCTTAATAGCAATACCCACCTTATTAGAAACATGTTTAAGAGCATCTTTAACAAAGAGACCTCAATAACAGGGTCAGTAATTTCTGCTGATATTTGGCAAAGAAAGCTGACTGCAAGACAGTCACAAATAATATTATATAGTGATATTTTATTGAATTTTTTTATTTTTAAGGCAATCAGCAAGGTCAAAATAAATTTCATAGAATATTAAATATTTAAATGTATCCAAATATTCCCAACATCATTTTCCCCCAATTTTTCCCTTCCTGTCATGTCATTTGTTTCAGTTTCTATAGATTTGTTTTGATACAAAAATATGCTCCCTCTTTAGAGGTAACAGGATCCACTCTAAAATGATGAGTTAGAGCTTAAAATTATTCACTCATATCTGCTTCCACCATTTATAAACTGGTGTAAACTTAGCAAAGTCCTCCCTTTGTTCCTACCAGTTTTAAATTTTGCATTTTCTAATAGCCTGTAAAAAGATTTCATTGACAAACCCACCATGTCCCCAATGTATACACTAATTTTTACTTATGCTTTGTTTATATGACACTTGAGTATTTTCAACTATTCAAATTCATTTGGCTGAAAATTTAATCTGACTAGAAAATAAGAAAAAAATATAAAACAAGCTATGGCTTTCTTTTTAGAAGTAAAATATGGATTTTTTTAACTGTTAATATAATCAAGTTTTCAACATTCAGGGAGAATAAAAGTGCATTTATAGCCAATGGTTAGGGACTTTATGATAAATAATTATTGTGTTTAATAATGTATTTGAGGTCATTTTTAATGAGTCCATTGGAAGACTCTGGTGAAATTCAGGATTCTTATAATAAGATTTAATAAAATAAACTAGTCTTTTAATATTGTGCCAGTCACTTTTAAGAAATACACCTGACATAAAGGGGGATAAATGGTGATGGAAGGAGACTTGATTTTGGCAGGTGGACACACAATACAGTATGCAGATGATGTATTATGGAATTGTACACTTGAAACTTATATAATTTTATTAACCAATATCATCCCAATAAATTCAATTAGAAATAAATAAATAAGATAAAAATATATAGTACTGGTACAGTAAATCTAGGAATTGGAAGAATGAACATTAAAAGAAGCATTTAGCACTAACTAAGCACAGTTTCTTATTCTTGTTATTTACCATTAAAAATAAATTTAACCGAATTTAAAAGGAAAGGAAATACAACTGACACCTTCATTTGAACCACCTTAAAGCAGCAATCCTGACAAAAATGATTAGTTTGGATTATACCATCCTCTGTATTCTTGTATACTCTTAGGACAACCAGCACCCGTTCTTTGACTTGGGAGAAATAACCAATCTGAAGTACTGAAGTTTTCTCTCTTGACACCCTGGATTTCGAACATCTTTGGAAAAAAATCTTAGCCTCAGACTCTAAAGTTACATAAAATCTTTTTGTTGATTATATTCGCTTAGCTAACAAAGAGAAAATAAAATGGTTTTCTCGTTATATCATTATTTCCAGAGTAAATTACGTGGATGCCAATAAACTCTCTAAGTTCATTGAAAGCAAGAAAGATTGGATTGCAACATGCAAACAAATAATTTGCTATGATTGCTGCTTATTTTCAAGCACATCTTTATATGTAATAGGTTTATTTTCTTTAAAAGTGGGCCAGTTTTGTGATTCATAGTTTCCTGTCTAAGATGAAAACATAATTTTCTAAAGTTGATTTACAGTAGCAGAATTTTTATTTTATTGGATGAGAAAGACTTATTGAGCAGGAGGAAATTTTTCTCTATTTCCTTCCCTGAAACTGTTTAAAGCCACTTGTAAAGGAAAGTAATAAAAGTCCAACTGCTGTGTCTGACAGTATTGGGAAAGCACAGGATGGCAACCACAGAAAGGAAAGAACAAAATTGTAATAACTGGTTACCTTATGATAAAGTGCAAGAAAGTATCCTGAAATATCCCAAAGGAGTCATAACTTGTCTTTAAATATACTCAAAGCACAGTCAACTCACCACAGAGAGCCTCCTTTAGGGTTTCCGTAATGGCCATAATGAAAACTCTGGCATACTCACATATGACCTTAAGGTACAGCCATGGAGTTGTGCCTTTATTTTAAAGGGGAGCAGAATTGACCACCCCAAAATATGTCTCTTTTGGATATTAATAATATTAAGCCAGTTAATTCGTAAGGTCCAGAGGCTCAGGAAGAACTTCTGATCTTACCCCTAACTGTCTAAAGAGATTTAAAACAGGGCCTGTTCCATGAAGGAGCTGCAACAGTGGAAAATTGTTATGGGGAATTGTCACCCACCCCACCATTCTTTTGACATTGTGTCTGTAAGTGCTGACTGTGACTAATATGTAACTTCTAGATAAATAGCATATTTGTGTAAGAACCCTAGGAACTATTTCGACCTTCAAGCATCCCAGTTCTGGGAGATTTGCTGACCTTCAGCAGTGGAGCCATGACTCAACCAGGATGATGCACACCGGACCCTCACTTGCCCTATTGGAATGCACCGTGTTCATCTGCAAGTAGAGAACTTGTCAACCCTCTCCCTTGGTCACTGTGTTCTGTTTCTTATATAAAAAACCTCTACCTCCACTGAGATGTGGAGATGGGCTTTGAGAGATGAGTCCCCCACCTTCCAAGTGGCTGATACCTGAACATAAACCACTTTCTTTTACATAAGCACCTGCCTCTAGTGGGAAGTAGCTGGACCTGCATTGGGTTACAGTACTATCACCATAGATAACTGTAGTTTAATCTGAAACTTTGTAAGTGTGGTAGACAGAGAGATTTGATCAAAGTCCTGTCTTTGATGCATTGTCTCTAGATGGCCCAGCAAACATTGTTCACTAACCATTACCTCTTTTAATCTACCTGTAAACTGACTGAACTTCCCTCTTAAGTCCAGACCCCTAATTCCTTCTTAGCCTGGAATAACAAACATACCTCATTTGGCCTTACTCTTTTGAAATTCTTCATGCTTAATGTGAATCCCCTGTGTATATGTATTCAAACTTGATTTTCTCCTGTTAATTTGCCGTATGTCATTTTAATTATTTAACCAGCCATAAGAACTAAGAGGGAAAGGTGGAATTTTCCCCTCTTCCACAATACCATATCCCCAAAATATTCTGTGCTTACCTTTGTGATTGGAATGGGTTTTGCAATGTTGATTAAGTCTTAAACTCAATTAATTATAGATAGTTATACTAAGTCAATTTAAAGGTTAAAGAAATATCTGGGAGACCTAGAAATCTTCCTGCTATGCCCTTTTTGTCTATCAAAATCCAGGCCACTTGGAATTCTGTGAATCTGGATATAAGACATGGGTCATCATTTAGCATACATGGTCGTCCTAAGCTAATAATGCAAAATGTTTTTTTAAAAGATTTTATTTATTTATTTTTAGGGAGAGGGGAAAGGAAAGAGAAAGAGAGGAAGAGAAACGTCAGTGTGTGGTTGCCTCTCACATGACCTGCATTGGGGACCTGGCTCACAACCCAGGCATGTGCCCTGACTGGGAATTGAACCAGCAACCTTTTGGTTCACAGGCCCATGCTCAATCCACTGAGTTATACCAGCCAGGGCTAATAATGCAAAATATTTTAAAGACCAAATTAAATGCAATATTTTGGATGAGTTCAAGGCTGAGGATAATGTAAAGAGATGTAAAAACCTAAAAGCATTGAGTTCATTTATTCTCGAGGGCCAATGACTCCGACTTGAAGAAGAGAAATGTAAAATACAATAAGGAGGTAATTAAGTTAGCTTAAGGAATTTTGATAATGATAGGAGTCAACTTAGCCTCCACAAATCCTTAAAAAATTAAAATTACCACTCCTTCCACAAAAAACTAACCATACAAAAACCTCATTGTACACAAACTAAAACAGTCTAAATCAACAACTTGTAAATGATAATTCCAGTGGAAATGACACAGTGGTACCAAAGAGAAGAGACATTGGTATATATCAGAAGGGATTCACTACAAAAAACCCCAGAGATCGCCACCCTCTGTAGGGGCTGGTGGAGCCGCTTCTCATCCAACCTCCTACAAGGCAACATAATAATGATCTTTGTGTTTTCTGATGATGCAATAGAGCAAGCACACGCACACACAGGCACACCAGAGCTATATCCACATTTAGTCTCTCAAGAATGATTAAAACTTTACTGAGACAAAGACTAAACTGCTGACAAAGTTTAATATTTTTCTAGACAAAATCCATTCTTTTATAGATATTAAAGATTAGTTTGCTTAGAAGTTTCATTGCTGTATGTTAAACCATATCATCCCACATATAGACTCAGAGAAAGGAATTCTTGGGAGCATGACCTTAGATTTCTGGTGAAATTTTTAATTTTAGTCTAATTAACATGAAATGAGGTTCTCTTTTCAGAAGTCCCAGAACAAGTATTGTGAATGGAGATGCTTGAAATGTACATAAAAAATAATTGCCCAAGTTAAGGAAATTACTTGGTGAGAATATTAGGTTCCTTAATCAGGTTTAGAGGAAACATGCAAATTAATTTCTTTTCAGTCAGAAACTAGGGGAAGAGATTACCCAAAGGTGAATATTTGAAATAGTTAGATATCTAGATTTATTTATTCTCAATTTACCTTTGAAGACAACATAAATAACACATTTGAGATCAACTAGTTCATAAATACCATAAGCCAACTTCCTAGCAAACAGATCAAATCTATGCTTATAATATTTCAAAACAAATTTCTTAAGGGAGGATTGACATCTAGCTATTTTAAAACTGTTTAATTACTTTGAACAATGGGGATAAAAATAAGTTAATTGACGGTGGTAAATAATAAGAAGTAAATTCTGATTTTGTTGTTATATATATAAATCCTTAATAGAGTCACACTTATAAAATGAACTTTTTGCTTTGGGTGATTTCTTATGCAGACAATTGTTACCAGTGAGCACTTGATAACAATGGAGAAAGACTCATGAGTAGTAATGCAACAATCCCTCCTTCTAGAGTGGATGTGGTGAGATTAGCGCAAGCCAGTCTTCCTGTGTACACACACAGGTAATGTTTCTTGACTGTGGCAACCAGGAAATCTTTCACTTGGTTTGTTACCTTTTCCGACCCCATCCTTACAATGGCATATTAGCAAATATATAGTAGCCTAAGTTCCAGGGAAAAATATCAAAACTACATAAACTAGGTTTTTATAAAGCTAAAGTAAACTCTTACACTTTATATAAAAAATTAAGGTATGAGGACAACCAAATGGAATAATTTTGAAAAGTGCATTTGTGGAAGGAAGCCAACCAAATCAATCTTTGATAGTCATTATAGAAACCAGATATTTTCCTAATAACTCCTTTAATCTGGGCAAAGATACTCTACAAATTATAAGGGGTAGTTTACAGGAAAGGGCAATCCACCACAATAGATTCCTATAGGTGAGGTAAATCTCAGACAGCCCAATTCAGCTTTTGGTGACTACTTTGAGTTACTTTTTGAGAGTTGCTATTTAACAAGTATTTTCCTACCTGAATGCCTCAGAGCCACTCCTTTCCATAGACTCTGTATCGTAGGTTGGAAGGAGCTTACAACCTAGGAAAGAAAGATGTTACTATTTTTAAAGAATTAACTACTGTAAGAAGGAGGCCATTGAGTACATATAATCAGGATTGTGAAAGAAAAGGACAAGAGGTTTTTAACATGGAGATAGAAAGAATAGAAACTCTACAATGTCCAGGGGAAGGCGGGCCAATAGAAAGACATACGAAGGATGTTTAGGGTCACACTGCGCTCCTCTTAAAGGGCTCTGGTTGTATTGGGGAAGGAGGGATACAAGAGTGTGGGGGGAAACGAGGATAATCTCTGAATCTTCGAATTTAAGTTTGGAGGTGGTCTCTGTTGAACAGTCATGAGGGGAATGACAAGTTTGACAGGAAAATAACACCTGTTAGAATTTATCATTCATAGAGCTGAGAGTGGGTTTCTGAAGATTTCCTGTAAGCATATAATCACATGCAATGTTGGCAGATCCTGTTTCCAAATAAGTCTGACAGGCAGGAGCTCACGCGTGTCTGTCTGTGGATGAGCAAGTTTCCCCCTTCAAAGGACAGGAAGTATGCCTGGGTGCAAAAAGGGACTGGAGCGTGTCCATTAAAACAGATGACATTCTGTCTCTGGGTTTGTCCCTTCACATTGACAACTATTAATCAGGTGTTGCTTTTACCTGAATTGGGGTGTCAGGACATCAGACCCCCTTCAATATTGCAGAGAACCATTCTGGTATTTTCTTGGTTGGTCTGCTTCCTTTTCTCTGGGCTTGAAAAAATTATTAATATTATTCTGTTCATCTGCCTAATTTACATCTTCCTGCAGATACTTGTCCACTGAAGCAATGTTCCTGAGAGATTTGTGCAATGGTATGGCTTTGGTGATATAAATCAGGAGTTGCTCATTCCAGAAGGCAATTTCCCCCGCAAATTGCTGGCTTGCCATCAGCAAAGCCAGTCCTTCCTACACAGAGGGCCTCAGGCTAGATTAAGAGCTATTGAAGGGGACATTTATG
Source organism: Trachops cirrhosus (assembly GCA_028533065.1). Taxonomy (NCBI): domain Eukaryota; kingdom Metazoa; phylum Chordata; class Mammalia; order Chiroptera; family Phyllostomidae; genus Trachops; species Trachops cirrhosus. The sequence goes on from CM052549.1 coordinate 27,326,970, forward strand.
TCTAACTTTTTGAAAAACTGAAGAGATAACCATAGGTATGTTGCCATTATTCTGATAATCATTATGTTCTGCCCAGAACACATTTTTCACTCTCAAGAGTAATAGTGCAATACACATTCTGCTTTTACAATGCTTACATCATAGAATGTTATAGTGGAAAGAGACCATGAATAATACTATGTGACCCAATGGCTTCCCAATTATAGTAGTTGAATTCCTTTTTCTCAAGTGAAACGTTACATGGAATATCTGTGTCTCTGGGCCACTTCTCTCTGACAGTGTCATGCCTGTTTAGAGAAAAGAAGAGAGATTTCTCTTATGATCCATTTCTCATTGAACTTCCTAAGATATCTGGTACCTTTTCCTAAAGGAGTTCCTTCGTTTTCTATTTTATCTGGGAGATGCCTCTCACATTTCCTGACACTAAATCCTTTCTTTAAAATCCTGAGCATATGGGTGATGTCCTTCCAGTGGATTTCTCCTGGCGACGTTCAAATAGAGTATCCTTGATGACCAACTCACCTGCACGTCCTTTCCCTAACCCTAAAGAAGTCATTTATCATTTCTCAGGGTTCCTGTCTTACCTAATGGGATATTTTCAAAAGAAAGGCCCCGAATTTGCCATATAGATTAAGGGGGAAAATCCTAACACAGACTATTTTTATTATTATCCAACAGTATAGAATGATATAGATGCAAAATTGTGTTTTTCCTGAAATAATAGTTTAGAAAATATTAACTCTCCCAAACAGAGGATAATAGAATCCATTTATTTCAATACCCAAACTGGAATATTTATTTAACAGTCCGAGCACTTTGTAAATGAGAAACTATTCTTGTTGCTGCGGTGTCTGTATGTGTTTTACTAACATATGGTTATATTTTACCACCTCAATCCAAAATAGAAAATTTATTTTATTGTGAGGGAAATATATATTTTGCAAAAGTGGCCACCTGAAACTAATAAAAAGATTTTAAAAATTCAAATATTTAACATTGTCCTCAAGTTACATTATAACAAACTAAGACAAAGACTTATATTCTTGTTTCTCACTTTCTTCTCTCCCCTCCCTGTCTTTTCTTTATCCCATAAACTAATTATGTTTTTTGCTTTGGTTTTTTATATAGTTCAGTGCTGCCATTTAGCCATCTATACATATGGCTCCAGTGGAGCAAAAAAAAAAAAAAAAAATTGGAATGTTTTCTTGGCTTTTGTGGCTGGCAAGGGCAGAAAAAGAAAATAATTCCAGTACAAATATTTGGTTGTGTAGGAGAGTTTTCCTCAAAACAAAAATAAAACAGAAGGCAGTAAAATAATCACTTTGCTCTCAGGACAGCTGCCTGGCAAGCTGTCTGGCATTTGCAAAGTAGACCCTGAAACGGCAGTCCTGGGAGAAGCCATCGCCCCGGTTTGCATGGTCAGAATGCGGTTCCCACTCATGCTCGCTTGGATCTCTCCAAATATCTAGCAGGCATTCCCCCAGTCAGTGTTCCCTCAAATTAGCAGATGCTTCGGTCTCCAGGCAAAAGAGATGATCACGCATCTCAGTCCTTAGGTATTCTTCCCACATATTCAGAGCAATACGAACTTTGTAACCTCAAAGTACTATTTCCTTCAAGTACAGCAAGTTAATTTTATGGCTGAATCAACACCATGCCCACACAAAAAATAAAAAAGGGAAAACTCAATTCTCAAAATCAGTATTTCCCAAACTTATCTGAAAATTGTAAAGAACTGAATGAAGTCCAACAGGATAACAGGAGATATAATGCAACCTTGAATTTAGGGGACTACAGAAGGCACTGATAATGCATTTGCCACGGGGTGACGGAAAAGAGATGCTTTTCTCCTCTGTGAGTGCATCCCTTCACCAGAATGGGTGAGCAGCATGACTTGCTTGGGTGACTATGTGTAGTTGGAAGCTCAGAATGACTTGGGTGAATGTTAAGCCAAGATCAACTTGCATTGTTATCCAAGCTCTTGGTTTTTCAGGGTCATTAACTCAGTAGGGACAATGAAAAGCTGCAAATTTTTGATCTGAACAGAAACCCTTTTTGTTTTGAAATAAATTTCCACCAACCACAGTATTCTTGGAAGAGGGGGGTAGTTATTTCTTATACTTGCTTTTAATATCTCTGCCATCCCTTCGTAAATGGGAATTTTGATGATCAGCATTGTAGATGTCATGTGTCCTCAAAACAACAGATCATTTCTGAGGAAGGAGGACTGGAGCTAAGAATTTCAGTTCTGAGAAGCAGGTATTTCCATTACGTCTGAAGTACTAAAATGTGAGAAGTCAGTCCAAGTTCTCCAGAGTGAATAGGTGAAGATTTGGACAACATGGAAAATTAATCCTACTGGGCTCTTTTTAGTCGATTCAAAATAAATTACTTATTCATTTATTATCAATTCTCAATTGAGCTGCAGTATGTCTCCAAAGATAAGGTACTGGAATCCTCTCACCTGTGGGCAATTTAATCTCTTCAATCCTAGACTATCTTATGCATCCAATGAGTAACATAAAGACAGAGTTTTTGTTATTAGTTTAATATTAATCGGTCAATTTATTTGATTTTTCCAATCATGTACTCTATATTTGCTTACAGGAACGTTGCTGTCATGCAGCTCTTCCAGCGTTCAGTGGGGCAGCACCCCTCAAATTGTACTCCAGGGGTTTGTCCTCTGCTAACACACATCCATCTCTTCAGGCAAGCAGTCTCCTAACCCTCGTCATTTATCTCTAATCATAGAGAAAATACATCTCTGTCTTGGTCTCTCTCCCTCTCTCCCTCTTTCTTTTCTTCTTTCTCCTCCTTATTCTTTCTCTTGCTCTTGTTCTTACTAAAGAAATTTAACCTTTGGGGAACTTCCTGTTATATAACCATGGTAGCAGTAGCTTTTTAAAATCTCCCTGAGACTCCTTAAAACCAAACTGATTAGTTATAAGAGTAAAAAAGAAAAAAAATACTCAGATGACATTTTTCAACAAATTTTATATCACTATCCAAAATCAGTCATTTTGCTTAATGGGGAAACACTACAGGTTTTATGACAAAAGCCAGGAATAATGCAAGGGCGCCGAGTATCAGCACCTCTGTTGACATGGTATTGAAGACATTAGCCCATGCAGCTAGCAAACAAGAAGTAGAGGCCAAAGGGTAGAAAGCAGAACATAAAACTAGCCTAATTGATGAATGACATGACAAAGCTGAATTTATGGAAAATCCAAGAGGATCTAAAAAAAGTGTTAAAATCTAAGGATATTTAATAAGTGAGAAGAATATAAATTAACATATAGGAATTAATAGTCTTCATGTATATCAACAATAATCTGTTAGAAATGTAAGAAAAGGCCCATTTATAGTAGCAAAAAAAAATACATAGGCAAGCCCATAACATAAAATATCTTAACAAAGCCTTAACTTTACATCATTGGTACAATTGCAAACTATATTTGAACAAAAGATTGAACTATGTTTTTGAGCATAAAGGCTCAACATCAAAAATGTACCAGGTCAATATTAGTTTGTAAGTTAATATAATTCTAATAAAATTCCAAAAAGGGTATAAACCAGATATGATTATTAAATTGATATGGGACAACTATAATAGCATAAACATTAAAATATTTTTTTAAAAAAATAAAAGAATAAACAAGCAAAAGTAGCCAAGACAATAGCAATTCATGATAAAAATTCTCAGCAAACTAAGATGGAAACTTCCTTGAGGGAGGGAACCCTAAACATAACATCTTACTTAATGTTCAAATATTGAAGTTCTTCTACCTAATAATGAAGAACAAGACAAGGATGCTTATTCTCATCAATTCTGTTCTATTGTACTGGAGTTCTATTGTACTGGAAGTCCTAGCATTGTAATAAGGCAAAAAAGAGGAAGTCAAAATTTTCTATATTCTGAATCAAGATTGTTTATTAAAAAAAATAAAAGTAACCAGAAAACCTTTGGAAAGAAATAACAAAGTCAGTGAAGTTGCTTCTATCATGTAACATGTGTGTTGATGCATGAAGAGATGGATCAATGAAATAGAATAGGAAGTCCAATAATAGATCCAAGTATTTGCAGAAATGTATAATATCAGCAGGCTTCCCAAATGCCTGAAGGAAAGGTAAACTTTTTATTACAGGTACTTCTCACTTTGCATAGTAAAGTAACGCCTTGTGGTTTAGTGACATAAAAAATAACTATGCCAGCTGACATCTGGAAAAGCACTCTTAATAGTTAATGAAAAAGACTATACTTGTTCTATGGCCTTTTAACATGTTTTGTCAAAGCACTGGACTTTTCTTTAATATAGCTTATGAATGTAGAGGAGAATTAAAAATAGTAAAAGTAATATTTATTTAGTACACTGTTATCAAAACATTGCAAACACTGAGAATGAAGATGCTTTATTTGTTCATAAAAATTTATAAAGAGTAGTTTTAACAGGCTAAGCTTCTTCCTGTCACAGAACTTAGGGAACAGAGAATGCATCTTTTCAAGGACTTGGAAAATTATCCAACTCCTTTCTAAGTTTGGATCAGCTCCCAGCATTTTATCCTTTACACTTTCAATGTTGTGAAATATCCTTGAGAGTTCCAATGTGACTTTTTTCTTTTGCTGGCATTGCTTTCTCTAGGACATCTTCATCTTTCTCATCACAACCACATCCCACGTTTGTCATCGAATCATGTTGGCTGCGTACACCAACTTGAATAGTACCATGTCACCATGCCCACACTCAGCTATTTTTTATAATTCCATTTATGCTCGATTCAAATCTACTTACATCATTCTTGATTCTATTTCTTTACCACACTTTTGTCTTTGTTGAGCAACTCTCTCTCAATTGTCTATCTTTGTAAAATGTCACATGGATTTGTCACTGGGAGACAAGAAGGCAAGACAACTACATGCTTTACTGTCTGCACGAACTGAATAATAGATGTACAGTGACCAATTACCAACAGCCTTTGAAAGAAGTAACATGATTTGTCACAGATTAAGATGTGTATCTGCTGTTTATGTAGTGATTTAAAAACTGAAGAGAGAGCAGCAAAGTTTCTATTGTGTATAATTATTCACAGCTAATATCCTGTGGAAACTGAAATTTGAACTACGTTTTTCAGAGACACTGTTATTTAATGAAACCATGCTAACTGGAATCCATGTATATTTGAACCTTCAAAACTTGGGATTGCTTGTAATTGTTGTTCACATAACTGATTAGACATTTGAGAAAAGATGAAATCACATTTGTGCCTCGCTCCTAAACTAGGAGGATAAATTCCAAAAAGAGCTCAGTTCTGAACATAACCTAAAAACCACACATACACTAGTGGAACACATAGACCAATTCCTTTGTACTTAAGTGCAGGAAATATTTTCTAATCATTACTCACTATGTAAAATGAAATGATTAGTAAATTTGACTACATGTGAGTTTTTTCAATGTGATAAACAAAACGAAAGAAAACAAAGAAAAATTTCCTACGAAGCAGAAACAAAGGACAAATAAAACATTTAAAAAGAAAGATAATCCCTTGTATATCATGTACCAAGAGTTTTTACAAGTCAAGGGGGGAAAGACCAACAACTTCCTAAGAAAATGAGCAAAATATAGGAACAGAACATACAAGAAGAAATATTTAAAAAATTATCAGACATACGAAAAACTGCCCAGCTCCACATCCAAGGTGGGACAAAAGTAGGTTCATAGTTTTTCATGTGGAAAATACTACAATAATTAATAAGTAGTAATACAATAATAAACTGCTCCATGTACTCACAACTGTAAACATGCTTCTGCCTCACCTTGTCTAATAAAAGAAATAATTTAAACTTTGCTGAGATACCACTTCTGACCTATCAGATCTGCAAAAATCAAAAAGTGGTAACATCTTGCAAAACCGCAGACCTGACAACCACAGTATTGTCATTGGTACAGTTAAGATACATAACATTTTTATCCCCAAAGATCTTTCTTGTCTTTTTTATAGCTATGCCCCTACCCTTTTTAGCCACTGGCAAGCACTAATCTTCTTTATTTTATAATTTTAAGATTTTTTAAAATATGGAATTACATATTATATAACCTTTTGGGACTGGCTTTTTTTTTCCTTGATATTTGTTTGGAGAATAATCCAGGGTTTTGAATGTATCAATAGCTTCTTCCCTTTCTGTTGCTGAGGAGTATTCCACGTTATATACAGAACACGTTTTGTTTACCCATTCATCCATTGAAGAGCATCTCAGTGGTTTCCAATATGGTTTCCAATTTTGGGCTGTTATAAATAAAGCTGTTATACACACATTTATGCATAATTTTTTTTGTGTGTAGCATAAATTTTTATTTATTTCTCTGGGATAAATGCCAAAGAGTAAATTTGATGGGTCTTATGATAGTTACATATTTAGTTTTTGAAGAAACTCTGAAAATGGCTGTACCATTTTGTATTCCAACTAGCAATGTATATGATACACTCTGACAATCTCTGTCTTAATTGGTGTATTAAGACTTAAGTATCATTTAATTATTTTATATTAGAGGTTATGTCTGCCCTTAAAATTTTGGCTATTTGTTCTGTTTTTTTTTTTCTGTTTCCTTTTTTATGCCTTTCTAAGTGTTGCTTGAACATTTTATTAGAATTTCCTTTTGCTTATTTATAGTGTTTTTGAAGTGTATTTTTTGTATGATCTAGTGGTTGCTGTGGCTATTACATTATGTACACATGACTTATGAAAGTATACTGGTGTCATCATTTTACTAAATTTGGGGAGTTTTCAACCATTATTGCCTCTAGTACTTTTTTAGTCTTGCCCTCTTCCTTCATGCCTTCCTGCACACCAATGACACAAATGTTACATTTTATTTTATAATCCCACAGGTCCCAGAGGCTGTGTTCAATATTTTTTTTGCCAATTTATTGACTTTCTGTTGTTCAGATTAATCAATTTGTACTGTTTTATCTTCCAGTTCAGTGGTCCTTTTCCCTGCCCTACCCATTGTGCTATTGAGCCCATCCTTGAGCATTTTGCTTTAGGTTTTGCATTTGTTTAGTTCTAAAAATGTTTGTTTGTTTCAGTCTTCCCTATATCTTACAGTTCTTTGCTGAGATGTTCTAAGTTTTCCATTTGTTTCAAGTGTGTTTGTAATTGCTTCTTGAAGCATCTTTATCAAGTCTGCTTCAAAATCTTTGTTAAATAAGTCAGATAAGTCTAACATTTCTACTACATTTGTGGATGAATAATCATGTTTTTAAAAATATTGGTAGCTATTTTTCAGTACTTGTAATATGCTAGTTACTAGTCTAATATTTTATCTGTTGATTTATTCCCAGCGTGGCTCTATGAAGTAGATACTATTACTGCTACAATTTTTTAGGTGAATTAACTCTCTCCCCTCCAACTCCCAGTCTTTGACTGGGTGCTCTGCTCTAGGCTGAGAAGAAAGGTGACTATATACATTTCCAAGAATGGAAAATAACACTCAACCTGTGTTAAATTCCTACATTTAAAAAAATGAGTGTTACCTTGGTAGCAACTCTATAACTAAATTAATTAAATAAACAACACAGTGAATATTGTGTTATTTATAGTGTTATTTATATATATGTGTATATATATAGAATTGTGGTGGATTGGCATTGTAAAACAATATGTACTTTTGGTTAGGTTGGCATTATCTTAAAAATCTATGGATGGTCACTGATTGGCTTAAGTCAATCAATCATTGGCTCCAGGAGGGATATATGACTTATATCAGTCACTCATCCTAAAGTCCAGGACTTGTGCCTGAAGCTTGAGGAAGATAAATTCCTTTGTCCTGGTATTACCTGGAGCTTTGGCCTTTTAGCTAGTTTAGTAAATGTGAGACTGAGAATAAAGATAACGGAGAAGGGCAGAGTCGAGGAAACAGCAGAGAAAGAGAACCAGAATTCTGAACAAACGCAGGTGACTGTTGCTCTTCCAGAATTTCCAGTGAAATGAGCCCATATATTATCTCCTTAGTTTAAAAAAATTAAGTGATTCCAAATGGTCCCAAGAGTACAGTCTTTTATTTTTATGCTTTATTTAAGAGACAGTACTTGTACAAACTGTCAGTACTGGTCTTGAAGGTTTTTCCAAACATTTTTCAGTCTTGGCCTTCAGGAAGCATAAACAAAGGTAACTGCCATGTCTTGTAGGAGATCAGCTCGGCTGACAGCACTGCACTAAAAATGTGCATATGAAATGGGAAATTTACAGTGTGCTACAGCTCTTCTTTTTTAAACTAATGTTATGGATATTCGTGCTTTATATTTTAGTTTTCTGTACTTTTGTAAAGATAAATGCACATGAAAAAACTCAAATAGCTTCCCCTATAATTAACAAGTTTGGTCTCATCCGTGATATAGGGGCTTCTAGTTCCCTTACCTGGAGGCAACCACTGTGATTATTTACTTGACTGAGCACAAGGAAAGCTTTTATATGTATACAAGCATGTATGTAATTACCTGTCCATTTTTTGTGCATGCACATGATTACTAGCTGCACATACCCTTCTGCACTTTGCCCCTTTTATTTAATAATACATTTTCCAGGCATTCATATTAGTAGTATTGGTCATTGGTATATTATATATGAACTCTGTAATTTATAACCGATCTTCATTTTAGGATGTAAAGTTAGTTTTCAGTATTTGGTATTACAAACAGCACTTCCATAAATGGCCTTGTACACAATTCTTTGCAAAGGTACTAATATATATCTAGTATAAATTCCTAGAATTGATAACCATGGTAAAAGTGCATTGTGAATTTTAATAAATATTGCCAAATTACCCTCCAGAGGTTCTCTCATTTTCATAAACTCTCCCCAATTCAATTTTGTTGATATTTTACCATCTTTTAGGTAAAGATAGTTATATTTTAAATTTGCATTTATTTTATTATGAGTGATATTGAGCATTGTTTTACATGCTTGTAAACTATCTGTATCTGTTTTCCTGGGGGCTTTCTATTTATGTTGATCTTTTGCCTATTGATTTATAAGATCATTTTACACATTAGAGGATAAGCCATTGATTGTCATATATGTTCGTGGGAGATAATGTGGACTGGTTTAAAAACTATTTCCTCTCTCTCCAGTATGTCTTCTTTTCTGCAACTACTATAAAAGTAATACAGTAGCCCCCCACCCTTATCCAAGGTTTTTAATTTCCACAGTTTCCATTACCCCTGGTCAACTGTGGCCTGAAAATATCAAGTGGAAAATACTAGAAATAATTTATAAGTTCTAAATCATACACCATTCTGCATGGTGTGTTGAAATCGTGTGCCATCTCACTCCCCTTTGCCCAGGATGTGAATCATCCCTTTGTCAGCGTATCCACACTGTAAATGCCAATTTTCTGTTTGTTAGTCACTTAGCAGTGGCCTCTGCTGTCAGATCGGCTGTGCTGGCCTCGCAGCGCCCGTGTTCCGGTAACCTTTATTTTACTTACTAATGGCCCCAGGGCAATGTTGATAATTCAAATATGACAAAGAGAAGCTGAAAATTGCTTCCTTTAAGTGAAAAGGTGAAAGTTCTCAACTTAATAAGGAAAGGAAAATAACCATAGGCTGAAGTTGCAAAAATCTACTCTAATAAAAAAGTTTATTCATAAAATTGGAAGAAGTAAAAAGAAATTTGTGCTGGTTTTGCTGTTGCACCTCACATGTATCATCAGAAGGTCAATGGTAGACTAACACTATGTCATAATCCACGTCACTCGCCTCACTTCATTTCCTCGTGTGGTGCTTTGTCCTCTCACACCATCCCAAGTGAATGGTGCGTGGAGTATGACAAACTTTTGAGAGATAAAGAAACCACATTCACATAACTTTTATTATACTATATTATTATTGTTCCATTTTACTATTATTGTTATTCTCTGCACCTAGTTTATAAAGTAAACTTTACCCTAGGTATGTATGTATAGGGAAAAAAAACACAGTGTATGTAGGGTCCAGTATTATCTACAGTTTCAGGACCCACTGGGGGTTTTGGAATGTATCCCCCATGGATAAGGGGGAGTACAGTAACTGTATTTTGGAGACTACCTTAGAGCCGGACTTCTTTAGTGAATTGGTCTTATGGTTAGGTGCGATTGCACGAAATTTATATGGCAGTATAAGCAGTAATAATGAATCTGTGTTTATTTTCTTGATATTTTGCCTGCCTTTTTACTGTTAAATAAAATTTTGGAGATGTAAGATTTATGTTCAGTATTGGTTTTTCTTCATCTTCTTGATGGAAAGAGGCTGTTTTAGTGGGAAAGGCAATGGGATTCCATCCTCCCATGCCCATTTGCTGATTTTGTGGGTGGTGAGAGGCACTCACGCTAGAAGTAGCAGATAAACCTCACATACCAGGGCCAAGCACCAGCTTTGTGTCTTCAAGAGTCGCAGCTTGCTGATTCATTCTCCCCAGTCCCTGAATCCCAGCTATAGTGGTATCTCTTGGTAGTTCAGTGGAAGTTTGAAGGTAAAACTCCTTCTGGTGGGACAATGAAAGAGTGTTCTTGGGGGTGATTCCTGGAGATTCCACCCTCCACTCATCCCGTCACCTTCCACTGAATCCCCAGTTTTGTCAGTTTTGTTGGTCTTTTCAAAAAACTTTCAGTTTTATTGATTTTTCTCTATTGTTTTTCTATTCTTTATGTCATTTAAGTACACTCTGATTTTTATTATTTCCTTTCTTTTGTTTGCTTTGGATTTAGTTTTCTTCTTTTATTTTTTAGTTTCTTAAAGTGGAAGCTTAGATCATTACTTTAACAACTTTCTTATTTTATTAATATAATAATTTTTGTACCTATATCACAGGTAGCAACTTGTGATTAATCTAAAGCTTTCATGTGAAAGTTTTACTTCAAATTCAGAGTTTGAGACACCTGTTTATTGTACAAATAATGATAACAATTACTTCCTCTTGCTGGGCTAAAAGCATTTCTTTTCCTGGGTCATTTAGTCCTGTGAATTGTGGATCATTATTATCTACTTCTTACAGAAGATGAAATTCAGACATACAGAAATGGAATTATTTCCCCAGGGTCTTACAGCTCCAAAAGACAAAGTCAATATTCAAATCCAGAGTTGGAAATTAAATCCCTGAGCCTATTTTTTTAATCTCTAAACTCAGATTCTTCCTAAATACCCCTTCTGTTGTTCCTTCATTGGTTATTTCATGCTACATACACATTAGGAGTTTCACTAAGAAGAGGACAATAAAAAAGGAAGGAGAATCAATATTCTAATCATAGAAAACAAGTAACATTATAGTGACGAGAAAAATGTTCCAGGTTTTTAAATTTGGTGAATTTTCACTTTTCCAAGCCAGGAAAACCTGATCAAATCCTATTAGTATCATTTCATTCCAATGGGATGTAAAAAATTTCACATTTACAATAGTCCCTTATTAACACCAAAGCCATGGTAAGGAAAACTAAGTTTTATCTATGAACATCATCATTGACAAGTATTTAAAAGCAAAGTACCAGAGGAAAGGCATGGATACAGAGTCAGTTTTTCCCTCATGTGGCACTGTAATACACTCATTGTCCTTTTCCAATTGATTTCCCCTCATGTATAGACTCACCCAATTTTCTGTTTATTTGAAATCAGTGGTAGAAGTAAAAATGTATTTCCCCTGGAAGCTACCAGAAGAAAGATGATTTGTTTCATGAAACAAATAGTTATTGAGCCTCTATTATATTTAAGGCATAAGGATACACAGTTTTTTTAAAAAAAACAAGACAAAGATCTCTATTCTTATGGAACTTACATTCTAGACATCACAAGGTAATAAAGTCTGAATCTTTTGAGATGGATCTCTCTATATTTTATTTGTAAAATTTAACTTCAGGAAATGTGTGACCAGATTTGATCTCTTTGGGAATCAAATCTTTCCAGGGTTGAATTTATCACCATAGATTTCTGTAAGGCAAATTTGACTTTCACAGATTGGCTTCATAAATTATTGATAATTTTAAAACTGATAAAAAAAACTATGACATTTGAAATTGGCCACTGTTTTCCTATTTAAGACAACAATTGAATGGAGTAAAATTTAGTAAAAGAGTTTTATGACTATAACTAGGTGATATATTACTTATTTTATGGGTGTTATTGTCCAGTTTGTAGACAGATATTGCAGCTTAGGAGCATGATCTGTCATAATTTCATGGTGACACATTTTACTTTTTCTAAAATCAGAAGGTTCAGATGAATCTCCAACAAACTAAAACTGTGGTTCTAACTAGTTTACGTACAGGATGAGATATATGAAAAAATACTGTAAGGCCTTTCAAGTACCCTCCAAATGTGAGTTTTCCTTGTGAAAGACCTTTTCAAGGTCACACAATATTAGTGGAGACCTAGAATAAAATCCAGGTTTCGGTTTTCCAAACCGAGGCTCTTTCTATTGCACAACCCTTACAAGCACATGAACCTGAAAGATGCATCAGGCACCGTGGACAAGCTTTCTGAGTGTAGTAATTTAATTTTTTAAATTTCATTTCTATTCAGTGAGAGGGATTCAGATTGCCCATACATAGATTCATCCACGATTTTCAAGTTAAAGAAAATACTTGCCCTGGTATGGTTCAGTGGACTGAGCACCGGCCTGCGAACCAAAGGGTAGCCTGTTTGATTCCCAGTCAGGGCACATGCCTGGCTTGCAGGCCAGGTCCCCAGTAGGGGGCGTGCGAGAGGCAACCATACACTGAGGTTTCCCTCTCTTTCTCCCTCCCTTCCCCTCTGTCTTTAATAAATAAAATCTTAAGAAAAAAAAAGAAAATACTAGTGGCTTTTAAAATATATCCTTTACATGGGCCAGACATGAAATAGTCTGTGAAGTGAAATGCCAAATATACTATGTTTTCCAATAATTAATCCCTTACCATTTGTCTCTATGCTAAGACTTGGTTTTTAAGGAAGAAATTTAAAAAATTTTAATTATAGCTTATAGAAGCAAAATGGTAAAAAAAAAAGTGATGTTTAGCAGCTTAATGGGATTTCTTATTGATCCAATATAGTATTATGAGAAGGTTTTCTCTTCATCAAAAGGCTACACATGTAAACCTATACCACCGGTTCAGAATTGTCAGTGTGTCATACTAACATGCAACTTAAATCTATTTTCAAGCTATTAAGCACCTAAGTTATATACAAAAGTCTAAAAGACAGATTTTCTAGCTGCACAAATACAAGTGGGGACACCCAAAAACAGAATTTATTTATAAAAAATTGTGTATTTATTCTTAAATGTTTAAACTTCAGTGACCTTCGAAGTACTCTCCATTTGATGCAGTACACCCATCAAGACATTCTTTTCTACTGCACAAAAGTTTTTGAACTCATTGATTTTGATTAGTGCCTTTCACTGCCTCTGCCATTTTTTGTTTCACCTCTTCTATATCAGTAAACATTTCCTTCTGAGGACTTTTTTCATCGGGAAACAAAAAAAAATTGCTTGGGACAAAAATGAGTGAGTAGGGAGGGTGGGGCATGGGGGTCATGCTGTTTTTTGGTCAAAACTGCTGAACCCTCAGTGCAGTGTGGGCACGTGCACCCCTAAATCACCCATCCTGAAACAGGCAAATGGATTGAAAGAGTCTTCAAAAAAATTCACTGAAGCTGGACACAGCATCTCACAACAATGCCAGCTGGTGCACTGATACAGATGGGTTACTAGAACACTTACCTAGTGGGGGAAGCCTGTACTACAAGGGGCCCACCCTCCAGAAGATAATTGCAGTTTTGGGGGGATCCCCAAAATCTTGTATATGGGATGTTGGGAATGTGTGAAAATTTCTCTTGAAACTGAGAAGTGGAAACACTACAGACCACTTCCATTTCAGTGAATCTACACTTTGTGATACAAAGTTACCATTTGGTTGTAATGGAAAAAGAAAAGCAGAACTGATTATTTCATCACTTAAATCAATCAACTTCGCAAAACATTTCTTTAATACAGATTTGGAAAAGTCACAACATTTTAACTAATTCCTTTTACAGGGTTATAACTTATTCTTTTACTGTTGGATTTGCATATTGCTCTCACATACCAAACATGGTACAGCTTTGTCCTTGTTCCTAAAATAATGTGGAAAGTAATGTGACCACCGTCCTCTGGAAAGTAATCTTAAACATTGGTTCAACCCACGTGAGGGTCATTGTTTACATAAGTCATAAAGTGCAAGTATTGGTATTTTCAAGTATCATTTTAGTGTCAAGAGTCCTATAATACCCTAGTTGTAAAGTTTTCTATTGCTTCTCCTCATATTATTACATATTTTGATAGTATTAGGTTATCCTTCTTAATTTCCAAGAGTATCCTGTGTTAGAACAAGGCATGCCAGCCAACTATGAAAAAACCATACCCAATCTCAGTGGCTTAGCACGATAAACATCTGTTTCTTTCTCACATGACTGTTGTCTGCAGGTTAGTTAGTTCCTCTACAACATTTCAAGAATCAAGTCTCCTTCCACTTTATAACATTGCCATCTTAAACAGGTGGCCTCCATTGTAACCACAGAAGAGTGTAGATGAGCAGGAGGAGATTTATATGGCAAACATCTAAATGAATACATTACTTCTGCCTGCAACCCATCAGCCAGAATCCAGCCATGTGGCCATAATCTAACTTTATGGGAGACTTAGAAATACAGTCTTCCTCAGTGTTCAGGAAAAGGACAGAGGAATGGTGAACACAGTTATTTTCTGTCACAATTCCTAAACAAGTCTGCAACTTCTAAACATCTCAGATGAAACCTTGAAACCTGGTTACTAGTGGCAGAAGGGGAAGTTGTTAGAGACACAGAAATGTAGCAGGCAGGGCACATACATATATTTGATGAACAAGAGATGTCAATCCATAATGGTTATTAGTATCTTCTCTTCCTTGTGTCCTCCCCACCAGGTATCTCCTATGGTAGCTTCTGGGGAGCTCCTTGAACTGACTCTGGAACGGTTTGATCTGCTTCATAGGTTGCTAATACTTTTCAAGGTTTCTGAGTATCCTGAATTCTACTTCATGAAGAAATTGGATAACCTTAATGGAGGCGGCAGAAGGCAAGAAAGAAAATATGCCCGGAATTTAAACTGTTAATAGAAATAAATGTTTTTTGTTGAGATACTGACATGCACAATTCTGAATCACTCTTACTTAGGTGCATATTAAAATGAACTCACATGGTCACATTGAGTCCTAAGAATCTAGTGGGTTGATAAGCTGATACCTCAAAGAAAGGAAAACTGCAAATTAAATTAGAAATAAAAATGAACAACAACTGAGGGAACTTCAAAAATAAACTTCCATCTTATCAGTTCCTTTCAAAGGCTCTAAGGATGGGTATTGTTGTGAATGGAAGTGAATTTCTTTTCACAGTTTCTCATTCAGTAAGATGACAAAGGTATCTGAAATTACAGTTCTGAACTCGCCAAGAATCAATGCATTTCCTGCTGTCGACTTAGCAGCTTTTGTAATTGATGTGACAGCTTCTGCCACAGACAATCAACATGTTACTCCATCTCTCAAGCAAATCTTAAAAAAAAAAAGATTTTCTGTTTTACTTTTTCATAGATATTAACATTCTCCAAACAAGATATGGTAGCAATGACAGACTATGGATTCTAGGCATTGACAACATCCTGCTCTGGATGATACAAAACAAACTGTTGTCAGTGTGACTATCAGCACACCTAATCATTGACTCAAGAAGACAACTTATAATTTAAAATCTTTCTCTCAGGGCCTTTTTAAAAAAGGGTTCTCCATAGTGCAAGGTTAGGCGGACATAACTGATGATGGCCTTTGCTCATGCCTTGACCATAGCTGCCTCAGAATTATTTTTCTTGCTATTAGAATAGAGTAGAATATCTTTAACACGGCGACAGTAGACTGTTCACACCTTGTCCTGTCTCACCTCATCTGTTTTCACCCCTCTGTTATGCACATACCCTGAATTTGAGCCCCATTCAATTCACTGTTTCACAGCGTTTCACATTGATTTTTCACACATCTAGGTCTTTTTGCATTAGCTATTCTCTCACCCTGGAATATACTCCATCAGTCAGAGTGAGTTAGGTTATGCTACAGTGACAAATGACCCTTCACATATCAATGCCTTAAAACAATATATATTTGTTTTTCACTCATTCATTGTGGGTTGGTGAGGCTCATCTCATCATTGTCATTCTGACACTAAGGTTGGGGGAAATTTCATTTCAAATTGTACTTCCCTGACCACAGCAGAATAGAGAAGGGGCTACACCTAACAGTGCACTGGCTCTGAAATTTTTTACCTGAAAGTGTCAGTCACACATCCTACTCGACTCATTTTTCTTGGTTAAAGAAAAGCACATGGCTATTCCTAAATTGAAAGGGGATTGTAAGTGCAATCCTACCATAGAAGGAAGACTGTCAGGTATTTTCGCTGAGCAGTGCTAATGACTACCACAATCAACCTTTTCAGCAGGCAAAGTTTTACTCACTTTTCAACATACAAACAAATGTCACCTCCTCTGGGAAGCCTCCCATGACATATCAAGATAATGAATTGCTTCTTTATCTTTTTCTTGAAATACTTTCCATATTATATTATAATAATCTATTACCATTTCTATATTGTACTGTATTATACTGCATTACACTGAAAATTCTTCATTCACATTTTCCTGCCAAGTATAGCATATGCTGGGTGCTTGATGGATGCTCCTTGTTGAAGGTTTATTTATCCATTTTTCTCATTGGATCATAAGGTCACTGAGGACATAGACTATGTCTTTTTGTACCATCTTACTCCTAGTGTTATGCAACAGTGGATGAATTTATTCACTATATGTTGAATCAATTAAATGAGTCATTATTTTGTTATTATACATGTTTTATTAGAAGGGTAGGCTAGGTTATGCTGCAGCAATAAGACAGTTCCAAAATATTAAATAAGTTCAGCAAAATTTATGAATTTTTCATGCTACATAGTCTATGTGGGTAGGCAAGGGGTTCTGTTCCATTCACCTAGTTAGGAACCCAGGCCGAGCTGCGCTCTCTGTCTTATACCTGAATCATCTGTCACTCAAGGCCTTTTCAGTTATCCTGGCAGAGGAGTAAGAAACTAGAGAATCACAGTTTTTTAACTCTTCAGCCTAGAAATGACCAATCACACTTCCACTCATACTTTATTCTCATTGGCCAGAATGTATCACACGGCTCCATTACTGCAGAGGGCGGGGCAGCATGAAGAAACAAATGGAATACCTGGTGTGCCTCACTGTGTCTGTCACACGGTTGATGACAATATTCTCATGATAGAAAATGGAATGTTCTCAATATGGGAAACATAAGCTCGGCAAGTAATATAATCACATTTCTCCATCACTTTCCAAGTGAGAAGATGCCTGAACTCAATAGCTGGTGTAAAATGCCTCTAGAATTAAGAAAATAATAAAACTACTGTTTTGGGGGGCTATAATTCTTTCATAGACATTTAAATGACTTTGAAGTTAAAATTAATCTGCCTACCAACTTCCCATTAAATATCTATAACAATAAAAACTATGCAATAACACTAAAAGCTAAGAATCATAGGAAGCTATATGCTAGAGACTGGAAGAGATTTACAACACCAGAGATGTTGATGGGTCCCGACAGACAAGCCTGGCTTCTGTGTCAGCACAGGGGCCCGGGAGGGGAACTTGCTCAACTTGCACATTTCCCATTTCAGGGGTGCTGCGATTTCACTCATCAGAAAACGGGGAGTTTTTTGCTATTATATGGATATTATTTCATTCCATGGTCACATTTATGTCCCATTTTCTCTATTTTCTTAGGGTTACAAGCCTTATTAAACTCAGCTAAACCATAAAGAGACAGGTAGGAGCCTCGTTCCTAGGGTGGCTTCTGGCAGACGGCGCTGCTTATGTGTTCATCTGGACGGACTGATGGACATTGCCTCAGGCTCGCTCTCCTGTGTTTAAAATACAGGACAGCAGCAAAAAGTTTTATCACTCTCTCACACAGTTAACTTAGTTGGAAAGTGTGTCATACTCCGAAACCTGCTCTTCAGCTCTCAGGAATCCAGAAAGATACTCCACTGCAAAAAAGTGGACATGGGAGCTGATTCAGTGAACATGTCCACGGTGGCACTAGGTAATTCTGGTAGAACATTTCACACTCAAGCTTGAGTAAACAAGGACAAAGTGAAGCAAATGAAAATTATAAAAAAACGTACTTCGATATATTTCAAAGCAATCCGAGTGTAGAATATTCCTACATATTTATGTCTTCTCCCACAATCGTATATTTTAATAGCAACATTTCTATTTTCTAAGCCATTTTAAAGCCTTTTTGAGACTTCTCAAAGCTTTCATTTTGTTTTTACAGAAACAACAATTCTCATTCTTCTCACATTCAAACCTCATGGGTTTACATATTTAATTAAATTATATGATTACTACAGTAAGAGCTAACAAAAAAATTAGAGGTTTAAAACAACAACTTGACTTTTTACACTTCTGCAGTCTGAATGGGGCTCAGCTGTGTGGTTCTTTCGTCCTACCTGGTATCTCCTGGGACTGGCATGTCTGATGCCTCAGTTGTGATGGCTGGAATAGCGAGGGAGTGACTGGACGCCTCTCTTCATGTGGCCTCTCCACAGGGCTACCTTGGGGCTCCTTACAGCATGGTGGCCTCAGAGTAGTCAGACTTCTCATGTGTGGCTGGTTTTGAAGAGAGAGGAAGAAGATGTTACCACTTCCTTTATAGCCTGGAACTAGCAGAACAATGTGTCTGCCAATTTTATTGGTGAAAGCAAGTCACAGGGTCAGCCCAGAGTCATGTGGAGCCGAAACAGACTCCAATCCTGGTAGTAAACCACAGAAATGTTTCTATTTCTTGCCCCACATGCACCACATGCAGGACCTTCGTCCCCAAAAGTTAAAAAGTATATGTCCTTCATTATTTGGTAAGACCATATTATCTCATCTCATTTAGTTAAAAAAAATGGAAATGGGAGGGAGGAGGGGAGGGATGGGTGGGTGGGCTGGAATGGGAATAAAGGATAGAAACTGTACTGAATAAACTAAAATAAAAAATTTTTTAAAAATGACCTGGTACAATAGTACGTGATTGGTCTGAGGGTGCCTATGGCAGAGAGTGTTTGAGAGTACACAACAGCATTCCCAGGATCTCCCTCCATAGCTTTTCCTGGCTCTTCTTGGGATTGCCCCCACTTCTTTAGCTTCAGTTATATAGTGTTTCTGTGTAACTATCTGAAAACTTAGTGGCTTAAAACAACCACCATTTTATTTTCTCACAATGCTGTGGGACAGGATTTTGGACAGAGAATGATGGTGGGGATGACTCCACTCATCTCTGTGCCACACTGGACCAGCTGGTGCGGCTCAAGTGACTAGGGATTCTCTACACCAGTTCCACTGGGGTCCGCTCCCTGAGGCCTCTGTTCTTACCATTGATTGGCACCTCATTTCCCAAGCATGTGGACTTCACATGGTCAGCTCGACCATCCAACCACCTTGAACGGTCAAAATGCAAAAGGGTAAAATACGAAAAGCAAACATTTCTGGGTGTTTTTAAGATTTCAGCCAAGAACTGGCACAATGTCACTCCTGCTGCATTTTATTAATGAAAGCATATTTCGGGACCAGCCCAGACTTAGAGGGGAGACTACACAAGGATGACCAGTACTGGGAGGCTGGTTGATTGGCTGATGATCAATGTAATAGACTACCCTACCTTCCAGAGCAATATCTATTTCCAAAGTTATTACCATCTCCACACAAAATGATCTGATTCCTGGCTGATTGGTTGTATTTTGACCACAGTATTTGGAAGTAGCACAACTCCATAGTGGCAGATGCTACAAAGTACATGAAAAGGTGACTAAAAACCATAGAGAACAGGAAAGTGGAGCTCAGATTGTCTTCTTAATAAGATAGTAAGATTAAACAACAATGAATACTTCCCCAAAGTCCAACTGGCTCAACGACTTATTTCTATCTTATTATAATATTTCAAACTCACTACATTTTTGTTTAACAAACTTTATTATGAGTAAAAAGGGCTATCATGGAACTTTAGGGTTTTCTTTTTCATATGGTTTTTATTTATCTTTTAAAAGTATTTGAACAGTGCCTACTTAAAAATGTATGTGGGGAGAGTGAGTAGGGAGGAAGAAAGAGAGTGCTAGGGAGAAAAGGGGGCACTTATATGTGCATAGATTATAAAGAGAGAAGAAGCAAAGGGATCGAATTAAAATGAAATGAATTGGCAAGTGTCCATTTAGACTATGCCATTTCATTACTGACATTTTCTTTCACAACCCAGGTTGCCATGACCCTTCATTTTATAGCATTTCATGATTTGAATTTTGCAACATGACATTTTACTAACCACATTTTATTAAACATATATCTTAACCCCGACACTTGGGCACTGATGATATATTTGAACCTGCAATGAGAAACTCTTTCCTAAGATATGAGCAGTGTTTTAGAGTCTACAAAAGTGATTGGAGATGTCCTCTCTATATTTTAATACGACATTTACCACTTCTAAGATGTAAAATTTCCCAATAATACTCTTTAGCTGCAGGTTAAAATGTGATTTTTCTCTCTATTATGATTTACTAACACACATTATAATCTTAGTAACTACTATAAAGCTGTTTAGAAGAAATGTCTTTTCTTTTATGAACTATAAGTAGCTTGTAATTTTATAACTATTATTTGCTCAGTGGAGTCTACTTGCCGGGTGAACTTTTTTCCCTAGCTTTTTTGAGGTATAATTTATCATTAAAAATTGTATATATTTACCTTCATTGCTACTTATTCTTCGTATCTTTCCCACAGACAGGGGAGGGCAAGAATAGTATGGGAAATGTAGAAGCAAAGAACTTATGACACATGGACTGAAGTAAAGCGGGGTGATGTGGGTGGGAGAGGGTATTCAGGGTGGAGGGGAATGAAGGGGGATAATAGGACAACTGTAATAGCATAACCAATAAAATATATTTAAAAAAAAAAAAAAAAGAAAAAAAAATTGTATATATTTAAGATATAAACTTGATGATTTAATATAATATGTGTTACAAAATGGTCAAAACTAAAGTATATCCACTCACTTCATATGGTTGCCACTTTCTTTTTCTTTCTTTCTTTTGTTATGGTGCAAATACTTAATATCTACCCTCTTAGTAAATTTCAACTATACAATTCAGTATTGTTAACTATAGTCACATTGTTGTATGTTAGCTCTCCAGAGCTTACCAGACTCACATTCAAAATTTTTATTTATAAATTTTTTTACATTTTACACTTTTAAAAAAGCTATATTATAATTTAACCTAGATTTTAATTTTCCTGTTGAATTTCTATACACTTTTTAGAAATTCAATTATCTTTCACATCTTTCTCAAATAGCTGACAATACTCGCTAAGCAACTATATCAGAGATTAGCAACTTACTGCTCATGGGCCAAATATGATCCATTGCGTGTCTGTGTAAATAAAGTTTTATTGGAACATGCCATGCAATTTATTTGCATATTATCAACATCTACTTTTATGCTACAATGGTAGAATTGATTGAGTGGTTGCAAAAGATAGTGTATGACCTGCAAAGTCCAGAATGTTTACTATCTGGTCCTTCACAGAAAAAAATTGCTGACCATGAAAATATTTAACAATTTAATAAGACAGCATTTCAATATTCCGACTAACTTCTAAAAGACAAAATAGTAATATATCTCAAAATAAGATCAAATGTACATAAACTTCTTGACATGTAGAGAAGTTTACCTGTTCTTCCCTGTCACCCACACTGAATTTTTTTTTCACTTCCTCTGCAACTTCACTGATTCTTATCTTCAATTGCTCTTCCTTTTTAGGCTAAGGTTTCTCACAGTGTGGTTCCTGGACGGTCTCAAAATCACCCAGTACTTGTAAAAAGGCAACTCATTGAGTCCAGCTGATAATCCTTCAGCTTTCAAAAGGTCTTTAAGGTAGGCTTTCCCAACCCACTCTGCTTCTCACTGGTCAATGCAAAATGATAGGTTTTAGCAACTTCCAGCTTCTCCCTATTTTGTGATGCAGTATCAGAATCAGTTAATAGATATCACTAGAAAGCTTGGGGGATCAGCTGTCTTTAAATGAGCTAATGCTGTTCTTACTCCTGAAATTTGGCTTTACCAGAAACAAAATGGGTATCTTGATCACTCTCTCACTTTTGTCCCTATATTTCAGTTTAGTTGAAAAACAGAAGGAATGAGTGATAATCATACTGAGCCAGACAGATGTCATCTCCAGGTAATTTGTGTTGGTACACAGAGACTCTAATTAGTCTGTTTTGAACACCTGGATTTGAAATTTAAACCAACCTAGATGGGACAATCCCAATTGAAATGGATTAGCTTTTAAATATGTCAATAAATAAATTGGCAGGGACTACAAACACATAAAATATTACAAATTATATGACATAAACATATTCAGAAAGATTCACTGTAATCGACAAACCTTAATAAGAGGTAGAAAAGTATCTGTACCTGTATTTCACATGTTAGAATACTATATATTTATGTATTTATTTATTGAATTGTTTATTTAACATTTTCCTCTACTAAAGAACAGAGAGTGATAACCTTTGGGTTTTGTTTGTTTGCTTGCTTTTTGCTTTCACTGATGCCTCCTTCCCCGAGCACCTACAACAGTTTCTGGAACACAGTGATGTTCAATATCTATTTGTTTTTTGTTTGACATTGTTGATTGTTAGGATCAAAAAGAGAAGCTGTGTATCACTAAAAATACTGGCCGCCACCCCAAATTTTGGATTGTTCTTTTTTACTTATGGCTGAGCAACTAGTAATTGAGTGCTAAAGCAGGGTAGAGATGCACCGATCCTGTAGCTGGGGTATGGAAAAGATGTATGGTCTTCCAGACTTAGTTGTTGAAAGGGGAGAGGTTGACAAGATGGCTGTAGAATACTGATGTAAGCTAATGCAAAGTCACTGAGGCACTGATGGTAACAATGAGAACAACATTGTTCACCTGAGGGTGGGGACCATCGCTGGACTATTGCCTAAGTAGTTAAAGGAGTGTTAATAAAATGGAGGTTACAGTCAATTACACATGATGTTCTCTTTGCACATATATTTTAATTTCTTTTTTGTCTTTTTAGCTGTGTTTAATATACTGTTAAAGTTCTACCAAGTTTTTAATATATTTGAAATTTTTCAGTTTTAGAATTGCCATTTGGTTCTTTTTTAGAGTTTCTAATTTTATAAACAAATTACCAATTTTGTGTTTTATTTCCTTAAATGTGTTGAGTGTAGTTACTAGATGGTGTATGATAACTATTATCTCGAGCACTCCAGATTTTGTTTCTATTGTTTTTTACTCTTGTTTTTAAATTACATTCTTACATGGTTAGTTAGTTTTTATTGAGCGCCAGATATAAATGAAAGAAAAAAACTAGACAGTTTGAACCCTGATGTGATGTTATATTCCTCCACAGAGTTATATGTTCACTTTGGGCAGATACTTATGAACACTAGCCAGCTGTCCTGGAATTCCTTAATTCAATTACAGATTTGATGATTTGTAGCTGGGTTTCAGACTTGAAGAGGAAGGTTTTGTTTTGCTTTTACTCTTATTTCTAGGCTAGAGGTTTCAATGACCACAACCAAACCTAGAGATTTAATACATACACACACCCATCAGTGATCCTTACATTCCCAATGAGTTTTGCTGAGCTCAATAGTTCCTATTGAAAGTGCTGTTCTGCTTCTCTGCCTCCTTTGCACTTCTGCTGCAATTAATTGGTGCTCCTTGAAGGAAAATGTCCTCAAATGACAAGTTCACCTCTTTGGATTTCTGCTTTGTCCTGATGTTTGCTCCATAATTTTTCTCAGCCTTAGTATTGATTTGATACCTTCAAATAAGATGCTTGGTAATAACTTGTCCAGCTTTCTAAATTGCTCTCAATGGAAGGATTGGTACAAATGACAAGACCTGCCATTACCAGAAGTGGAACCACATTTATTTGACCTTCTGGCACAAACTCATGGCAATTATTGTGAGTAAAATCACAAGTAGGTTGTTACTCAGAGAAGGCAATTTTAGTTATATAAATAAAGCAGAAGACATTTGCACACATAGAAGAATTTTTTCAAGTCTTTCAAAATTGACTAAGTTATCTTCATGTATCTAGAATGGAGATTTAGTATCAAAAGAATAATAAGAGTCCATAATAAAGATTTAAAAAAGAAAAAGAAAAAATATTATACAAAATAATATTAAAAAATAAAAACTTGTTTCTCAATTAAAAAAAAAGAATAATAAGAGTTTAGTCTTGACCAAGTGTGTTCCACACATTCTTCCTCATTTTCTCTCGGTTCTGATATTCCTCCCTGTTTATTCCTCCCTATTCTTTGCTGCAGGTCAAACTTTCCAAAGCCAGTACACATCATTGACCATTGGGCTGTCATATTATTTCTTCAGACAGGCTCAGAAATGTTTGAGCCCCAGAGGTGGACATGCAAAACCCTAATTTCAAGATGAGATTGCTTCTATACTTAAATAATCAAACTTTATATAGCATGGAGTTGTTAGTATGGACAACCTAAAACATCTAGGAAAGCATTGCCTCTAAGTTTATATATGGTTCTCCAAGGAATAGTTGCCAGAGGCAAGGTGTATATTTGCCATATTGTGCTATAACTGTATAGCATATATAGAACAAAGTGCTTGGGTTGTATTTTTTAAGTTTATATGCTAATAACAATTTGTGATATAACACATGTATGAAGTCAGAGACCATATCTGGGTGTTTCTGTTGTTTGTTTGATTTTAAGTTCTATCACCATAAACCTGGCACATAGTAGGTTTTTGATAGACAGTGGTTGAAAAAATAAAAATAGAAAAAAGTTAACTTCTGATTTTGGGTGAACTTTCCAACTACAGGCATATTTTCCGATGAGATTTTTAAAATTCTTAAATCAGGAAGCCTGAGAAACGTCTTTTTTGTTCAAGCTTGTCACTGATCAAGGATTTAAGATATGTTCTATGGTATCTCTGGTTCAGTAATGAAAGCAATCTTTTCTTATATAAGGTCACATAATGACAATTATTTCTAGATGAACCCTTTCAGTTCAAAGTTGTAGAATAAGTACATTTAAATAACATACATTTATCTCTGAGTGAAATCGAACTTGTCCTTCAAAACTAACTTTAAAAATGTTCTTTTTTAAGTTTTTAAGGGACAATCTACTAAGTATATAGCACTTTTGAAAAACTGTGATGGATGACTATTATCATAGCAAAATTTGCTTGAGAAAATATAAGAAGCTAGTGATATAACAACTGAACTTTTCTCAGCTTTATGTGGTATGACTGATAAATTAAAATTGTATATATGAGGTCTGTCCAGAAAAAGTCCAACGGTTGTTACTATAACAAGAGTGGTTTGCACAACATTGATGTAACCTGGCGGCCAAGGAGTGTGGACTGGAATGCACTTGCATGAACAACGACAACTTCACTGTGCAGTAGGGGCAGTAGACGCTGTTGAGTGAGCATGTGTACTGTGCGGCCATTGCATTCAAAATGACTGAGTGAGGAGAGCAACGAATCTGCCTCAAATTTTCCATTAAGCTTGAACATTCCTCCGTGGAAACTATTCAGATGATTCAGAAGGCCACAGCTATGGGCAAGTGGTGACTGGCAGCTTCATCACATCAATGAACCCATTGATGCATCATGTCTTGTGTAGTTTTTTGGTGAAACATCAAATCACCCAGGTGACTCAGTTATGCGACAGCCCAGATTTGACACCCTGTGACTTCTGTCTTTTCCCAAAACTAAAATCACCTTTGAAAGGGGAGAGATTTCAGACCATCAGTGAGATTCAGGAAAATATGACAGGGCAGCTGATGGTGACTGGGAGGTCCCAATGTACCTACTGTGTGAGGTCCCAATGTACCTACTTTGAAGGGACTGAGGTGTCATTGTTCTATGTACAATGTTTCTTGTATCTTGTATCTTCTTCAATAAATGTCTCTATTTTTTTATATTACATGGCTGGATACTTTCTGGAAACACCTCGTATTTATGGTATGCAACATGACATTTTGAGATATGTATACATTGTAAAAAGATTATCACCATCAAGCTAATTAACATTCCCATTTTTTCTCATGATTCTTTTGTGTATGTGTGGTGAGGACACTGAAGATTTACTCTTAGCAAATTTCAAGTATACAATACAATATCATTAACTAGTCACTACACTGTGTCTTAGATCTCCAGTGCTAACTCCTCCCAGACAAATAAAACTTTACCCTTTGACCAACATTTTTTTCCTTTCCCCCACCCCTCCCAGCCCCTAGAAACCACTACTGCACTCTCTTTTTCTATGAGTTGTACTTTTTTAGGTTCCACATATAAGTGAGATCATGAAATATTTTTCTTTCTGTGTCTGGCTTACTTCACTTAGCATAATGCACTCTTGTTTCATCCATGTTGTTGCAAATGGCAGGATTTCCTTCTTTTTTAAAAGCTGAATACTATTTTACTGTATACATACCACAATTTCTAGACTGAATTACTTTTATTAATATACACATGTTATTAAAACAGTGACTTCATGTAGTTTTCTGCTTAAAGATGTCACTTGCAGATACAAAGATACAGAGATGTCTACAGCCTTCAGATGATTACTTGAAAAAATTCTCCAACAGCAGTTTGATGTTGGTTTTGCTCATCTAACTTTAGATTCACAAATTCTCTATAAACACACAGATATCTTTGATTTAGATGACTAATGAAATTTCTAGTAATCTGGCTAAGATCTCCCCAAGGAAGAGACAGGCAAATAGAACATGTCTCGGGAACTACCTGAGATAGGTGATTACTCTTCCAGTGATCCAGGAAACACTTAATGGCACGAGGCCCAGAAGAACTTGTGTTCCCTTGATAAGTTTCTATGTTATCAGATGTGGATGTTTCACTCCAATTACAGTTCTCTAATGAATCTTGAGAGATCTGAAAGTTTGCAATGAGAGCAGAAAACACCACATTTGTCTTGATACTTCAAGACTTGTAATGACATCTCATGTGATAGAATTTAATCTGTTTCATACAGCATCTGCAGCTCCCAGGACACATCCTCCTGATATTTGCAAGGTCTAGGGCCTGGTCAGGCCATGCTTTTTCTCTTCTAGTCACATTTTCATGACAGAGGTGGGTATCTGCTTTCTCTTGCTGCAATGAGGAAACATTTCCTTCAGAAGCAGTCTCAATGTAGCTTCTTCTTTATATCTTTACTTGTAGGACTTTTGTTCAACTACAGTTCTGTGGTTTAGTGGTAATTTTGATGTGGTTGTGGGAGGATTGGAGTCCCTCATTTACCTTCACCACCATCTTGACTGGAAGTCACATTTTCTTTATCCATTCATCTTTTGATGTAGACTTACATTTATGATGAGTGAATATTGCATGCCCTTACCACTGCATGCATTGATAAGTTGATGATAATGTGGGAGAACTCAGAAATAAATGGGGATCTCCTGTATATTTAGATCAGTATCAGTCAGCTCCAATGAAGGAATTGATATACCTGTGATTTGGAAAATTTGCAAGATCATAATTAGGGCTTACTTTTTTATTTTTGATTTCTTCTTTGAAGAAAATTAGAGCAGAATATCAGGAATTGGCATTAGCAATTCGTTTGCCCTAAACATTGATGGTAGTTACCAAGGATACACCATAGCTCTATGAATTAGATTACTAATCTTTCTCTTGAACAAGATTAATTTAACATTAGTATTTGAGAGATACATAGTCCCTGATGACTTGCCAATTCTGTTAATGAGATATTCATAATTTCTTGGTATTTTTTTCTCCAAAGTGAAGTCAACTTACCTCCTTACTATATAGATAATGTTAGACAGACATCTCTGCCTTTCTTTATTTGGTGAAATGTTACAATTTCCTATCAAAAGGATATAATTTGGTTATATTTCTAAAACTTATATGTTGACACTTCTTTGATATAATAATATCTCCAAATATATATACGTGTGAAATCAAGAAATATGATTTTTTCTGAAAACTGAGTATTAGTTCAAAGACATTGTTCTCCTATCCTTAAAGATATCATCATGAGGTTGGCTTTCTCCAGTTAACTGATATAGGTTACAAAGAAACTGAAAATGCAATGATGCTTTGGATTACTTTCAATTCAAAAAAAAAAATTGGCCTGACTTGGCTATCCTTAGGTTTGAAATAAGATGACCCTATACTGTGAGTCCTACTTGCCCCAGTTCTACAGGAAGTGCTGACACCTGCAGGCACCCAGCTGTGCAGAGAGGTGCGACAACCATCCTGGCTCACCCTGCCTGTTCCGTTTCTCCTTGCGAGGTGGAAGTTCTGTAGAGGAGCTAGGCACGAGTGGATCTGCTAAATCAATGGTCGTCAATCCTTCGGTGGGTAGAGGGAGTATTTGTAAGGTTTGCCAAATTTCCTCTTTAAATTCACCAAATTGTTACTTCACTAGCTTCTTTTGTTTCCACAGTAAACTGCAGTTTCTTTAATAAAGCATGTGGGTATTTTTACTATTTTCATCTTATTTTTTGAAAATATTTCATTTCCTTAGAGCCTTTTTCTGCCACTTTCATCTTTTCCTTTTACCATCCAAGGGGTAGCCTTCTTCCTGAGGTGCCCCCTCTTCCCCAGAACGGTGCTTCTCAAAACTGCTGCTTCTAGGCTGCACTCTTTCCAAGTTCTTAATGTCCCCTGTCAAGCAGCTAAGAGTTGTAATCAGATGTTGGACCTGACCTGGTTCTCAGCATTTCCTGAGTCAGGATGGAGACTACTTCCTCTGGACTCGAACCTTAATGTGTTGTCCATGTCCTATCACTCCTATTGCATTCCCTTCTCTTCTGTTCCTTTGTGGCCCAACCCTCTGCTTTTACATGTGCACCCGAGACAATTCTGCTGCTTTCACATTTTCGTTGATCTACCCAAATGTAAATTCAGAAGCCATTATCACCTGCCTCCCAGTTGTCCTGTAGGAATAAGCTCTGGGTAGTTTTCTTTGTTGCCTATTTTGTTCTCTATGGTTTTATTTCAGAAGATGTGTGGAGATATGTGAAATTTAATTAGCCCACCTTACTTACAAATGGAAAAGGATTCCCTTTATATTATATTTTAACCCTTATAATAAGCTGATGACATAGATATTTTTACTCCCATTTTGTAGGAAACTGTAAGTTTATTTTACCTGAAATATTTCCTTGGAAAATTAGATGGAGTCAGGGTTAAACTCGTATTTAACTCTAAGTTTTTAAATAGAGTACTATACTACTGGGGTAACAGTTTGATGCTTAAGTGTGTAAGTGCTGGAGTCAGATTGCCCGCGGTAAAGTCTTGACTCTACCACATGCTAACTGTGACCTTCAGCAAGTTATAGAACCTGGAGAGCTTAGAGTTATTCACCCATAAAATGAGGATGGTATAGTACTTATCCATATAGAAACATTTTAATATTGGATAAAAATAATCCATGTAAAGTTCATAGAACAATTAGGTACTTAACATGTATTACTTATATAAATTCATAATGAATATTACATTCGCTGAAGCTTTTGGTATTTTCAAACATCTTCACAATGTGATGCTTTCTAAATTTTTCAGCACATAAAAACAACAATATTAAGTATTTGATTGCAGACTTTCTTACTGAGGACAAACTCAGAACAAATTTCATTTTGCCCAATGTCTACTCTCCACATGAACCTGCAATAGCTAATCTCACTTTAGACTTCCTCTAGGAGATAACTCTTGCTAATGGCTTCAACGTTGAAGGTCTAACTGCCTCTAAGCACAGTAGGGTACTGCTGCTCTATTCCTCTGTTCATGGAACAATTTCCCTAAAGCGTCCTCATGCAATCAGATTAGATCCCATAGTTTGTAGTAGCACTGAAAGGTAGTTGAATTACAAATTTTGCCACTAAAAATGATCATGTAAAGAAAACAAATATATCTCATAATGGTCACACTAGAGGTATAGACTTAAAGCAAATTTTCCTGAATGAAGCTAAAAAAAAGCATTTTAATAAAGCTGACCAATTGGGATCTTCCATGATACTGAAATAGTTGCTTCTGAGAGAAAAGAACATGGTTGCTTATTTGAATAATTTATATCCTGATGTCTTCTAAAATAGAGAAACTAAAAAATTATATAATTTCCAAAAATATTTCAAAAGTAGAATTATTGCAGTCTTTCCTCCAGAACAGACCATTTGGGTCATCAGTTATTGTGAAGAATCCTCCTTGAAATGATGTCCAACATCTTGTAATGCAAAACATGACATTTTAGCCCTCGCTGGCGTGGCTCAGTGGACTGAGTGCCGGCCTGCAAACCAAAACGTTGTGGGTTTGATTCAGGGTTGTGGGGCACATGCCTGGGTTGAGGGTGAGGTCCCCAGTAGGGGGCGCACAAGAGGCAACCACACAGTGATGTGTCTCTCCCTCTCTTTCTCCTTCCTTTCCCCTCTTTAAAAATAAATTTTAAAAAATGACATCTCTACGCATAGGCCAGCAAATGGTGCCATGAAAGTTACAAAAATTTAGAATTTATTTAAAAAATGGTAAAATGGAACCTAGTGCTCAGTCTCTCTAGGATTCTATGCTTTAATATAACCTATGTCCATTTTAGAACTGCTGAAAGCTGGGCAGGGCAGAAACAATTTGATATTCTATTATCCTGTAAATCTGTAGTATTTGTGAAGTTGCCTAGTCTAAAAAACTATAGGTACTTAAAATATAAGAAATATTCAGAGTCCTAAGCAGTAATATGGTTTTCAGACTTGTATTTCAGGGAAAATACGCCTCTTCAAGTAAAGCTGGAAGCTCCACAGTGAATCAGGGAAAATGTTCCTACTTAGCTCTATATCCAGGTAGGAAATTAAATTATATTCTTCATCTTCCCATCCCTAACATGCATTGTAGCATTATGGTTTACAGAATTATTGAGATTTCTGAATTATTATTAATAATTATAGATTAGTGCAATGCTATTTTTACTTAATTATTTTCTGGCCTCCCTCCAACTTTCCATATTTAAGAATACATATACATTAAAGTAATAACCACCTGCCAAGCTTTGTCACTCTAAGTGACAAGTAGAGTGGGGTGGAAGATTGCGGGGTCATTTTGGTTAACCTCGTATTTTCTGCCAGTGCTAAGAAATAGCACGGAGATTAGGTAAAACAGGGAGGCTGGGTGGTTGGTGTGATGCAGCAAAACATCCACATCCTCTCTGCATCGAGTGACACAGCCTCTGTCCTCTCCGTGTACCTCCTCTTCAGTCATATGCTCTCTAGCACCTTCAATCTGTAAGTGATTTTATTGACAGCAGTTCAGAAATAAGGCCTGAGTATCAAATATATTCGAAAGCTACACAGCTGTTTCTGTCATGTCACCACAACTGAGAGCCATTGATGCAGAGAGAAGAACTTGATGAACGCATCGACCTCTTACAATTCTAAGATTGGTGGATATGATGAAAATTATGCTTGACAGAGCTTTAAGAGACCACATTTAATTTCTTGACAATATGTAAAATTGATTTAAAGTGAAGGGCACTTCTGTACAGTAAATGTTTGAAGATGCATGTCAGGCATATCAAGTCACTGACAAGAGATGGACCCTAACCTTTTCTAAATTTTAGTTTAAATCTGAGTGCTGCTAGCTTAAGTATGAAAGACAGATAACAAGATGGATTTGAATTGCTTTGTATTGTTTGTAGTATAGTGTGATCTATATGGATATTTTGATAGAATTTTAATAATACTAATTCAGCACTAAAGTATGCTTCCAAAAATAATGAAAAGGTGGTCAAATTTAAAATGTAGATATAATTTGGCATTAAATTTATTTATATATGTACATATATGTGATTATACATATGATTATATTTGTATGATGAGATGAAAGATCTGTTTTTGAAGGCACCATTATCAGTTCAGCAACCAATTGTTAGTAGGTAAATGACACTAGAGGAACAAAAATGAATGAGATGTTTTTCTGGTCATCAAGAAGTATGCCATACTACTGGGAAAATTTAAAAAAGTAATCTAAATGTTTCCAGCCTTGCAAAACTGTGCCTAAAAAGAGTTTAGTTTAAGTTTTTTACAGAGATGATTTTGATATATTGTGTGAAAATAGCACCCTCAATGTACCCCAGTTTGGGAGAGTTTCCAAGCCACACGTTGTGCTGGAGCGAACCTCTCGGTTTATGTGGCTCTCATCTCTGTTCTGCCTTGAGCCCAGCTAACAACCTTCACAAGGCTGGCACTCTGAGAGCAGCAGCTATGCTCAAAGTGTTTGCCTGATCACCTTTTCCCTTCAAAAACCACCAATCTCTGATGTGGACCCCTGCTCGTGGGGTCCGCCACATTGTGGATGAGACACGAGACATTCACATGGACTACTGAGTCCTGTGGAGGAAAAGGGTGAGCATGGCTTTTCTCTCAAGGGGAGCAAAAGTCGCGGCCCTCACCATGACAGGCCTTTATTTCTTTTCTCAGCACATTACATGATGGTCCTCATTTACTATGCACAGGCTCACTTTAGGTGGTTACTTTTTACAGAAAACAAAGGAGCCAATGTCACTAATTACACCACAGAAGAAGGATATTTGCAAATGAAAAGGGAAAAGTAGTTGAACTAGTTATACTCCATACTGGGGAGTTTTAGCATGGATTTTAGGAAGTTACAGTAAGCACTTGCTGTCTCAATTCAGGGTGAGGGAGTTTTAGCAAAAGCAAGTCTGAAAGCTGCCTGCGTACATTGCAGGCCTGATTCCCCATGGGAGAACCTATCCATGGGCGTGGGTCCTGAGCATCTCCGTGTGGGAGCTGGGCCCACACCACGCAGAATGGTCTCCTACAAGTCTCACCCAACTTTAATTCAAGGATGATGATCAACTGGAATTGTTTAATATTGTGAAGAAGACAAATGTTCTTTCTCTCTCTCTCTCTATCTGTATACACATGTATGTATACATATGTACCCCTGTATATATGGGTACACATCATATATATAGTTTATATATAAATATATACAAAATACATGTATATGAATAAAGAAATACATATATAGTTTATATATAAAATTAAAATATATGTTATATATGTAGTTTCTTCCTACATACATTTCTTTCTAGTATACTGGGGACTAGGAGGGGTGGGGCATTGAGACACATGGTTATTTGCTCTCAAGGAGGTCATAGGTCATGAAAGGTTTGGCAATAAACACAAGGCTGTGATATCAACAGAAAGAATTATCTATGTAAGAAGTGCAAATAAAATTATGCAGAGGTCAGAATCAGGAGAAATTACTTATGGTTGAAAGACTCATAGATATGATGACAATATAATTTATCATCTAAACTTGCACATTTTAAAGAAAGACAGGGGGATCAATTGACAGTTATGCCAGGAAAACAGGTGTTAACCAGGATTGTTGCAGATAAACCAAGACATATGAGTCATCTTGGAGGGAAAGTCTTACAGAAGAGATAGCATTTCATCTAAGAATGAAAAATGGCTAGGAGCTGGACCAATAGACATGGGGTGAGGGTCATATAGAAACAATGTCATACACATGATTTTTAAAATATGGATTAAAAAATAAAGATGATACATTCTATATGCTGAAGGAACTAGCAAATGAACGTGCTGTTCTAGGATCCTGGAAGGAATAAACTGGCATGATTGAAGTGGGTAATTTAATAAAGTGATATTTACAGAATTACATGGAGATTTAAAATCTATATTGGATCATTACATTTCCCAGGCCCAGTACCAATTGTGAGCTGTTTCTACCCCATAAGCTTAATGTGATAAAGGGAATTGGGAGTTTCTGGAACCTGATGAAGGCTGCTTGGCAGGAGCTGGGACTTTTAATGAGGGTCACAGCCAACTTTTAGTGACCTGGAATGAGGAGGATGCTGGTAGAGTAAATTCCCTGAATTTCTTCCTTTCTACCCACCAATCTCTTGCTTTTACTTACCACTGGACAAATCTAAATAAAAGTCAGCAGGTAAGAGGACTGTTAAAAACCATACCGGTCAGATTCCAGGTAGAGAAGGGTGGGGAATGTATCTGAAGGTGCAAAGAGATATATCCAAAACAAAGATCATAGCTGGGAGCCAGTTCAATAGGGGAGAGATACAAAATTAATTATGGACATTAATGGATCTGTGAGTGGATGAAAGGAAAAATAGACTATAGGATAAAATAAAAAGCCCAGAAACAGAACTATGTGTATGCACTATGCACACCATGCATGTGTGATCACTTGATTAATGATAAAGAAGCCATTAAAATTCAATGGGAAAATGATGATGTTTTTAATAAATGGTGCTGGGTTAATCAGATATCCATAGGGGAAAAAATAAACCTAATCCTGACCTCTTATTTATCCAAAAATGAATTCCAGAGGATTAGTCTGTCTAAATAAGTAACATTAATCTTTATAATTTTGCAGTACTCAGAAACATCATTAAAGAAGCCACAAAGATAAATATCTTGAGGATAGATGTATCATCAAGACAAAGATAGAAAGGTTTTAGGTTAATGACAGTGAAGTTAATATGTAGAAATCTTAATATATAGATACTTGATTAGGTAGATGCATGCATTTGTGTGTTTGTATTTTCTGGGAGCACTGACACAAAAGCTGTTAACAATGAACGCTGCGAAGGGCATGTAGGTGAGTGAAAGTGGTAGGGGTTAGAGAGTCTTTAATATATATATCTGGAACTGTTTTCATTTTCTAAGGGTACATTTTAAAATATCAATAGAATATCATAACACTAGGAACAAGTTTAAATTTTCTGGTTTATATTTCATTGAATAAAAAACCCAATGAGTATTATTTCAATATCAATACAATGTTTAATAAAGAATATATGGTAATGTCTCTTCCCCATTAAAACCTTCACTGGCCCCCTTCTCCTAAGATAAAATGTCCTAAGGCCATACAAAGCATGAAACAGTCCCTGGAACAAAAGGCCCTCCTGATCTGCACTTTGTCTACATATCCAGGCATTTTCATACTTCTTCATATGCTGGATTTTACAGGTCTGTGGCTCTCCAAAAACATCCTGTTGTCTCACAGGCCTGTGACTTTCCAAATACAGAGATTCCTCTGCTGGGAATGCCTGGATCTCCTTTTCTGCCTGAAAATTTTGGTGTTCTTCTATTTTTTTTTAATTTATTTCTTTATTTTTATTATCTTTTTTCATTACCATTTACCATCCTCATACACCCCTCCCCCCCACAATCAGCACACTGCTGTCCATGTCCATGAGTTGTTTCCTTTTTGCTCCATCTCTCTATCGCCTCCCCTCCCCTCCTTAGCTGTTCTTTCAAAACTCAGCTCAGACATGAAGTCCTTCAGAAAAGTTAATTACTCTTTCCTCAGCATTCTCATTATACTGTTTATATACTTGGTTTTGTTTTTCCTATTTTAACATCTTTGAAATGCTTTGTTTACTTTTTTATCTCCAACATTAGAATGTGAACTCCCCATGGGCCAAGTTTTCTCTGTTTATCTCTGTATTCATAGTACCTGACATTCCATATAGCTAAGTAAGTGTTTGGATAATGGATTGAATTAATGAGTTAAAAGTCTCTGGTCCAATAAATAAAAAAACTATACTGTGGTCACTTGGGCACATAGAGACTATAAAAAAAACTACAGATGTTTAATCATACTGTAGCTGGACACCTGTAGAAGTATTTGTCCTTATCAGATGAGTTCTCTTTCAAAGAAATGGCATTTGATTGTTGAATTGATTGATGCAGTTCCCTACAACTTGTGTCTGAGTGGAAGAAAGTTATTAGGTATACTGGATATTTCTGGGTTGCCTAGCAACAGAATTTATCCTTCAATATTGGCTTTTTAGTGGTTATGGAAGAACATCTCATCGGTCCAGTCAAATTGACTCTGATCAGCATTTTCAGGGTCTAATTTTTATAAGTGCTTAGAGAAAACTGAAAGTGGTTAGAGAGAACTGAATGTACTATATCAGAGTAATTTGAGTGGAGTGATTTGAAAAATCTACAGATGGGATGGTCTGAAGTCCTAAGATTTCTACAAGCAGAAATATTCTCTACATAATTTTCATGCTGCCATATCCAAGGGAAAACAGGCCTTACTAACCAAGTAGCATATTATTAAAAAACAAACTAACTAAAAAGCCTTAATTTTAAAAACAACCAAACAAATTTGATGGGATTCCTGTACTAATACATTTCTCTCAAAATAAAATCAAATTGATCTTTGATTTTTATTAAATTAAATTGTGATTTAAAATAAAAAAATGCCAAGAAATGGCTTGATGGTTTTATAAATGTTAAGAAAAGTTATAGACATGTATTATCTTTTTTCCCCATCATATCTAACTTGGAAGGTTGTGTAGCTAAAGTTAAATCAATATATGAATGTTTGGATAAATAACACCTTCAGAGAAAGGAATAATGACCAATAATATATGGCATCATATTTATTTCACCAATACATAAACCTGGATAGTTCATTATTTCAGTTTTCACTCATTCATTTAACAAATATTTAGTAAGCACTTATTTTATTCCAAGTATAGCAACAGATGCCAGGGGCACAATGAGGAGGAAATGGGCAAGTCTTCATCTTTTCACCCAGTGAAAGGATGGGCTAGACACCCAGTGAATCTGCTTAATTGTTTTATCTCTGCAGAACAGATTAACTGCTTCTTGGTCCACAACTCCGAAGTTACACTTTTTCTGCTCAAAGACCAACCTGCACTGTCCTGTTCTGAACTCCCACCCATTCCAAAATCCAGGAGAGCTAACCTGATGAGTCTAGCTCAGTCAACAGCCCATCTGGAACCAGTCACCTGTGGCGAAAGCGGGGGCATTGTGGTAAAAGCATAGCTGCTGAGGGTATGTCCCACATGTGAACAGTCTCATTGAAGTGCCTGATTTTGGAAGACACCTTTAAGATACCTCTACAAACATATAGATCTAGAGGATATTTCTTTTGTGGTTGATACATCTCAAAGAATGTTTTGGAAGAATAACTTATTAAATGTCAGAAGACCCATGTTCTCCTCCTTGCACCAATCACTTGCTGCTCCACGAGTCAGGGCAGATGATAGGAAGAATACAAATGATTTAGTCTGTAGATGGGCCTTAGTCGCTCATGCCTTTGTCATTCCCCCTGTTTTTAATCACTGTTACATAAATATTTAAAAGTGCTGAGGTATTCTGCATGTGAATAAAACACTCCTTTGACCCCACATTCGCCAGTTCCAAACTCTTTCCTCTGCTTCACAATGGATCTTAGTACTTAGTTCTGCACCTCCTGCCCATGTCTCAACCCACTCCCATCTGTCCTCTCTTCCCGAAACTGCCCTGAAACTGCTCTTCCCAAAGACTTGACTACGCGGTGTGTGATAAACATTTTCCCTTTTCTTACCTGACCTGTCAGAAAGATTTGGCTTCTTCACTATTTCCTCCATGAAACAATTATTTCCGCAACTTTGATGACATCACATTTTCCTAAGTAGCAAGAATAAGAGTTGGGTTTTGAAGAAGCAGGTTGGAGAGAAGGGAAGGGTCCCTTGACTCTTAGTGTGGGTTGGGGAGAGGAGAAGGAAGAGAAATGACTTCCTCCTTAGTGTGAGAAGAGTAAAAGGATGGAAAGACTCAGCAGCAGCACAGTGTGAAATGGATGGATATCCCTTCTCCAAGGACCCAGGATCTCAGAGCAATCCTGTGTTGTTCAAGCCATTTTGCCCAAGACACCTAGGCTCTTCTGCTGAAGGCAGGGGGTATGAATGCTAAAGCCATGATGGAGGAACAGGTGATTCAGTGTATTCTCTGCACCCTAGCCTTCAATATGGCACGTGGTAATTAGGAGGTGCCAGTGCCCCGGCTGAGATTTCTGCCTCCAGCACAGATATTCAAGGGCATACAGGATACCTAGTAACTATGGGCCCTAATACAACACATCATTTAGTTTACTATTAGCCAGAGAGCTGCATGAGTTCTTAGAATATCTAAGACAAAAAATACCCCATAAAAGTGAACTGCTTTTGATCTTTCCTATGCATATCAATCAAGAACAAAACATTAATATCCACAAAACACATGCCGGAGTCTGTGTAGTTCATTTTCAGCAAATAAGCGAAGGTATCTGTGATTGGGACTACCACCGGGTCACTGCAGTCCACTGTCATTGATCATGATCCATATTTCCGGTGAATTAAATAGCAATAGAGAGAAAACACTACCCTGCATCCTTCAACTCTTTATGCTGCCATTGACACCAGGACTGCTTCCGATTTGCTATCTTGATTGGCAGGGAGACAATTTCTACTTGGTCCTTCCTTCCACAGTTGCCTTTACACCACATTGCAGAGAAGGAATGTGTGGTTTGAACAGTGGCTAAGTGTATCTATCCCTAGTATGCATTTGATGGAAAGGGAACTTTACCTGTAGGCATATACAACAATGTCTCATCTTATTCCAATGCCACAAGCCCCTTGCTTCCCATTGGGGCTTTCCTCTTTGCACTTATATGTGAGATATCACAGGATCCAGTTGGTGCCCAGCTAGGAGTGTGGGGGAGTTAATACTCCAAGGGTATAAATTTTGACCAATGGGAGATTGTATCAGGTAGGTACTTTCTTCTCAAATTCTTCTCCTTGGAATGTTTTGGAGACAGGAGCTTCACAGCTTCACTGATGATAATTTACAGGACATTTTGTTGTAAAACTGTTACTAGCTCATTACCATACTCCCTTACATTTGTTCTCCCTCTTTTCCTCCCTTATTCTTTTCATTAGCTTTTCCTTGCTTGTTTAAATTCCTTGATAAAGTGTTAATATATAAATACTTATTTCTATTTTGTTTTCTAAGTTGCCAGCTTAAGATGTTTATAAAATGAGGATAACAACAGTCCTTGACTTATAGGATTTTTATTGGTATTAAATGAGAATATTCAGGAAAAGTGCTTAGCCTCGTATTGGGTTGGCCAGAAAGTTTGTTTACTTTTTTCTATACAAGGGCTCTAATAATGCTTAGTTGTCTTTAACTTCATTTGAAACAATTTTGTTAGATTGTATTGTGGCAGCTGTCATATCAGCATGCATTTTTTAAAAACATCAAAATTAGTGAATTTTTGTGCAGCCACTTTTAATATTGAAGATGGAAGAAAATACACAACATTTTTGGCATTTTGTGCCAAAATGCAACTGAAACACACAAAAAAGATTTGTGCAGTGTAGGGGAAAGGTGCTGTGACTGATCGAACATGTCAAAAGTGGTTTGCTTGCGAAGTTTCTTGGTACTATTGATATTTTGGCCAAATAATTCTTTACTGTGGGGCTGTCTTATGCATTGGAAGACATTTAGCAGCACCCCTGGCCTCTAATAACCAATACTGGGAGATAGACGGCATACTTAAAATATCCAAATCAATAAAGTTATTGGTGAAAATGAAAAATGTGTCTTATTTTATGGAAAAAACTAAACAGACTTTTTGGCAACACAATACTTGTCACACAGTACATGCTGGATAAATGTTAAGAACTATTGCCGCTGTTTTTATTGTTGTTATCATTTGTAAGTAGCAGTAGTAGTATAATGTACTCCTTCAAGGGAACAACTTCAAAATTACTATGTGTGCTATAAGGCATCATAAAGTAGCCCTGGTAACTTGATGTCTTTGGTCATCTAAAGTCATCTAATAAAATAATATGGTTCCCTTATGTTTCCTGTAACTGCTATATTTTAAAATTCAGGTTTTGAATAGAATGTGAAAAATAAAATTACATTGTGTCCTGGGGCATTCATAACAGGCAGTATTTTGTAGCAATTTGCAAAGAATTCTTTTCAGCAATATATTTAATATATATATAATATGAAAATTAGAACTCCTTAAAAGTTCTTGGTAATAACAAAACCAGGGTGAATGGCTGAAGCATTTTCAAGAGACATAACATATATGTATATATGACAAACTTCTTGGCACATAACTTTAAAGGAACCCAGTCTTTGCTAATGCATCGTAAAAAACCTTTTTTATTTAGAACACAGACAACACATACAAAACATAAGACACTATATTTCCTTCCTAACCTATTGATTAGTTTCTATAATGAAAATAGTAAAGGCTGAACAGGATTCTCTTTCACCTAAAACATTAGTACACAGTGTACTCAGCA
Source organism: Trachops cirrhosus (assembly GCA_028533065.1). Lineage (NCBI taxonomy): Eukaryota > Metazoa > Chordata > Mammalia > Chiroptera > Phyllostomidae > Trachops > Trachops cirrhosus. The sequence continues at coordinate 27,367,292 of CM052549.1, forward strand.
TTAGTAATAAATAGCTTATGTATAGGCATTATTTTTAAATGTAACCAAAATATTTTAGGTCATACTAGCTTGTGCCTACTAAAGAAAGTAAGTCCTTAAGTGCATTACTATAGCATTAGACCATATCAAATAAGTAAAATAAAATAAATGATAATAAATTATTTTTGGTGGCTCCCAAAGGTATGTGTTTCACAACCCAGTCTGTCAGCACCCACCCTATCTCAACTGCTTCAGGTCCCGGTTGCTCCAGGTGTCTGCAGCATGTGGAGCCACTTGGGAAGGGCAGCCACAACATAGCTTCTTGCTGTTATGCCTGTGTTCACCCCAAAAGCTGCTGGTTCTCAGAACATCAGGGTAGGATTGGCTTCTGGGCAGAAACTAGCAGGGAAATGGAACCCTTCCCAGATATACTTTAAATCAAGACCCAAGGCCTATCATTCCAAAAATGTCTCTCAAATTAATTCAGCAGTCTTTGTACATACCTCTTGGCTCAGAATCTCATCAAATCTCTAAAACTTTGCTCCTTTTTCTCAATTCTTTTTTTTGTTTCTGCTCCTCAGAATGGATAATCTCAATTAATCTATCTTCAAATTTGCCTATTCTTTCTTCTGTCTCCTCAATCTGATGCTGAACCCTCTAGAGAATTTTTTATTTCAGTTATCATACTTTTAACCTGCACAGTTCTATGTGGTTACTTCATATAGTTTTTTCTCTTTATTGATATATCTATTTGGCGAGATAATATACACTTATTATACCACAATAAGTAAGTATAAGTATACCACTATAAGGGAACTTAATACTTCCCTTTAGTTCTTTTTATATGTTTTTTTCTTTTCTTTTTTTTTTTGTTCTCCAACTATATTTTAAGTAACTGATTTAAAATGTTTAGTAAGGCTTCTTCAGACACAGTTTCCATTTACTGCTTTTTTTCTGTTTTTATTATTTTTTGTTAAACCTGGACATTTAAGAGTTCATAGGATGAATCCGGAACTTAGACCTTCCCCGTCCTAGGGTTTGTTGATGTTAGTTGTTACTGTTGTTGTTTATCCAGTGACACTTCTGAAATACTTCTATGAAGTCTGTATTTTTTGCCATGCATGTCCACTAAAATCTATAATCGGTTAGTTTAGTGCTCACCTAGTGACTGGACAGAAATTTACTTAAATGCCCACGATAAGTAAATCTCCCTGAGTGTGCTAAGGGACACTGCGGGTGCATTTGGGCGCACATTTAACACTCAACCAGGCAATTGGAAACTCTGCTTTGGTCTCCATTTCCTGTATGTGCAAAACCTGAGCATAGAATCTGAGACAAGTGTCTGAGGTGGGCATTTAGGGCCTTCTTAGTGCTTCCCTCAGCAGGCACACAGCCCTGGCATCGGCGTAGCCTTACGCATATGCAGGCCTTCTCGAGCCCAGGAACATGAAGGGTTGGCCAAAAAGTTCATTTTGTCTTTTTCCCGTAAGATGGCTCCAGTAGTGCTTAGTTGTCTTTAACTCCTATCAAAACAATTTGTTAGATTGTGACAGCTGTCATATCAGGGTTCATTTAAAATAAAACTTACTAAATTTGGTGAATTTTCGTGTAACCATTTTGATATGATGATGGAAGAAAATACACAACATTTTCGGCATATTATGCTGTATTATTTCAAGAGAGGTAAAAATGCAATTGAAATGCAAAAAAAACAAAAACAAAAACAAAAGATTTGTACAACGTATGGTGAAGGTGCTGTGACCAACTGAACGTGTCAAAAGTGGTTTGTGAAGTTTCATGCTGGAGATTTCTTGTGGGATGGTGCTCCAGAGTTGGGTAAGCCAGTTGAAGTTGATAGTGATCAAATTGAGACATTAACTGAGAACAATCAATGTTATACCACCTGGGAGACAGCTGACATACTCAAAATATCCAAATCAATAGTTATTGGTGAAAATGAAGAATGTCTTTAATTTTACAATAAATAAAAATAAATGGACTTTTAAAGTAAAAGTCCATTTTAAAAATAAATGGACATTTTGGTCAACCCACTATGACCTTTTTAAAGCCCTCTGTAGACATCATATGATCCAGATTTTCCTCTGAAGTTTCTTCATTAGCTAGTTGTTTTCCCCAACTGTTTTTCACTGCTTCAGGCAGTCATGATGTTAATTAATTGCTTCTAATCTTTTGTGTTGAATAGCCCTAGGTGAAAATAGAGCTTACTGTTAGCAACAAGCAAGCTCTGATTTAGTTCAAATAAACACAGCCTTGAAAATGGGATCGTCCACTGAACCATCAAACATACCAAATAATGATAATTCTTTGGGATGGAAGTTTGGAAGGACCGTCAACCCCCTTCAGCCCCTCCAGTGGCTCCAGGTGATTGCTTTTCACTGTAATTGGGTGCTGCTGGTTTCCAAAGCTACTGTGGAGTTAGGAAACCACAAAGCTCACTGTTCTTACAGAGACTCGGCTATTTTTTCTCTAATAAACATGCCTTGGAATGGTACAAGCCTTTGTTTAGTTGTCAGAATTCTTATAGAATTGATTCTAACAAGTTTTGCCAGTGTTCTTGTTGCTTTTATAGATGAGAGAATTTTTGAAGGTCCTTATTCCACTATTATTACTGACGTTTCACTTGTGTCTAGTTTAGACGTGCATTTGATTTTGCTTTATATTTCGTCAACTTCAGTATCAAAACCCTGTCCAAGTCTGATGTTAGAATTTCTCCTGAGAAAGCACAAGTAAATAAACACCTGCACACAACTGCACTATTTCCTAACTAAGCTCTTTGAGGTATATTAGCCTTCCCTGTGTGGCCTGTCAGCCCATTGTGCTAGAAACTTCACTGAACACATGTTATTGTCAGATTGTGGAAGCTTAACTAAATTATTCATAATACATGAAACCATCTTTCAATAAAAGATTTAATTAAACTATTGATGCAGCTCTAGGGCATATTTTAGTTCAGTAGAATAAAATTTGGTTTCTGATGATAACAATGTATCTATTCCCATGAGAAAGTTAATCAACACAGTTTCCTAAAGCTATTCGTTATGGTGATGGCTGTTGTCATCGTTGTTGTTTGCTTGAATGAACAATCCTACTCAGGTTCCAAGAGAAACTTCAGCTAAGCTTTGATTTTGAAACCTAACTGATAGCACCGGATCCTATATGCCAGAGTGCACTATGTGCGAGCCAGGGCAGCAGTGCAGAATCTCTAGCTCTGAAGCCAGAGGCTTAGGTGGACTCGTGTCTAGGGTTGAATCCGCCATTTCCTTGTGGGATGTCTTTGGGCAAGTTTCTGAAAGTCGGTCATCTCTGTCTTCTCATATTAGCATGTCTTCCACGCTTTTGGGGGGTTCCTCCTCATTCTATCATGCCTCTAGCAGAAAGTCAAAAACAGTTGTAGGGATCACTTCCTTTGTTGCCTTATCTTGGGGTAAAAGTCCTATGCTGCCTACATGGCTAGTCAGTTCATATATTCTGCCCCATACTTTAATTGCTTACGTCAGGGCATGTCCAGAACCAGTCACTGTGTCGTGGCTGGAAGTGGAAGTCCCTCATTACTATTTTTTAAATTATCTTTGCCAATGAAAATCTCATCAGACTCTTACCTTTTCCCTTTGAATTTGCACTCATTATCAGTTTTGGAAGTTTTTAAGCAATATTTTTGAAACAAAATATACTCAGTACATTGCATAAATACAAGTATATGGCTTGATTATTTTTGGTTTTGTCAATAATTATTGAATTTATTAAAATATTCTCAGAGCATAACAATACATTATTTCTGATTTTAAAATTTTGTATCTCTCTAGGTCCATATATTAGATGACTTTGTAAATGATCAGTGTGCACTTGAAAAGGAATATCATTTGCTATTTTGGAAAAACAAAGTTTGAGATATATCCATAAGGTAAACATTATTAAAATTGTCTAGTTCTTTTAGAGCCTGACTTATTTTGTATCTACTTTCTCTTTAGATTGAAAAGTGTACATTAATATCTTCCATGACTAGTGTATTGATCATGCACATACAGTAGTTTCTGCTTTATTAAGATCATGCTGTGATATCTGGAACGCAGGTATGCATAGCTGATAGAGTAATACTTGTGAAGGGTAAACTTTAGCATTACAAAGTGTCCTATTGTTGGTCATTTAGTATTTTATTTTAACTTGGTCAAAGTTAGTCTAAATTCTCTGTGGTCAGTTATCAAGGTAACAATCCATTCATCATTTTTATTTTTGCTTTGTGTAACTTTGTACCATCTACTATTAAGACAGTGAGATAAGTGTCTTAAATAAACAGCACTTTTTTTCTATTTTCTAATATTTTTATATATATCTTGCATTAGTGTGGCCCATTCTTATCTGTATCCATCTTCTCATCATCATCCAGCTGCCAAGGGCACCTCCCTTTCCAAGGTGTCCCCTTCTTCTCAGTAGATCATAACTTCCCAAGACTGTCACATTTGGTCCCATTGATTTCCAAGCCTCATCTTTCTGAATCCCAGGAGCCATGCTCTGCTCTGCCAGGTCGAATGTCCATGTTCAGTGTTTCCCAATTAGAGTGATGACAGTTGCTATAATCTGCTATCCACCAATGCAGGTCCTGGGCATGGGTTCTAGAGAGAGCTCTTGATTTGGGTTATTATTGCCCATTTCCATGTATGTTGGAGTTTCTGGATTATCTATGCCCCTTAGTTATGCTCTAGTATGGTGGGTGGGTGACAATTATTTTATTTTATTGTTTCTGTGTGCTGTGCAAGAGGATGTATGAACACATTGAAATTTAGGAAGCTTCCATCATCCTGTGAAAAATCAGAAGATACCAGCTATTTTTTCAGCTCTCCTTTCTGGTTTACCTTGCTTATCTTTTCATTTTTCAACATGTCTGAGTTATTTAAGGTGAAGGGATTAAGAAGTACAAGTTGGTAGTTACAAAGTCGTCACAGAGATGTAAAGTACAGCACAGGGAGTGCAGTCAGTAACACTGGGGCCAGGTGGGTACTGGAAGTGTCAGGTCAGGAGAACACTCTGTAAAGTACGTGATTGTTGAACCACTGTGTTGTACATCTGAAACCAATACAAAATAACATTGGAAGTAAGCTTTAATTGAAAAATAATAATAAAAGAAGAAAAATTATCTCTTTTATATAATGTAGAGTTGGATTTTGCTTTAAAAGGTAATTTAAAATATCATTCTTCTGATTGAATTAAGCCCAGCGATGTTTATTGATAGGAGTGTGAGTTTGGATCCTGTTTTGCATTTCATCTAATATTTCATTTACATTTTCAATATGGACTCTTTTCTTTCCCTTTTTATTGCTGCTTTTTTGATAATTAGTTTGTATATATATAGCAAAGGTTTCACATTATACTTTTATTTTCATCCAAAGTGAAAAACTATGCAGCGTGTAACTTCTTTTATCTCTGTCTCCATTACTTCTACCTTTCAATCGTATTCAATAACATTATCTTTCTTTGCGCTTACCTTCATACTCATATTGTTAAGCTTCTGCTATTAATCCTCAGCTGTAAACAATATACTTTAACTTTCAACATTGCACCTTTCTCCCCTTGTCTCGGCATTTTTGTTAGCTGTTATTTCTATGTTCAGAACATTTAACACTTATAGACCATTCTGCTACTTTTATTTCAGTCTTTTCTTGGTAAAAATTCTACTGTTAAGGGTTTTCATTACTCATCACCACCCCTCTAATAAAATTTTTATAACAACATGGATGGATAAAAATTGTGCTCTAGTAGATTCTTCAGGAAGGCCTTGTAAACACAATAATTCCCAATTTTCTGTAATTCAAAATTATCAGTAGCCTTCATACTTCACAGCTTGAAAGAGTAAAATATTCATGGTTCACACTTTTTCTCCTATGTATTTTTGAGTATCTTTTTTTCTGATGCAGAATTACATTATAAAAAATATCTACTGTGAAACTTTTTCCTTTGCTTACAAGAGATTCAGTATTTTGTCTAGATGTTCAAGGAATATTTTCTTTATAATTACATTTCAGTAGTTTTAATAGGCTAGAGCTTAGTGTTGACAACATAGCTGATGAGTTTTTGTTAATGGCCAAAATGCTATATTAATTTTTATCATATTTTTGTGATGTCTTTAGATGAAAAATGACCTAATTTATTTTTTGTATTCATATTCAAAATAGATAAATTATTCTTGAGAATCAAGAATTCTTCTGAAAGTGATAATAAGAAGGTCCAAGGCCCCTTTTCTAAGCTTCATGTGTCAAAAGTTCCCTTACGTGTTGTAAGCAGATTTTAAACTATGACTCTTCTGAGTCATGTGGATATGACTGTGACTTCTTTTGTTCTGAGCCTTACACCTTACCTGGTTTCAGGAGAGTTGCTATTTCCTGCCCTCTTTTACAGGTTCCTTCACAAACATCATCTTCGAATATGGTGCACCCCCATTTAGGTATTACCTATGGGATGCTAGTATTTTCTGAAATCTGTCAGGTTGTTTTGACCTAGAAATAATGAAATGTTAAGGTGGTCCTGAGAAGGAAGAATGAGTGGTGTGTTTGTCCATACACATGCTCTTCTGTTTGTGATCTCTGATCACATATGTGGAAGTGTGCAATGTGTGTGCTAGATGGCATTGGTGGGCTTCTTGCAAATACCTTAAACTGAATCATTATTTTTCAAACTGCCTGCCTGTCATTTCCCAACACAAAGATCTAAGTTCCAGTGGATTCACTCTATTTTCACCTTAGGTTTACTTGTGTTTCATGGCTCCTGTTATTAAGTGCTAGACAGATGAGGGGGTGGAGGGTGGGGGAAAAGGGATATAGTCAATAACATTGTGGTAAGTTAACACAATGACAGATGATGACTAGAATTAGTGGGGAGGTCATATTTTAAGGTATAAAAATGCTGAATTACTATATTGCACACCTGAAACTAACATAACCAATATAATGTTATATGCCAACTCTAGTTAAATAAAAAATAAAATAAAATGAGTTGAGTTTTGAACACAACACCAAGACAAAGCAAACAAAAAAAAGCTTGGGGCTCTCCAGGCTTTGCAGGATGGGGAGTGGGATCCAAGAAACATCTCTAAACAACAGAGAGGATGCATAAATATTTGAAGGATGGCCCCACCACCTGTCACTGTTTCCCTTATTATTCTGTATGGTTTCCAAGGGGAGTGGGAGGATGCAGAACTAATTTTCTGCATAGGAAATTCCCAGAAAATTGTAATGTAAACAAAGCAACTGCTTTCTAAATACTCCTTGAAATATTTGTGGTTTGTTATTTCTGCTATTAATTGATTTTCTTTTTGTGTAGGACTCAACTGGTGCTTTTGTTCTAAAGATGGTGTAATAATGCCACAGAGAATTTGAAGAGAATTCAATAATCATTGTAGTTTTGAGATGTGATTCTAAAATTTTGCATGAACAAGTTAAGTATCAACAACTTGTGCTGAAAGCTTCTTTCAAAAACTGGCCACCTGAATTCTGTGTCCTAAAGTAGCAGACCAGGATCTGACTCTAACTTTAATCTATAAGCAATGAGGTTGTGAACAGGGCATGATGGATTTTATATCCACTTACACAGCTGCTACCTCAGGTGAAATATTTAAGGGTCTTCTTGCAAATTAATTGTAAGACTCTGCTAATTTTTACTGACCAAAACTTGGGAATATGATTGACAATTGGGAAAGTCATTTTTAATTTGAGCCACATTTATTATTAGAATTACAAGGATCTGAGATCTTGGATTTCATATATTACCTCAAACAGCACATACTATTTTCTCAGTTCATTAACTAATAACTCAGTGAGGACACACTAAAATTCAAATGATAGAAATTTTTTATAAATGCAGAAAACAAAAACTTAAAAATTTAGGAAGATATAAATGTTGGAATGGAAAGTGTTCCATTCCACCCTTAACTTTGCACCCCGAGGAGCCCAAGAAAATATTCCTTACTAGGTCATAGCTTCTTAGTTCACAGACATAATGTAGTTGCTAAATGTGTAATTCACTGATTAAGAGAGCTAACACTATGTGAATCCCTTTTCCAAGTCTTACTCAGTGTGACCTGTCAATTTTCTCAATGTGACTATGTAACAGGAAAATAGAAATGCTTTGATATTCTGAATATAATTAGATACTAACTCTTACCTAACACAAATTGCAGAATTCAAAGAAAAACTAATGTGATCAACCAATTAATATTAGGGCTTATAACTGTCAGGTGATAGGTACATTGATTTAATAGAAAAATACCATATTCAGGAATCAAAAGTAATTCCACATACCTTAGACTATTCAAGTATTTCATATAACTATCTTTTCAAAGGCAAATTAACATACTCTTGGCACCCGATATGTAGTTATTGCCTTAGACTATGTTTTTTTCTTCTCCAAATTATTCAAAATACTCAAAATAGTGCAAAAATATCAGGAAGAGCCACAGATTTTAACTGTCTTACTTCAGGGTTACGTCAATTCTCTTGCTCTCTAATACATAGTCAAGAGAGATATTGATCACTTTGATATCCTACAGAACATCATGCCATCCATTACATTGATATCATTATCCATTATGTAATGGATCAGGTATGTAAAACACAGCATGGGAGAGAATAGACAGTAAACCCCAGGAAAATTCAGAAGCTTTCCACATCTGCGCAATATCTAGGAATCCACTGGTCTGAGACATGTAAGGTACACCCTCTAAAGTGACAGAAAAACTGACACATAAAGAAGCACAACATTTATCATGTCCTTTTGGATTTTAGAAGCAACATATATGTTGCTTGAATTCACTATCCCACCCATTTACCGGGAAATCCACAAGGCTGCCAGATTTGAGTCATATCTGAAGCAAACGAAGGCTCTTCATCAGGTCCAAATTATGGCATAACCTGCCCTGTTACTGGAGCCTGATAACAAAGCAGTCCCCATAGTAATAAATGTGTGACACAGACAGGTATCATAAGGCATCTCTCGCCAATCCCAAAGAGAACCACAATGTGGATGGATGCCTCTAGGACTTGGAGTAAAACCATGGCTTCTCCTAATGAGGACTAGTCTCCATTTGAAGAGCTAGATTCATAGACACAGAGAACAGACTGAGGGTGCCAGAGGGGAGGGGGCTGGGGGTTGGGTGAAAAAGGTTAAGGGATTGAGAAGTACAGATGGGTAGTTACAAAACAGTCATGAGGATGTGAAGTACTGCATAGGGAAAGTTGTCAATAATATTCTACTAACTGTATGTGATGCTAGGTGGGCACAGGAAATATTGGGGGTAACACTCTGTAAAGGATATGATTGTCTAACCATTATGCTGTATACCTGAAACTAACACAAAATAATAAATATACATAAGCAAAAATTAATTAAAAAAAGAAAAGTCAGCACCTGATTTACTACTGACCTTCAGTAAAGACTGAATATATTCAGTAAATATTATATTCTTAAGACTCAGGAACACAGAGATTATGACACGTAAACTGCTCGTTGTGGACAGAATTGTTCTATCCGTTGAATCACGCACAGGAGCATGTCACTTTTCAATGGATGCTGAGTGTGGGATGGGCCCTGGCAGAACAGAAAGGATGAATAACTTGCATGCATAGCATCCTCAGGGTTCCTGTTCCTATGACTTTGCTGCCTTAGCCTTAACTACACCTATGGTCTTTTAGGAAGTTCCCTAGGGCCAGTTGCCCAAGGAGAAAACAAAATGTGCTCTGTTTTATATTTAGCAGAGGAAGAAAAGTGGGTTTATTCTGCATGATATTCTGTCACCAGTAAAAACTTGATAGCCACCACACAACGGAGCTCCCTGGGGGCTGGCCTTAAGTGACAGCAATAAAAGAAATCTTTCCACTTGGGTGGCTGGTCCATGGTCCATGGCAGAAGAGTTGGCCTGAAGTATTGATTTACACTGAAGCTATTTCTTCAGCAATTCAGAAGATTTTGTAAGTCCTTAAATGCCCTGTAATAAATTCATCTCTGCTCCAACCCGCTTGAGAGCATTATAGTCTCTGCAAATGAACCCTGACCAAAGAATTTAACTAACATTTTATGATTTGACTGTATAATATATTGTGTTCATAATTTAAGAAGCATTATAATCAACTGTCATATATAAAGAACAATTGTTGCTACTTTTATTTGCATTTAGCAGAAATCATTCCTATATATATGGTTGTGCTAAAACAATCCTCATCTTGACAGAGCGGAGGAGCTGTCATAGAGATTGACAAAATTGCTTTTGAAAAAAATAATTTATCAGACCCTAAGAGAGGTGAATTTGACAAGTCAGACATTTGCCCAGAGAGAACCATGAGAGGTTAAAAACTGTCTTTCGGTTAATAAGTCAACTGCCCTTGGGGTCATAAAATGTCTAAGCCACGGTGTGTTGGGGATTTTTACATGTAGCTTTACATGACCTGAGTGAAGGTCAGGGATTGATGTAGGTATTATTCTAGAAAGAACATTCCTTCTTAATTTTAAAAGTTTGTGTTGAGCTCTGTCTAGCTGGCCTGATGAATAAACTACCCTTGAGAAAGTAGTAGCAACTAATATGCACCTGACTTGATTGAAGGAGTGGAAAACCGTAAAATCAATAACCTAAAGGTCTTGTTTTCTGGAAACCTTCAGGCCAAATATACCTCCTTTGGAAATGTCAGTACAAAATATGTAAGTAGTGACATTTAATCCATTTCTTTACCAAAAAAAAAAAAGAGTAAAATTTATCTTATAAAGGTTGAAGCATTTTTTTTCTAGAGTATATAGTGGCAATTCTGTAATTAATTAATTGTCCATTATATTTCTTTAGGACTATGATAAATAATAATACTGATACACAATGGAATTCTACTCAGCCATAAAAAAGAGGAAAATTTTACCTTTTGCGACAGTATGGATGAACCTGGAGAACATTATGCTAACCGAAACAAGCCAATCAGAGAAAGACAAATACCACGTGATTTCACTCATATGTGGAATATAATGAACAAACTGAACTAACAAGCAAAACAGAGACAGGCTCATAGATACAGAACAGATGACAGCTAGTGGGGTGGGGAGGTTAGGGAGTGGACGGACTGAGCAAAAAAGAAAAAGGACTCATGGACACAGACAGGAGTATGATGATTGCTGGGAGGAGGGGAATAAGGGGACTAAATGGTAATGGGAAAAATACAATAAAGATTAAATTTTAAAAAAGAAAAACAATAATACCAATAATAATATCCATTAGCATTTAGTTCCTGCCATTTGACTGGCTTCGTATTAAATGTCTCAGATAATATAGCCTTGTGAAATTATAGAGATAAAATCTGAACCTGGTTTGTCTGGCTCCAAAACTTGCAATTTTCCTCAGAGGCACTGAAATAAGTATATGTGGAAATATATTTGAAAGGATGTTTTTATAACAAAGGACTAAGTGGTTTAGGTGTTGATTTAATGTAAGAAAGCTAAATGGTTTCACAATATTGGGATGATGAATACACATCAAGAGAACAGTAGTTTTCTCATATTTAGGCCCAGCTCTGAGCTAAGTTGTCAGAGAGGTGAAGGAATTATATCTTTTTGTAATTTCGTATCATCTCCTGGCACAAAAATCCTCAAACTCAAGGTCTCCTGACCTTGTCTGGCTGACCGGTGAGACAGAACACATACTGTTGGATGTATGCCTTGCCTCCATTCTTCCCGCTCGGGTAAAGTATTAGGATGAGAACTTAGTTGTTTATTAAATTTTTTCAGCGATTTCTTCAGGGTTAATACATTTCTTTTGTCTTCCTACCTGCTCTACATTTTCTCCTCTTGATAATGCCCTGTGCTTTAAAAGTTATATATCATTTTGTTTCTCAAGCACCAGAACTATCATTTTCTAAAGAGAGTTCTCAACTAACTGCCAGAGGGGACTGTAAGAAGTATTTGTTTCCTTCTCTCTTATATCCATATGCACCCAAGATCACCCACTGCAGCAGAGACACCGAGCCATCAGATGGCTAACGTGGCTCATCGGGTGGGGACTAGCCAGCCGCCCCCTCAGTCATGCTAGTGCTTTCAGAATGGACCCGTGAATGGGATACCCACATTGGCCAGGATGGAGGCAATGCCTATACCTACCAGTATGTATTGTCTCACTAACACTGATTCTTGCTGCTGAATGTCTAATCTAATAGCACCAAAATTGACATGAAATCATCAAATGGTACCATCCCTCGATGAGCCCACCCAGCTCCCGACGGCAAGTTGAATAGATCTGACCCCTTTTTCCCTAGAAGGCAACAACTTGTGTTTATGTGGATTGATACATACTCTCGTTAATGGGTTTGATTTTTCTACCCACAGAGCCTCTGCCAGCTGAGTCCCAGGACTCACAGAATGTCTGATATGCATCACATTGCTTCAGACCAAGGAAGCCACCAGTCCTCCACATACTGCATCCCCTATCAGCTGCTGAACAGACAGGATGTGGGCGTGGCCTCTCACAGGGGCAGCTCAAACACTGGCCCAGAGATGACTTGCAGGGTCGGGGCATGTTTGCAGTGCTGCTTCAAGCAGAATCCTTGGTCCTGGAGCCCGAAGGATGGAAGAAAGAGTGACTACTCTCACCGTCATTCCAAGTGATCGACATGAAGAGTTCTTGTTTTCTATCAGGATAAGTTTGGGTCTGTTTGACCTGAGGTCCTTGTTCTTTGGTGGGAGTCGGGGCTGGGTTAGGAAGGAATCTTTCACCAGAGGATCCAGGAGCCTGGGAACTACCACCTGGTCATATAACGCTTTTCAAAACACCAAAGAAAAGAGTTACTGTTCTAGCCACACAGGCTGACCCTGAGTAGCATGAGGAAATAGAGTTGCTGTGTAGTGGAGGCAGATAGGGCTGAAACGCGAGAAATTCACTGGAGTGCCTATTTTGCTCCCATGTTCAGTAACAGGCATGAATGGGCATTCATGGCAAGCATTGCCTGTATAGGGCATAATAACCATAGGAGCTCAGACTTGAGGGATGAAGGTGTGCACCTCACCACCAGGGCGGCAAAAGTACTGGCTGAGGTTGAGCAGAATCTGGGAGTGGTTGAGGAGAGATGATGAATATCAGTTGTGAGTTCGAAATAATTATAGCCAGTTCCACTAGTTTACTTGTTTTGTAAATTGTCACTGGCTACTGATTCAGAGAAGTGATGAAGGGACAGAATTTAACATACGGCATGCGTGAATTGGAATATTAAAGTGTGGGCCTTAACTGATATTGCCAGTGCCTGGTTCATCTCGCTCTGGCTTTACCACTTCAGCAGACTGTCGCCGATTTCCAGGTCTTTAATTGCCATTACCTGCATCTCTTGGCCCCCTGGACTTTCTCCAAAGCTACAAAAAGTCGCTCTTACCCCTGCACGTGGTATCTGGAACTGCCAGGAAATTAACTCCTCCTTCTCCCCACACCCCAGCAGGGACAGCTGTCAATCCCTGACAGACAGAAGTTGGTGAATGAGTATCTGTTTCCTCACTCAGAATTAGCCAATGTCCCTTTGGAAAATGTACTAATCATGATCCTCTCCTTTGTTCCCCTCTTTCTAGAATCTTTGCCCCTCTGGGCTTAATTGTTACAGTAATCTTGACTCTAATGCCTTTACTTTAGTGATTTTCTTTTTAATTTTACCAACTTTTCTAGTTGATTGGTGGGATTACCTTTGGTGCGAACTACTGTACCCTAATCAGCAGAGGAAACCCTCTCTGAACCAATTCTGAGTTTCTAACATAATGCCTCGCTATCGTTTAAAAATATGCTAATAATAAGTAGCATTTATTGAGCAATTACTATTTGACATACTTTACAATGGTCAGCATGCATGCATTATATACCATTATGCCGTCTACAGACGTTATTCCTATTTTACATATAAAAATGAGCTGAGAGAGGCTAAATAACTTTCCAATGATCACAATTTAATTAACAAGTGATTTTCTTGAATTTGAAGCTAATTCGCTTCCAACCTTTTCACTACCTTATCAGTGACCCTCCAGTTTTATACGTACAGAAAAGTAAAGTGTGTAAGGTCCCAGACCTAACTCAGAGGTATTCTGATTAATTTCATCTTCAGAGAGCTTTGGAATCAACATTTCTGGCAAGCAGCCAAGATAATTTGATGTCTATAGTCTAAGACTATATTTTGAGAAGCATTACCCTATATCAGATTACCTACTTTATACCTAATATAAGTATATAAGCTTTTAAAAATTGTAATTTTTTTGTATTCAGAGGTCAAATATGCTTTGAATATGATTCTCACAGGCTGTAATGCAGCACATAGAAGGGCTTCCATAAATATTTTATGCCTAACAGAAAATATTTTATGAGGGACTGTGTACATGACTTGATATTATTATGGCCTAGCAGCAATAAGAAAAAACAAAAAGAAATCTCATTTTCAATAGCACAAGAATCACAAATCATCTGTGCCTGCCTTGGACGAGATTACAGTTTACAAAGAAATTAACATTGTGCTTTACCTGCTAGAGATAATAGGTTATATAATTTATTGCTTTAGAAACTAAACAGAAGAATATTTTAAGGTATGGCTAATTTTATGTCAAATCAGTATCTTTTTGATATGAATATTATTTATTTATTTTTGATAACTAATCTTAAGAAAAGGAGTTCTCTTAGAGAAAAATTGAGCTCCAATATTTAAAATTTTCAGCAACATTTACAGAAGTAGACCAAACCCTGAGGAATATTCTAAAGTTTTAGATATCGGTGAGAATCATTTAAATTCAGCATGCATGTATTTAGCATACATTTTCATTCATCTTATCATACATGTGTTTGATAGACAAATCGTCCCTTCCAGTCTGTTCACCTCGACTCCAGTAAGTACAGAGGTGTTTGCTGCAGACTCTCCGATAAGCCACTTTGACTTTGGAATAAAATAACAGCTCATCTAACATATGCATATTTTGAAGTTTTCATTTCTGTGACACCAGGAAAACTCTGACTTCAGTGTATTTGGTATAGTATGTATTTGTGGTAATATTCAGGGTTAATATATGGTAAGAGAGCTGATCTCGCTATCCAAAAATAATTTATACTAACGAAAATGACAATTCAGAAAAATACTTGAAATAACAGATTAATTATATATAGATACTTTCTGCTATATGAAGTGTCAATAGGAAAGAAATAAAAAACACAAACTTAGAGCACAAAGCCAGACTAATATTTCTGGCATGAGAATTATGTTATCCCCCAAGGATGCTAACAGAATGTGGAGGAATGGGTGGGTGGGCTGGAATGGGAATAAAGGGTAGAAACTGTACTGAATAAACTAAAATAAAAAATTAAAAAAAAAAGAATGTGACACTAAAATGAGTATAATGCTTCACGTGTGTAAAAGCAGAAGAAAAAAATTAAAAGGCAGCATTCTATATTGCCCTTGAATATCAGGCAAAGAAATATCAGGCATAGCTCACATAATAAAAGATTTTTAAGAAGGAAGGACAAAGAAGCATCAAAAAGAAAAAGCAAAAATAAATAAATAAGCATCACAAATGTATTTGTCTTAAAATTCAATAAAAACACAAAACCAACTCTGAATGAGTTAAAAAATAAAAATTGCCTATATAGAATTTAAAATAGATAATGATTAATCAAAGTGACACATGTTTTGAAATATTAAGAGGGAATCCACTTCTGGGTAGGATGGATTAGGTTAGAACAGGCCAATGATCCTCCTGCAATAACTAGATAAAGTGAGATAAATGTAGAATGTTACATTTATACAGACATTTGAGAACTGTGGAAGCAATGAGAAATGAAGAAAATAAAACGCCTCAACAGAGCAGAGCAGGAATTTTCCTAGATCAGGGTACTTAAAAGAGAACAATTTTTCTGGAGATGAAAGAGAAGTGTGGAAATAAGATGAACACTCATAATGAGATTCTTAGAAAAATTGGGAATAAAAACGAATTTCCTGAGTCTCAAAAAAGAGCATCCGCAAAAGAACATGCAGCAAACATCACACTGAAGGGGCACAGCTTTGTCCTGAGACGGGAAGGCACAGAGATACTCTCCATCAGAGATATCCCGTGTCTCCAGTTCCAATCAGAATCAGACCGATGTTCTGTCCAGTGCCATAAGGCAAGAAAAAAAAAGACATTAATATTGAAAAGAAGAAATAAGACATTAATATCAAAAAGAAGAAATAAACAATAAACATAGTTTACAGGTGATATGCATGTATGTGTAGAAAATCTGAAGGAATCTAGAATTATTAGAAATAATAAATGACTACAGCAAGTCTAATATAGAAAACATTAATTTTTTAATATTACCTTTATAATTTTAAAACAAATACATCAAACACCTAGCAATAAATCTCATAAAAATGTGAAAAACAACTACATTGAAAAGTATACAATTGAAAGAGGCCTTTAAGAGGAGAGATATGCAGTCTTCATGGGTTGGGAAACTCAACACACTGAAGACGTCAAGTCTGCTGAAACTAGTTTAGAGATTCAGTGCAAGTCCAACCAAAACTCCAGCTGATATGTTTTTTGAAAATCAAGCGCTGATTCTAAAATTTATGTGGAAACTCAAAAGGCCAAGAATAGCGATCACACACTTATAGAAAAGGATTCACAGTCATCTGATATATGGTGAAGCTGACCTGCCAGTACATGGAGAGAGAATGGCTATAAATCAACTGGATATCTGTACAGAAAAAAATATTTGACCCATTCTTTATTCTACACATAAAAATCAATTTGACCATGGACTAGAGACCTAAATGTGAAAATGTAAAACTGCCATGTTTTTAGAAGACATGTGAATCAATATTCATGATCTTAGGGTAAGCAAAGATTTCTCCGACACTACAAAAAAACATTAACCATACAGAGAAAAATGTGATAAAACTGCACTAAATTAAAATTAAGAGCTGCTGTTCATCCAAAGACACCCTTAAGAGAGTGTTATGGAGGTCATATGTTGAAGAAGTTTTGAAGACTTATATTGGACAAAATATTTATGTCCAGAATATATAACAAACCCTTACAAGGCAATTTTTAAAAGGTAGACAAGTGAGTAAAATAGGACAAAGTTTGCCGTAGGGATCAGTAATGGCTTAAATGGGTCCCTGAGGTACAGGGAATGTTCTGTTTCTTCATACAAACACTGGTTACACATGACCAAACGTGGTTTATACACTGGTCAAACATGATTATACACATTCTCACTAATGTGTCCACTCATTGAGAGTCCACTGGGCAATGAGTTTATTATAATATGTATGCTTTTCTATATAGATTATATATTTCAATAAAAATTTGCAAATTATGTGTTTCATGAAGAAAATAAATACAGTTTTGAGAAAAGAAGCCAAAAATTAGGTAATATTAAATCTCTGCAAATGGAGAACATATGGCAAGGTATGTTTCCTAGAACTGTAATCACACGTGTGCACTGGGAAATCAACGCCATTTAAAAAAGTACCAGTGACTTTCCCAAATGAAGTTACTTAAATTAAAGCATTATTTTAAGTTATACTTTAAAAAAAAGTTTTATCATGTAGAGAATAGAAAATGGACATTAGTGTCTGATTGGGAAAATTTGTCTACCTTAGAATATTGCCTAATTTTTGATGCAAAATGTACACAACTATTCCTTTTGCTGACTTTCTATAGAAATATTCTGTCCAATATTTAAAATGTCTTTCAAATATAATGTTATTACAAAGAATAGATTGGAACTTTTAAGATTTAATGTTTATTGTATTTTTTTCCACGACCAAGTAGTCCCCTTAGTATCTAATTCCAAAATGACACCAGATGTATAAGGAAGTAACTTTTATTTGTTTTTCCCAGCGGTAATATAAAATTAACAAATAGCTTAGATATTCACCCTAAGCAATCAATGTGGAATATAATGCTACATGTAATACACACCAAATAATCTGATAGAGGATGGAAAATGTTCTAACAAAAGGTTTAGAATGACATTCTTTCAAGAATAAAATAAACTATTACACCAAATACCCCCCTAAAAGGTACAGTTTTATAAATAATATAAAATGTAAGGGCTAATTAGATTATGTACATAAATATAAAAACTTATTTAATAATAAATGCTATAATTATTACAATTATTAAATTATAGGTTATTTTTGAAATGATGAAATTGTAAGAATCACTTCTATAGATTTCATAGTCAAAGAAGGCACACTGGTTTTCCTCCTTATAAAAAAAATCTTGCTATGATTTGACCACATATGGATTCTAGAAAGAATCCCAATGTTTCTGTTTTGTCATGTCTCTCCTTTGGAGTGCTTTTCATTTTGAAGTAATACAACCTAGTGATTAACAGTTTCTGTGATATGTAAAAATCGACCTAAGTTTAGACTCAGTTCCCCTTCTTAAATGTCCTGTGGTCTTTGGGAAATCACTTAGCCTTTCTAATCCTCAACCTTCTCATTTGTAAACAGCAACAACATATTTGTGTTGAGTTTACACTTATAAAATGCTTAGTACAGTACCTGGCAATTAATACAAGGGTGTACTCCCCCCAAAATGAGAGTTATCTTCTTGAGGGTGGGCCCCTTGTAGTGCAGCTTTCCCCCACTAGGTGAGTGCTTAGGAACTCATCTGTATCAGTGCACCACCTGGCGTTGTTGTGAGAGGCTGTGTTTGGCTTCAGTAAATTTTTTTTGAAGACTCTTTCAGCATGTTTGCCCATTTAATGATGGGTGATTTTCAAGTGCACCTGCCCACACTGTGTTAAGTGTTCAGCAGTTTTTGACCAAACACAGCCTGACCCCCACACTCTACCTACCTTCTCTATTCACCCTGTCTTGCCCCAGGCCACTTTTTTGTTTGTTTCCCCAGCTGAAAAGAGTCCTCAAAAGGAAATGTTTTGCCGATGTGGAACTAGTGAAACAAAAAAACAACAGAAGCACTAAAAGGCATCAAAATCAATACATTCAAAAACTGTTTTGAGCAGTGGAAAAAATATCTTGATAGGTGTATTGCACCAAACAGAGAGTACTTTGAAGGTGACTGAAGTTAAAACATGTAAGAATAAATACACAATTTTTTATAAATACATTTTGGGTTTTTTGGGTCCTTGTTTGTATGCATATCAGATTATCTTAGTTTCATTTTAAGAAACATTAAATATCACCTGGTAATACCAAATTTAGTGCTCCAGGAAAACACTGATACATCTATAAAATCACAGGCCCAAATCTTTTTCCTTGTTTGTCTCAGCAGAGCTAAGAGTTTGACACTGTAAAAACAAAATCAAATCAAATCAGCAGGTGACGACAATAGCAGTATATTAGTTAGTTATTGACGCAATAGTCCTGCCTAATAAATTGCCCAAAACTTAATGGCTTAGAACAATAAGCTATTCAGCTCATATAGCTGGATAGTTGGTCAGCTGGGAAGGTTTGGCTTTAGGCTATGGAGAAATGTACTAGCTCTAGGCTGAACTATAGAAACTATCTAGCCTGTGGTCTTCTAATCACAAAAGCACAAAAGCACAAGCCTTTTACCTCTGAACACAATTCAAGTCTCTGCTCACTTCACATCTGCTATTATCCCACTGGCTAAATCAAACCACAGGTCCAAGGGCAACTTCAAGTGATAAGAAAGTATGTTCCAGTAAGCAGGAAGTCGTGGGCAGGGAAGAGTATAGAAGAATCATTTTACAGCTGAGTGTTGGGTTAGGCCAAGCCATTCAATCTATCACAAAGAGATCTGTCTTCATGATGTAGGAGGACTGCAAGCTGCTCTTAGGGCCACTCTGATCAGATATCAAGGCTAAGGCTCAGGCCTTAGTAACATAAAATGAATCCAATACTCCTAATAATTCTAAATTATTTCATCTGTAAAATAGGATTGATAGTAATCTTTAACTAATAGAGCTTCCATTTCAGAATATAAGCAAAACACATTGCATAAAACAACCTTTAATACAATAAATAGCATAATGTTCAAGACATTAGGTAACACATATCTACCGAACAAAAAAAGCTAGTTAGCTCCATTTCAGATACATGCCAGTGGCTATGAGAGTTAGTAAGCAACAGAATGTATGTGTTTAGCCTATTCTGACTTGTTATTGTAGGAACACATGTAGCTCCATCAATTTGCTCTTAATCATATTGGGTTAATGTAAGAACATGATCTTTGTAATTGTAAGATAACATATTTGAAATAAATAAGTAAAGATAGCAGGGAATCCCTCAGCTAGTCTTTGTCTCATTTAGGACATCGTCCTGCATTGGCTTGTGATTGAATTAATTTCTATTGTAAAGCAGGGCTACTTTTAGTACAAGCATCTGGTTTTTGCATTCTTAGAAAAAGAAGGAAGTTAAATTGCTCAAGGAACTCTGTATAGTCCTAGATACATTTTCAAGTTCTGTAGTGATTAAAGAAAACAATTAAAAAATGTCAGGATGGCAAATTCAGTATGGCTGATTAAAAAGGGACTCAAAGGAATCTGATATTTTTATGCTAAATTTTAAACAGTGACTTCAAAATTAATGCTGAGAGATGAGTTGGAAGCCAGGGAAGCAGCAATCTTAGGTGGAAATTTTCTTAGTGATCATGTTCAGTTATTATTATTGAATATATAGTTGGAATTAAAACTTTCATCTAAATAGACATGTATATTTATATACTAGAAAAGATTTTCTAGCACACTTGTCCAATGTTCATTTTATTTCTCTATTTTACTCTCCAGTTCTTTCACTCTTTGGATGATTTGCTACCCAATATTGCACAGAAAATACTCCTTATATACTTTTACTTAGGCCTATTCAAAGTTTTAATATGCTGATATCAACATTTCATTTCTATAGGAATACATCTATATGTCAAGTCATGGATATAAATTAATAAATTATGCTTGTTTTAGTATCTACTATACTACACCAGCCATTTCATGAAAGGGAGGCCAAAAATATCTATACATATATATTCAGGAATTTCTCTTTCTTTCTTGAAATGATTAGAATATACCCTTAAAAATTTAACATAGTACAAATACAGGTCTCTCTGTAAATTGGCAAGAAGCAAAAAAGGAGTTGATGAGAAATTCTTTTGAGACCAAAACATAAGCATTTTTAAAATATGATCTATTTAAAGAACATTTTTTAATAGGAACCCAGAGAGATTTATAATGGTGGCTGTGTTCCTACTTTTAGCTTTCACCTTGGGACCTTAGGCAAGCCTTGCTTTTCCCATGCAAACCAAGTGGGACTAGCAGGTTGGCCTGGAAGCATGAATCTCTCCACAGGGAACGAGGTGTCAGGCTGGAGAAGGAGGCAACGGCCTGTTAAGGACAGAGAACGTAGGGGAGCTGTGGGTTTCACCTTGCTGGGTCGGGGGCCCTGTCCCACCCTAGTTTCTGACACTGACTCACTAGGGAGACGTGGTCTTCAACCAAAACCCTGCTCTGTCATTTTTGCAGTGAGCCTCAGACCTTCAGGATATCTTTTATGACTTTTAGCTGCTTTTCAGGAAAATCTGACCGGTCCTCTTGGAGGCAGATTTTGGGGAAAGAGGTTACAATCACTGTCTGGTTTTGTTGTTTTTTCTTTCCCTTTAATTAGTGATATTGCAGTTTTATTTATTGTCTATTTTTGCACCAAATTTTTCTTAATTGAATATATATATCTTATATATATATAAGATTTTTTGCCTCCTTTTCTATACAAATGGGTCTTAAGTCCTGGTTCCACAATCTGACTGGCATTTGGTCTTGTATTATTCTTAGTAATTGGGTCTTCCTTGGACAAAAATGTGATCTAAAGCTAATTGTTTTCAGCTTCATTCTAGTTTTACTCTTGACCTCTTTGCAGTTTTATTAAGGGAAAAATTCCTCATCAATCACCTACATCTCAATGAGCTGGTGAGTCAGAACAGACCACTTCCTAAGTCATTTGTCATTTAAACCTTGACTTCTGTAGAAATAGAGTTATTAAGTCAAAGTTTGTCCCAGTTATTGAGCATTTTGTTTGGAGCAGGAATTTTCTTGAACACAGATGAAATTATATCATGAGACAACTTCCCACATCGCCTGCTTTATTTGGTTATTGTCTATAAACACCTCTCCAAAACTAAATTATAAGCTTCTTCAGCTCTGGGGATATTTGAAAATACTTCTTTATAGCCCTTAAGAAGACTTAGACTAAGACTACCCTCACATACTTTTTAATAACATTATATTAAAAAATTACTGTGCTATACCAGTATTTGGAATTATTATCCACGTGATTGAATAAATATGATTTTAGATCCAGATCTGACTCCCTGCATTCTGTCTATGGGGAGATCATGCTTTATTGTGGGGACAAGGAAACCATATTCACAGCCTTTGTTATTAATGTCATTTGAAATTTCTGGTCATGTTTACAGTTCAGAGCTAAGTCATTGAGGGACATCCTCATGTGGATACTTTAAAATCATCTGTATAAATTGTATTTTGGGATTCCACACCATAGAAAACATTGCAATAAAGTATTTCATATACATCATGTCATTTAGTTTGTTCTAATGTGAAGATATTGTCTATCACTGCAAAGATAAATAAATAATTATGTATATTTAGATCTATTTTGAAAAATAACATATGAAGAATAACATAAACATGCAGTCAAAAAATTTTGCCTTAAACTCTGGTAATGATATCTCAACTGATCAGGTATCTTTAAATTGCAAAAGAAAAAACCCAACTAGATTAATTAAAAGAATGGACTTTATTAAGTGATGTAAGTAGAAAGTTCAAGATTACTTTGGACATGGTTACATCCAGAGATTTACATGAGAGCATTAAGATCCTATCCCTTTCATCTCTTTACTCTGCTTGTTACACAGGTAGGTTCAATCTCAGGCAAAAATAATCACTAGAAGCCCCAGGCTTATAATGACCTTACAGCCTGTGATCCCATAGAAAAGAGGCAATCATATCTGCACCAACATTCCTATCGGTTCCTAAGGAGACCTTTGAGGAGCCCCTCCTTGGGCTACGTCTTCACTCTTCTCGTGAGTGATCTGGGGACAAATGTTTAACTGGTCCAGCAGAGGAGAGGCTCCCCCCAAAGAAAACTGTTTTAGGCAGCCAATAGAAATAGAAGTCCATTGAATCACTGAAGTTTCTATGACCTTCAGTTTTATATTTGCATATAATCAATAATTTATATTATAAATATTATGCAAATGCAAAGAAAACAGTCTGAAATCGACACTTTCCTCTGTATATCATCAGCTTTTAAGTCATAAAACATTATGGAGAAAGCAGTATTATAGCAAGCCTTAAAATTAGGTACTCTTGGATTTCATGCATAGGAAAGTTGTTTTGTTTTAAAATTTTTATATGCCAATCAATTTTGTCTCTGGAATATGTTGAGCTTATAGGTTTTGATAATGGTTTTATATGATTTACTCTATTTCAGGATGTGAGTTCTGAGGTAATAAATAATATATAACAATCTCTCTATTCTCTTACTCAGGTCTAGATAAACACTTTCTGTAAAAGACTACACAGTAAATCTTTTAGGTTCGCGAGTCATAAGGATTCTGGTCAACAACACACTCTACTGTGAGAGCAAGAAAGAAGCCACGAGAAGAAGCCACCACTCCTGAAAGGACGAGGGCGGCTGTGTTCCACTGCAGTTTGGCAACCCAGTGAAATCGGTGAACCCTCAGTGTTGATCACACAGTACGTCTCAACACTCATAAAGAAGATCACGACCGGTATTGCCAATGTTTTAATCACCAATTCTAACTTGAAGTAAGTCAACTCATTTCTCCTTCATTCCAGATTTTCTACTATGGTACTAATTGGAGAGTGGTCCGAGTTAAGTAGAAAAGATGGTATCAAGTGTGCTGAGATTGCTCTTACGAAGCAGCCAGAACAACGGCTAGCACTTTATCGCAGTCTGTGTCCACGTAGCACTCTCATGAGAAACCGCATCGTTGGCTTCTCAGCACAACCACGTGCGATGCAGCCTTTTCATTCCAAGCCCTTCCCATCTACTCCCCTCACCCAGCAAGGCACAGGCCCTTTGCATTTTAAGTTCACTTATAATCACTCTGGTAACATCAACAAGGAATAACAAAAACACAAATACAAACATTTTTCTGACCTCTTAGACTGCTGATACATATAGGATCCCTGCCTTAAAACAGAAAAAAAATGGTCATGGATAAAGCCTATCTCATTCCCCCAGACATTTCTGAAATGCATAAATATATCTCTATAACACTCTATGTTTCACTGTATAAGAAGAAGGCATCCAAAATAATTATTTAGTCACTTGCTACTAAATAATTGATTGACAGATACATTCGTTTTCAATATACATTGAAAAAGCACAGCATTGTGTAAAAATCACCTTTTCCTTTTTTCTGTCACAAATATCATACTGCAAATAAATAATGGAAACTATGATCAAGTATATATTAAATGTAAATATTTAATACTTTAAAATAAAATAAGCAAAAAGACAATATTTCACAAATGTTTGCTTCACATCAAAATGCTGAGTGAGCTGTGGTGGTAAGAGGGAGAAAAGGCATCTGTTCTGGAGTGATGGGGAAAGGGAGTGAGGGTCATACGGTGAAGAAGTGAGTGAAGAGGTAATGCCTGAGATTTATCCAACAAATGGGTGGATAGTCTTTCCTTCACAGACTCAGAGTCTCTTGAACATGGGAAGCTGTAAAACATTGTCCAAAGATATAAACAAAGCCACGGGATTAAAACCAAATAAAAACAACTTAGAAGATTTTTTTGGACTCTTTGCTTATGATTATACAGCTCCTAATAATGAGACTGCATTTTTTAATGTGATGCTTAGGTTTATGTTGTATAAAAAGTTATAATGTATGTGTAACTGAACCATGAAAAAAGGAAAGAGAGGCCAGAGTAGAAGAAATATTTGAAATAATAATAGCTGAGACCTTTTCCAATTAATCACAGAAAGCAAGCCATAGGTGCAGAAAGCTCACAGAGCACAAAACGTCACTTAAAAAAACAATAACAACAAAACCAACTCAGTATATCATCTTCAATCTTCAGAAAACAAAACATAAAATATCAAGAAATAGAGACAAAAACACCTTATCTACAGAAGAACAAGACTAAATTACAGTGAACGGTTTGACAGAAACCAAGTAAGAAGAGAGAAGAGTAAACTATTTTAATTGTTGAAACAAAAATCTACCAACCTAGAATACCATTTGGTTAAATTATCATTCAAAAATGAAAAAATAATAAAGACTTCCTCAGACAAATAAAAACAGAATTAGTTGTCAGCAGACCAGACCTTTAAGAAATGTTAAAAGGCAAGTATTTTTAAGCAGAAGTAAAATGGCATGTCAAAAATTTGGATCAACATAAAGGAAAAGAGTAAGAGAAAGAATAAATAAAGGTAAAGAGTAATCTTTATTTTTATTAATCTTAATTGAGCTAAAGGATAACTGTTACTTGAAAGTAATAATAGTAACAGTGTATTGGGTGATTGCAGCCTACAAAAAATGAAAGGAACAAAGTGAGATGTCATGAAAGACGAAAGAGAGTAACTGAGAACTGTACCTGCATGTCGCACGAAGCACTGTGGCGTCCTTTGAAGGTAGGTCTATATTATTTAAAAATGTATATTGTAGTTAAAGAGCAAGACCCACCAAACATTTTCTACAACTTTATAAATATATAAGGACCCATACAGAATAAAAGTGAGTGGATGGAGAAAAAGGTACTTTGTTAAGACTAATCACAGAAAGCTGAATAGCCATATTAATGTTTTGATAAATCACATGGTTGCCCCAATACATGTAGAAAGAGCATTTGATGAAATTCTACATCCTTCCATGCTAAAAACCCTAACAAACTAGCAATAGAGATTACCTTAATGTAATAAAGGTCATAAATGAAAAGGCTACAGCTGATACCACACTCAAGGGTGAAAACTGAAAGCTTTTCCCCTAAGGTCACAGTCCAGAGGAGCCCGAGAATATATTTCAGCTAAATGTGATGTTTCCCCTGATGGGCGGCCTGGAACAGAAGAAGGACATTGAGTGAAAATGAAGGATATTTGAATAAAGTCTGAACTTTGGTTAATAATAATGTCATATTGGCTCATTAATTATGGTAAAGTACTATACTAATGTGAGGTGTTAATAAGAAGAAAAATTGCTGTGAGGCATATGCAAACTATACCATTTTACAACTGTTCTGTAAATCTAAAACATGCTAAAATAAAAATTCTTTGAAAATAACTTGTAGAAAGAAAAAAAAAAGCAATGAAAACTCAGCTGAAAAATGCCATCATAAAATTGACTGCTTTCTTGAAAATTGGGCTACATCAAAAAGGAAATCAAAATGAAAATCACAAAGTATTTACAAAATTATGTAAAAGAGAACAGATTCAATTCAACTGATGTGGAAATGTAATTTCTGGGAGATCATATTGTGTAATTGTAGCTCAGACTGCCTGGAGATGTGTGATTCTGGGAAAGTTACTTAACCGAGCTCTCGCTTAGCGTTCTCACCTGAAAAATGGTGATGATTTCAGAACCTCCCCAGTTAGTGATGATTGAAGGAGAGTGCCCACCTGGGAGTCTGGCACAAAGCAAGTGTTCTCGCACGCTTTCTGTCTAGCTGTCGTATTCCTTCCCCTTCTCCTAGCCTTCTGTCAAGCTTCTCTTCTTACTTTCCTCAATGTGTTGTTTCTTTTACTCTTTTTAACAAAATTACATTAAAAATGAACAATTCACACAACAATAGTGTTGATTCTCAAAGAATTTTGGTGTTTTAGAAGATCCACATATAGAAGAGTACATCCTGGATGATTAAATGTATATTAAATTCTAAAAAGAGGAAATTAATCTGTGGTTACAAAGATTACGACAGTTGATGCCTTGAGAATCAGAGGTTGTCTGCAAACAGGTGCGAAGGGAGTTTTTGGGGTAATAGATTATCTTGATAAAATCATGGGTTATGAGAGTGGATGTATTATCAAAATTCGTCCAAGTATTGTACATACTTAAAATCTGAACACTACTATGTATAAAGTCATCTTGGTAAAAATTAGCATATTATGCCCTATTAACAAAGTGAAACTTTCCAGAATGAAGAATACGTACACCGTTCAGTTTCTCACTTGTATATAAAAACATGATTGCAGGCACACGATAGGAGACGTGCCTTTGTTTATTTTATAACCATCTCTACTGATATAATTTGTGATTTTCAACTTTTCTTCCAATTATAGGTTTTCCTTTTTTTAAAGCTCTTTGAATATTGCCTGTTTTTCTCAGAGACTTTTCCAGTTTATTAGAACACACTATCAGTTAGTACTGGAAGGTAAGAATGTCACTATACAACATTTTTAGACAACGTGAGCACAAGACACGATTCTTCTGGGAGAGAAATGGAAACCCAGCCTCACTCACCACACTCAGCTACAAATACACCTAAACATGCTGCCAGTCAACGTAATCATGTTTCATTATACTAGGCTTGAAATTTAGACTGCGAGTTTTGGGTGGGACATTTTGCAAATATCCTTGAGAAGTCAGTTGTGGAAAAATACATGCAGTTTGATGGACTGTAAGATCTATAACTTCATTGTACATATTGAGGAATGAATGCCTGAGGAGGTGTTTTGGAATTCTCATCTCTCTAGTAGTCAAATAATCCTGCTAGCTAGGAGGATGCAAAAGATGGACTGCTGGGCAAGACAGACTGAAAAGAAACTGAGTCTAAACTGCATTGTTATTATCTGTGATTAAAACCCGGAACAGGGAAGGGCGATTAAAGGTGCAGAGACATCAGAATGCAGTCTCACTGTATTAACTTCATCCTAATTCTTCAGGTTGATACACAACCTCCATCAGATTGGATGTATGATCCAGTCCTCTCCTTCCCTTTCCAGGGAGAAGCTAAAAGGTGGGACTTCTTTTTCACCCACTTCCTTCACTCTAAGCCAGAGAGTGGGGCCATGCTGTGTGTACTAGCTTGCTGGTTCAGATCACTGTCAGGCTCAATGTCCCTAGGTCACTACCATAGCCTGAGTCCCACGAGCACTGCAAGACAGACATGACAGAAGCCAGCGCGCTGAGCAGCCCCTAGAAAAACCCTATGTTACATTTTGGTCTGGTGATTTCCTTCTCCCTCCAGGGAGAAGCTAGAGCTGGGGCTTCCCTTCCTCCTGATCAGGGGAGCTGTGCTGGGGCGGGGCTCGGAGAGAGAACCTATGTCTAGTGTTCCTACTGGCTTTGGTCTACCTGGGCCCACCATGGTCTGAGATGCAGGAACTTCTGAACTAGTTTGTGGATTTCTCCCAGAGGGGATAGTTCTGTGTATCCTTGTTGAATCCATATGTCTGTGGGAGGAGGCAGGGCCTTGGACTTCCTATTGTGTTATCTTGTTGAACTCGCTTCCCTGCTTATTTCTTATCTTTTTAAATTCTGGCTTCACATGTCTTGGGAATTCTAGGCCATACACCAAGGCCAAAAGGAATGTAAGCCCATTAAACTTCTTTAAAGGGATTTTGAGGAGATGATACAAAAAGAAGTGCCTAAAAAGAGCCTTAAAGGAAAAAAAATGAAAGGAACAAGAATTCGGCAGCAGGAAATTCTGACACAATTCAGCAAGTAATTTGTCTGTGTTTTAGTCCCAGTTATGTTATAGAAAATGAATTAACAGACATTTGGATCTATCAGTCCCCTGTGAGCGTAGGTAGGTAATATAAGCCATTTTCCCAAACAACTCTGGGTAAACGGCTACATTTGATTTTCTGAATCAGGTAAACCATCTGTAAGCCTCTACCACCTGTAAAACTCTCCCTGATATAGACAGATATTCATTTACTTAAGAAAAAATTCTGATGAGGTTTTATAGTATGGCATGGAAAATATACTATGTTTTGTGTTGTGGATGTCTATGATTCAAAAGGTATAGATTTTATTACAGTTATGCTTCTAATGTGAAATTAAAAATTCTACCAAATGTTAATCTCTCAAAAGACACTGCCTTGAGAATTAATTAGTGTAAAAGAAAATAAGTAGAATACTTGGTGCTTCCCCAAAACATGTTCTCTGCAATACAAATGCAGTGAAAATCCAATTTCAACTGCTAATCCTAAATGCAAGGTTTTCTCCTCAGACTCGGCTGTCTCCTTGGCCTCTGCTTGTGTTTGCCCTCTGGCAGCTGGTAGTTAGTTATCTTCTATGATATTCAAAAGCAATTAAATAAAAGAAAAACAGTATTTTATTTCCAAATGTACATACTGCCTTCCATCCAACAGGGACTTTCTGAAATTTAAAGTGATGTTTTCCAGCTTAACTGGCTCTGCTTCTGAAAGCCAGCAGTTGCTGGTTCCATAGTTTTTGCTGAAAGTACCCATTTTCAGGGTTCCAGGGGAGGCAGCCCAATAAGGGGTAAAGGTGACTTAACGAAGATTCAAAACACTTGGATGGTACTCCTTACCAATAAACTGCGAGACTTTAGTTGGATTACTTTCCATTTCTTCGTCTTTATTATTTTTGGTGAGCTATTAATTGTTGATAATACATGGTTTCTAAGGACTGCACTGAAAAGGCTGTACTTTGCATGCACAGGTGCACACATAAGCCTCCTGCCTTAAAGGGCTCCGGGGTATCACAGGCTTCACAGTCAGACAGATCGAGGTTTGAATCTTTGTTGGGTAACTTACTAGATGCATCTCCTGGAGCAAGTTACTTAAACTCTCTAAAGCTCAATTTTCTCATTATAATACAGAAAGAGTCACACTGATGTTAATTAGGGGGAGTTGTGGGAATTTAATTATGCAACAAATGTTATGCCACAGGACAAAAAATGGGTGTTTTATAAACGCAGTTTCCTTCTTCATTGACCCACTGGTATTTAATCATACCAACACCATCTCAAAGGGTTAATTTTGCAACAGTTTACCAAATGCCTAGTTCTTTTACACTTTAAATTCTGGTCCAAAGAAAATGTCATGTAACCTAGAAGTTAGGAAACTAAAGTTTTGCTCTCGTTTTTATTCATAGCACTAAACAAATCAATAACAATTAAGCGCAAACAATGAAAAATCTGAGTTTCAGTTCTCATATGTAACACAGAGATAATAAAATCTCTCCTGCTTCTGTGTAGCTGACCGCACAATCTCTCACAGGGTACTTGTGAGAGTGGAAGTGGGCACTATTTGTAGACCAAGGAACCGCGCGATGGCTTCTCTAACGAGAAGGTTGTGACAGGACCAACTGAGAAGATGTGTGCGAAATTGCAAGACACTGTACCTCCTGCCTAAAGATGACAGATTTTATACTAAATGGACAAAAAAAAACCCAAAACAATTTTGCTACCACCATTCTGATGATGTCATCATTTTTTTCAGTACCTAACTTATGTTAGATTCAAAGCATTTCGAACTGGGAAATTATGGCTGAATTGAGTCTTAACATCAGTGCACCTAGATGACATCAGTACCAGGGCGTAGGATTCTATACCAAACTCATGAGTAAAATAAAAAAAAGTCAGAAAATCAAAGCTACTTTTAGAAATAAATGATCATGTGCAAGGTGAAGATATATATCTCTTGAAACAGGTTTATATTTCAATTATAAATTTTAAAATGTCTAAGCAGATGCCATTATAAAAATAATTTTTGTAATAATTTTATTAGATGTTTTTCAGTTTAAAGCTCAGTTTTCCATTTGTAAACATCAATGAATCAGTGAAAAGCATAACACTCCAACTAATATTCATCATTAAAAATGGAATTTTAAAAAATTATCAAATTCTATTAGAAGACAATGTGGGCCAGGGTTATAGACCTACTGCCTCGTGCAGCTGAGAGAATGCGAACTCCACCACCTCACCCTTGAGTCAATAGTCAGCCCTCGACCTTCACTGTAAACTGAAGGGCTGTTTCAGGTGCAGGACCATGAATAGGGGAGTTTTAACTTGATAGAGCTGAGGAAGGATCCAGACCGAACAGATCTCAATAAAAGTTATGCAGAACAATGACTGGCTGGAAGCATTGTTGTTCATGAAATTATGGCTGGGAAGAGACAGTATTCTCTCAAGCTATTGCAGTTGTTATAGACAATTTTCAAAGAATTTTATTACTAGTGATTTTAAGAGAAAGGGCAGTAAAAGGCAGCTTTCTGTTTCTATTGAGCAGCTGGTACATAGCTGAAAGGGAAGACTTAGCGGAGCATGAATCAGATCCATTCCCTGTGGTTTCTATGTCTGTGGGTAGAGTTTCCTGTAATTGGCCATTTATTTTCTCCAATTCAACAACAATTTTTTCACTTCATAAGTAACCAGCACAGTTCTAGACACTGGGGATATGTGGGTAAATGAAACACAAAATTCCCTCGTCTCTTGACATTGATACTTCATTGGAAGAAGACAGAAAAGAAATGACATAAATAAGTAAATTATATAATCTATTTATACGTGATAAATGAACCAGAAAAATATAAAGTAGAAAAAGTGGTGCAGGGTCAGTACTGCAAATTTTAAATTGTGGTATGTGAGAGCCTCATTCAGTATAGTCTTGTAAATAATGTGATACTCGTATAAAACTGGGTACTGGGTAAAAGTTAATGGTGAATTACCTCTATGTAAGGCATATGCATGCTAGGAATACATTCAATGATGGCTTAAAGTCCTGCTAGTGCAGAAAGAAAAATGAAATTGACTCTCTAGGCTAGTGTTTCTCGAAGCCTGGATCTGACCTGCCCCAGAAGCACAGAAGGTACATATTAAAATGCAGATTCCTCACTCTCAACCCACAGCTAGTGAACCAAACAGCATAGGCATGGGTCCTGGGCATGTGTCATTCATCAAGCTTTTTGGACCATGTGCTTTGGGAGTACAAGGATGAAGTCACTAACTGCCTGGACTCCTGGGGTTAGTTTTCACAAAGGAGATGATACTTGGATGAGAATTTAAAGGATGAGTTAGACTTTGCTAAGGAGGAGAGAAGGACAGGATGTGCACAGCGGACACAACAGCAGGTACAGATGCACAAACACAAGCGCAGAATTTTACTGACATTACACTAGAGCTGTCCAGAGACTTCCCAGTTTCTTTGTTTTCGGTAACAGGCTGACAGTGACCATCACTGGACAATGGAAGTTGCCAAAAAATACTGCCGATCACTACAGTCAGTGTCCTCTAATCTAAATCATTTTTTTTTTAATTCCAAACAGCCCCTACTGGACAAATAATCCACAGACGGGGAAGGGTCGTCAAGGAACATCTGTAAAGAACCCATGTACAAAGAAAGGGGGCGGGGGAGGATTGAATGTGGGAGGTGGGGGTCGGTAAGGTGGGTGAGAGTAATGGTGGGGAAATGGGGACAACTGCAATGGAACAAAAATAATAAAAATAATAAATAAAAAACACTTCAGCAAAAAAAATGTTGGTTAAGCAAATGTGGCAAAATCTTGATAATTATTCAATCTTGGTGATGGATTTATGGGATTTTGATGTATTACTTCCCCTGTTTTTATCTTTGAAAACTATCATAATAAAAAGGTATCTGTCTAGAAAAAAAACAATTCCAAGTTTAATTTCATGTTAGAGACATTTCTCCCCTTCCCATGCCGAGGGTGAAGTGAAGGGGGGTAAGAAGGATAACAGGGACAAGAAATCAGTTTCAATCAGGGTGAGAAGGCATTAAATGCTGTGCTCAGTAGTTTCTGGTTTTTCATTTAGTTAAAATATCAACACTGTGTATTTACATTCATATATACATTTCATGTGTTAGAAAACAAAGCCTGAGATACTAAGGTCCTGTATTACCACCACTACAATTGTCAGAGCTGGGGTAAGAATTTAGTTCTCCTGTTTATAATATATCATATTAAATGTTTTAGTAACTACAAGAAACTTCTTTGGAGAACTTATAAACTGGCATTTTCACTTTTAAGATATATGAGAGAAATCCGATAGAACAGTTACTTAAATCAAAAGCACTTTATTGTTCTGAAAGTCTTGTGCCTCTGGAGAAACAGCTTCCCAAGGCTGTGTTCGATAAGATTCTGTGATACATTTATTGCCTGCCTATCACCCACTGTCTTACTTGCTTTCACAGTTGGTAAAGATTCAGTAACTATGAGGATATCAACTAGTACTTGGTACAGTCTATTTTCAAAAGTTTCTGCTCACTTAAATATAAACCTTTTGTGGAGATGTCCATAAATATGCTCTTTTAGACCAGTGTGACTTACCCAAGACCTAAGAGATACAACAAGTGGCTCCCACCACATTTTCTGGAACTAATGTGAGCCTGCGAAATACCATTGAGAACATCTTTAGATAAGTCTATTTGCTAACAGGACACAGGATAAAATGCAGTTTTGCAATTTAGTAAGAACTTTTAACGATGTAGGCAGTCAGTACAATCAATTCATGACAGGAAGTAAATTCTTCATATAAATAAATTAGTTGCTGTTTTCATTGAGAATCCACATACTTTGTCCATTTACACAAATATTTGTTGAGTATTGTTTTGCCACTGGGGAGGTATCAGTAAATGTGGCAGACACAGTCCCAGCCTCCCTCCGAGCTTACAATTGTGACAAAGGTTAGAAGGAAAAAATACTGCGTCTAAGTTTCTAACAAGTAAACCTTAACTAGAAGCAACCAAATGCTGATCTTTAAGGAAAAAAAAAACCATGAAAACCAAGTAGAATTTACCCAGGTGACTAGTCAGAGATTTATTCCCAGGAAGGAGGAATGCAAAGGCCCCCCTGGGAGATAAGGGGAATTTAGGGAATTCAAGGAATGAAAAATTCTACGGCAGAAGCATGAAAACCAGGGAGACAGGGCCAGATCATGAGGGAATTTATAGTTCAAGTTAATTATTTTAAAATTAAAGAGAAAGGGAAGTCACTGAAAAAATTTAAGTGGAGTATTATCATGGTTAATGTGTAGTTTTAGATGATTACTTCAGGTCAGAGCCACGGTGCCTACAGCTCAGGAAGGCACCACTCATATTCAGTATTCGCCATTCATAGGGGTCTCTGCTCCGGATTCTCTGTTCTGCTCCAGAGAATGGATCAGAGAGAGGCAATGAGAATGGAAACAGAATTGTCATGGGAAGAGAGTGCCCTGGTCTAGGCAAGAGACAGCAATGGCTTGGATTTATTTATTTATTTATTTTTATTATTTTTTTTTAAAGTGACTCTTTGTCATCTTTTTTTTTTATTTTAGATTATTCAGTACAGTTTCAATCTTTTACTCCCATTCCAGCCCACCCACCCATCCCTCCCCACCTCCCTTCCATTTCCAAGCCCCGTAGTTTTGTCCATGTGTCCTCTGTATTTGTTCCTGTAAACCCTTCCCTTCTCCCCTGAAATTCCTTCCCCTCTCCCCTCTGGTCACTGACATCCCGTCCTCCATTTCAGTGTCCTTTGTTATATTTTACTTGTTTCTTTATTTTGTTGTTTAGGTTCCTGTTAAAGGTGAGATCATATGGTATTTGTCTTTCATTGCCTGGCTTGTTTCGCTTAGCATAATGCTTTCTAGCTCCATCCATGCTGTTGCAAAGGGTATGAGCTCCTTCTTTCTTTCAGCTGCATAGAATTCCATTGTATAAATGTACCAAAGTTTTTTGATCCATTCATTTACTGATGGGCACCTGGGTTGTTTCCAGCACTTAGCTATTGTAAATTGTGCTGCTATGAACATTGGGGTGCATAG
>CM052549.1:27402105-27442100 GCA_028533065.1 Trachops cirrhosus
TTGGATCAAAGGGCAGGTTGTGGAGAAAAAGGGACCCTAGTGCATTGTTGGTGGGATTGCAGACTGGTACGACCACTGTGGAAAACAGTATGGAACTTCCTCAGAAAACTAAAAATAGGATTTAGATACAAGAAAAGTGGTGAAAAGAAGTGGAAACATTTGAAAGAGACTAGGGAGGTAGAATTCATGTTATATAATGTGTGAATGCCTATGGGAGCTGATAGAGAAAAATCAAGAATAATTCATTGCTTCCTGGTTGGGTGGTTGTGGGCACCATTTGGGGGTATAGGGAGCATAGGCGGTAGGGGAAAATCATAACTTCAGTTTGGGGCATGGCTGTTTTTTAAAAAAACATGAAACACATGAGCAGAGATTTAAAATACACTCTCCACTATTTTTGTTCTGGACCTCAGAAGATAAATTTGAGCTAAAGACACAAAGTTGGAATAATCACTATATAGATGGAACTGAAGTCACCAAAGTGGTAAAAATCAAACAATAAGAACTGGTGGAGAGAGAAGAAAATAGGGTCTAGGGTGAAACCATCAGGACTCCTGCAGCTAAAATCTGATAGAAGAAAAGTAGACAGAGAGGTAGAAGAAAAGCATGGGAGTGTCATAGAATCGAGGAAACGGAGCCTTTTAAAGCTGAGTGAGAGTTCAGCCATGTCTCAGGCTGCTGAGTGTCCAGAAAGAATGCCCATTACCCCCTGTCGCAGAGGGCCTTTTCCACAGGTGTGTCTGGGGCAGCAGTCTCGTTGGGCTGCACTGAGGACTAAATGAGGGGTGAGGATGCAAGGATGCCAGGAAATTTGATTGTGAAACTAACAAGATAGAAACAAACTAGAGACTAACATGGGTCCAAAGACTTAAAAGTGGATGAGAAGTAGCGAGTGAGAGGGGAGGATGTGAATAGATATGAACAGTATGAGATCACCAGGAAAGTGAGAAACGGGGAAGGAAAGAGATTCTGAGTACACCAGGGTATTAGGCTTTAGGAAGAAGGAGGAATAATTTCTCACTTGGTTAGGTGGAAAGGAATAAGAGAGGTGAAAGGAGGTTGGTAGATGTGGCTGTAGAAATTGTATTGGTGGTTGTGGGACCCCCACCAATGCTTCCTGCTTTCTCTGCAAAGTATGGGTTGAGCAGTTAAAGCAAAAAAAAAAATTGTTGGAACTTTAAAGATAGCAAGGGATTGTTTGAATGTCTTGTGTGGCAATTGAAAGGCAGCTAACTGGAGAAACATTGTGTTGCCAGATCATGTTCAGGGTTTAACTGGGGATCAAGAGTCAAAATAATAGTAACTTAATGAAAACGAAAGTGCAGAATACTAAAATCCTGAAGAGCTAAAAATTGTTTCACCAATCATCAAGTATATAGGACCTGGTGCATATCTGAGGTAGGAAATATTTTACATGTATGCGTGTGTGTGTGTGTTCAGTTCTGCACACACACAGAACTGAATGTATGAATGTGCGAACATTAAGTACAGACACACACACTGAAGGTATAAATCTAACTCACTGTTGATCCAAATAACCTTAAGTTTCCAAACTGGAACAGTAATCATAACTGGCCAATTATAAATGTATCCCATTGGAATGATCAATGATTGCATCCTGTCGTGTACTAGGGATTGGACTCCAGGATAAAGAGTGCTAGGTTTCTCATAACATCATAACTGGTTTCTTAAATATTTTTAAATAATCATTTCAAGATAGAATTATTATTTTAAGTGTAAGAAACACAAGTTTGACATTAGCTTGTAATTGTGGGGGAAATTGATACTACAAAGTCTCTAAGAAGTTTCCAACGGGGTAAATTCTTTTGGCAATGTGGTGTCTCCCCTCACAGCCCAGAGGAGATAAATCCCAACATTGTTAGTCAGTTGGTAATTATAAAAAAAAATGATAGGCAGGAAGAAAAAGACAATCTCTCCTAAACCCAAATTCAGTGTACTTATTCATTCCTTCCTCTGAATTTACCCAGCACATTATTTTTAGCTCTGTTTAGGATATTATTTAATCTTTTCTGTACTCTAATTGGTTATTTGTATGTCTTAGTCCTCTGCTTCATTTTTCCTGGACTTGAATGACAGTATGTTCAATGACTATTTCCATCTGGTTTTTAAAACAGTGTCCTATTCAATAATAACCCTTACTTAATAATACATTCAAAAATTAGTATTGATCATCTTCTCTATGCCAGATATTGTACCACACACTGATCACCCAGTAGAGAAATCAAATAGATATGTTTCTTGTTCTCACAGAATTCAGTCTAGTGGGAAAAACAAGCATTAAACAAACAGATGCAGAACTGAATATAGAATTGGAAATTTAGGTGCGTTGCTGAGCCAAAGAATAGCATGCTGTGAGAAAAAGAAACTGAATTAATTTTATATTATGTAAAAACTTTGAGGTAGTCACCAATAAACCAGGGTTTCCCAACTCCGACATCATTGACATCTTAGGCAGGACAATTTTTTGCGGTGGAGGGTTGTCCTGTACACTGTAGATTGTTTACCAGGTCCCCAACCTCCACCTACTAGATGCCAGAAGTACCACCCCAACTGCCACAGCCAAAAATATCTCAAGGTTATTAGTACCTTCCCTGGTAGCATGTACTAATTCAAATTGAGACCGAATGTATAAGTAAGTACTCGGAAGGAGAGAAAATGGTCAGAAGAGCATTATTCCAGGAAGGGGCAACATCATGAGAGGTCTAAGGGAGAGAAAAGGGACCGGAGCATGTCAATAATGAAAGGAAGCTGGCATGGCAGGGGTATATTGAATGAGGGAAAGATCTGTCCAAGGTAGGACAGGAAAAAAAAAGGCAGACGGCAGGTTTAAGAAGGGTCCTATACGTCAAGGAGTTCTGAATTTATCCTATAAGAGAAATGGGAAGCTACAGTAGCATTTTTCAGTGGGAAAGTGGCAAGACGGAAAGATGCAATTCATATTTTAAATGCTCTCTCTGGTTGCTCTGATAAGAATAAAGGAGAGACTGAGAGTGAGCATAAGGAGGCCAGCTAAGGGCAAGTGCCAGTTTCTAGGATGGTGGCTTGGTCTAGCACAGAGGATGAAGAGACGGTACAGAGCAGGTACAGCAAAGCTACATTTTGGAGGCAGAAATAGCAGGACTTAGTGTATATGTGATTTTTCAATGAAAAGAGAACTAAAAGGAAGAAAATTATTTGAGATCAACATCAATTTATAAATGCATATATTGGATTTGTGTTACTTGCTCAAATAACACATTTTTGGTTGGCCTTAGTCTTGTGGTTTTATGATATTAAAATTTTTTTAAATTCAAACTTCTTTCATTTGATAGTCCTACAAATATAGAGTGTATATACTCTAGTCTATTACATTTTCCGCCCTACCTAATCCTATCTCAGGACAGAATCTGAAGGACGTCCAATAGTTCTGTTCATGCCACAGCTTGGCATTCCCTTAACCTACCCCTGAGTGTCCACTAGATTATAGCATCTAAAACAGAATGGTCAACTCTAAGTAATGCTCCGAAAAAGTATCAAGGGGAGTAAAGTATTTCTAATAGATACATTGAACTATTCACTCATGTTGAAGTTTTATTAATGAAAGCTTTGTCATTCAAACATGCTACTCGCCATTTCTTTCTTTTCCTATACATTTGCAATAGGAGTTATACTTCTAAATTTAAGATTTCATGGTCACTGTTGTCAAGGCATTTGTATCCATCAGAGTCATTATAATAAAGGGAATTATAGATTCCCATGGAAGGATGAGGGGGTAAAGGTCAGCAAAGTCATCACTAAAAGCTGGCCTGCAATCTGCTCACTTAAAGGACAGATGTCATTATGTCCACCTAATTATTTAGAGCCTGCTCTGAATTGGGTGACTGGTGAGCATGCACATGAAATAGAAATGTCTTCACACTCATATATTAGATATAATTATCTATCTATCTATGTATCTATCTATTGTCTATCTAAACTTTCAACTCTTACTCCTTCCAAGCCATATTCTAAGAGTCATATAAAATCATATCTATGGCAATTTCTGTTTCCTATACTCCTGTAGGCCAGCCGTGGGATGCTATAATAGTGCAAATCTTAACTTTCAGGTGGTGCTATCATACCATAGGGACTCTGTAAATCAGGCCTGATTTCCTTTTCTTCTATGTTTACAAACTTCATGCTATGTTTTTATTTATTCTTATTTAAGCAATCAATGATCTTTTACACAGATTTAAATAATGAGAAAAACATTGTTTATTCACACAGGTACATTTACTATGCTCTGTGGTTCTCACTTTCATCTGGTATTATTTTCCATCTGATTTAAGACTTTCTTTAACCTTTTTCATAGTATCGGTCTGCTGGGGATGAATTCTTTTGCTTTCATGGGTCTGGAAATGTCTTTGTTTTACTTTTGTGAAAGATGTGTTTGCTGGGTATTAGAATTCTTGGTTGACCTTTTCTTTTGTTACTTTAAAGGTGATGTTCCACTGTAATCAAACTCATATTGTTTCTGATAAAAATCCATGGTATACCTTGGGTTTCTTAAGCCTCTTAGATCTGTTGATTTATAATTTTCAAAAGGTTTTACTATTATTTCTTCAAATATTTTTTCTGTCCTTCTTTTTGTTGATGCTTCTTCAGACACTCCAGTTAAATGGATATTAAGCTACTTTAATTTGTCCCACCACTTACAGGTGCTTTGTTAATTTTTTGAGTCTTCTGAGTCTTTTTTTTCTATATGCCTTGTTTCAGATAGTTTTTATTATTAAGTCTTGAAGTTCACTAATCATTTTTTTCAACATCTAACCAACCTTTAAACCCATCTAGAATATTTCTTTTCAGACATGGTAGTGGCCTCTCTAGGAGTTTGGGTTGTTACACATATTCCATGTCTCTATGTAAAATGTTCAATCTTTCCTTTAGTTTTGAACATATGGAACACAGTTACAATCACTGTTGTAATATTCCTATCTGCTATCTCTGACATCTGCGTCAGTTCTGGGTTGATTGATGTTTATCCTTACTACGGATTGCATTTTCCTGCTTCTGGTCATGCCTTGTAGCTTTTGATGGAATGTCAAACATCATGTATTTTGCCTTGTTGTATGCCAGATGCCCAATGTATTTCTATTTCTATTCTTGAGCTTTTTTTCAGGGATGTAGCTATTTGGAAATAGTTTGATTACTTTAGATTTTACTTTTAAGAATTGCTAGATGGAATCCAGCTCAGTCCAGACCTAATTATTCCCCATGATTACGGAAAGATCTTTCTGAATGCTATCCCAATATTTTGTGACTTAACATGTTTCCCCAATCTGGCTCAGAGAGAAAGGCACCATTCCTGCCTGCAGTGGTCTCCCAATTCTGTTCCCTCTAATCATTTTTGGTAGATCTTTCCTAGCCTTGGGAAGTATCATTTTATATATATATTTACAGTAATTTTCTAAATACTGTCCAGATATCTCTTTCTATTCCACTTTTTCCTCTCTGATACTCCTCTCCAAGAACTCTAGCCACCTCGGTCTCCACAGACTCTGAGATTCTCCTCCTTAACCAGTGAGCCTGCTGAGCCCTACCTGGATTTCTCCTCATTGATCCACAGCTTGGTCACTTTCTGGCCATCTTGGTCACCAAGATGGCAGGCTGGATTAATTACATGGCCAACCTTGTTCATTTCTCAAGTCTCAGATGTTAAGGTCCTTTACAGTCTTATCTTTAAAGTTTTAAATGTTGTTGTTTATTTTCTTTTGTACACTTTTTTAATTGTTTTAGGTGGAAAGGTAAATCTGTTCTCTGATACTCCATCCTGGTTGGAGCAAAAGAGATTGTGCCTGTTTTTCCCTAAGAGTGATTGCGAGATGAAGTGAATTGCCCTTTACTATTAAGGGAATGGTATCTGCATAATTTATCTTCATCCAGTTCATTCATAAAAATGTTGAAGACTGCAGAACCAGGGAAAAGCTTTGTATCTTGTCAGTGAGAATACTCCTTCAAAACTTACAGTAACTCATCGTTCAAAGTTTTTCATGTTATAAACTTACCTAATTGTAATATTAGCTATACATTTACACTATTTTTTTAGCCATCTATTTTTTTAATTAGTTAACTTAAGCATTGGTTCATCCCATTTTTAAATATTTGATTGTAGAACTAGGTAACTATGATCTCCTGTGTCGTGGACATTAATTCTGTTCTCTGAATATTTCTGACCCTTCATGTCCTTGCCTGTGATGGAATTGAACTTCCTGATCCACTTACTGTATGTAGAACTATTACACTCAACTTTTAGGCCAAACATTTAATTGCCAGAGCAAAACCCACTATAGAGTTTCCTTTATTCTCTAGCTTTTGAGACAGTGGCTGCTCTGTATGATGAAATCCCTGAGTAAGTTAAAACAATAGTCACCTCTGTCAGCCGTGATAAACCAGCAGTGAATGAAATAAAGCTTTGTTATTTTAAACCACTGATATGGAGGGGTGTATATCACAGTATATTTTAGACTATCCTTACTGATACAGCTTATAAAACACTGAAACATTACAATAAAAATTAACATTTTGTTTGAATATCAAACACAGTTCCAGCTTTCTCCCACTGTCCCTGGAACTATTTAATAATGATTATAAATTTATGACTCTTCTTCTTGGCATTCTTCTGCCTTCTCTCTCAATGTGTAATGCTCAACTGGCTTATTCTCATAAAAATGTTTTAAATATATTTTTGTTGATACATGGAGAACTATTTTATTGCTTTTACCTGCTATATAGTACACCATATGAATGTACCATATTTCTGCCTTCTATTTTGTTTACTTTGTGTATGAAGTACCTATTTGTCTACTGATAGATTTTAGACCATTTTTTATTTCATGCTACTATAGTAATAGAAGATCTTTCTATATAGAGCAATATACACATACTATTGGTTCTGTTTCTCTGGGGAACCCTGACTAATCCAGCTCACAACACAGTAGCTGAACAAGCAATTGGAACCCCAGTTCCTCACAAGAGAACCCCACGGCTGCTCTTCATCGGCATTGTTGCCCAGACACGAAAGCTTCCCAAAGGTAAACGAACTTTGAAGCACCTCAGGTACTTCACTTATTTTCATTGATCCTACCTGTGTTCTCAGTTTGCTACCAAAGCAAGTGCACTTTTTTTTCTGTTGAATTTTGGTGAAAGATATGTCAATATATTCTTCTAAGCTACTCAAAAGAAGAAAGACTAGTCTGTTGATTTAAAATTGATAAACATTATTATGCCATATCCCTAGTGTTTCTGAATAAATCAGGAATTGGACAAATATTACTGGTAAAACAGATATTTGCCAAAGATGGAAAGAGTATGTTCTCAAAGACTATCTGGGAAAAGAAACACAAATCTCCACTTACCAGAATGGATACCAAGATCTGCAGTCTTTACAAAGGTGCTAACCTTCTTCATTTGTATTCTGGCTCTCTCCCTAAAAATCTTTTGTTGTGATTTTGATTTATGCATTGTTAAGAGCAATAGTCTCTAAGCAATGATCTAAGCTGCCCACCTCACATCTGGTGAGAAACAGCTGCTGCTACAATAGACACATTATCCTCAGCTGCTGAATGGACATTCATTTCCAGGATGTAACTAAGAATACCTAAGGAATAGACACAGGCTCACACAATGGGTAATAAAGCTGAAGGAAAGTAATGGTCCTCTCTTAAAAAGATAATCTTACTCACCCCTCAAATTCCAGAAAAGCTACTCCACAAGCAAAAATTCAAAACTTTAGCAGAGAAAAGTCCCTTCCAACACTCCATCTGATTGTTTTTCCAAAAGTCTTTCATCAAAGTTAAGTGCTAAAATTATGCAAGCATAGAGAAACAGCATGGTTAAGTTATACCTGTGGTTTCTTGTTCCCCTTGCAAATGAAGTTCTTGCCCCGGTATCACAGCTTCCAACTTCACCAATGAAACAATACAGCACTTGAAACCTGTTTGCTTTAGGAAAGGCTAATGCACCCAAAAGCTGATCTATTCATAGTTTGACAAAACCAAAGAGATAACAATTTCCTGAATCTAGATGCTAACCTAAAGCATACAGAGGGATGAAATATACCTGCAGTCTCGCTGAGGAATCATTGTCAGGGTGGTCAGACTTGCTGCCTAGTCAGTCACGTGATGCCAACACAGCTTTTTGGTCTTCCCCTTATTTTTGCTTGAAGAGGTCAAGTAGCTGGTCTGCAACCAGAGATGGGACAGCAGATGAGGGTTTGAAAAGATTTGTCTCTCCCGCACTTGGAACCATGAAGAAAGGTCAGTAAGATCCACAGTAAGAGATCCAAATAAAAGAGAGAATGGGGAGAGGATACACACTGTTAATTGTGGTACCTCTATTGGATAATCTATCCAGACTCATCATCCACCAGCAGGAAGCCTCAGGGTGTCCATTTCTTTATATAACCCTGTTGGTAGTTCCTTTAATTGCTAAAATATACACCCCAACCCCAGACTCTCTACCTTCCTCCCCATATCTAGTCATCCTCTGTACCTCACTCTTAATTTCTTCCATTCCACTAAAAATGCCATACCTCTCCTCTGTTCCTAAACTGGGCTTGCTTCCTAACCTTACTGTAAGAACTCTGCTCTTTTCCAGTTCTGTTGCTGAGAAGGGAAAGGATAATCTGCTTCTAGAGGAAGGCTAGGTGGACAAAGTAACTAAGACGGTCTGGTCTTCTCTTGGCAGAGTTTTTCTTCCTCTTCTGATTAACTACAAGTAGTTAGTTTAAAAAATGAAACATAGGCTTTATTTTCAGAATAAATCTCCTGTACTGTTTGAATATTGTTAGTCCTTTATTATACAAAAAGAGTTTTTTATTTTGCTTTCTCCCAACAGGGAAATTTATTATAAATTTCACTTTTACTGCACCTACCTGATTTGGGGAATCATTTGTTTATTTGCTTATTTGTTTGTTTACTGCAGTTTGTAAAAAATGTGGCATTCTATCATATGTAGATTGATTAAACATCTCTGTATGCCTGTATGCTGTAGGATGCATTACTAAACAGTGCAAATATTAACATGTCAGATCCTTTGACTATATAGCAATAATGTATCATACTGATCATTCCTTTTACATTAGGATAATTCAATGCATGACAACACCAGTATTTAGATAATAAGTCACATCACAAAATAAAATAACCAAGGTGATGATGGTAAATGTTTGCTGGATGAGGATTAGTGATTTCTGGCCAGCGGACAAATTTTCTCATCAGTATAATTCTCCTTTAGTACAGAATGTCTTTCAAGTTATTAGGATCTCTCACTGAAAAGCAAATTGAGAAAAAAATAAATTGGCCCCGTTTAACAACTGCAGGCTATGAATGTAGCCCTGGACAGAGTGATTAATCCAGAAATTGCAACCATTCCATTTCCCTGAAAATAACACTCAGAGCAGCTCAGTTCTGAGCCCCAGACTGTGTGTCTTACACTTTCACGGTCCTAATGACTCTTTACCTCCAAACTTATTTTGTGGATTAAATAATAACCAGCTGTGTCAAGAAACCCTAGAAATCAGGGGAGATATTATAGTATTCAAATTATTAGTATTATTTTCTTACTTTCTGCAGAGATATCTATGTT
This sequence comes from Trachops cirrhosus, assembly GCA_028533065.1. NCBI lineage: Eukaryota > Metazoa > Chordata > Mammalia > Chiroptera > Phyllostomidae > Trachops > Trachops cirrhosus. The sequence goes on from CM052549.1 coordinate 27,411,730, forward strand.
TATACTATTCTTTGCCATAAAGGGGAGTTACTTTTATTCTATCAATATTTTCTGTTACAATTTATGTTTTGATTATTATGCTTAAGAAGTCTTTTTCCTCCCCAAACTTCATATAATATTCATGCACATTTTATATTAAGTTTGTTTCAGTCTCTATATTTCAATATTTAACTCAGCTAGAGTTTAACTTTGTTACAAGTTGTGTAACTTAGTTATCTAAAACAGTGGTCCCCAACCATTTTGGCACAAGGGACTGGTTTAATAGAAAACAAATTTTCCATGGACAGGGTGGGGGTGGGGAGTAGAGGTTTGGGGAGGATGTTTTCACAATGATTCAAACTCATTACATTCAAGCTCACCTCCTGCTGTGTAGCCCAGTTCCTAACAGGCCTAGACCAGTACCATTCCATGGCCCCAAGGTTGGGGACTCCTGATCTAAAATATTGTTTTCCTGCAAATGATTAGACAGTTATCTTTTGAAATGGCAGGGTCAAAACTGCTATCCTCATTTTACAGGTGAATAACAAAAGCTCGAAGAGATAAAATGATACCCAGTGGTGTGAGAGCCAGCTCAATCCTGCTCTCATGATCCAATCGTAACCAGTATTTCCCAACTCCACATTTAATACATCGGACCCAGTAGAAATCTTTGCACCAGAAAAGTTGGCAAACCCTACAAACCAGAGCCTCCTTTCTTCCTTCCTGCCTTGCTTCATTCCTTCCTTCTTTTCTGTCTTCCTTCCTTCCTTCTTTCCTTCCTTCCTTCCTTCTTTCCTGTCTTCCTTCCTTCCTTCCACTGCCAGTTTATCAACATACCCCTGGAAGGGTCCTCATTCTTGGTGGGCAGTATGCTGTGTTAAGGCATTAACAAGATGATAAGATGAACATGATCTGTCTTCAGGGAATATCATTTGATTTAGTAGTGGCATATTTAGGTATAAGAAACAAAGTATATTACAAAGGAGGATATGAAATTCACATAACTTTTTAAGATATACCAAAAAAAAATGTGCTCTTGTGGCAGATTTCATCCACACGTCCAACTCCCAGTACAGAGATGAAAAGGTTGTATTACCTCTCCATAGCCCTTAGGATATCTTCAGCAGAAGTTTAGAGCAGTAGAGTGCTTTATGAGGACTGTGGATTCCTCCTACGATCCTCAGAGTGCACATCCTGTAACCGTAAGTGATGAATGAAGCTGGAAGGAAACTGCGCATCCACTGGCAGCTCATCGGTCCTCCGATGATAGTACACTCTCCCCCGCTGCCTCATTATCAGCGCTGACTTTATGTAAACAAAGCAGACTGAGTGCTGCCTGCCAACATACTCTAACTCTTCAGAGTGCTGACAATCATCTCTACTGTGGGAAGCCTCTCAGGTGACTCCCCGGGATCCCCGCGTCCTGGTATTCATGGAGTTGTGTGAGCCCCAACCCTTGAGTTTGGGCTAGACTAACTGATTCACTTTTAATGAATAAAGTATGGCAAAAATAATGGGCTGTCACATCTTCAGTTAGATTTTTGATAGTCTGTGGTTTGCTTTGGGCCCTGTCTTGTTCTCTCTTGACTTGCTGTCTCTGAGATAAGCTGCAATGTTTGAGCGATGGAGAGATCCACATGGCAAAAAAAAAAACTGCAGAAAACAGACAGCAAGAATCTCAGGCTTGTCAGCAGCCACATAACTGAGCTTAGAAGTGGATCTTCTGCGAGTTGGACCTTGAGACAACTGCTGGTACCTTGAGGGCCCAGGCTGATACCTTGATTATAGCTTTGTGATAAACAGGAAGGCAGCTGCTCAAGTAAACCAGGTCAGTATCCCTGACCCTTGGGGAACCATGAGATAATGTTTGTTGTTTTAAACCACTAACCTTTGGAATGATTTGTTATGCAGCAATAGATAACTAATACAATCCCCAAGGGACTCAACTCCAGGATGATACTATTGTGAAGCCTTACTTGTTAACAGTCTGATGGGCTAATGACCCATCTCCTAACTGCTCCACTTCTCTTCTGACAGCCTGTTTTATTTACTAATCTTGGGACATAAATACATTGATACTAATTTCTTGTTAGTGGTATCTGAATTTCATGCATTTGGATTTTTTTTCCTGAATAATCCTATCCCTTTTTTTAAATTGAATTTATTGGGGTGACATTGGTTTGCAAAATCACACAGGTTTCACATGTATGACCCAATATATCTTGGTTCGCCTCCTCCCCCACACTTTTATTGGCAGCTTGCGCCTGAACCTTGTTAGCCTGGAGCTATGGAACAGAAGCATGCTAGGGACAATAGGAAGTGGCCAAGGGAAGATGGTATATCTGATGCTAATCTGATTTGCACCAAACTTTGAATATACTGCCCCAGGCCCAGGAAATTGGGTATGGTGCATCTGCTGAGGGTGGGGAAATGGTTTTACCTTGCCTGAAAATCATTGAGGGTCTCCCATAAAAAGGAATCGCTGCTCATTTAAGGGCTGGATGTGTACAATTTTGTAAGCATGCAGTGTCCCCGCTCTCAGAGTTCCCATATTTGAAATCACTTCTGTCTTCTCCTATGTTTTGAGGGCTCTGCAAATGCCCTCTGGCATACCTGGCTCTACCTGATTTTGTTGTTCATTTCAGATGTGGTTGTAAAAGTGAACACTAGTGCCACTTGTTGTCTACGCTGTTCTGCTTTATTGCTAAGACTTGTTCGGATACTAAAGGGTTGGGGAGTGCTTCACGGCCAAGTGAGTGTATGCGTAGGAGGAGATACTGTCAACTGTTTGTTAGAAAAGGAATCTGCTGTCTGTAACTCAGTGCTATTGCCCACAGGTTGGTGGCAAGGCCACAAATATGGCCTTGGATTTAATACCTTTTGTCTTTGTCTTGCAAAGGAAAAAGCATGCCAAGCATTTCTTTCATTTTCTAATCCTTCACCAAATAGACTTCCATTAGAATGTCATTAAATGCTGATCAGTCTTGGCAGGGTTGCAGCGTCATTCTCTGCACTAAAATGTTGCTGGTTCGATTCTCAGTCGGGGCACAAACCTAGGATGCAGGTTTGATCTCCAGTAGGGTCACATAAGGGAGATAACTGATCAGTGCTACTCTCTCATATCAATGTCTCTCCTTTTCCCTTTCCATCTCTCTCAAATCAATAAAAAAATCATCAGACAAGAATTTTTTTAAAATTTTGATCAATTTTCTCTCTTGCCTGACACTATAGGATACTTGCTTGGCTCTGCTCGGTCCAGTTAGTTGCCACTTTTATTAATGTTTGTTTATATTATACAAAATGGTTCTACTAACTAGTCCCCTTGCCTAATAGAGTCAAAGTATTCTGAATCACTATTGGTCATTATCACCACGGTCACTCCTCCAGTGTAACCAGTTTTGCAAAGTGGTCTTTAACTGTTACAGCTTGTCCTTTGATGTGTACAGTTGAACTGGAGGTGGGGAGGAAGCATCTCTGACAACTTAGCTTTTCTTCCAGATGACTTGTTGTCTGAATGGTCCAGAACTAATGCCTTTTCTTTCTGTGAGCTCACAAAACTTTTACTTGGGAGGATAAACGTGCAGCTACCACATATTCAGAGCTGCAATAAAGCTCAGTAAATGTGTATTAGGATCAATTTTTTACATAGGAAAGCTGGATTGTGGTGGAGAGGACCCAGGTCCTCCATCTGGACACATCTGTCTCCATATTTAAAGCCCTAGTTAAATATCAGCTCTTTGTGAAACTGCACAGAATTTTCTCGTTAGAAGCAACATCAGCTACCTAGGAACTCCTTACCATTTGGTTGTGCCACCCCGGTCATGAACCACAGGCAGCTTGCATTTTAGCGATTTGTGTGCATCTTCTCCTCCCCACTAAACCACTGATTCCTTGAAATCAATGAGATTCTTATTTTGCTTTGTGCTGCGCCACAGCTTCTTGCACATAAACTTTCTATGAAGGAGTTAAATAAATATTGTGGGCTGGAGGGAGGAAAACATGAAGAAAGAGAAGGAGACTGCACTTGACCAGGGAGGAGGACACTGGGCAGTGAGGACCCTGGGAATAGCAGTGGGAGGTGCAGATGAATTTTTGAGGGGGAAACAGGAGGAGCTAAAAATGATGAGCATATTGGGTTTAGGCACAGGTAGAGACCAGATACCAATTTTACACCTAACATCATTGATTTAAAAAGTTATGACCAATTTAAAGTCGTATATTTTGGTATTTTTCTTTTTCTTTTTTTTTACTACCAACAAAGTTGGCTGCAACAGTTAATTCCTGGAGTTGTCTAAGGAAAGAAAAAAGAAATTATTAGTAACTATCAAACTGTGAGCAATGGGCCATTTATTTGACAGAACTGATCATTAGAATGGAGCTGAGCTCTACATGAAAACACGAAGCAGCTGTAATAGACAAAGCATGTATTTCTAAAGATCACATACCATTAATACTATTCTGAGAAAATAATACTGGAGATCACTTTCAACCCTTGAATCACTTTGGGGTTGCAATTCTGTGACGTCAGGTCTATGTACTTGCTGTCGCAGGGTTTCTAACGGTGTGAAATGGTAGAAAAAGCACTGATTAGATCCGGGGTATTATCCAATTGTGTCTCACCAGCTGTGTAACTTCAGGTAAGTTGCTAACTTGAAAATGACGGATTAAGTTGGAAAATCTATGAAGTCCCTTCCAGATCTGACATTCGTTGATTCTAGGATATAGGAATGTGCCACACAAACGTGGACGAGTCTTTCCCTTTCTTTCTCTTCCCACCTTGTGGACAGGTCCCTTTACTCTCCCCCAACCCGCGGCTTTTTCCTGGCCTACGAGGCTTCCTGGACCACAGGAACCCCCTAGTGGCCACGTGAGGAACTCTCTCACCAGACGCTTCCTTCAGTTGCTCCTGAACCTCAGAGATTACAGACTCTCTAGAGAGCCTTCTTTCTTTGATGTTTTTACTTACAGTTCAGTTGATACTAATCTGTGTAATATTTTCTAACATATCCATTTGTCTTTACTTTCTCTTCCAACTCTTTTCCAATTACCTCAAGGAAATATCTTTCTCCTTTTACCCCCTCCTACTCTATTTTATTTACCTACTTGTTTTGTTGTGAGATAAAAATGAGGTGACTCGTTTCATTTTTTAAAATAAATTATTTTATAAAAATTTCAATAACTTTTTTCTGATTGTACAAGAACTTATATTTTTTGCAGAAAATTTGGAAAATAATAAGAACATAAATTACCCACAATATTGTTATCTAGAGCTATCCATTAGAAATATTTTAGGATATTTCTTTTTAAACTTCTTCTGCATGCATATGTAAATAACTTTCAGATTTTAATTTGGGTTACATTACACATTTGTTTTTATTTTTTATAATCAGATACTGTTAACTCAATAGTTTATAATTTATATTTTAAGTATTTTTCAATGTCATCATTGATTTGACTCTTTATCTCATATTCCCAATTCTAATAATAATAATACTTTATCTAGTAATTACTATATGCCTGGCACCATTCTAAACACTTTCTATAGATTGTCCCCTTAAGTCAAAATAACCTCGTGATGTAGGCAGTGTTATTATCCACATTTTAAGATCTGAAAACTAAGAGAAAGCTTCTTGTTCAGGGTAACACAGCTAGCAAACTCTAAAGTTGGAATTTGAGCTCAGAAGTCCAGCTCTAGAGTTCATGCAATTATTATGATATACACCACCCAGCATTTCTTGCCATCTCTGACTTCACACTATACCAGAATTATACAACTTCTCTCCACTTTCTTACCACTTCCCTGGTATAAGATGCTATTATTTTTTACTTGGATCATTTAAAAAACTCTACATCTGGGCTTTCTGCTTCTGACTAGCCTGTTCACAGACTACTTTCAGCACACTAGCCAGAGATACTGTTTTAGAACATAAGTACTATTGAGTCAACTCCTTGGTTAAAGCCTTACTACTGCTTCCACTACACTCAGAATAAGAGCAAAAGTCCCATCTTAGTCTGGCTCTGTGTTCTCTTTCTCTCTCATTCTCCTTTCTCAGTGGCTCCCTCACCCCCGCCCACCCTGCCCTCTCGTTCCTCAAGTGCACCATGGGGCATTTGTGCTTGCTGTTGCCCTTGCATGGAGTATTCTGCTGCAGAAGAGCCACATGAATTGATTTCTTACCTTTCTTAGGTCATTTTGCAAATGTAACCATCCCAGCAAAACTTTCCCCTAGTACCATTAATTTTTCAGCTTTACTGAAGTATATTGACCAAAAAATTGTACAATATTTGGAGTGTGCAATATAGTGACTTGATATGCAGGTACCATGTACCTTGTGAAAGAATTCCCACCATTGGGTTAGTTAGTCCATGTCACCAACTTGGTTCCTCACTCCCTAGCCATTTTTTAAATTGCAAGTGTGGTGTAGATAACAGTAAGTAGTTGCACGAACTCCAGAGCTGGACTTCTGAGCTCAAATTCTATCAATTCCCCCTTGCTTATTAACTTTATAATACCATCTCTCCTCCCTTAATTTTTTTACCATATTAATAAATTAATATTTTTTCTATATAAAAATGTGCTGTGACTAGTATTCTTTGTTTTCTATCTCTTCTGACTAGAAGAGGCAAAGTATGTTCTATTGCTTACATGTCAAAACCTTGTTCTCACAAAGATAGCTCAACATATATCTTCTAGATTTGTATTTATTCTTTAAAACACAGGTGGCAAACACAGGGCCCATGGGCCGAATCCAGCCCTCCACCTTGTTTTATTGGGCCCGATACCTTGTTTCTACCTGGTGGCAGTGCCCAGCTCCTTGGCCCTAGTTAAGGAGCAGTTACATTTATACAGTCCTATCATCACATTCGGCCCTCTGAAGGCAACTGCGAGGCTGATGTGGCCCCTGGTGAAAATGAGTTTGACACCCCTGCTTTAAAAGTATTAATCCTTTAATGTATCTGGAACTTATTTCATTTTAGATATAAAATAATTTTTTTTCTTCAGACCATTTTATCACTCATTTATCCCATCCACTTTAACTTGTGATATTTATTTTGCCGTATACCAACATGTGTCTTTCTACTACTCTCTCTGGCCAGCATTGTGTAAAGCTCATACTATTTTAATGATTACAGTCCCCAAAATGTTTAAGTATACAATAGGGCAAGTTTACTCATTATAAGTGGTGATTTCACTTTCTCTTAAACATTTCCTCAGGTATTTTCATCATTTCATTCCTAAGAAGTTAATTTAGAATTATGTCGCCTACCTCCAAAATGGGACTTTGATTAGAATTTCATTAAAACTATAAATTATTTGGGAAGAAACAATACCTTCAGGCTATTCAGTGTTTTTTTAATCAAAGAACGTGCAATATTTTATTTATTTATATCTATGATTTGTTTCAAAAGGACTTTAGGTTGTTTACATCAGCCTTCTAAATGTAATTAGAAGTGAGCTCAATACACAAAATGCATTCCAAATGCTTCTGCACACTCAGTGAAGGGGACCCACCAACGTGTATTTAAGCCATGGGAGAAATGATGGGGTGTAATGCCAGCTCTAGGTTTTTGTAGATAGAATTTATCAAGTTGTGAAAGTTCCCCTCTATTCTAGTTTACTGAGAGCTTTTATCATGAATGGTTGCTGGACTTTGTCAAATCCTTTCTGTGCCTCTATTGATATTTCATTGTGGTTTTGATTTGCATATCCCTAAAGATTACTTATGGTAAGCATCTTTTCATGTGTTTATTGTTTGTTTGTGTATCTTCTTCAGAAAAATATCTGCTCAAGTCCCTTTGCCCATTTTCTACTGGGCATTCGTCTTTTGTTGTTAAGTTGTAAAAGTTCCTTATGTATTCTGATATAACCCATATGCAATATATGATTTGCATTTTTTTCTTTAATTCTGTAGGTTGCCTCTTTACTCTGTCGATCATTTCCTTTGACGTGCAAGTTTTTCAGTGTGATGAAGCTCCATTCAGCTACTTTTTATTTTGTAGCCTGTGTTTTTCATGTCATGTACAAGAAATATTGCCAAATCCTATGTCCTAAAGCTTTCTCCCTCTGATTTCTTCTAGGAGTTTCATGGTTTTAGATCTTACTTTTGGGTCTTTAATCTATCTTGAGTTAATTTTTGTACAGGTGTAAGGTAAGAATCCAATTTCATTCTTTTGCATGTGGATATCCAGTTTTTACCAACACAAGTGGCTGAAGAGACTGTCTTTTCCTGATCGTGGTCTTTGAAACCTCATTAAAAATCATGTGGCTATAAATGCAAGGGTTTATTTCTGGGTTCTCTATTCCGTTCCACTGGTCTATATGTACCTTTATGCCAGACTGTTGCTCTGTAGTATGTTTCAAAATCAGAAAGTATGAGGCCTCAAGCTTTATTCTTTTTTTTCAAGATCTTTAATTTATTTTATATTCAGGCTCTTTGTGGTTTGACATAAAAAATTCTAAGATTTTTTTCTATTTCTGCAAAAAATGCCATAGGGATTTTGATAGAGATTGCATTGAGTCTGTAGATTACTTTGTGTAATATGATATTGAGTCTTTGCATCTATGAGCACAGGATGTCTTTCCACTTCTTTGTGCCTTCTTTGATTTCTTTTAGTAAGGTATGAAGTTTTCCATGTACAAGTATTTCACCTTCTTGGTTGCGTTTAAGTGTTTTATTCTGTTTGATGTAGCAGTCTATAAGATTGTTTTCTTAAGTTTTTTTTCAGAATGGTCATTATCAATGTATAGAAATGCAACTAATTTTTGTGTTGATTTTTTTATCTTGGAGCTTGGCTGAAATTGGTAATTAATTTTAACAGTTTTTTTGTGGAATTCTTAGGATTTTCTACAATTAGGATCACGTCATTTGTGAACAGATATAATTTTACTTTTTCTTTTGTGATTTGGATGTCTTTTATTCTGTTTTGTTGTTGAATTCCCTGACCGGAACTTCCAGTACTAATGTTAAGTGGTAGTGGTGAGAGTAGGCATCCTTTTTTTTTTTGCCTTACTCCTGATCTCAGAGGGAAAACTTTCAGTCTTTCAGCATTGATTATGATGTTAGCTGTGCAATTTTCAAATATAGCTTTTATTACAGTGAGCTACTTTCCTTTTAGTCCTAATTTTTTAGTGTTTTATATAAAAGGGGATTGAATTTTGTCAAATAATTTTTTCCACATCATTTGAGATAATCATGTGGTTTTCTTCATTTTCTTAATGTGATATGCTATATTGATTGATTTTTAGATGCTGAACCATCCTTGAATTACAGTTATAAATCCCACCTGGTAATGGTGTATGATCCTTATATTTTGCTGTTGAGTTCAGTTGCTAGTATTTTGTTTAAAATTCTTGCACCAACATCCATCAGGGATATTGGTCTGTAGTTCCCTTGTTATGTCTGTCTGGTTTTTGTACCATGGCAATGCGTGTCTCATATAATGGGTTCAGACGTAGTCACTCCTCTTCAATGACTTAGAAGAGTTGGAGGAGTACTCATACTAACTCTTCCCTAAATGTTTGGTAGAATTCACCAGTAAAGCCAGCTGGTTCTGGGCTTTTCTTTTCTGGGAGGTTTTTAACTGCTGACTCAATCTCCTTATTAGTTACAAATTTGTTCAGATTTTTTTATTTAAATTTTTTTTCAATTACAGTTTACATTTAATATTATTTTATATTAGTTTTAGGTGTACAGAATAGTGGTTAGACAATCATATACTTTACAAAGTATTTCCCCCTAATATTTCCAGTGCCCAACTGGTACCATACATAGTTATTACAATATTATCGACTACATTTTCTATGCTGCACTTTACATCCCCATGACTGTTCTAAGATTGTAACTACCAATCTTATACCTGTCAATCCCTTCACATTTTCCACCCAGACCCTCAACCTCCCACCACTCTAGCAACCATCAGCCTGTTCTTTGTATCTATGACTCTATTTATTATTGTTGATTCATGTAATTGTTTTTTAGAGTCTACATTTATGTGAAATCACATGGTATTTGCCTTTCTCTGACTGATTTATTTAACTTAGCATAATACCTTCTAGGTCTATCAATGCTGTTACAAATGGTAAGATTCTGTTCTTTTTTATCATCAAGTAATATTTCATTGTGTATATATATATATACACACCACTACTTTTTATACACTTGTCTATTGATGGGCATTTGGGCTGCTTCTATAGCTTGACTATTGTAAATAATGCTGCAATGAACACAGGTGTGCATATATTCTATCAAATTAGTGTTTTGAGTTTCTTCAGATACATAACAAGAAATGGAACCTCAAGGGCATAAGACAGCTCCATTTTTAATTTTCTGAGGAAATTTCATGCTGTTTTCCACAGTGGCTGCACCAATCTTCATTTCCACCAACAGTATACAGAAAAGGTCCCTTTTCTCCCCATCCTCACCAACACTTGTTGCTTATTGATTTATTCATGATAGCCATTCTGACAGGTGGAAGATGATATCTCATTGTGGTTTTAATTTGCATTTCTCTGATGATTCATGACATTGAGCATTTCTCACATGTCTGTTCTTCATCTCTATGTCCTCTTTGGAGAGGTGTCTATTCAGTCCCTTGCCCATTTTTTGATTGGATTTTTTTGGGGTTTTTTGGAGTTGAGTTGTATAAGTTCTTTATAAACATTGGATATTAACTGCTTAGCAAATGTGTCATTGGCGAATATGTTCTCCCATTGAGTGTGCTGTCTTTTCATTTTGTTGATGGTTTCCTTTGATGTGCAAAATCATTTCAGTTTGATTTAGCCCCCTTTCTTTATTTTTTCTTTTGTTATCTCTGCCCAAGGATAAATGGACAATGTTTATCAGAAAAAAACATTATTAAGAAAAACGTCTGAGATTTTAATGCCTATGTTTCTTTTAGGATGTGTATGGTATTGAGTCTTACATTTATATCTTTAATCTATTTTGAGTTTATTCTTATATATGGTATAAGAAGGTAGTTTACTTCCAATTTTTTTTGGCAATTACCTGTCCAATTTTCCCAACACCATTTATTAAATAGACTGTCTTTACCTCATTGTATGTTCTTGCCTCCTTTGTCAAATGTTAACTGACCACATAGTCATGGGTTCATTTCTGGGCTCTCTATTCTGTTCCATTGGTCTGTGTGTCTGTCCTTATGTCACCAAACTGTTTTGACTACTGTGGCCTTAAAGTACAGTATGATATCAGATAGTATGATTCCTCCAACTTTGTTCTTTCTCGAGGTTACTGTGGCTCTTCAGGGTATTTTGTAATTCCATGTAAATTTGTGGATTATTTGCTCTAGTTCTGTGAAATACACCACTGGCATTTTTATAGGAATTGAAGTGACTCTATAGGTTGCTTTGGGTAGTGTGAACATTTTAACAATGTTAATTCTTCCATTCCATAAGTAAGCACAATATATTCTTCCATCATATCTTCTTCAATTTCTTTCTTCAGTGTTTTATAATTTTCCAAGTAAAAGTCTTTTAGCTCTTTAGTTAAATTTATTCCTAGATTTAGAAAGATTTAATGCAATTGCAAATGGGATTGTTGTTCAGATTTTTCATTTCTTCATGATTCAGTCTTGATAGGGTCTATGTTTCCAGGAATGTATCCATTTCTTCTAAAGTATCAAATTTTTCATGGGGCGGGGGAGTATAATTGTTTGTAATAGTGTCTCTGTACTTACAGTTTTCTTTTTATTTCTGCAACATCAGTTGCAATGTCATTTTTTCTCATTTCCAGTTTAGGTATTGAGTCATCTTTCTTTTTTCCTTAGTCTGTTCAAAGGGTTTGCAATTTTGTTGATATTAAAAAAAAACTCTTAGTTTCATTGATTTTTATTGCTTTTTTATTTTCTATTTATTTATTTCTTCTTTAATCTTGATGATTTCCTTCGTTTTGCTACCTTTAGGTTAATTTATTACTCTTTCCTAGTACCTTCAGGTATAAGGTTAGGTTTTTGATTTGAGAGCTTGCTTTCTTTCTTTTTCTTTCTTTTAGTGTGTTTACTGCTATAAACTTCCTTCTTAGTACAGATTTTGCTATATCCCATAAGTTTTGGAATGTTATGTTTTGTTTTAATTTGTGTCCAGATATTTTCTAAAATCCCTTGTGATTTCTTCTGTAATCAATTTGTCTTTTTTTTAAGTGCACTATTTAATTTCCACATATTTGTGGATTTGCTTTCTTTCTGCCATTGATTTCTAATTTTGTCCCATTGTTGTTAGAGAAGATACTTTGAATGATTTTTTAAAAATTCTATTTATCTATTTTAGAGAGAGGGGAAGGGAGGGAAAGAAATATCAATGTGTGGTTACCTCTCGAACGCCCCCTACTGGGGACTTGGCCTGCAGCCCAGGCATGTGCCCTGACTGGAAATCGAACCAGTAACCCTTTGATTTGCAGGCTGGCACTTGAAGCACTGAGCCACACCAGCCAGGGCCTTTGTATGATTTTAGTCTTCCTAACTTTGTTAAGATTTTTTAATGGCCTAATATGTGTTCTATCTCTGAGACTGTCCTATATGCTCTTGAGAAGAATGTGTATTCTGCTATTGTTGGATGAAGAATTTTTGTTTATATCTGTTAGGTCCACTTGGTCTGTAGTGTTTTTTAACTCCACTCTTTCTTTGTTGATCTTCTGACTGGTTGTGTTAGGCCTCTATTTCTTACATAAAAGATAAAAACTCTAAGAAGTTATTTTAAGAAAGTTAGGGACAGCAGGTCCTCAAATAACATCATTTTGTTCAACGTCATTTTGATATAATGTTGATGAAAAATAAAATTTATTCCCAGCCAAGGCCACTGACTGCGTAGACGTTGCATGGCCTCCCCATGCCTGTATGAGTTTTCTCCAGGTATTCCAGTATCCTCCCACACCCGGAAGATGTGCATGTCAGGTTAACTGGCGTGACTGCATTGTCCCAGTGTGAGTGTGTCGGGGAGGGGAGCTGTGAGTGGTCCTGCAATGGACTGGTGCCCTGTCCAAGGTTGGTTCCCACCTTGTGCCCCGAGTTGATGGTATGGATTCTGGCCACTGAATAAGCGAGTTGAAAAATAATCTTACTTGTTTTCATTAATCTTTTGGGAATATGTTTTGAGTCTTTATTTAAAAGTTTGGTGACATTTCTGTGACCAGAAATATGACATATGAATTGGTTCTATTTTCTGCCATTTTGCTTAAAGCTGCAGTTTCCAAGGACCTACCCACAACATTAAGTGAGGACTTACTGTATGGCTATTTTAACCCCTAAAAAAAACTATTAAAAATAATACAAAATGGTATTAGCCAAATACCAATCCATAATTTAAAATGTAATTGGTCTGAAAATTGAAATATTCAATAGAAGGTGTGAAAGGAGGAACAGAGAAACAAATATCAGGGGAGAATAATAGAAAAGTAATAAAATAGTTGACTTAATCGAACTACATAAATCATTACAGTACTGTAAATGGTCCAAACACACCCATTAAGAAACAAAGATTATCAGAATAGATTTTTTTAAAAGCTCAACCATGAATTGCTTATGGAAACATAACTTAAATAGAGTGATATATTGATAGACTGATTAAAAGTCAAAGGATAAAAAAGATATATCGTATTTGTGGAATTTCAAAGTAACTAGAAGACCCAAACTTTAAAATTAAAATAAAGTTAAAGGATTCATCAGACATGATTTAAAATCCATTACAAAACTACAGTAATTAAGTCAGTATGGTTTTGACAAAAGAATGGGCACATAAACCAATGAAACAGAATAGAGAGTCTAAATATAGACCTATACACCAAGTGCAACTGATTTTTGAGAAAAGTACAAAGCCAACTCAATGAGGAAAGGCTAGTCTTTCCACTAGTGGTGCTGGGACATTCTTCCATTTATAATGAAAAGAATAAACCTTAATATGTACTGCATATCTTAATAAAAATTGACCCAAGTGGATCATAGACATAAATGTAAATTATAAAACTTTAAGAGAAAATTTTGAGAACTGAATTAAGCAATCACTTCTTAGATATGGCATCAAAAAGCATAATCTATAAAAGAAAAGTAAGATTAACTGGCTTCATCAAAATTACAATGTTTAATCTGTGAAAGACATTCAGGGAATGAAGAGAAAAAACACAGATTCAGAGAAAATGTTTTCAAATTACACACATGACAAAGGATTTGTATCCAGAATACATGAAGAATCCTCAAAACTCAGCAACAGGAAAACCCAGTATCAATGGACAAAAGATTTGAACAAATACCTCACCTCAAAAATATACAGATGGCAAATAAGATGGAAAAGATAATCAATATCATTACCCATTGATGACTGAAATATAAATCAAAAGTAGGATAAGATTTTACTACTCACCAATTAGAATATCAAAAAAAGAAAAAACACTTGGCAATACTAAGTTCTGTCAAAGACACACAAGAGCATCGCTGGTAGAAATGCCAAATGGGACAACCACTAAGGAAAATGTCTTGGCAATTTCTTATAAAGTTAAGCATATAGTTAATTTCTACCCAGAAATCCCATTCATAGGCATTTATGCAAGTGAAACAAAGACATGTTTACACAAAAACCTGCTGACAAACATTTATAGCAGCTTCATTTGCCAAAAGCCAGAAGCAACCCAAACGTTCCTCATTTGGAGAAAAAAAATCAAATTGTGTTAAGTCTACTTAAAATAATATTAGTTTTTTAAAAAGGTATGAACAACTGATACCTACTACAACATGCATATATTTCAAATATATTATGCTGGCTGAGAGGAGATAGGGTTGAGAGTATTACTATATAATTCTTTTAATTTGACATCCTGAAAAAATGCAAAACTATATGGACAGAGAACATACCAGTGGAATCAAGGGTTAAAGAAATAGGTCTATGAAGTGGCAGCCTGAGGACATTCTGGAAAGAGGTTATTGAAACTTTTCTGTACTTTGATTGTGGAAGTAATTACATGACTCTATGTGTTTGCCAAATCTCATAGAACTACACAATACAAAGATTGAATTTTATTGTTTATAAGTTTAAAATAAATTTGAAGAAGATTAAAATGGCCCCCAAATTTCTTTTTGAATCAGAAAACAGAATATATATAATGTGTGTGTATATACATATCTACATATGTATATATATATATATGTGTGTGTGTGTATATTGCTTTTCTTTATAAACGAGGAGAAATTTACTATCTTTAACCTTCTTTATTATTCCAAAATTCTGTATTACCAAAAAAATGTAATAGGATTTGTGCTTTCCTATTATGAAGACATCAATGTACTTAGCAGTGTTGTCTAAGTACTTTGTCTTATAAAAAAAGAGATAATGGGTTTTTTGATAAATCTTTGCTGCTGCATGTGTGGTTGTTCTATAAGCAGGAGGACCTGTTATCTTGATAGTTTTCTGATTCAAGATGCCTCACAGGAATCAGTGAAGCTACTGACTGATTAATGAGCAAGAAAATACAGAATTCTGCTGTCTTCTTAACAGTGAAAAAGTATAGACTTTAAGAAGAAACAGAGCAAAGACATATTATGTGAAACGTTTTTTTTCTAGCCCTAGCTCGTTGTTCCTATCTGCAAGTTGATGAAAAGAAACTTCTAATAAATAATATTTTGGGGGTTGAAAAATGCAGTTGTACTACTGTAGGATCAGATCAACTAAATCCTGTAAACATCTGATGTAATTAATGTTGGTCTTTGAATTTCTCAGTGTTTCTTTTCCTAAATATTCATTATCCACTTTACTCCCCATTTGCTTCAGTTTCTTTTGTTTAATAGAAGCTAATAAAATACTTTCATTTTAGGTTTGTTATGGATTTTGCTAATTCCTTCCCAAAGCCATCAGTCTTAGAGGAACAGTCAACTCCATCAGGATCTTAAAAAGCTTAAAAAATATTCCTAAAACTAGTTAGTCAAAAGTAAAATCATGAAAGTGGACATGCAGAAATCATTCACAACTTTTTCCCTACAATTAATTTTTGTTCTCAAACCCTTGCTGATCTTCTTCCTCCATGCCATGTTATATCATTTTTGAGGCCATGGAAATATTAGGGATAAGAAGAATTGATAGAACAAAACTTAAAGCATAGACTTTGTATGTAGGTATATGTACAGGTTCATAATTTCTTTGCTTTGCATGAGACCACTCTGTTAACACACTTTCTAGAAATAAATATGATATTATAATGACAAGTTCTCTAATTGAAATAATTTTCTGAGTATCTAAATGTCCAACTCTAAATTTAGTGTTGATTAAAAGTTGAACAATATGCTGTATTTTGCTTCTGCCTGATTTACTTAGAAGTGCCTCAAATACATAAGGACTTGTGTTTATGATGAATATTAATATTTAAGACCCAGGGGTCAAGGAAGGTAGATGTGTGGACCACACAAGAAGGAAATATGAGAGGCCAGCCATGAACCCAGTGTCCTCTACAATTTACCATAGTAGAAAACTCAAGTCTATGACTCTTTTGTCTCTCTACCCCTGAAATTCTGTGCACGACCCTCTCTCCCAGACCTTCTGCATTGCCTCCCCTCACCCCATAATCTTGTTCCAGCTCAATTCCTGAATCAGAACATTTTCAGTGGCTGAGATTGTCAGCAGTCTCTGCTTTTACTACCCAGAATATGTTATATTAATGGATAGGAGAAAATATGTCTTTACTAGAGTGAAATGTTTCTTTAAATACAAGTTTCCCATAGAAATATTATATTATTGTTGTAGTAATATAACACTATACCTCAGATACTCAAAGATATAAATGTCCTGTATAATATACTTCCCCAACAAAAAATGTCTTCCAACTTCTGAACAAGAGGTTTACAATGAAACTTTTGGAACCCTACCCATTGTTATAGTAGGAATTTTGGGTTGATATATTTTTACCTGTGTTGTTTTCTTGTTAGTGTAAACTCTGGGCACTAGGGATAAGGTTGAACCTTTTATTAGATTAGTAAGGAAGATAGAGCATCAACTTGGTGCTACAAGCCAGGCTCTAGAGGAGAAGAAATTAATCATCATCAATTGTCTGTTATATACAAATTTTGCTGTGGTCTATGCTTGGCCATTTCAAAAGGAACTAAACAAATCTAGACTTTCCCTCAGAGAACTTAAAACCAAATAAAGTATATTCTAATAATTACATGAGAAGTATTTATCAGTTGAAAATAAATTGAATTAAATGAGAGCTGAGCTTCTCAGAAGAATAATCCCAAAGCATCCTGTGCATCCCTGTGCAAGAATGAAGGGCTGCACTGTGGGTACCCCACCCCCAACCCAGGGCGCTTTGCTTTGCCCACCACCCAAACTGTGCAGGACTTTCCTTTGAATCTAGACTGGAGCTTAGGGAGCTTCAGGGGTCTTAACAGGAACTTCTCAGTCTTAATACCGCACCTGTGATGGTAGCATAACCCTACCTGACCCAATCTTTACTCTCTGCAGTTATTTCACACTTGGGACTTCAATTTTGAAAATAAGGGATTCTTTCCATTATGGTGCATTGGTTCAGTTGAAGGACATAGAAAATCTGCATTGCACATAACTGGAAGCAGGAGGACTGTTTTGGTAGCTTTTTGAGATAATTTATTATCCACCAAAATTTGATTTGTGGTAGTTTCTTGAAACTGGTTGCAATATGGACTCTGAAACTATATCAATAAACAATCCATACTCAGTCACATTAAATTAACTTGTCTATGTTAAGTTCTGAATAAATCTTTTACCCATGCAAAATTTGGTAACAAAATACATTGGTCATTTGGAAAATGTTGGATCATTGAGTTATTAAGATCTCCTAAGTGTTGACACATTTCAATATACAATAAAAATATATTTGTTAATATCTCTAACAATATTTTTCAGGAAAGTCTTTATGTATTGGGAAGCTGTCAGGCTCATGTTGGTGTATACACATTTTCCAAAATTTTATTTTTCACTTAGAATCTCTAATTTTATAATTGGCACTGTTTTCAATACTGTGCTATAATTGGTTTGCAATGGTTTGTGAGACCCAGTGATCTATTTCAACTCTTTGTTCAGTGACACTGAGTTGGTTCTGACATCAGCCATGCTAGGAGTATTTACACCACAGAAATTGGCGACAAATCTACAAATTAGGACTTTCTTCTTTCCCCTGGAGAGCTAGTTGTCAAACATTTATCAGGACAACACTGGTTGTTTTCCAAGTGACAGATTTACATTTTTTTGAAGACAAAGTTTCTGTCAAACACCCTAAACTTGAATAATCATAGTTTGTCTGAAAGTTGCTCTGTAAAAAAAGAAGTGTTCTGTGATATAGCAAGTTGCTGACCTTCCAATTCAAACTACTGGACAAGTACTTTTCCTCTGGACAACCAGTGCAGTTTTTGGTGTACAATATACTTCATGCTATTTCCCCTTCCATGAAACTGAATAATGAGAAGGATATATTTAAGTGCCCAAATGTAATAAAATTAGTAATTCTTACCACTTTGTCAAAGCATTCCTAAGGAGCCAGTTTTACCCACCATTGCTTTTCAACACCTGTGTAAATATCAACATGGTAGAAAATTCAAGTAACATCTTAGTATTTTTATGTAAATAGTTTTATGAATTCTCTGATAGCATTGCAGGATCCCCAGAATTCCATAGTCTATACTCTGACAAACATTATTTTAGACAAACAGAAACCTAGAAATTTTACTACCAATATACTCTCAATATACTTTAAAAAGCCTCAGAATCATAATGCCTAAAGAAGAAAATATTAGCATCGTATGATAAGAAGGAAAATTTGAAATAACAAGTGCTGGTGAGGATGTGGAGAAAAGGAAACATTTGTACCATGTTGGTGGCATTGTAAATGAGTACAGCCACTGTGGAAAACAGTATAAAGAAATAAACACTAATTTGAAAAGATTTATGCATACCTATGTTCATTACAGCATTCCTAGTAATAGCCAAGATATGGAAGCAACCTAGGTATCCAGCAATAGATGAATGGATAAAGAAGATGTGATACATACACACACAGGAATATTATTCAGCAATAAAAAGGACTGAAATCTTGCCATTTGCAATAACATAGACAGACTTACATGGCATTATGCTAAGTGTAATAAGTCAGACAGAGAAAGATAAATACTGTATGGTCTCAGTTATATGTGGAATCCAAAAAATATCCCAAAATGAATAAGTAAACAAAACAGAACTGGGGGTAAAAAAGGGAATTAGAAATGCAAGAAGGGGTGATGAAAAATAAAGTGAAAAACATGTGTTAAATGAACATAAATATGAATTAATAATAATGTACATGTTAAGGAATTAAATAAGAAAAAGGCAACTAAAAGCAAACAATAAAAGTATTAAACTCAAGAAAGAAGATAAATGAAAATAAGATATTTGAAATTCTTGATTTGTTTCAGAAGAGGAAAAGATATCAACTTCAGACTATGGTAACTCAAATATGAATGCTAAAGTTTTCTAGAGAACCACTAAAATACTAAAAATAGTCTATATAATTTACATTATACTTTGAATGTGCAGAAGAAAATACTTAAAAGACAGAGTAAAAGGAGAAAAAGGGACTGAAAAAGATCATAGCAATGCACCGAAGTAAATGTGTAATTAAAACTAATAAAAATCAATTAACTTATTTTGTTAAAAGGGAAATTTTGAGGATTCCCTCTTGGGTTTATGATAGAGTAGTTTGTAAAAGACCAACCTTCCCATGGGGAACAATTTCTGGCTGTAACAGAGATGAATAAACAGCGGTTGGAACACGTCAGGGGGCAAGTAGCGTGGACATCCGGAGCTTGAGCAGCCTAAATTTTGGGGAGAATGAAAACACACCGAGGTGACCAGGGAATTCTCTGCCTTGTTTTTTGAAATATTTGTCAGTAAGTAACTGTTGTCAAACTAGAGATCTAGCAGGAAGCAGCAGCTCCAAAACTTCAACATTTTTACAAGGCTGGCAAGACAAATAAAGTGCTTAATGCTACCGAGACTCAAGAACTTGAAGAACCAAGATCCTGGAGTTTAAGGAACTACATAGATTAAGTCCAACATTCTGCATTGCTTTTTCCCTTGATACATTTTCCAAATCCTATGCTTTGTAGGATAAGAGATTTTAAAGCTGAGAGAACAGTTCTCTTGACAAATTTTCCATCTTGACATCTATTTTCTTGAATATATTATTTTAAAGTTCAAATATGATACCTCCAAAAATCTAGTGCACCTGTGAGCCTGTTTCTATTAACTGATTATTTTGTTTGTTTTTTATCTTTCTGTAACTTGGCTGGTCTCATACATTTTTATTTGAATACTGGATACCATGCATGCAGTATTGAAGATTATCTGCTTTTTGCCATTTTCCCCCAAAGGAGATTTAATTTTCTTTTGACAGACAGTTAAAATAGAGCCACATCTTACTTCTGACAGAAATATTTGCATATTGATAAAATGATTCAATCAGCAAAACATATTCTTATACTTGATATATAATAGCATAGTTTTAAAAGATATTGAGCAAAAAATTAAACAGAGCAAAAGGAAAAATAAGTAACCATTTAATATTCATTAATGCTTAGCTCAAGAAAGCAATCTCTAGTAATGACAGATTGAACAATAGAACTGTCAACTTTGAACTAAAGAAAATTATAAATACCCTATGTGTAAGGAGCCAGTATAGGCTCCTTAAAAAATACACAGTTTTAACTGAACCTAGAATGTTTACTAAAATTGGCAAGGCATTAAAGCTATTAAAGCTGTTTAAGCTATTAAATTTCATTCCAACAGCTCTGGCTGGTGTGGCTCACTTGGTTGGGTGTTGTCCCACAAACCGAAAAGTCAACAGTTCAAATACCAGTCAGGGCACATACCTGAGTTGCAAATTTGATCCCTGGTCAGGGTGCATACAGAAGGGAAACCAACCACTGTTTCCCTCCTTCTCTTTCCCCTCTCTTCACTTGTTTCTAAAAAAGATAAACAAAGTTAAAAATTTCAATCCAACAGACTATTTCCACTACTTTACAAAGGCTACTGGAGGCTATGAAAGAAGGTACTCTCCATAATTCATTTTATGAGGTTAGCATTATCTTACCATCAAAACCAGATTAGAACCTTATGAGAATAAAAAATTACAGGCTAATCTCAATTACAAAGACAGCATTGAAACCTAAATATAAATATTAATAGATATAGCCCATTTATGTGTTTTAAAAGCTATATTTATTCTAGAAGTTCAGAATTGATACATTAGAAAATCTATTTGTTATTCTTTACATTCCATTATATGACTATCTGAATAGATTCACAGGAAAAAACCAGTGCAATTTAACATTTGTGCTAAACTTCATATCAAACTAAGAATAAAATTTATTTCCTTAATCTGATAAAGGATATCTTCAAAAAACCCTAAAACAACTAGTATATTCAATATAAATGTGAAAGCAGTCTTATTTTTTAAAATTGGAAACAAGAGAAGTATGTCCATTAATACCACATCAATTCCACATTGTATTGGAGGTACTAGGCAGGTCAAAAGTACAAGAAAAGGCAGGAACATAAAAAGAATAATATAAAAGTAAAACTAAAGTATTTGTAGTTAATATGAACTGGCTACATAGAAAACCCCAAAGAATGTAGAGACAAACAACTGGATTTAACAGGAGCGTTCAGCAAGAGCACTAGATACAAGGTCAATATGCAAAAATCATCTGCATCTCTATACCACTAACAAGGTATTAGAAAATGAAATTAAAACAAAAGATACAATTTTTAATAGCGACAAAAGGCGTAAGGTGTCTATGGTACCTAGGAATAAATCTAACAAAAATATTATTAAAAAACTTTTAGGAGACATTAAATAACTAAATGAAAGAACAACCAGCACATGGAGATGGAGCTCACTAATGATGAGGCTGGAGCTCAGGGTCAGATCATGATGGGATTTGGGGTCTTCTTAAGTGGTTGAAAATAATTCTGAGGAGTGCTCGCTTTGGCAGCACATATACTAAAATTGGAATGATACAGAGAAGATGAGCGTGGCCCCTGCAAAAGGATGACATGCAAATTCGTGAAGCGTTTCATATTTTTGTGGTGATTGTGGCAGGTAGCGGGTATAGAATAAATAGTAATGGAAAAAATACAATAAAAACATTTAAAGAAAATGGAAATACAAATTGCTAGTTACAGAACAGTCACAGGGATTAAAGTACAGCATAAAGAATATAGTCAATAATATTGCAATAATTATGCACGGTGTCACATGGATACCAGATTTATTGGTGTGATCACTTTGTCAGTTATATTAATGTTCAATCACCTGGACGTACAACTGAAACTAATATAGTGATGTATGTCAATTGTAATTAAAAAATAAAAAATCATTAAAAAAGAAAATAATTCTGAGGGTAATGAGGAACCATTGAAGAGGTTTAAGTACAGATAAATATGAACTACATTAGACTGTGATCATTCTGGCAATGATATGATGAATGGACCAAAGAGGGGTGGCATTTAGGATCAGAAAACAAGCTACGAGGCTTTTTGAGCTGTCCTGATAAAATTGAGGGTGATCTGAACTAGGGTGTCCATAAGGTCCTTCATGGTTTGGTCCCTGACTGCCTCTTCAGCTTCATCCCACACCGTCCCATTGGTACCTGAACCCTGAGTGTTCTTGGCAGTTCAGTGAGCTCCACACAGTTTCTCATAACTCCAGACCTGCTATGATGCCTCGCTTGTGGGGACACTTTCTGGACTACATTTCCATGACATTGGCCTCACTAATAGTCATCTTTGAGATCTAAGCTTAGCTGTTTCATCCAGTTGAAAAACTTGTACTGTTCACCCAAAGCTAAGACTGATTATTCACATAATACTTTTTTCATACTTCTATTGCAATATCTAAAACACTGTATTGAAATGGTCTCTTTATTCTACTTTCCCTCCTATTGACTGAAAACATCTCTAAGTCAGAAAGCTAGGTCTTATTATTATCATATTTTTAGCATCTAACATTCACTTGGGCTTCAGAAATATTTGTTGATGTGAGAGAGACAGAGTGGGAAGGAAGAAGGAAAGAAGAAAGGAAGGAGATAAGGAAGGAGGGAGGCAAAAAAAGAAATCCCATCCATTGTTTGATACCTCAGAGGTCTTTTTCAAATCCCAAATAGAAGACTGGTGATAATTTGCTTAGTGTCACTGAAAAACTTAATCATGTTTGCCAAATGTAGCTCTTGTGGGATTTCTATGTATATAATCTTCATCTTGGGTGAAGGAAGTGATGAATTTTGGACTGAGGGAAGATACAAAGCGTAAGTTGGTAAACTACGGCCTGTAAGCCATATATGGCCTTCTGTTGGTTTTACAATAAAGTTATAATGGAACATAGTCATGTTTATTTGTCTATATTTTGTCTATGACCACTTTCATTTCATAACATCAGAGCTAGATAGTTGTGATATGGACCACATGGCCCACAATGTCTTTTACAGAAAAACTGACAACTCCTGGCAGAGAATCAGAGCTCACATGATCAACTGGGAGCTTTACAGTTACAGCTATCTACTGATGGCAGAATAGCACAACAGAACTTCTGCTTTCTTTCAAGTTTAATCCTTGATATAGTAGATTGGGTCAGGCAACAGGGCCATGCACCTTGGGGTAATAGATTACTGTACAGAAAAATTTTAAATGGGAGACAGAGACAACCATTGACAAGGGTTAATGACTGTGTATCATCTTGATACTGGAAAAGAAATTCCTTCCACTGGTACAGAATAAAGTGTCAAACCTAGTCACTATACCCAGCCCTTGGTTTTCTCTTGTCATTTTAGAATATTTCTCATGCTTATGAAAGATATAAGACCAGTAATACTGGAGGCTGCTCTATTCTTTAAATTAAATGTATTGGGGTGACATTGGTTAATGAGATTATATAGATTTCAGGTATGCATGTCTATGATACATGATCTGTATATTGCATTGTGTGCCCACCACCAAGTCAAATCACTTTCCATCATTACATATTTGGCCCCCTTTATTTTTTACCCTCTGTCCTCCCTCACCCCTATCTCTCTAGTAACCACCATGCTGTTGTCTGTGTTTATGAGTTTCATTTTATATCCTATATATGAGTCAAATCATATGGTTCTTAGCTTATTCTGACTGACCTGTTTTTCTTAGCATGACATTCTCAAGGTCCATCCATATTATCACAAAGGGAAGTATTTCATCTTTTCTTATGGCTAAGTAGTATTCTATTGTATATAGGTACCACATCTTCTTTATCAAGTTATCTGTCAAAGGACACTTTGGTTGTTTCCATGTCTTGGCCACTGTG
Source organism: Trachops cirrhosus (assembly GCA_028533065.1). Lineage (NCBI taxonomy): Eukaryota > Metazoa > Chordata > Mammalia > Chiroptera > Phyllostomidae > Trachops > Trachops cirrhosus. The sequence continues at coordinate 27,436,041 of CM052549.1, forward strand.
AATAACTGCTGCAATAACATGCTGCAATGAACACAGGGGTGCATATATCTTTGCAAATTAATATTTTCAAATTTTTGGAGTAGATACTCAGAAGAGGTCTTTCTGGGCCATATGGTAACACTACGCTTAATTTTTTTCAGGAACCACCATCCTGTTTTCCACAGTGGTTGTACCACTTTACATTCCCACCATCAGTGAATGAGGGTTCCTTTTGCTCCACAACCTCTCCAACACTTGTTATTACTTGTCTTGTTGATAACAGACATTCTAACTGCAGTGAAGTGGTATCTCATTGCAGTTTTGATTTGCATTTCCATAGCTAGTGAAATTGAGCATCTTTTCATATATATCTCTGGGCTATTTTTATGTCTTCTTGGGACAAGTGTCTTCTCAGGTCCTCTGCTCATTTTTAATTAAACTGTTTGTTTGGTGTTGAGTTGTATCAGTTCTTTATATATTTTGAATATTAACCCCATGTTTGAGCTGTTGTTTGAAAATATCATCTCCCATTTGGTTGGTTACCTTTTTGTGCTCTACCTTTATTTTAGAAAAATACCTGATCGTGGCTGTGAAGTATTACTATCAAAGTGCTCCCTTTCCAAAGACTCAAAGAATTTTTACCCCTTGTGGCTATGGCACATTTCTATCAACTACAGTCACCTCCCAAGGCAGGACTCATTATATATTCTCCTCATATAATGAGAATATATATATTCTCATTATATATATAGGACTCCACATATTCTCTTAAGGAAACTTGACTCAATCCAAATAGAGAGGCACTTCAAACACTTCTATATAGTTTATTGTGGCTATAAGTTGTAATTTTCAAGGATTCATATAGATTCCTAGGACCATTTTAAGATCAGAAAAGCTGCAATTAGTACTATTTATTAAAAATTCAAAAGTGATGACTCTAGAAATATCATACTGAATAGTTTTACTTGGATGCTTCAAAAATAATTAAGCAAACCATCAATTAATGATGCAGTTACATTAAAAAACCACCTGGGGTAAAAATTATTATTATGACAAACTACTCCTTTCAGCTATCCTTATAGAGCTACAAAATTACTTCTTTCAGTATTTCAAGAAAAATATTACTATATTTGCTCTTTATTGAGCAATTTACTTCATTTACAAATTATCTTTTTATATATCTTAAGGTCTTCCTAAAAACTTGTGTACAAATGGAACTTCCAAGTTACATATGTCAAGAATATGCCTTTTTAAAAAAATCTTATAAATCTGGACTAAAATCCTGGCTCTTGCATTGTGTTTTCAGTGTTTCTTTGAGTTATTTAATCTCTCTGAAGTTCAGTTTCTCATCTATAAAATGAGATAAGCATAGTATTCATTTTATAGGGTATCATGGAAATCAAATGAGTTAATAAATGTAAAGCTATATCACATTGTCTGTGGGAAATGTTAAAAATAATATTAATATTATGATGCTTCCTGCATCAGAAAGGATAACAATGATGTTTCACCACAGGTAAAATCACCTTGGTAAAATCAGTTGTTATACCAATAACCTTTCTCCCACTCGACTGAGTTTTACTTTTTGTCTTAGGTATTTGAGATGTTGTTTGTTTTGCTTCCTTGTTTTCAGTGAATTTGTGTTTCTTCAGTGAATATCCTTAAAGTGGCTAGCTTTACCCTATATCTCTGGCAGATCAATACTTGGACCGCAATTACTTGGCAATACCTTTTAGCAGACATGGCAAACCTATGGCATGCATGCCATCACTTCACTCTCCCACTCCAAGGAAAGACATCATTAATCAATGACAATATTTCTTTCTGCCTGAGTTCTAATGCAGCTCAGAATTCTTCTCAATACATTGTTCCTGGAAGGCAAGAAAGTAGATCAAAGATCATAGATGAGCTGGAATATAGTTGGCACCCCTGATTTACGTGATGGTGCCTGTTAATTCTCATTATCTGTATCTTTTATTCTCCAAAAATGTCCATTCCTTTAAGTTCTCCTCTTAAAAATCTATCTTTTCTTTACCCACCTCAGTCTTGGGTCTACCAGTGATATGGATCATGGCTAACATTGATACTAAGATGTTGCTTACTGAATTGCTGCCCTTATGGAATTTATAGGCTAGTTCATCATATGATTATAGTCACCTTTAAAAATTTAAACTACAGTTGAATTAAATGCTATAAAGGAAAAGCATATAACAGGAGTCCTAACTAAATCTAGTAACTCAGAAAAGGCTTCCCTAAGTTAGTGTTTGTGCTAAGATGCAAAAGATGAACAGGACTTAAATAAAAGTAGGAATTAGTAAGAGGTAAAAATATTCCAGGCACAGAGGTCAGTATGAGTGAAAGTTTAGGGATCTGTTTAGGGAACTGAGGAAGCTAGCCCTCACAGAGCCCATAGGAAAGAGCTTGGAAAATACATACCACGATCTCATCTTCTCCCATCCCTCTCCTCCCTTCTTCTGCCAACCTGCCGACGCTACAGATTGGCAACATCCAGGGTTCAGTCTGAGTCCTGAAGACAAGGGCAGAGCATGTGGAGAAGGGTGAATAATGAATCTAGAGAGGCAAAGAAAAGTATCCAACACCCTCACCCACTAAGTTGGGGGATGGAAGTGACTTTATTCTTGAAGGATTGGTGAAGAACAACATTACAAGACCAGAATTATAATGCTGAAAGTGACTCAGAGCCCTGGCAGTCAAATAAAAACCCCAGACCAGAGGGAACCACACATGACCTTCTTGTGCTTTCTTCAAAAGAAAGAACTCAAGAAAACTGAGCTCCCCATTCCTTTTGCTTTCGCCAAGTGACCCCTTCAATTGGTACTAGTCACTCAGCACACATTAGTGCCAGGTGTTGGACGGTACTTGGTTATAAGAGTGATAACTTAGGTAGTTGATATCTTCACACTAATGACAGAGAAGAAATTCAGGTAGATAATATGTGACTTTGTGGCTATGAACAGTGACACGTAGTCTAACTTCTTTGTTTCTGACATTCTTTTTCACCCATCAAGACATCGCTTATGATTACTAATCAGGTCCACTTTATTCTTACATAATCAGTCAGCCATCTAATTTTTGAGGATGCTGGTTATTTGCAAGATAGTTTCTCCTTCTTCTATTCTTTGTCTTCTATACCTCTAGTGTTAAAAAAAAATCCCTAAATTTCAGTCCTAAGAGAAAATAGTGAGGACTGGGGGGGTTGCCTGACTTTAGAAATTCCCAGAGCTTTCCCTTTCCATCTCATAATACATTTCTTGTTAATCTCTCAGAGTTCTCGGAAAATAAAATGACATAATATATGAGGAACCATTTTTAAAAATGTTTTGCTTTACTCTTGTGCTTCTTTTTACAGGTTTCTGTAGTTTTCTACTATTCCCTTTAGGGAATTGGCTGGTTCCTATTTTATTTTTATTTGTATGGGAGGAGCTTATTTTTATCTTATCTGTAGTTAACAATTTTTGCCTTATTCATTGTAATGAAAAGAAAACCCCATGTACATAAGAACAAGTGGGTACTCACACATACATACATTCGCAATGAAACAATATTCAGACATTTCCATTCATTTTTAAGGATCTTTTAAAAATTGTATTGTTTATGCTATTACGGTTATCCCATGTATCTCCCCTCATCCCCCTCCATCCAGCCCACCCACCACTTCCATAATCAGTCCCCTCACCACTGTCCATGACCATGGGTCTTTCAGGTATGTTCTTTGATTGATCCTTCACCTTCTTTTTTTAATCAGTGCCCCGCCTCCTCCCTACTTACATCTGTCAGTCTGTTCCATGATTCTATGCCTCTGGTTCTATTTTGCTCATTAGTTTCCTTTATTCAATAGATTTCTCTTACAAATGAGATCATATGGTATTTGTCTTTCACTGACTGATTTGTTTCACTTAGCATAATACCTTCCAGTTCCATCCATGCTGTTGAAAAGGTAGAAGTTCCTTCTTTCTTTCTGCTGCATAGTATTCCATTGTGTAAATGTGCCACAGTGTTTTGCCCATTTACTGATGGGCACTTAGGCTGTTTCCTTCACTTGATTTGTATCTCTCAGATGGCTAATGGTGTTGAGCATTTTTTCACATATTTATGGGCCATCTGTATGTCCTTCTTGGAGAAGTGTGTATTCAGGTCTGTTGCCCATTATTTAACTGGATCATTTGTCTTCCTGGTGGTGAGTCATAAAATTCTTTATATATTTTGGAGATTAAACCCTTGTCCAGTGTATTGCTGGCAAATATGTTCTCCCATACAGTCAATACCCTTTTGATGATGATGATGGTTTCTTTAGCTATTCAGAAGATTTTTAACTTGATGTAGTCCCATTTGTTTATTTTTTCCTTTATTGCCATTGCCCTAGGAGATGTATTGGCAAAAACATTGCTACATGAGATATCTGAATTTTTACTGTCTATATTTTTCTCTAAGATTTTTATGGTATCGTGACTTATATTTAAGTCTTCTATCCATTGTGAGTCTATTCTTGTGTCATATCTAGTGTTTCTGAATGTTCAGGCTTTAAGGTTATTGGAAACAAGGCCAATGAATTCACACCTAGAAGCAATGGTGAAAAATATGGCTGCCGATACCTTTAAAAGGAAAAAAAATATATAACTTGACAATAAGCTCTCCTTAGAAAAATAGTGCTTTCTTTGCATCATTTATTAATTTTCTCTTCATGAAGGATCTAAGAGTGGAGTGCTTTGCTAAATCTTGCTTTCCTTCTTACTATAAAAAGTATAATAATTTTAGAGGATTTGAAGATTAATTTTCTATAATGCTCTTTTAAAGTATAAATTACTTCCAAAAGTATAATTTTACTGTGAATGTAATCTGTATAGTAATGCAAGAGAGTAATGTACATTGAGTTCACACTAAGGATTATAAATTATAGTATTGTCACGTAGTTCACCCAGGCAAATTAACATTCATCAGAGAGTAGTATTTATACTTTTTATGCCTAATGTGAGCACTTGAATCTTGATCACAATGGCAGAATACACCTTCCAAGTTCAGTGATTTCTTTGTATATTAATATTTAGAGAGGCTCTTTAACTGGAACTCTTATAGTCTACCACATCACTAAACCCATACTGTGAAAAGAACTGTATTTAGTGTTCTCTACATTTAACACAGACATGATTTCTAATGGCAAGTCATGTTTTGATGTAACTATCCAATTCCTCTTCACCACCAATTGGTAAAGCCCCAATTCTCTCTTTATGAGTGCAGTTACTTTTCTGAGCAAAGTAAGATTCCTGTTCACATAGGCAGCACTGATCCTCTTCCCTGTCTCTGCTGAGCCTGCCCTTGGATGCCTTCTTTTCAGATCAGAGAGCATTACCACATGGAATACATGTTTAACCTTTGCTTATACGCTCCCTTTTAGTATGGAAACTTTATAACTATTATTAAGGAGGTATACTTTCTCCCATTACATTCAAAACTTGTGCTTCTTATCACCCCTTAAGCTGGGAATGACTAGTCTGTGATGCACAGATGCTATCTTTCTCTTCTCTTCTCTGAATGCTTTGTGTCCTAACCTTTTCAAATGAAAATTACTCATTCTACTTGAAAACCCAAATGTTCTGTTGCAGTACTTAATTAAAAATTGATCTCCATCTACCTTCATTTTTTCCCAATTGCTAAAAATTGTGGAGAGTAAAGTGTGTCCCACATTTGATACACAAACTATTGCTATGGTATTTCACGGTGGTGCTAGTATTTAAAATGTGTACATCTAATAGTATACAAGTGATATAAAAAATAGCTAGAATAACTGCCTTCATTTCCTCTTCTGCACCCAAGGTAAAAAGGTTTAATTAACCATATTTTTTTTGGTTCAACCCAAATATCAATTGATCATAGTTATGAGATGATGCTTTCCTCCCTCCTTAAGAATATTACATTTGTGTCATGGATTGGAAGAATTAACATCATCAAAATGTCAATACTACCCAAAGCAATCTACACATTCAATGCAATACCTATTAAAGTACCAATGGCATATTTCACAGACATAGAACAAACACTTCAAAAATTTGTATGGAACCATAA
>CM052549.1:27442600-27567496 GCA_028533065.1 Trachops cirrhosus
CAATTATAGTTATAGGTACTTCTCTCTTAATAATTATCATATCAAAGTAATTTAAATCAGTGTAATATACAAGAGTTGAATAATGTTACCACCCAACTTGATCTAATCGACATAGAACACTTTACCCAGCAACAGCTTAAAGTATATTACTTTCAAGTGCACATGGAACATATAACAAATAGTCCATGCTCTAAGCTATAGAACATGTTCCAAAAACTTTAAAGGATTTATGTAAGTTTTATAATTACAATGGAATTAAACTGGAAATCAATACTAGAAAGAATACTGAAAAGTCCCCAAATATTTGGAAACAAATAATATACTTTTAAATGTCTCACAAATAAATGAGAAATCAAAATTAGAAAGTATATTTGAACTGAATGAAAATGAAAACACAATATATCAAAATGTATAGGATTGCCACTAAAACAGTACTTAGGCAACATACAGAAATGTCTCCAAAAAAGGACCATAACTTCTACTAGAGGAATTTAGAGAAAGATGACAAATAAAACACACAGCAGAAGAAAGGAAACAATAAAAATAAAAGTAAAAATATGAAAATAATATCAATAATAGATAAAAGCAAAATATGGTTCTTTAAGTATATAAATAAAATTTAAACACCTCTAGAAAAACTAGATAAGGCACAATTAATGAGCAAATGATATCAATACAAATTCTACTGGTATTAAAAGGATAGGGAAATACTAAAAACAACTTTATGTCAATAAATTCACTAAATTAGATGAAACAGACAAATGTCTCGAAAGACACAAAGTCCTGAAGCTGATTCACAAAGAAATTGATAACCTAAATACTTACAAAAGAAATTAAATTTCTAGTATTAAATCTTCCTATAAATGAAAATGTAGGCCCAGATGACTTGCTGGCGAATTCAAATGAATATTTTATGAATTCTACTCAAACCATTTTATAAATTCAAAGAGGAGGAATATTTCCCTACTCATTCTTAAAGGCCAGAATTATCCTGATGCCAAAAGCAGAGAAAGACTATACAAGAAAGAAAACTACTAATGAATAACCTGGATTACTTTAGATGCAAAATCTAAACAAAAAAAACTAGTAAATTGAGTCAAAAAATATATAAAAATGACAATATCAGACTAAGTGTCATTTATATGTGGAATGCAGAGTTGGTTTGACATTTGAAAATCATGTAATTCATTATATTAACTAACTTAAAAATAAAAACCATAGATTACTTCAGAGTAAATTATTCACTTTATAGTCATAATAAAAACCTCCAGCAAGCTAAGAATGGTATTTATTCAATCTGATAAGGGGCATCTAAGAAAAATTTACATCAACTATATTGGACAGTCTAGTCAGTACAATAATTAGGAAATAGAAATAAAGGGGATCAGACTGGAAGAGAAAATGTAAGATGGTATTTATTCACAGATGATATGATCATCTATGGTGAAAATCTGTCAAGGATGAAAAGGAAAACCCTCATTCATTGCTAGTAGGAATTAAAATGGAACAACCATTATGGAAAACAGATTGAAAGCTTCTATAAACATTAAAAATAAACTTACCTATTATTCATCAATTATATTCCTAGGTAAACTGCCAGAAAAAAATATAAGCACATGTTCAAAGATTTATACACAAATATCTACAGCAGCACCATACACGACAGCTTCAAACTGAAAACAATCCAATGTTCATTAACTGTCAAATGGATTAAAAAATGTTGTCTATGCCTACAATGGAATACTATCCATCAATAAAAATAAACAAACTAGCGATATGTGTGCAACATGGTGAATCTCAAAGCCACCACACTACATTAAAGAAGTCAGACACAAAATCCTATATGTCATATGGCTCCACCAATTTGAAAAATCTAGAAAAGGCAAACCTACAGACACAGAAAGACCAGAGGTTTCCCAGGGTTAGAGGTGAGAGCAGTGAATGAAGAAGGTTATCAAAGGTTATCTTCCACCCACCAGGCATGAAGAAGCTTTTTGGGGTGATAGAAATCTAAAATTGCATCTTAATGGTGGGTGTACAACACTGTAAGTTTACTAAAAATCAGTGATCTATATAGTTATAATAGATGGATTTTATGGTATGTAAATTACACTTCAATAAAACTCTTATTTTTAAAAAAATCCAACAAAGGGTGGAGTGGGAATTTAGATGAAATAAACCTGGTAGCGTATTTATAAATGTTGATGCTGGGTGATGGGTAATGAGGAGTCCATTTTACTGTTCCTTTTACATATCTCTATGTTTGAAATTTTTCAGAGTTAAAAGTAAAAACAGAAAGAGAGTAAGTGATTCATATTTTGATCTATTGTATAACTTATTTTATATAGTCTAACTAGTATGCTGTTAGCATATGCTCTTCATACCACATTCATCTTTAACCAATGACTATGTTGATCCAAACTTCCTAATATTTCCTATCTTAGTCATTTATCATTCTTAATAAGTCTAGAGAGCCACTTTCAATTTAATTTCTCTCTTCAATTATAAATGAGCCAAATGCCTGATTTTCATGCATGTCCACACTTCAGGAATCTCACTCAGTACACTGTGACATTACCGAGGCCGTTCAGCGCTCTGGGCCACTGCTGAGGGAATGGAAGAAAAGACGGTGCCTTTCATATTGCTTCCAAGTGTCCTTCTTACTCCTGTTTTAGCCATTGATTATGACTTCCCTATGAAATGATGATGTGTTGCCTTTTTTTCTATATAGAAAATATAAACACTTGAATTTAATCCCATTTCCCCAGCTACTGCATTAGGAGGTCCTGTGAAGAAGGGCTGCTTTCTCCCTCAACAACCTGTACTGTGATTCTGAACAAGTAGTAATCTAACTTCTCGTTATCTAAATAATCTCCAGGCTGAGGACCACAATTCCCAGACCCTTCTCTCCTTGCTTTGGAGATTGAATCCCAATCAATTTTTTGTGGAGTCATAACATTCATATTCAGTCTACGTGTCACCTCCTTCATGAAGTCCTCTGTGTGTGTGTTTTACCTGCAATTAGAATAATTCATTCCTTCCGACTTTTAACATCACTTTGATTATAATTCATTCTTAAATTTATCACAGCGTGGCTTGTACTACAGGGCGATGATGCCTTTCATGTCTCTCCAGTGAGAATATAAATTCTTTCAAATATACGATTCTGGACAAACCACATTCTGTTAATCTTTGAATCTCAGAAGTTAGTGTAGTGATCTCTCAAAATGTTTAGTGAACTGAATTGATTTTGAGCTCAACTTGCCCAATGTCTACATTTTACAGATAAAGAAACTGAAGCCTAGACTGAATAGTATTTTTTATCTTTCTCCCATAATGACACACACACAAACATTAACACTGGGTTAATTAAATGAGACTGCTCCAAGGAGGTGGCTACTTCCCTGGAAGCTCCAACTGACCCAGGCACCCATCCCCACCTACCCTGCACCTCTCTGGGCACGTGGAAGGCTAAACAGATCATTATCTCGACCTGGTTCTCACCCACCCAAAGCATACCCTTGTGCCAAGGCAAAGAAGCACAGAGGGAGGCTGGTTGTGTCTGCCTCAAGGTCATCCAGCTTCCTAGCTTCAGATACTTTTCATGTTCAATTGAAATTCAATTTATATAACAATAAACTTATTACTGAATGAAACACATCCTTTTTTCATTTAGATGGTGGCCAACTCCTCCTGCTTTTTTTATGTAACACTCTGTGAATAAAATCATCTTCGCTGTGCTGTCCAATATGTGAGTGCTATAACTTGAATAAATATTGGGTTTGATATTCTATACCCCCAGATTCAATGGTTCTATCTACCCTCAGTTTCAGGTCATGGGCATTTGCCTTCAGTAAAAAAAAAAATGACCTTTTATGGCTGTGTTATCTAAACGTGAATATAATCCAAGCTGTAGTCATTATTGTAATATATTTTCTTACTTAAAAAATTATAAATAAAACATTTTCTTGGGCTCTAGGTACTGGTTTCTGGCTGTGACATTCCCACATACTGGGGTTCTTTAGTTAACCATCTGTGGGCTGAATTTCTGGATGTCTCCAGCAGCAGAACAGTTGGCCCCCGGCAATGACTGAACAGGAAGGTCGCAGAGTTCAATGTGTAAGTAGGACTGAAAACAGATATTCTAATTTCTACTCTACGGCACATGAATGGGCTCTTGGGCAAGTTCATTGAATTTAATATAATTACCTTTGTTCACTTAAAAATAACTCACAGGGAGGGGAAGTTAGAACACCTTCAATCATTATACAAGACTTCATACTGTGAAAAAAAGTCACCTGCCTGACTCTGGTTGGGCACCTGACATCTGTCACCAAATACAAAATCTAAATTCACAGGCTGCAAAGAATCTGATCTCTCATGCTTCCTAGTTCCTAATTATTTTCAACAAGGTTCTCATGTTTTCCAGAGAGCAAGAGGCCCTGAATGAGTGCAAGACACGATAGATAAAGCAGAAATGGCGTAGTTCCTGCTCTTAGTTCTGTAGTGAAGTCGGATGACCTTCCTTGCTTTTTTCTTTTCCATGGGTTTTATTCAGAAGCCTTTCTCAGTAGTGTACCCAAGTGAAAACTGATGCGAGGTGAGAAGCATCTTACCTTCACTCAAATTTCATTCTGAAACGTATCCTGTCAAGTGTGTTCAGACTGATCCAACTCCAGGGGTCTGGGCTCCTGCTAGCTTTTTTCTGCATTCTTTTAATATGCGTAATGGGGCCAAAGCTATTGCTGCTAGTTGCAATCTAATGATTGCCAACTTTCATGCCAGAAAGACAGAAGTATTTTACAGCATGTATCTTATCTATTTCAATGAACTGCTTTTCTTGGAGAAGTTAGCACATCATCACTGTTGAGGCCTCAGATGAGGTGCTCACCACTAGTGAGGGCTCTCTCTCCCTTCAGACTCAAGGATTTGGTGATGACTTCCTTTACAATGGCTCTGCATGCAGTGACTGGGACAGCAATCCCCTCTCAGTCTGGCACCTGGGGGTGCGAGTGTGAGGTGGACTTGGCATTAAGAGAAGCAGCTATTGCATTTGTGGGTTTTAATTTGTTCATTTAAAACACATTTATTAAATGCTTACTAAATACCAAAACTTTGATTCCAGTACACAAAGAGGAAAGACAGTTTTTCTTCTAAGACAGTTCACGTAATGTGAGGGAAGAGACAATAAGGAACAGTATATATAATCGGGGGAGGTAAACGTGCATGCTGTACAGCAGACTAATATCAAGATAGTGACCGCTTACGCTTAGCACCAGATAAACTCAGATTATTTCTTTATTTGGGCTTAAGGTGTTTTTTGTACTCTATGGTCTCTGTAGGTGGTAGGTTCTATTCTGTGATTCCTGCTGTTTCAATCTTACTGCTTAACATTATCTGGTGTCCTGAATTGTGTTCATTTTTTATTTATTTTTTTACTACTTTTACTGTATTTTTCCATTACCATGTATCCTCCTTAGATCCCCCTCCCCACCATAATCACCACCCTGTTGTCCATGTCCAGGAGTCCTTTTTCCTTTTGGCTGGACCCCTGTACCCCCTTACTGCCCCCAACCAAGAGCCATCAGTCCGCTCTCCATCTGAGAGTCTGTCTCTACTTTGCTTGTTAGTTCATTTTTAAACTCATCTTTCCCCAACACTATTTTTTTATATTCTTTCCAGATTTTCCACCCAAAAAGTGGAGTGTTCACTTTAAAAGTTAAATGGGAAAAAAATGCTTTGAAAATGTAGCGGCGCGGTGTTGTATTCGTTTCCTGTGACTGCTGTGAGAAATTATCACAAACCTGGTGGCTTAAAACAATATACATTTATCTTCTCACAGTTTTGGAGGCCAAAAAGTCAAAATCAGTTTCACTGCACTAAAGTAAAGTTGTCAACAGGTTTGTATTACTTCTGGAGGCTCTGGGGTGAATTCATTTCCTTGCCTTTTCCAGCTTCTACAGAGCACATATATTCCTCAGTTTGTGGCCCCCTTCTCTATCTTCAAAGTTCATTAATCCAAACTCTACTTCCAATGTCACGTGGCCTTTTCTCTGATGCTGCTCCTCCGCTGCTGTTCTTGTAAGAACCCTAGTGACTACATGCATTCACCTGGATAATCCCTGATAATCTCAAGGTCTTTAATTGTATCTGCAACATTTCTTTTTGCTTTAAAAGGCAATATTTATGAGTTCTGGGAATTACACTGTGGACATATTTGGGGGACTGTTATTCAGCCTACTGTAAGTATTTCAAGCCCAGAGAATTCATGAAGTACATTCAGGGCTCGTGTTTCTGGGCAGTAAAATCTATGCTACCACCAAATATCGCCCCAGTCCTCAGTCCACTGCTGGACCTTGATTACAGGTCAAAAGTAGATAACCCAGCTAAAAGTTGTCATTCCAAATACTTTCTTGTTTTTGTTTCAAATGTATATGACAGTTTTTAAAAATGAAATTGGGTTAATCTCGGCTCACTGACATTTAACTCATCTAAAAATTTCACTTGGGAAAATGCTCATATTTTCACAAAACCGGAGATGTTTCTCCCTCAATTCATGGTCTTAAAATGTAAAGATGATAGTTATCAAGTGAAAGTTGAGAACCATGGAGAAATGTATAGTTTCCAGTGTTTCATGTCTAGTGAGATTGACTTTCACTCTAATTTTTCATTTCATTTGTCCTTAGTGAGAAATTATTCTTTTCTAAGTTAAAATCATGAGTCAATAACAGGCATGAGGGTGCTTCTGTGTGTGTTTTTCAAATGACAAAATGGACTTTCCCTGAGCAGTTGCTTCCAAGAATACGGATTTAACCTGCATTTGATAAAGCCAACCATGCTAAAGCTATTTATATTTCCTCCAACATCTGAGTAGCCTTGCCATGGAGAGATCAAGTTATGCAGAATGGTTCATGTCTTAGGCATGTACTTTATTCTCATTTCAATATCAATTCTTATTTATTGATAATAAGTATCAATAAAAGTGCTACGTACTGTTAGAAACCAAAATGTTTATTCCACATCACTGACTTTAGAGAAACCTTAGTGACTTTTATAATAGCAGGACATTGGTCAAGGATTGGGATGGTGAGACAAAGACATCTCATATTTAGAGTTAAAATGGCATGTGCTTTCATAATTCCTTTGTAAATCTGTATTTATAGTGCATTCTTAGCATTTTCAGATAGGAGACTCAACAATATCCAAAATTTACTTCCAAAGTTTTGGAAATGTTTGAACTTTTAATCAAAATCGCTGCTATAAATATCTTAATTTTTGTCATTTTTGTCATTTTGTCATTTTGTTCTTTCTTCCATTTCAATTCCAGTCTTTAGGAAGGCAACACTGGGAGGAAGCTAGAGCACAAATGGGAGGCTAGATGCTCTCACCAGCTCACCTGACACCATTAGGCAAGTGATTCAGAACAAACACTGCAAAGCAGGCTTGCTTTCAACCTCATAATGCCTGAAGAGACACTACTCCCAGAAGGTTTTGAATATATGGAAATAAAGGCCCTACATAAACACAAATTGTCTGCATTTCTATTTAGACTAAATTGTTGTACTTTTATCATTTAATATTTATTTTCTTCTTTCATATATATGTTAATGAGTAATTTGTATAGGTTTCATGGTATTTCAAAAGACATATAGCAAGAATATACTGTGCGGTTCACACTTGGCTTTGTGTTTGACTCATCAAGCCCCTGATTTAATTGGTACCGTGCTCCACCCTTTTTTAGGTAATTAATTTTAGATGAGACACAGCAATAAAACCACATTGGTCCCACATGTGAAGCCACAAGGACCATTTCCTTCCTTAGATGATTAATCTTAGCTTTAACATAGAATATACATTTTATCAGCTTTAAGATGCTCAACAAACACACAATAAGAGTTCTTTCCCTTAGGGAGTTTTTGCTCAATTCCCTCCTCAAGCAAATATTTTCACACACATTGTTCACATAGACATTAATAGATGCTAAGATGTAACTGCAGGGAGTGTAATAATGAAAAAACTCATGATCAGAGAATAAAAGAGGTAACATGGTGAGTTAATTCTGGATCTGGTTTTTCAGATGTATGGGACTGATATCCACTTCAGAGACCAACTGTGAAGATGAGATAAAACATTTCAGTGCCTTTTTACAGCATTTGGAACAGGACTGAGCCCTCAAAAACAGCAGCTCTGATTACAATTATTAACAGCATTATCAAAATCATTGTTATTTCAGAGCCCTTCTTAGGTAAATGAATGAAACGAATCCTGAAGGAGGTTGCAATGTGCTACCACCTGGCAAGTCCTCAGAGCTTAATTATGATTTGGTTGCAACAAAATTAATTAAAGCCAAGACTCTTTACAACTTCATGCACCATCCCCCTTTACTTCTGTGAAATTCAGATATTTCCCCAAGGTTCTGAATACAATGAACAAAACTCTGAATATGCTGGTTTTTAAATAAAGTAATCTCTGACTTATGATATTTGTTGGACTCCTACAGGAACTGTGCAAGCAAGCATGTCACCTTGTCTTCTGTCTTTATTGTGCCTCCTTTGTCTTTCATGAGGTGCCTAGAGAAGGGCACTTTCAATTTCAGCCGCTTATTATTCTGCAGTCATTTCTGAAGCCTCCACAGGAGCGTGTTTAAGGAACTGAAATACAAGTGTAACTGAAGCAAATAAGGTCATATTAGGACTCTTGGCTACAAGACCTAGAGCCTCAAATAAACTTTTTGCAAAACAGGAAAATATAATTTATTGGCTCTCTTAACTGGAAAATTTAAGAGCTGTGTTTTGAAGTGGAGATTGTTATGGAAGAGAGATTATTCTTATAGTGATTAAAATAAGTGTGAGAACCTGCAGTAATATTAGAAAATAATTATAAGCCAGTGAAAGTTTCTGCTGAAGCAAGGAAGATGGTCAAATTTGAAGGTATTTTTTTCAGTAAGGAAACAATTCAGTTATTCAACAAATGTTGATGCTGCGCAGGGCTGGACCATGTCTGGCTGCCCCTCCGCACAGACACCCTGCCTTCCCAACCCTACTGTGTGCTTCAGGACCGAGCCTCGTAAATCAGGCTTCCTCATCCTCTGGTTTTGACCTGTTTTGCCAATATGAGGCATTGTCGGAAAGCTTAAGGTTAGGAGGAGAGAATTCAGGGCATTTATATCTGTAGTTCACCCCTAATCTGTCATGAGTTGGCTAAGACTGTGTTCTTTGACCAAAACCTCAGCCTCTTTTAGATGGATCTTAACCTATAGTTGGAGGTCTCAGAAGGTTCTAGTAAATATTTGCCCCCTTTTAAGCCTGCAGGTAATGACAGCTATCTGCCAGCTCTTGGATATTTTGCCATTCTTTGTTAGCTTCATTTCAATCTGGCCACATATTCATTCTAAAAGAGCTGGTTTATGAACTTATTTTCGATAACTGCTTAGGACGATGCTTCTTCCTGCTGACTTCACATTTGATACAGTAATTTATATCAGACTGAAAAAAACCTGCAAAATGTAATTCTGTAATAGAGCTGCTCTCATACTGGTTGGACACACCGACCTGACTGTGAAGATGGGAAGATGGGCCTCATAGTTCCCAATTCTCCATTCTCCTGCGATGGAACGGCGCAGCCGCAATCCTGCACAGACTCGAGGTGGGCAGAGTAGAGCTCCTCACCCCTTTATAAAAGCAGGTGATGTTTCAGAAACATGGGCCCACTGCCACTGGGGCCACAGTGGTTTTGTGGGTTACACATTCATAATCTTAAATCGGAGTAAGCAGTATCAGAAAGGTTTTACTATCTGTGAGTCTTTAGCCAACAGAATAATTACTCTTAAACTTCAATTCCACAGAACAAGAATTTAACAAACTAAATGACTGTGTTTGTTCTATGCGGAGAGTATCCAAGTATGCAAAACAAGTTGAAATTATCCAATGAGTAACTAGGTAGAAAATGTGAGTAAATTATTTAAGTTAGGAAATGTTTAATAAAATATTTTTACCTTCTCTCGTAATGAGAGGACAGAAATGTGAAGTTGAAAGAAGCTTTAAATCAGGCCTAGTGTCAACTTCATTACAATCTTCACATTTATGGTTAGTATAACTTAAATAAATTAATCTATGTCATATCAACTTATCTTTTTAAATTTAGAGTTCTCTAATTTTGCTTCAACCCATTGTATTTTAAATGTCCAAGACCGTTCCTAATTCTTTTTGAAATTTCTGCCTGCAAAGAGGTCTTCCAAAGCCTCAGCAACTTGGTGAAGTCAATCAGGACTTTAAACAGAGTGTTCTGAGTAGGAAACGGAATATAAACACAGGCCGAGTGCCTCCGTGACCTTTGAAATAGTGACACTGTGATGGCTGCAAAGCAATAGCATATCATAGCACTGTCAAAACCATGAAACAAGGCACTTAAATGAAATACCAACAATTTTTTTTAAAAAGGGAAGAGTACCACTGAAGAGTCTCCTGTACCACATTCCATCCAGAATCCAAATAGAAATTTTGGTTAGATACAAACTTCTCATAAGCAATTTCAACCTCATGCACAAGGGAAATATAAGCAGTCTATTGGCAGGAGTGGAGAAAAGCAAAACATTTCCTGCAGCATTAAGTAAGTAGTTGCCAACATTGGTGGGAAAGTCTCTGGGCTAACAGAGAAAAGGCTGCCACAGCTTAGAGAAGGCCGACAGAGGTGAGCATGCGAGCTGGCCTTCATTTGCTGCAGGATGTGCCAGCCAACCTCACTTTTCCAGGGGAAGGTTTCGTTAGGGCAAGTGTGGCGACTCTCTGGGATCCCCGAAAGCTGTTTCAGGGGTGGGTGCTTTCTTCCTCCAAGTTAAAAGGTACAAAGTTGAGCTACCAAATGCATTATAACAGGAAAGGTTGCTTGAAATGGTCACTGGGTACCAAAACATAGACAACAATCAGGGCCAGAAAATCAGGAATTCAGGAATGAAGTAAGCTAAAATGGAGAAAGGAGGTGGGTTCAGGGGGATGTGAATGGAGCTAGAGGGTCATTTCTTGTGACAGGACTTGTAGACGCTGCCAACAGATGTGTAGGATTCTGGGGCAAAAGAAAGGGATGGAGCAATAACTACCACAACTCTTCAATGTCCAGGTTCTAAACAAGTTGGGAAAAAATAAACAGTAGTTATGGAGAACAAAGTATTACTTTTATTAATCAGCAGCTAAGCTGGAGGACTTTCAGGTGGGATAGTGAAATAGGATTGCCACTATTGGACCCCTGAATTAGATAGATTTAGGCAAGCAGTGCTGGACCAGGCCTCCCTGCATTGAGATTTACCCAAGTAGGAGTCACAGTGTAAAGAAGCAGAGGAGAGCCTGTCTTGTATGTCCCTGAGAGAGACGAGTGGAGCTGAGCCAAGCCTTTCTAGTTATCCTACCCAAGTTCACCCAAGTAGAAGAGAGATCTAGGTTACACTGACTGAGTTCCATTCACAGAAAAGAAACATTATGAATAGGGAAGGCACCTTCCTCACTCCTAGGGAGTGGCTAAGCTTGAATGGATTTGCTGGGGCAGTGGGGAGAGCTCAGAATGATACGGGGAGTATGAGCCATGGGAGGTAGAAATCACCGTGCTATGCTCCAGGACCCGGAAGGGAGCAGTGCTCATCAAAACCCAGCCACATGTAATTAAAATGTTTTTAAGAGCCTTGAAAACCAAGCCAAGGATAAAAGGTATTAATCAACCCCAGAACTTTCATCATCATATTCCTGTATTTATATTTGTCTGTATTCCCTGTAATGGCTTAGCAGTTTATACTTTTCAAAAATACTTCCGTATATTGTCATTCTGTTTATACTCATAATCATCCTTTTGAGGGAGGCAAGCCTATTATCATTATAGCTATTTTATAGAAAAGCACAGAGGGCTACGATGTCATTTTCTTGGAAGATATTCAGTGGAAGAACTAAAGCAAAAAAATAGGTTTTCTAAAATTTTGACAACTTGACTCTAAAACTTGATTTACTTGATGACATAAATAGAAGCTAAGAAAGAAAGCACAGATAGGTTTCTTAATGCATTGACCTCATTCTCCACATATAAGATTTCAAAAACTTGAAGTTTCAGGCTGGGCCCAATTATCATTTACCATCTTGAGTGGAAATCTTTGACCATTCCATCCATGAGCTAAAATTTTACACAGTGCCACATAAAGGAAAATCAGTTGTATTTTTTTTAGAAGTATTAAGTTTCTTTTTTCAAGTTTTATATTTATTTATTTATTAAAGTATACTTTATTGATTATGCTATTACAGTTGTCTCATTTTTTTTCTCCCCTTTATTTGCCTCCTCCCTGCACCATCCCCTCACCCTCCAGCACTCCTCCCCCATCCCACAGTTCATGTCCATTGGTTGTACATATAAGTTCTGTGGCTTTATTAAATTTCTATATGTACTATAGAAATTTATTTTAAATTCATTTCTTTGCTAAACTCATGGCAATATAGTAAAACCCTCCTAACCATTCTTTGTAGGATAAAAAGGACATTTGTGTGTAAGCCAGTGACTTATTTACCTTTGCTGAGTACAAAATAAATTCTAGACTTTATCCAGGTGCTTGTTTATGCAAAGAAGAAAAAGACTTGTCCTCAGCTGAATGTAATCGAGTCAAGGAAATGGACAAGTAAGTGAACATAATAAATTACCACAGCTGAAATGACAGGGGCATATAGAGCCTGTAATGCCTAGAAGCACAAATGATAAAATAAAGAGATAAATAGCAAATTAAAGTCTAAACTTTTAGAACTTTTTTAACAGATTTTATGTAATATATAAATTCTTTTCTACTAGAAGTTTACTTCATAAATCTTATGGGAGCTGAATTTAGCCTACGCAGCTTATAAATACAAATGATTTATCTTTATGGTCCCTAAAATTTTTTCAAGTGTAAATGATCGATGCTAATTGTCACTGCATGAGTCATCACGTTAGCATTTCCCTGGCTATCACAGGAGCGTGAGGGCAGGGATTAGGAGAGAAAAACATCTGGATCCCAGAACAGATAGAATCATGTGAGAACTGAATGATGTGTTTCTAAAAGACAACATGTTCCATTAGTCAAGGTAAGAATAGTGACATGTCCCTATAGAATCTCTGGACAGAGCTGACAATTAGCTAATAACTTAATGCATCCACAGAAAAAATCTGTCTTTATGGTTTTCTCTGTGCCTATTGGAGAATTTTCAATGAAACAGTATATCCCTAATCACATGGGATCCTAAGGAATGACTTAAGTCGTGACTGAAATATTGAGCCATCTTTCATAAAAATAGAAAATATTTCTAGCATCATCCAACTTGCAAAAGGCTTTACCTATGAAAAGTGTTTTAGAAAGGCATATTCAGGACAGAAAATGAGCCTGTGTTAATTTGCCTGATAAAGCATTCTAAACCTCGCTTGCCAACTGAATAATTCATTCCATGCAAGTAGATCTCATGGCATCTTGTTTATCTTGTGATGGGAACATAAGCCATAGCTATGGTACAACTGCCCAGTCTGAAGCTCTCAGTTCTAAAATACTCATGTGTGCAGGACTCAACTTAGAGGACATACCTGATATGATCATCTGCAGTTCCATAAGGAACTTCTTTGTCCAAATGGGTTTATACACCACCATTTTCTTTTCGATATGAATAACTCACCCAATTGTGTGTTTCTCAGAGACAACTGAGAAACAGCAATTCATTTATTTGACTTGCTGATTTTGGTAAAATTCTGAGACAATCACTGGCCTTGGTGCTAACAAATGTACTACAATCGAGGATGTGACATTAGAGTAGGCCCCAGTGAAGTCACGTGTGGCCCCACAAAGCCCAGTAGGGAAATATCTGTGATACGGAGTCACCAGGCAGCATTTCTAGAAATGGTAGGCCATTTGTCATAAGGTGAGGAGTAAAGAGCTTCAGGCCATAGATGTGAAACTTGTAGCAGAAATGTAGAAGCCTCAGAGAGGGCAGAATTTCATCCTACCAAAACTGGCCAGAGACCTGCAGTTAAAGCAGTTGGAAACAAAAACAGAGAATAAAATAACTCCCAATACAGCATTTTGCATGTGATACACACTGGACTGATGTTATATACAAAACAGAAGACACCACTAACCCCTCCAGAGTTTCAGAGGACAAGTCATTCTGTAGGCTGCTAAACAAACTCCTCTGGGTCAATTCTGTTGTCTCTGGAAAGGCAAGAGATAGAAAATACTTGAAAGGCAGCTCATTCAGGATGAACATAATGGACTTCCTCATTTTTCTAAGAAAATAGCCATTGAGTGGTCATGATCCAACACTGCAAAAAGTGCGTGTGTGTGTATGAAATATCTCATAATTTACAGATTGTTCACTGATAAAGCAAATATTATTAATATTGTGGATGGCATATTCCTTACGTACATATACAGGAATTTTCTAGGGAACTACTGGACAGAGTAAGGGCAAGCCCCACAGTATAAACCAAGTTCAACCCATTGTTTATGTTGCGTACACTCAAATCTCATCAGTCAAAGCAAATCATAAGCCCAAAGTCAAGGAGTGAAGACATTCATTTTACACATCAGGAAGCCATGACAAGGACGTACATCAATAATTGTACTACAGAGGAACGAAGTGCTGGAACCAGTAATGCAGTCTAATACAACTTGTGTTTTCTGCCTTTCAAATTTTTTGAAAATCTGTATGATAAGTAGTGTTTTGATATTATTGTTTTGCTTATTTTTGATTATTAAAAAGATTAAACACATTTTATATTTTTTCCAGTTATATTTCATTTTTCACAAGATGTAGGAACATTATATTCTCAAATCAAGTCCATTGTCCATTATGTTTTGCCCATATGTTTGTGCGTATCTTCTCTCACATCTCCTAACGTGGCTTATCTTCACTTTTTTTCTAAGACTTTGAGGACCAAAATATTTTATTTTAATGTAACTAAATTCATCTATCACATTTATGGTGGATGCTTTTCTATTTTTTTAAAAGAGGTTCTCCCCTGAACTAACAAACAAAACATAGACAGACTCATAGATGGAGAACAGATGACAGCTAGTGGCGTGGGGGGAGGCTAGGGGATGAAGGCTTTGAGCAAAAAGGAAAAAGGATTTCTGAATGCGGATAACAGGGTGGTGTTTGCTGGGGGGAGGAGGTATACGGGGACTAAATGGTAATGCAAAAAATATAATAAAGACTACATATTTTTTTAAAAAGTTTTTCCTTATTCAAAAATCACAAAATATTTTCCTATATTAATTTCTTTAAAATACTAGTTTTGCCTTTAACAATTAGATCTTGAATTCACCTGGGAAATTTGGGGGTATATAATATGAGATAATAGTAGTCTAATTTTATTTTTTCCCATGTGGATTTCAATATACCACTACCTTTCATTGAAAAGTCTATATGTCTCCACCCTGGCAAGTATGGTTTAGTGGGTTGAGCACCAGTTTGCAAACTGAAAATTCACAGGTTTGATTCCCAGCCAGGCATATGCCTGGGTGGCAAGCCAGTTCCACAGTTAGGGACCTGCAAGAGGCAACTGATGTTTCTCTTTATACATAGGTGTTTTTCTCCCTTTCTTTCTCCCTCTCTTCTCCTCTCTCTAAAAATAAATAAAATCTTTTTAAAATGTCTGCATTTCTGCACTGATCAGTTATGCCATTTCTTTCATATAGTGTCCATTCACATGTGCTTTTTTCTAGGTTATTAGTTCTGCCCATTTTTCTATGTGTCTCTTACTGAATCATGTCATTTTACTTATTAGAAATTAATAATAATCTTAATATTAGTAAGAAAAATCCACCTATTTTGGGAATAAGGCAAGTTAAAACATCACAAAACTCAATGATCTTATGGAGAGTAAACTATAAAATGAATAAATGCTTCCCAGATTGCTGCAAGCTGTTGGTTAATTTCTAGAATTTTGGTAAGTTTAATTAGAAAAAACTTTTGCTAGTATTCTTTTGTTTTTATGGACAAAGGATTTCTGGAGGCCCTTACTCTGCAATTTCTACTGACATCACTCTGATAATGTTTAAAAATTGAATTTATATCCAAAAACTTTTAACAACTCACCTACTAATCCTAAATATTTATCTATCAATACATTAAAATGCAAGCTTTTCTGTCTTATTCTAATCTCAAAGCAAAACTTCTATTTTTGCTATTAAGTATAAAGTCATTATAGATATTTTTATATAATGTATATTAGATTAAGAAACTTTACTTTTTTTCTGTTTTCTGAAATTTCTACCTTCTATGAATGTTGGATTTTCCTGCATACATTAAAATAAAAATATTATTATTCTCCTTTAAACTCTTAAAGCTGTGAACTACATTAACTGATTTTTTTTCTGCTTGGGTTTAAATATTTTTCACATTTTTTTATTGTTGTTCAAGTACAATTGTCTCCATTTTCCCAATATTAAACCAAACTACTTGATTTCTTAAATAAAGTCCACTTTTTTTTATCCTTTTATTTTTTTCTGGGAATATGATGGCTAATATTTTGTTTAGAATTTTCACATTTCTATTCATGATTAAAACTGGCCTGTAATTTTCCTTCCTCATTCCATCCTTTTCAAGTAGTGCTGGCATCAATATTACACCAGACTCAAAAATAATCTGGAGAAATTTTTTCACATTATCTGGAAGATTTGTATGAAATTGAATCAGTTTCTTCCCTGAGAATTTGGTAATACTCACCTGTGAAGTCATTGAAACTTGCATTATACTTATGAAAAAAATCTTGATTGCTAGTCTAATTCTTTAATTTAAATTCAGGTTCTTTTTTCGTCTAGTTGGTTATGGTAGCTTATACTATTCTAGAAATTTATTCACTCTGCTTAAAATTCAAAATTATTGTATTAAGTTTTCCACAGTACATTGTTACAAGTTTTAATGTCTACCTCATTTACAAAGATGTCACCTTTTTTATTCCTGATATTCATGCCTCATTGTTTTATATCAGTGTCACTGAAATTTTGCTAGTTATATTGTTTTCTTCAAGTACCATATGATCTCGCCTTTAACAGGAACCTAAACAACAAAACAAAGAAACAAGTAAAATATAACAAAAGACAACGAAATAGAGGACAGGTTGTCAGTGCCCAGAGGGGAGAGGGGAGGGAATTTCAGGGGAGAAGGGAAGTGTTTACAGGAACAATATAGAGGACACATGGACAAAACTAGGGGGGTTGGAAAGGGGAGGGATGGGTGGGTGGGCTGGAATGGGAATAAAGGATAGAAACTGTAATGAATAATCTAAAATAAAAAAATTAAAAAAGAAAAAAAAAGAACCAACTTTTGTCCTCACTGATCTTTTTCAATTGCATGCTTATTTTCTATTTTATTAATAACCCTATCTTAAGTTTATGTTCTTACTTATAATAATTTTTAGTTCTTATTCCAATATCTTGAGAAAAACCTTGGTTCTTTTATTTTCAGCTTTTAAAAATACTATATGCATCAAAAGCTATTTTTGCTTTTAAATACTACCCTTCCATGTATTTTAAAAGTACACCTATATTTTATCTCCTATGTTGTTCAAACAGAGATTTAATGTGGATCACTTGGCCCAACAGCTGCCAGAAGTAGAAGTCAATACTCTCTTTCATTGATGGAACCACCACATCCTCCTGGCTTGTCCTAGCGTTAACATTGTTAAATGTATAGCATGCTATATCTTTCTCCAACTTGTTTTTACTTTTCCCAATGGCTCCTTATTTCAGTAATTTACTATACTCTGTCTCTACTAAGTGAGCTTCTTTTACTTCTGTCATCTCACACAGTAAACTTCCCTCCTGATCAATTTCATTCAGCAGCATGATTTTGGGATCATTGCATAAAAGTTAGAGGGGACTTCTAGATTTTCTTGTACATTTAAATCTTTTTAACATACAGGTATATTTCCAAACCTTTACATCTTGAGATCCATTTATTTATATCATTTTTATTGTGATATTTAATTTATGTCATTTGAAATATAGAGCTTCCTAGGTTCTTCTCATACAGACTTTTCAAGTTACAAGAGACTATCATGATTACTTTAAAAACGCAAAACAAAACAGTCTGGACAACATTCAAAATAATGCTGAGATAAAGACAAAGAAATGCAAATGAGTGAAACTACATAAAGTGACAAGAAAGTAATACAGGCTAATGAAAAGAAGAAGAATATGCCATAGAAGTAAGGAGAAACAACTGAATTTTTAATCACTGCATAAGGGTTAGTGTGACACACTAATATTCTAAGGATTCTCAGCTACAGACTGAATCTGTTACAACCTACCAATTATTTACCTCATATTTTCACCAAATATTTAATAATAGTATACCAAAACCTGGGGACAGGAAAGAGAACTCAGAGAAATACTCCCTCAGGTGTACAGAGCTTCCTACATGTTCCCACCTGATAAAAGTGATGTGTCTTTCTGGAGTAAATGTTATGTACTTATGTCTCTACTTATGTTTTATATGAAATTATCAGTACTTTATTACAAAGTATGATACAAGAGAAAGGAAGAAATAGTTAACAAATGCAGACCCAGTGATTTCCATAGTGGTGAAATTAACTGACTTTAAAATAATTGTGATTAAAATGCCAGAGGATCTAGTAGAAAAGGTGGAGAAGATGTTCCAAAAGCCGGAAATTCATCAGAGGCATGAAAGTTATAATAAGAACTATATGGAAATGTTTATAATGAAATTACCATGCAAAAAATATGTTTAATGCACTTAATAGCAGATAAGTTCAGAAAATTTGAAGATAGGTTAAATAGAAAGAATCTCACCTAAAACTCAAAGATTTCTACAAAAATGAACATAACAAAACAATTATGTGTAATTTTAGTCACAAAAAGAGTGACAGAATGAGGCAGAACATTTAAGATAATGGCTGAAAACTTTCAAAAACTGGTGACAAATGTTAACCCATCAATCCAAAATTCTCAGCAAGGAGTAGAAGGTAAATTAAAAAACAATACTATACCTATGTACAGCATAATCAAGTCCTAAAAATCAAAGATAAAGAGTAGCTCTTTATAGTAGCCAGAGAAGAAAAGACTAAGTACATACTGGAAGAAAAAAAATATATATATAAGTGTTGGTTACCAGTTTATCAGAAATAATAAAGGTCAGATGACAATAAAATGATATCTCTAAAGTGCTAAAACTAAAAATAAAGTTGTCAAATCTAGAATTCTATCTTCAGTAAAAATGTTCAATTATGAAAGCATTATAAAGATGTTATCACATAGCAAAAGCTACGAGAATTTGTCTTCAACAATCCACACTCCAAAAAATACACATCTGCAAAAAAACATGTCACTTAGGTGTAAAAGTGTTCCAGATGAAATCCAAGAACTTCTTGAAAGAATGAAGAGTGTCAAGGAAGAGTAAATAGTTAGTAAACATAAAATACTGTTTAAATTATGTTTGTTGTATTTATTTTATATTACAGTTATATAATTTTGAAAGATGATTTTTATTAAAAAATAGTGAAAATATTTTTGAGATTAGAGTATATTAGATTATAATAACACCAGAAAGAAAGAGTGGGAGAAATAAGTGGAAAAACATGATTATAATTTTTACAAGATTCTTATGCAGATCCTGAAGTAATTTGTTACTATTATTTTAGGGTAGACTGTGGTAACTTCATGATTCCTGTTGTAATATCTACAGCAACCATTAAAAAAGTAAAATAGATATACCTATAAAAGCCAATACAACAGACAAAAGGGGATATAAAAATGTTACCAAAAGGCAAAAAATGAGAAACAGTGTAACAAAGTACAAATTGAATAAAAAACTAATACCAGAATGACATACTCAACACAACCACATCAATAATTATATTAAATGTAAATAGAATAACCACTCCAATTAAAAGGCAGAGATTACTATACTGAGTAATAAAAAAGGCTCAATTATACTGTTCATAAGAAAATAAAACTTTAAGTATAAACGCACTGACAGGTTGAAAATAAAAGTAGAAAATATTCACATGCAGAAACTAAGCATAAGAAAGCTTGTATGGCAATACAAATTC
The DNA here is from genome assembly GCA_028533065.1 of Trachops cirrhosus. Taxonomy (NCBI): domain Eukaryota; kingdom Metazoa; phylum Chordata; class Mammalia; order Chiroptera; family Phyllostomidae; genus Trachops; species Trachops cirrhosus. The sequence continues at coordinate 27,462,662 of CM052549.1, forward strand.
TAGGCAAAAATAAAAACTTCAAGATAAAAATATTAATAGAGACAAAAAAGGGCATTTATTTCATGGCAAAATAAAAATTTATCAAGACAACATAAAATGGCATACATGTATGCACCTAATTAAAGCAGAGTTTTAAAATACATTAACTGAATTGACAAAACTAATGTAAAAAATAAATATGCAATCAAAATTGGAGACTTTAGCAAACCTTTCTTAGTAACTATTAGAATAAGTAGACAAGATGTCAGCAAAAATATAAATTTCAAAAGAACTATCAATCTGACCCAATTGGCAATTATACAATGTTACTCCCAAATTCAAACTATATACACAAATGCACCTGGAACTTTCACTAAGGCCACAGAATGGGCCTTAAACAAATTGCAAAAAATATCAAATAATTATAATCACATAAAATGTATTCTCAGACTACAACAATATTAAATTAGAAACCACTAAATAGATCTAGAAACATATATAGTATATAGAAATCATAGCTATTTTAACATATAGAAAATAAAATAAATATGTATTTAAATAAGTAAGTAGAAATTTAAATAAATACGGAAATAAACTTAAGTGCCCCTCAGTAAATGAGTAGATAAAAAAACTATGGCACATTGACACACTATAAGTGGAACCTAACAACAAAACAAACAAGCAAGCAAAATATAACCAGAGACAGTGCAAAAGAACAAACTGACAGTAACCTGAGGCGAGGGGAGAGAGGGATAATGGGGGAAAATAGGGGAAGGGCTGTCAAGGAAAATGTATAAAGGACACATGGACAAAGCCAAAGTGGGTAGGTTCCAGGGCTGGAGGTGGGGATGGGTGGGGCAGGGGGCATGGTGGAGGAAAATAGAGACAACTGTACTTGAACAACAAAAATATATGTAAAAAAGAAATACATATTAGATACAATATGTAAATACACAAAAATTATAAAAATGTAGAAAATGTAGAAATTAAACAAAGTATGCCCAAACAATCATAGGTCAAAGAAGACATACAAGTAAATTAGAGTGTATATTTGAATAATAATAAAAAATCAAAGCATAAAAAAATATATGATGTAATTAAAACCACATTAAGAGAAATTGATAGCTAGAAATAAAATTTCTGAAAAAGAATGTCTTATATCAATAACCTAGGATTATACTTGAAGAAGTTAGGAAAAAAGAGTAAATTACATGCAAAGTAGAAGAAAAATTAAAAATGAATGTAAACCATAGAAAATGAACAAAAAATAGAAAATATATAAAAAAGGTAAAATGTCAGTTTTCTGAAAAGATTAATCTAGGAAAAATATTTTTTAAAGTATAAGAAATACAAATTAACACCAGGAAGAAAAACATTAAAATTATAATAAGGAAATATTATAAAAAATAAAATAAAGTGTGGATAAATATATAATACCCAGCAAATGGCTGGATTTCAAAAACATCATGTTAAATTAATGAAGCCAGGCATGGAAGAATTCTTTGCAATAATTACATTTATAAAAATTCCAAGAAAGATAAAATTCATTAATAACAGCATATTAGAAAGTCATAAAGGACACATGGACATAGCCAAGGGGGGCAGGATCAAGGGTGGGAGGTGGGGATGGCTGGGGGAGGGGGAATGGTGGGAGGAAAAGGGAGACAACTGTACTTGAACAACAATAAAAAATGTGAAAAAAAATAAAACCTTTTTAAAAAAAAGGAAAGTCATGGAAGTGAGTCATGATTGAGAAGGTGCATGAGGGAAAGTTCCGGTGTGCTGGAAATGGTCTGTTTCTCATGTTCTTTGGTGTTTACACAGGTACGTGCAACTATTAAGCCTGAGTAGTTACTAATTTCTGCATATTTTATTCACAGAATAAAATACCATAACTGATATTAACCATACTTCAATTTTTTTAAAGAGTTGACAGTAGACTTTTCTTCCTTTGATCCTGTGCTCAGAAGAGAGGCTGAGACCTCTATCTTACTTTTGACATCTTCGATGATCCGATATTCCTCTTTGCTGAGCTTTCACCCCATCCAGCAGCCATATATATATCTCCGCAAATATGTTTTTCCCTCTTTATAAGCTTTTCCCAAAGCTATCTGTGCTCTTTGGAATACTGTCTTCTTTGACCTATCCAAATTCTGATCCCTCAAAGCCCAGTTCTAATCTCCCTTCAGTCTTGTTCATCTACTCTTGCTAATATTATTATTTTTTATTATTAACAACTACCACTTATTGAGCATTTTACATGCTATATCCTGTGCTGCTTTATTTGGTTAGTACTTGGTTAGTCACTTCTCATAACAACCACATGTGATGGGTAATGTTATCCCTATCCCTATACAGAAAACTAGGCTCAAAAGCAATCTGCAAAATATACAACTAGAAAGAAGCTGAGCCAAGATTGCTGGACTATGAAGACTGAGCTCTTAAGCCATATTCATTCAGTATTACATTCAATCATATGCTTTCTTTTGGTCAGGATGAACAAGCACTTTATTTAATACAGTTTTTGTTGTCACTGTCTCTTAAGAATAGAAATCAGAGCTGTCATTTCTCTTACTCCTCCTAAAATACTTAACATATTATAGTCACATAGACTGATTGACTTAAACTAAAGTTATTATCTCCAAGTCTCTGGGGCTGGATCTCTCCCTAAGTCAATAAAGAAAACAGTCACAACAATTACGACTAAATAATGAGAGTTTTGTTGACTTCTGACTAAGCTGTTGCCAATGCTACCACTTGACGGATTCATGCTACATGGGTTATACCATGGTAATGACTAAAATCTATCTCTTGAACATTAACACAAATACAGACACATTGCTGTTATCTTTACAAATATTTGGTATTAATTTGAGCTTTGATGAAAGCCAAGCTGTCATTTGGGTAAAGAGCTTTTAACACAAAATTAAAGCTGGGGATGTTTTATTCTACTTCCTTGTATTTGTAAGATTAAATGACAAATAATGCTTATTGTAATTTGAGTCATCTCTTAGTAAATTAGTTAAGTGGAGATTCTCTGACATGCTTTGTTTCTTTCTTAAAATAGAAGTATTGCCTTTCTGAATATCTCTAGGTTTCTTATTTCATATTTCAGTGAAAACTCATACAAGTTTTCTTCACCTCCAGCACTTTTGATCTTCTCAGTACCACAGGGAACCATATTTATTTGCCGCTCCCTTGCCCTCTGACTTCCAAGAAGGCATGACCAGTAGAAGGAATAGAAAGAGACTGGAGGACAAGAGCGGGGTAAAATCCAGGGTATTTCTATCCTTCTCTCTACTTCCGGTGACATCTCTGGCCAGGGTCACATATCCTGCTGGCTTCAACTTCCAGCACACAGCTCTCCACCTTCCCCATGATTCCAACTGCACAGAAAGATCTGGCTCCTGGACTCTGATAATACCGCCTCTTCATGTTGTCCCTCCCCCACTGGGGTGGTGGTGCCGCCCTGCTGTCGCAAACCTCTAGATTGTTCCATTCTGCTTTTTTGGGGTCTCAGCTATTCTTTCTATTTAAAAGGTAGATAACGAGGTTCTAAGAGTCCTTGACATTAAATACCTCCTTTCTGAGAGGCCTGGAGAGGTGTCTGGGTTTGGTTTTGTTTTTTGTTTTTATCTTAGACCTTGACTAGTACATTAACCTTTTTTAACTAATCAGTTAGTATCACCCAACCCCTATATGTTACAGTAATATACTTTCAAAACTTCAAATGCAAGAGGAAAACTCTCAAAAAATGACAGTGTGGTGATTGCTGGGAAGAGGGGAATATAAGGGGACTAAATGGTAATGGAAAAAATACAATAAAAATTAAAGAAAAAAAGAAAAAGTAACCAAGTACATAATTTATGAAAATGCTTTTATTTTCTATCTTGTTTATTCAACATGTGATAGCAGCAGTTAGTAGCACTATGGAAGTCTCATTGTCCCTATTCTCATTGATAATATAGCTCTCAAGGTCACACTGGGGAGCATAACACTAATTTCTCTGATTTAGTAAGTATTTCTTCCTTATTTGAATTTGTTAGGTATAGTTCCATTTCTGATTGGCTTTGTCAGGCACTTTAACTGGTATGTTTAACATAAAAAATCACCAATTAATTAATAGCTAGTAAATAAAAGGAAATAAACACAGATTTTTATCAAGAGATGACAACCAAACAGTGCTTCAAAAGAGAAGCAGCCATATTGTTGAAACATGAGCCAGCCTAATGCAGTACTTTTTTCCTATGGATTATTAATAATTAGCAAGTTCTGTTAATTTTCTAAAGTTTTACATCACAAATGCATATTATTAAAAATTAGTGCCTTTCTAAAATAATATATCATTGTGTCTTGAGAGAAATCAGAATGTATGTCATTAAATCAACCGAAATTCAGGACTCAATAAATAGGTCTACTGCAGAGACTCACACCAAGATGAGCTCATAAAACACATCGGGAGCTACGCTGAGTGACGTTGTCCACTGTGTTTTAGATATACATCTAGGAAACTCAGAATTGAAGCTTCCTTTATCAGCAACAGCAAATTAAAACGTGTCCTTTGTTTCCACTACTCTGGTCTGAATGGATGAGGACAGCCACATGGCTCACCAAGGCCAGCACATGCTATGACAACCCTCCTGATGCATAGTAGTGATGTTAATCCAATAGCAAGTTGAATGTCTACCAAGTGGGTGCATGGAAAAGTGCCTGATCCCAGAGCTGTTATCCCTTACTTGAACAACTTCATCAATGACCTCCACTGACAACACAAAAAAGAGAAAGACAGCCTAGCACAGACATATGTGATGATTGGGAAAGAGGATTTAATGACACTTAAGTAGTGTGTGATCTTAGAAAACATAACTTCATCCATTAGACCTCAGTATACTCATCTATTAAGCAAAAAGTCTATAGCAGCTGATCTCCAAGTACCTTTACCTCTAATATTCCTTGTCCTGCAATCTCTCATCTCCCTTTGTTTGACAATATTCTCTTTAATAACTGGCTAGACATGTGCAAAGAAAAATGGGAAATAGGACTCCCTTAGAGCTATGATACAGAGAAATAAAATTATGCATATTATAAGGAAGCCAGAACTAATATTAGTGTAAAAAGCCAAAAGAAAAAATGCTAAACCACACACAAAAAATATATATATGGTCTATCAGGAAGTAAGTCTGAGTGGGCGAAAGCCAAGGTTGGGTGACTCCATTATAGCAGAAGCAAGAAGAAAAGCACCAAAAAGAGAACGACCCAGCCAAAAAAAAAGCAATTTTCTTGTGCTCTCCCTTCAGTACAAGTGGCTGTAAAGCCACCCACTTTATAGTCAGTCTTCTAAGATAATTACAATGAAATGCACAGAAGACAATGATCTTTTAAACTAAAATTTACAGTACCTCCAACAATGTGGAAAAGCTTCTTTTCCTTTTTAATAAGTATAAGCTGGGGAGCATTTTTTTTTCTTTTCAGCGTAGTAGAAAGGAATTGCTTGAGTATTTGACAGAATGATTCTCTAAAATATTTCCAACTTCCTTTCCCTTTGTTTTTCTTTCCTTTCTTCCTTTCCCCAACCACAGTCCCAGGTAACTGGATGTTAACTAGAAGGAAAATTAAATCTCTTATGTAGTTTTATTTAAAAATAGAAAATAATTTATCAAGTTGAGTAGTTTCCTTTGTTCATCTGTGAACAATTTATTACTGAAGAGCAATTACGAAGTAGCTTAAGTGTGAGAATATCACACAATAGAGACTTATCACTGTAATCAGAGAGGAATTCACTTCACAGCAGTGATGGAAAACTGAGTTGCTCAGTGTCTTGGTCAATGTGTACAATCACAAGAATTGTTACCAAAAAACCAAAGTGGTTCTAAATTTCCCAATAGCAACTCACTGTTTAATCGTAATGTGTTTTTTGTGTATCCTCAGAACTGGTTGTCACAGAGTTTGAGGTTTTTATTTTCTCATCCTAGGATGGGGCATGACATCCGGTTCTTTTACACATAAATGGAGAATCCAAGACTTCAAAAATGAAGTGGAGCTCCCAGGTTTCATTGGTAAAATGCGCTTTCCACAGCATGTGACCACAAAGACAGTAGGAACCTTATTCCCTTGCACACCTCCCCCAGCTTTGACCGATCTACCAACCCTGAACACAGAAGAGAAAGTGTCTGACCCTTGGGAATCCATTCCAGTAAGTTTAGAGTACTTGATAGTCCTATAAAATCAGAGATGGTCAATTCTAGACGTGGTCACCAAGATAACAATATACATACATACATACATACAGAAAAGCACATAATAATAGTGGTTGTAATAATATCAAACACTTATTGTGGACTTACATGCACTACCTAGTTTAATTTTCAGTTCTCTGAAATGGAATTACAGTACACATTTTATGAATAAGGAAGGCAAGACTTGGAGAAGTTACTTCAAACCACTAATGGGTACTCTTTTCCAGTCTCATCACTGGTAATGCTAGATACTTTCTCAATTCTGCTATACACAAATTATTTTATATGTTTTTTTAATTTAATATTGTCTCTCCACAAATATGTTTTTTCCCTCTTTACAAGCTTTTCCCAAAGCTATTTGTGCTACTATGGAACAAATTCTTGATTGTTTTTAGAATGATTCACAAAAGTTTCTATGGGTATTTATGATGTTAAGTAAAATAATGCAGTATTTCCATTTTTATTTCTTCAGTATATGTAAAAAGTATTCAAATCTTATTTTAAAAGAGTGAGAATTGTACTGGATATGTATGAATGGAGATATTCATCACATATAATGAATATATTAATGACTTAGTCACCAGCTGGTTTATAACTCAACTGAAAGATACCAGCCACCACAGTAATTACTTTTTCAACAGTTTTGATTTACAGTTCACATACTACACAAATCACCTACTTAAAATGTTCAGTTCAACATTTTTATTAAATCCATAGGGTTGTGTGGTGACCACCTCAACCTATTTTAAATATTTTGTCCTCCCTAAAAGAAATCCCATGCTCACTAACAGTGAATATCTACTCCTCTCCAATGCCCCTCCTCACCTCCACCAGCCCTGAGGAAACACGTCTCTATAAGTTTTTTATCCTGGACATTTCATATAACTGTAAATATATAATCCTTGGTCTTTTGTGGCTGGCTTTCCTTTTTAACTGAGCATATAGCTTTAAAGATTTATCTTTGTTGTAATCTGTATCAGTTCTTAATTTATTTTTATTTTATAATAATATTCTATTGAATAGATATCCAACATTACATTTACCCACTCATCAGTTAACAAATATTTGTGTTGTTTCCACTTTTTGACTAGTACGAATTATGCTACTATGAACATTGTATACAAGTAAGTAGACAAATGTTTTTATTTCTCTTGGGTATACACCTAGAAGAGTTGCTGGACTACATGGTGAATGTATTTTCCACTTTTGAAGGACTGTTAAACCGATTTTGACAGCAACTGTGCCATTTTATATCCCCCCAGCAACGTATCAGAATTTCAAATTGTTTACAGACTTGCCAGTAATTACCATTATCTGTCTTTTTTATTATAGCTATCCTACTTGGTATGAAGTGGTATAACATTGTAGTTTTGAGAATCATTCTCTTAGTTGAAAACTTTTCATATGCTTAATAGCCAGATATATGTTTTTCTTAAGAGAAATGTCTATTCAAATCCTTTGGTCATTTTGAAAATTGCTGTTGGTTTTTTTATTGATGTTAAACTCATGCAACATAAAATTGATCATTTAAAAGGGTATAATTCAGTGGAATTTAGTATATTCACAATGGAATACAACCATTATTTCTAATCCCCCAAAACATGTATCAGGTGTTCCACATAAATCACATTATTTGTATGAGCTATGTAGACAAACTGTTATGGTATGGTTTGGGGACCTACATGTGCAAAATACCCTTACCAGCCAGAGCAGTCCATGAGCTAAATGTCCAAGAGCTCAACAAAGACCATCAATGAAAACAGGCCTTTCTTGGAAATATGGAATGTTTGAGCAACTCTGGCCTACTGGATTAACACTTTTCTATATAACTTACATCCAGAATATATAAATAACTCTTAAAAGTCATTAATAAGGCAAACAACCCAACAGAAATGGTAAAACAATTTAAATATTTACTAAAGACAATATATACATGGCCAATAAGCACCGAGAAAAGAGTCTTACTATCTTTACTCATCATGGAAATGCAAATTAAATCACAAATGAGATACCACTAGACATGACTAAAATCAGAATTAACACAACTGACAATATCAGGTGTTGGCCTGAATACAGATTAACCCCAATCCTCACATATTGTGGGTGGGATTATAAAATGGTACAGCCATGTTGAAAAATAGTTAAACCTACACTTATCATAAAATACCTTAATTCTCCCTTTAGTATTTATCAAAAAAATTGAAAATATATGCCCACACAAAGATTTACACTCAATTGTTCATAACATTTTTACTTATAATAGCCCTCAATTTTCAACAACCCAAATGTTCATCAGCAGGCAAATGAATTTATAAATTATGGTGTATTTTTGCAATGTAATACCACCCTGAAGTTAAAAAGCATCAACTTTAGATACATACAATACTGATACATACAACACAATGAATCTCAAAAGAATTATGCTGAGTAAAAGAAGCCAGCCATGACTGATAACTTATAAAACCCAACCACAAGCAAAGTAGTCTGTCATGTTAGAAAGAAGGTCAGTGGCTGCTTAGGGCTGGGAAAGAGTGGTTGACCGCAACAGCCGCTGAAGAATTTTTTGAGAGGAAAGAGGATGTTCTATCTTGGTTAGGGCTGTGGTTGTACACAGTTGTCAAAACTCATCAAACAAATCTTTAAAATAGACATATTTATGGTATGCAAATACATATATGGATCTCTAACAAAAGAAGATTTGTGAAAAATGAAGTTGGAGTCACTGGATCAATACTTAATTGCATTTTACTTGTCTTCTAGTTATGTGAGTAAATAAATCTCCTTGCTCTTAAACCAATATGAATTGACTTTCTGTTACTTGTTTCCAAAAGTTCTTTACTGACGCATTGTTGCAATCACAAACAAAATGGACTACATATACAGATAATTCAGTCAATGATTTTATGTATAAAACTCATGCATATCAAGCAATTATACTATAAAATATTTTTCGCATATCTTCATAGTTCAACTACAATTATACTTTGACCTACATTTTAACATATATTCAATTCCTATTTAAAAATGATAAATCATTTCTTAATTTTTTGTTAGTATTTTTCTCCAAAATATAGAACTTAAACTAAATAAATTAAACTAAAATCCTTAATTGTTAAGTGGTATATGTGAGAAATTTACCTTCAAGTGAATATTATTTATTATTTAATAAATAATAAATATTATTTTAAATAATAAATTATTTAATAAATAATAAATTCATTAATAGAATAATAAATTAAAATTATTTAAATGATAGATATTTTCTTATTTAAATATATAATAAATATTATTTATTATTTAAATATATACATAAATAGATATGACATGAATTCAAGATGTTCTGTTCTGAAATGATGTAATATATTTTAGACTTAAATACAAATATTCAAAATATTATTTTTCTAAATTTTTCAACAGACAAAACTGATTTTAAATATATATTGATGGATAGAAAAAAATATTTGTGATAAACTTTTCTAAATTTGAGAATGCTGATTCATGGTATTAGATAATGTAAGTATTATAGAAAAATTCATAATGTTAAGGTTATTAAACATTATTATAGTTAGTCTTTCTTTTCCTATAAGTGACAAAATGTATTGAGTAAAGTTCTCTCTTTTTTTTGTTCTTTCATATAGTGTTCTTTGCTTTAAAGAAAGAAAGAAAATGACCAATCAAATATACATTACATGATCAGCTCACGAATGATTCACATACACAGTTTCTATTTACTCCTAAATTGTGCTTTTTCCTTTTACCTTTCTTCTCTTCATGTTTTCCTTAAAAGCAGCACAATGGAGAACAGCAACAAGGCTACCATTTCTCATTTAATTTGGATTGGATAACTGCTTGAATTTCTACAACGCATTAAAATACTCTGAAATTAATTTCAGAACCTGCTTCTGATGTGATCCAATTTTTGTCTCAGCAAGTAACTATATGATTATGTTACACCTTGGAATCAAAGCTTTGTTTTCATTTTCATTAATAAATAGGCTAAGCAGATACTAATGGCTGACCAAACTAATTTGCTTTATATACTTTTTGTATGATGTGGTAATGGTGATATTGAATTCTAATTCATTTGGTTGGTGCTGTGCATTGAATATTTGATTGAAATTCACATGTAGAAAACCTAATGCCCAGGGTGACAGCATTAGGAGGTGGGGACTTGGGAGAGGACTAACTCAGGAAGGCAGCGCCCAGTGAGTGGACGAACTTCCTGCCCGTGCGGAGGGGGCCTGACAGAGCTCCCTGGCCCTTCTGCCACGTGAGGACAAAGGTAAAGGTCAGCAGTCTGCACCTCGGAAGAGGGCCTTCACCCAGCACCCTGCTCTTGGAGTTCCCAGCCTCCAGAACCGTGAGAAATATATTTTTGCTATTAATAAGCCACCCACTCTGTGGTATTTTGTTATAGCAGCCCAAGCAGACTAAGGCAATTGGAATATTCCACATCAATTTTCTTTTTCATTTTTGTTCTGTAATGTCTTTCTGTTTTCAATAGGTTACGGAAAAAAATTTCTAGAAATTCAGTAAAAACGTCTTACTAATTGAATATCTAATAAGTATCATCGAAGGTGGTGGTTAAAGGCATGGGTTCTGAATTAGGCCGAGGTGGGCTTCAGTGAGTTTTCCAATTAGTAGCAATATCACCATGGAGACACTGCCTCTCTCAGCTTTACTTTCTTAACCTATTAAATAGACAAATTCGGGTGGTTGTAAGGACAGATTAAATTATAAAAAAGAAAAGAAAAATGTACTTAGCAAAGTGAAGTGACAAATGTTAGTGTTCAATGAAGGTTCGTTTTTTAAGAATAAAAATTACTTTTATTTTTTGTCAGGCCCTAATAATAATATTTTATTTTTATTATTTGATAAACCATTGGGGTACAAAGATCAATGAAGACATCAGAAATGGGCTTGTGCAGGTCACAGCCTTTGGTGAATCCATGTTAACAGATGTTAACATACAGTGAAATTATCATAGTGTGAAAAATATACCATAGCATTTCAAGAGAAGGAGATACTATCGATTCCTTTCACCACAGAGTGAGAGAAGGTAACGGGTGACAGCTACTGGGAAGATGAAAGAAAAGTCTCCATTGATGTTCCAACATTCACGCTTCCCCATAAACTACTTGTATGAGTCTGTGCATTGGCGTCCCCCTTTTTTCACTATTGCTACTTTACATGTTATCCACCCCTCTTCACCCTTGTAATGGCTCCTTCCCTCCCCTCACTCTCCAGAGATGACAGTGGCTCATAGTTTTGGAGAAAAGAGAAACCATCAGGCTGGAACTCCATGAATTACTTTTTCCCTGTCCACATGCAATCCCATCACTCTCCCCTCACTCCTGTTGCACTAAAGGATCTTAACATTGTGAGCACTTTGGATGTTACCTACTTCTCCTTCTCTCTTGTATGTTTAATGACTCCTTTCAACAGGATCCTTCTAGTTGGCTTTTAAATACGTTAAGTGTCTTTTAGAGAAAACAATAATCCAGCCCCTGCCTGATCTTCTCTTCACAAGCCAACTTCTTTAGAGTTTTCTATACCCGGGGCTTTCTTTTCCTCACCTTCAGGTTTCCTCACACTCCAGTCTGGTTTATGCTTTCATCACTTCATGTTAACAGCTCTTTTAAAGGTAACAAATAACCTCATTTAACTCCAAGAGCAATATTTCTTACTTAATATCTTATGAGCACTTATGTTCTTTTCCTTAAGAGACTTGTTCTCCTGGCTTCATGACACAACGTTTCTTTTACTTCCACAGATACTGCCTCTCTGCCTCCCATGTGGGTTTACTCATCCCCACTTGGCCATTAAATGTCAAGATTCTTGAAGTTCCATCCTCTTCTCATGCTACACTCTCCATAAATGATAAGTCATGCCCATGACTTTACTTACCACCAAGACATCAATGGCTCACATCCACCTGCCTCCTTGGCATCTCCTGTTAATTGCCTCAAAAGCACACCAAACTCTACATATGCAAAGCCCAATTCATGTTCTCTGATTCCCACAACCACTTCATAACCCACTTAGCATGGTGGCCTTCCAATGTGGGACAATCCATGGATGGTGACAAACCAGACACCTGCTTTAACACACCCATATCCCTTGCCCCCAATCTGTCCTTAAGTCATATCAATTTTAGCTTCTGAATATTTCTCACTTCGACTACTCTTCCTCTATTTTCACTGCCACCACCATAGGTCCAAGCTACTATTATCTCTCACTCCAACAATTGCAATGTCCTATGTGTTTATTTTCTGTGACCAAATAACAAGTTACCACAAACTGAATGTCTTAAAACAGCACCAATTTATTCACAGTTCTGGCCATCAAAAGCCCAGCATGGAGCCACCATACCTACATTCTCTGCTCAGGGCATCAAAAAGCTGAAACCAAGGTATCAGATAGGCTAAATTCTTATCTGGAAACTCTGGGAGAAAATCCACTTCTCAGCCCGTTCTTGCCATTGGCAGGATTAAGCTCCTTGTACATGTAAGACTGAGGCCCCATTTCTTCGCTGTCTTTCATCCGGGAGTCACTCTCAGTTCCTAGAGTCTTCCTTCATTTCTTTCTCTCCACCTTTGAGCCACCAGCACCACACCAAGTATTACTTATGCTTTGACTCTCTGACTTCCTGTTCTGTAATCTGCTAAAGAGAATTCTCTGTGTTTAAGTAATTTTAAAGGCAGGTCAGATCCACACAAATAATCTGCCTATTTTAAATTGAAGAGATTTGGGATTTTAATTCATCAGTAAAATATTTTCACAGGAGTAACAAGATTAGCATTTAATTGAACGACTGGGAGAAGGCGTGTGTACACCAAGAGAACAGGAATCACAGGACCATCTTAAAAATCCTGCCTATCATAGTCTCCACACTTATTCTTGTCTCTCCCGCAGTTAATTTCTGATTCAGCCATAGTAATCCCTCCACACCCCATCCTTGACACTGAATATATACTCCATGGCTTTTTTTGACACCTAGATAAGATAAAATGGAAATTAAATGATCTGTCTTTGAATAATTTTCATCAAAGGAGCATATCCTTTCCAAAGAGTTGGTTGATAATCATCTAGTATAAGGATTATCAGCAAGGAAGAACTACATGGAACCCAAATAAAATACCCACAAATATTAGACAACTCTTCATTTTATAATGGCATGATAGCTTAATGCAATTATAAATCTGATTAGGGAAGTAGGTGGTTCTGGGAGCCATGTTGGGGGACAGTTTGTATAGACAACCCAATGAAAGCTGAGTGAAAACCTAGTAGAGTAAAAATATACATGAGTACAGAGGGTTGGAGTTTCATGTAAATATGAAAATCCAAACATACATATTTAAAACTCTGTAATACTACAGACCTGTTTTTTCTCCCACTGACATAGTTATCAATGTCAGGGTAAATAAGTCATATTTTCATGCTTAAACAGTCAACCAATTGGTATGCTTACACAGACAGCTTTTTAGATGAGGAACAAATCGTTTGCTCCCTCATAAGAACAATGAATTGAAATGGGATGTTAGTGTTGTAGATAGCCAATAGCTATGGAATAGCTCTGTTGAGTTGTTATGGTGACCAAGGACAGTAGGACTGCCTGGTAAATGGGCTAGAAAAAATACTGATAACAGAAGTGATGAAGATATGAATGCACAGAATATGGGAGGAACAGCAAACATCTTGGGATAAGATAGAGGAAAAAGAAGGAAAATAAGGAGGCTACAAAGGCATTTTGAAGTATATGGTCAAGAATCTCATTTTTCTTGAGTACTGCAAAGGATTTTGTACAGCCTGAAACTAGTGCGCGAAAGTGCAATGGTTTCAAGGATTCTCCATCTCTCAGCATCCTACGGCATCCTCTGGAGAGGCTCCTTGGGAACAGGGTGCAGCAGGGCATGCCACGTTGCTGTGCTTTAGTGGAGAAACCACACCGCTCCCTCCTTGGCCTGTTTCCACATTGGCTTTCTTTTTCTTATGGGGCTAGCTCTAGTCCTTGCAGAGTTTGAGTCAAAATTAACTGCTTTGTCATCTAAAAGTCTGAGTGTAACAGCTGCTCAGAAAAGCACTAGAAACACCAGGCACCTACCACCTGCAGATATTGGCAGTCTCAGCCACTAGGAAGAAGAGACCCTAGTCCCTTAGTCAGGCAACCTGAAAGACCGTCCAAGGTTACATATCAGAGAAATACTGACTGCATCTCCCCACCATGCTAACAGAAGTATGCTTATTCTCCAGGGTGGGACCACTGTCAAAAAGTTTCCAAACAGATGACAGACATGATCACATCGGTGCTCAAAAAGATAATTAGCAGCAATGTGAGAGAAGAATTTGGTAAGAGAACACATATAGGAAGTAGAGACACCATTAAGAAAACTATAAAATAAGCCAGACCAGGAAATAAGCAGATATTTTGGAAGAAAAGGGATGGATTCTAGTGACATTTATATATCTGACAAACCTTTAACTCAATCATCTGGATTTTTATTAAACTACCATTTGATCACTCAATAAGTATTCCCTTATCTACTTTTCTTATAACTACATTTAGGCTTGTTGCTAGGGCGTTAATATCATCAAAGAACCAAGTAATCTTCTGGAATTCTCCCAACCTTAATTTCTTAGATGTCAACCTAGCCATGGAATATCTAAATAGAATATAGATTTTCAGCCCCTAACCAAAATATGTATTAGTTAAAGCATTTTAAAAATGGTAAAGTATTAAATAAATGTAACAGATCCCTGATGCCTAACCTTCCTTAGGCAGATTCATTTCCACTCCCATCTATCTGATATCCTAAGCCTGAGACTTTAGCGAATAAGGTTAATTTACCCAGTCTTTCAACTTCCCAAGTAGCAAGATGGTCCTTGAGGCATCCTAGAATACTGATCTTTATTGAATATCTTAATCAGGAGCCTTGTTCTTTGGTCACGTCCACTTCCTCAACAACAGGGGACTTCTTGCTCTTTCTGATCTATTGGCAGCTGCCCAAGCTACTGGTTGAATCACAGAATCATTTGATTCAATCCAAATAATTTTTATGAAGCATTTACTATCTGTGCAGCATAACATGGCAGACACCATGGGAGAAGCCAGCGGTGAGTAAGCAACTATCACAATCCTTAAGTAATCCATATCCAGTAGGAAGCCAACATAATCAACTAATACGTAGTGTCAAAAAGTATAAAAATGAAGGTATATACAAAGTGTTATGGGCATAGAGTGGACAGTAAATGGTTATCCTTTATTTTTTCCCATAGTAATCTTGCAGAAAACTTAATTACCAAAAACTGAAATTTGGATTTATTTTTAGGGGTAACCCATATTGAAATTAAAAATATGGCAGACAGTAGTGTAAAATCAGTTATTTCTAACATCAAAAACAAAATTTCCAAATATCCCTATATGAGAGTAGTTTTACTTTGAGTATATATTGTTTAGAAAACTCAGAATGAGAAAAAATTTTGCCTTTAGCTTGTTCAATAACTCACAGATTAAATTTTCTGTGACCTATAGAAATGCACTGCAAAAAAACTTTTTAATCATTAAGTCATTTCCTTTCATTTAATGGACATTTAAACTGCATTGTTTTAATATTGCTAATCAGAGGAACATCTACTCATATTTGAAAAATTAAAGTGGATATATTTGAACCACTTTTAGTATACAGAAAATATTTCATACATTGTAATGACTCTACAGATTCTCAGAGACCTGAAATATATAATTGGGAGTCCCTTATCTACATGGTCTGCAGCTCAGAAAGGGAGTAAGAACAGTTCGCATCTCTGGGGCCCTGAGAAAGAATTAGAAAGTGTGTGGAGGCTACAGTGAAACTGGGAATTGCCGTAAGTGTTTTATACTCAGTAAGTCCATATGAATCTCTAATACAAAATATCAAAATTAGTAGGGATGATAATGATTTTCTTACTTGGTCCTTCTCATTTTACAATGAGGAAACTTAAACTCAAGTTAACATACTGAAATTTACCAAGCAATATAATAAAAGTAAGACCTAGGTTCTTGAATCTAAGTATACTATTTTATTTAATCCATTAGAGAAAAATACCTTAATGATTATAAATATTTTTGCAGTGCATTCTAACAGACATACAGAAAATGTGAATTGTGATTTGTTAACCAAACTAAAGGAAAATTTGAATGTTAGTGGCATAGACAAGAGAACAAATAATTATAAAGAATATAAAATCTGTATTGATAATAATTTGTATACATATAGGTTTGATTGGGTATTTGAAAACGCAAATTGACACACTTTCTTTCCAAGAACAGTAACCAGAAATAAACTACAAACAACTTAAGGCTTGTTTCCTCCAAGAAAAATTTGTCTCTATTGCTCATTGAGCATTCTGGGTCAGAATAATTA
The DNA here is from genome assembly GCA_028533065.1 of Trachops cirrhosus. NCBI lineage: Eukaryota > Metazoa > Chordata > Mammalia > Chiroptera > Phyllostomidae > Trachops > Trachops cirrhosus. The sequence goes on from CM052549.1 coordinate 27,479,280, forward strand.
TGCAGGAGAAGAAAGATTGGACAAAACAGGGACTGATACTTCATCTCTATTCCTATAATAATTACTTAGCTTCATTTCCTAAAGTCTTAGACGAGTAGCTAATTTCCTTTCTGTTGTTCTGACTATAAATGAGATTGTCATTTGCTTCTATTTAACTCTGATTAAAAGTAAAAACCACTTACATATGACTATTTAATCTAGTGTTGATCTAAACCACCTGTCACCACCAATAATAGAATTTAAATCAGGTTTACATATTTATCCAGGATTCTACTTGTCGCTCAAACAAGGAAACAAATCCTGTATGGCATCTCTTCAAGGAGCACTTGGCTTCTTTTACACAATGGACCAATGCTGGGTTTTGTCACCAACAGGCTTGTAGCTCACAATCCGGGAAGGACAAGGAAGGAAGCTGGAACTGAGGACCCTGCACAAAGATGAGTCACTTGTCACAACAACAGGGCATGAGACCCTCTCTCTGAAGCCATCAGACATTGTAACAATTACAAAAATAAATATGTAAAGTAAACTAAAGATATAAAATAAGGGGGTGTATGGGAGGCAACCAATGTTTCTCTCTCACGTTGAGTTTTCTCCCCTTTCTCTCCTGTCCTTTGAAGAAAATCTCAGTCATTAAATGCTTATATAAGAAAGAAAAGTCTCAAATCAAAGATCTAATCTTCTCCACTAGAAACCAGAAAAAGAATAACAAATTACACTCAAAGCAAGCAAAATGAAGACAATAATAAATACAAAGGCAGAACTCAATAAAACTCAAAACAAAAAAATCCCATATAAAAAAATCAATAAAACCAATGCTTGTCCTTTAAAAAGATCAATAAAATTGAAGATGTCTCTTAAGGCTGGTGAAGAAAAAACAAAACAAAATTATCATACCTGGCATGAGAGAAAAGAAATTACTGCAGATCTTAGAGACATTATGAACACCTTTATATCAATAAATTGGAAAACTTAGATTAAATGAGCAAATCTCTTAAAAAATTACTAAAGCTTTCTTTAGAAAAAATATGTAACCTGAACAAGCCTATACTTATAAAAGAAATGGAATCTACATTTGAAAACCTTATCACGAAGTAAACTTCAGGCCCAAATAGCTTCACTGGTGAATGTACAAAATATGTAAGGAAGAAATGCCCACTTTATACCCTGTCTTTCAGAACATTAAAGATAAAAAAATATGTTCCAACTTATTTTATGGAGCGAGCCTTAATGTGATATCAAAAATAGACAAATATCACAAGAGAACTGCAGAACAAGATCTCTCAAAAATATAAATGCAAAAAACAAATATGAGATATAAAGGTCCTTGAGAATATTATAAAAGAACAGAGAAAATACAAAATGAAAGGAAGCTGTTGGTTGCCCAAAATTCTACTGGAAGGAGGCAGGCTGATAAATCGCTCAGTTGCATGCACATGTTACCTGCCACTAAAAAAGCAAATATGACTAAGAGGGTGAACCAAGAGCAGAGGGAACATAGGCAAGATCCTCAGGGCACAAATAAGAGCTCAAGGTGCAGAGCAGAGAGCCAAGACAGATTATCCCCAAGTCTTGATGCTGAAACAAGGAACTCAGGCTAGAATTTGCCTGGCTTAATTTCAGAACTGCATTGGTCCCATTACTCCTCTTTACCTTCCATTTATGCCATTTTTGGATTAGAATGACTATGACTGTCAGCCTATAGTTGTCCCAGATTTGCATGTAGGAAGTTTCAGGGTCATAGAAGTTGTCTCTGTAGTTTCACATGTCCCCAGATGAAGATTAATTATGCCCCAGGAGTTACACTTAATGGGCTGTACTCAGCAGCAGCATCTGTATGTGCTCTAGATTGTTGAAATGTTGAGAGTTTGAACTTTTGAGCTAATAAGACTTAGATGAGATTCCGGATTTAACCAATTCTGAAATAGGCTGAGACCCTTGGAGTCTTTGGGAGTAGATGAATGAGTTGTGCATTTAGCAGAAACTTTAATCTTTTGGGGGTCAGGTAGGCAGAATTCTAAGCCAGCCCCCAAGAATTACAACTTTCCTGAAATACCTGGGCCCTTGAATATGATGGATTTTACTGTGGTGATTAGGTTATGACATAGGCAGAGTTGACCTTAAGGTAAAGATTGTCAAGGTGGGTCTCAAATATGACCAAATCACATGAGCCTTTAAAAGTAGAGAATTCTGTTCACCAGCTCACAGAAGAGATAGCCAAAGAATAGATTCTGACACATCTCTGCTTCCTTGAGGCTCTAGGTTACTTACATGCCTTACTTGGAATGCCGGGAGATGGAAATGGGGGTGATAAAAAAGGAAGAGGGAGAGAAAAGTTATATGATCCAATTATATGTAATATGTGTCTGGGGTTGTGGGTGAATGCATAAAAGACGCATTAAAAGATGAACAAAAATGTTGTTGGTAATTATTTAGGAATGGTGAGATTTCAATGGATCTTAACTTTCTTATATTAGCGTGTATCATTTAACTACTTTAATGTAGAGATATATTATTTGTTATTAAAAATATAACTGTTTTACTGTGCACAAAACATTTTTTAAATATAATTGTTTTTAAAATAACATATAAAAACGTAACTGTGATATAGTACAACTAAAATAACATTGGAAGATGGGGGATATTAAGATGAGAGAAAGATTTGGTAAATCCAAAAGAACAAAGTCAAACAACCAAGGAGAAAAAATATGAACAAATAATTGTTCAGAAAAGCAAAACCCAATAGCAAATAAACACAGAATAACATCCTGGTGATCATATAAACTTATAATAAAACCACAATATGATACAACTTCATACTCCTAAGTTGGCAAAAAATAAACACAAATAAAGTCTAATATACCAAGTGTGATGACACTGTGGAGTAATAAAATCTAATACACGGCTCGACCTAGTGCCACTCTGAGAACAACTTGAGGATACCTGATAGATCTGAAGTCACATTTCCTATGACCTTCTCATTCCCTATCAGAGACACTCCCACAGATGTACACGAGGGGACGCATGAATGCTCCCCACAGCACTGTTTGTGGTAGAGACAAATTGTAAACAACCTGAATGTCCTTCAATAGAAGGATGAATAAATATTGCATGTATGTAAGCATTGCATCAGAAAATTTCATTTCAATTAAAAAAAATAAGCTGTCACAGGACACACCGAGCATGAGTCCATTTATTATAAAACAGGCAGAAAAACAACACGAAATTCTGGAGTATGGCTGGACAAGGGTAAATGGGACTGAGGTCAGGCTGTACATGTATGGATCTTCAGGAATAGTTTCTTTTTAAAAATTAAAAAAACAAATATGACAAAATGTTATGACTGAAAAACCTGAGAGAAGGATGAAAGATGATGATGATGATATTGTAGATGTATATAAATAAAAATTTGCATAATGTAAAAAATCTTGAAATATTGTAAAAATGTCTTTTCCAAACTTCTGCTAAGAATAACTTTTTAAATGGGAATGTGTATAAAATCACCTGGCACATAGTAGCTCATAAAGTCTTACTTAATTTTACTATGTGAAGATAATCTATTTTTACTAAGCTGTCAAAGTTCTATTAGGGGTCATTGGTTTGATCAGGATTTCATAAGAAACACAACTCCAACACTGGATCTATACCTAACAATTGATCAAAGGCACAGTTGAACCAGTCATTTCAACTTTCTTCAAGATCAATACCAATCACTACACTATTGATTGGCATACAAGGCCAGATAGAGACTGTGAAGCTGAGGAAATGATTGTCTTAATCTGATTTTATTGTCAGCGCAGCGTGGCCCAGGAGAAACTAAAGAGCAAAATCCTTTCATATGTCAGATGAATGTTATCTATTTAGAATCCTACCCTTTAACTTTTTTCCCTTCCACTTTACTTCCTGGGAAAAATTTGCTTTTAATTTTGCCTTTTTAGGCTCAAAATGACTACATTATTTCTGAAGATTTCCTGGACTCATTCCCCGGAGAGCAGGTCCAATTTATTTTGACAAAACAATAATGGGAATATAAGCCTCCCCTATACTTGATTAAGATTCAGACTATAAAATCCAGAGAATGAAAAGCTGGTGGACTAAGCCTGTGTCACAAGGTGGGATGAGACTGTAATAAACTGAAATTTATATAACATAAAGCATAACATTTAGTATACATATTCCTGAAATTTAAAAGCTCTTATAATGAGTGGATACCATTAAATTCCCTGGGTCATGTGGAAATGTTGGTTTATTTCCATGTGATTACAATCATTACTAGAATTAGAATGTATCAACAGTATGACTGTGACATACGAACAGAGGAGACAGTGTGCATTTTAATGCAGTAGGTAGGGACATTATTCAGGCTTCTTTTATTACCTTCTTAAACCAATCCCCATAATGACTTATTGGAATTACGGAATGCCATAATTGGGGTCAGCTAGCTAGCGTGAAATAACATAGTCTGGACACTCAAAGTAGCACAATTTTGAATATCCAGCAAAGCAAATACCTCTAACAGTCTGCTTACGAGTAATGCCTTCCTACTCCTATAGCAGAGTTATACATAACAACTGCAGCTAGATATAACATACAGCAAGCAGCCTTCAGAATAAAGAAAGGAAATTTCTATTTCAAACTTTTTTCTCCCAAGTTAGGGGAAAGATGTAGGGGGAAAACATCCATGTAGAACGTTCAGCATTTAAGTCTCCGCACAGCAGTGTGGGAGAGTTAGTCTAATGACGCCTGCCAGGGAAAAGATGTAGATCAAATTATTCATGGATACCACCTGCTGGTAGACATGCAGCGTTGCTTCACAGAGAAGGGCACAGAGGGGAAATCGTACACACAGAAATGAAAAGACCAGAGTATGCTCAATAGAGAAATATGACATTTATAAAAAGGTGGTGAAAATGACTAAGCTTTATTGCAACACTTCATTTTTTCCCAGAACTTTTCTAACAAATTTCTGAGTTTTGATTTGGAAATGCCTGTAGTAGTAGTGACAGGTAGTAATTGACTCCAGTTTATAACTTTGTAATTACTAATTCTTGTACATAAATTCAAGATTTCTAAGCTTCTAATTCATATATCTGGAGCAACGATTCTCAATAGGAACAATTTTGCCACTCCCCCCAGCAGCCCCATTGGGAAATTTGTCAATGTCTGTAGACGATTTTAGTTATCGCTATGGGGGTTGCTACTGACATCTAGTGGGTAGAGGCCTTGGATGCTGCTAAACATCCTACAATGCACAGGACAGCCCTACAACAAAGTATAGTCTACTCTAAAAATGAAATGGTCTCAAACTTGCACAATTCTGACATAGAGGAACCAATTCAGAAATAAACATACACAAAATTAACATTAAACCATGACAGTTACACCTTCTGGTTTTACATAGTATTTACTATGTATCCACTGCTCTTCTAAGACCTTTAGGAACATTAACATATTATTTTCATAACAACTCTAGGAGGTATATGTTATTAATAGGCCCATGTTAAAAACAGGAAAACTGAAATGCAAAAAGCTTAAATAGCTCATCTGAGATGTTAAAATTAGCAGATGCTGGAGCCATAAGTAGAACCCAGCGAGACGGACTCCATAGTCCATTCCAGAAACTAGGAAACATGCTGACCACCTTTCAGTGGACACACTCTATTTATCTAAGAATACATCCACAAGTAGAATTGCCATTTTGATATTTTTTTGCACAGCTTGGCATCTTCTGCTAGAATCTGATGAAGTCAGTGTGGTGTCACTGACTGCCCTCGTTGATGTCCCTGTATCAAGACAGTAAGTTGGTATAGTAGGAAAAACAAAAACACTGGGTTCTGGAATTCAAAAGGTATGGGTTCAAAGGCAACCGAGCAAATGGAGGAAGATATTTGCAAACAACACCTCTGATAAGGGCCTACTATCCTAATTGTGTAAAGGACACATGTAACTCAACAACAAAAATACCAACAGTCTGATTAATATTTTTATTTTTTTTTAATTTTTTATTTTAGTTTATTCATTACAGTTTCTATCCTTTATTCCCATTCCAGCCCACCCACCCCTCATCCCTCCCCTTTCCAACCCCCCTAGTTTAGTCCATGTGTCCTCTATATTTGTTCCTGTAAACCCTTCCCTTCTCCCCTGGAATTCCCTCCCCTCTCCCCTCTGGTCACTGACTACCTGTCCTCTATTTCAGTGTCTTTTGTTATATTTCATTTGTTTCTTTGTTTTGTAGTTTACGATCTCACCATTAACAGGAACCTAAACTACAAAACAAAGAAACAAATGAAATATAGCAACAGTCTGATTAATAAATGGGCAAAGCACCTGAACAGATACTTTTCCAAGGAGGACATATAGACAGCAAACAGATATATGAAATGATGCTCACTAGTTATGAAGGAACTGCAAAGCCAAACCACATGTGATACCACCTTGAGCTAGTTAGAATGGCTATTAGCAATAAGGCAAGAAATAATGAATGTTGGGGAGGATATGAATCAAGGGGAACCCTTGCACACAGCTAGCGGGAATATGAACTGGTACAGCTACTATGAAAAACAGAATGGAGGTTCCACAAAAAAAAATTAAGGATAGCCCTGACTGGTGTGATGTGGCTCAGTGGACCGGGCATAGTCTACAAACTGAAAGTTTGCAGGTTTGACTCCCAGCCAGGGCGCATGCCTGGGTGGCAGACCAGGTTCCCAATTGGGGGTGCACAAGAGGGAAACAACTGATGTTTCTCTCCCTCCATTTCTCCCTCCTATCCCCTCTCTATAAAAATAAATATATTTTTAAACAAAATCAAGAATAGAGTTACCATATGACCCAGCAATCCCTTTTCTGGGTAACTGCTCCAAAATTTTTTAAATACTTATTCATAAATATATATGTGCCCTTACATTCATTATGTCATTATTCACAATCACCAATATGTGGAAACAACTTAAGTGTGCTTTGACAGGTGACTGGATAAAGAAGATGTGGCACAGATATGCAAGGGAATTCTACTCAGCTATAAACAAGATGAAATACTGCCATTTGTGACAACACGGTTGGATCTTGAGAGTGTCATGCTAAGTGAAATCAATCAGACAGAAAAGAATAAAAACCATATGATTTCACTCATATGTGGGATATAAAACAAAAAGTAACAAGTGAGCAAACAAAATAAACATCAAAATAAAGCCCCCAAAAATCTCAGCTACATACAAGAGAGTGGTGGTACCAGAGGGGAAGGGGGAGGACCACAAAGAGGGTAAAGGGGAGCGTGGTGGTGGAAGGAGCCTCCAGGCAGGAAGCACACAACAGAGTACACGTATGTCGTATCCTGCAGTAGTACAGCTGAACTTATATAGTGTTATAACTAATGTCACCTCAAAACATTTAATTAAAAAATTTTGGAAAATGATAAAGGAAAAAGAAGAAAAGGTATAAGTTCAAATTCTATCACTATTCCTTAACTTAGTGACCTTCAACTTTCTAAGCCTCAGTTCCCTTCATATAAAATAGAGGTATTAATACTTGCAGACTTGTTGAAAGGAAAAAAGATAAGGTATGTTTGTGTGCATAGCACACAGAGACCATTGGAAGTCATAATAGCCAGTAAAACATATTATTTTTTCTCTATTTAACAGACTAGAACTTCTTACCCATATCCAACCGATACCATATTCCCTCCTCCTTGTACTTCACTACCTCACTTCCCATTCAAGTCTGAATAATTAGCTCTAGAACAATTTGGCTCTCCCAATTGGCCCCACTGCATTAATTATTTCAATTCCCAGGCTATGTAAAAAGTAAGGTCACTAGGATCATGAATATAAAAGTACATTCTTTTGTTATTGTGGCTCAAGTATCTTGAAAAGCATTTTTTTAATTCACTTTGCTATGTTGGTTTCTTTGCCTGCGCCAGTTCAGACATTAATTCATGTCTCCTATATTATTTCTTTATCTAAAGTGAGACAACCCTCTGGTCCCAGACAGTAACACTATAAATGGTTCGATTTGTGTTTGCAACATCAACATGGGCTCATTAGACTGCCTGCAGTAGACGACCCACTCGAGCTTGGAACAAAAAGTAGTGCATGTGGTAACTTGTGCCACTGGGAAGTCAGAAAATGTCACAGGTGCTGGGATTTCAAGGATGCCCAGACAGAAGATACTGCCTCTTTGGCCATATGTTTTTTGTTTTTTTGTTTTGTTTTTGTTGTAGAGCCTTCCCTAACATCTCCAGCTGAAAACTCCCTGGAGGCTCTGCTTAGCCTGAATAGGTCACAGGCTGCTCATCAGTGAACAATCACAGGGCCAGTGAGAGAGGGAGGGTACTCTGACTTTTCTGTCCTATGCCATGTTCCCTGTCCCCCACTGACCAGAAAGGGGAGAGCTGTGCTCACTTACTCAGACAAAAAGGGTTTCCAATGAAGCAAAAGTTTATCACCAGAAGACATTGCAGACATGTGCTGCAATCCCTATGGTCACCAAAGAGTTCGAGAAAGCAAGTTTTGGTTTTGTATTTGCATGTGCTGGATGCCTAAACCAAGGTTCTTTTTAATGCTCTCATTCTGTTACCTTGAGAATTTATCTTGATCCAAAAGTTTACATGTTGTAGAAGTACCTGAGGAATCATTAGCAGCGAAAATATACTCAACCAGTAGGACAGGGCTAAAACTAACGGCAGGAATCGGAATAATAGAAACCTAATGACAGGAAAGGAAGTCCAGCCAAGCACAGCAAGGGATTTGGGAAATATGGTGACAGGTAAAAAGTTGTGCTTAATAAGCAGGTGCCTTCGGAGAAGTTTCATAAAAGTCAAGCAAACTAAAATATGTGAGTCCGTAGGGATGAGCAGTAAAACTAAAGTCCGAACACCTATGCCAGCCCTGCTCAACTGTTCCCCATAGCTGGAACCCACCCAGCACTGACGAGGGTAATAGAGAGAAACCTACAGTACAGAGATCAAGGCTATAGGAGGTGGGTATAGAAGGCGCCTTTTGTAATGGAACCCAGAGCGGACTAGGAGACATTCTTTTAACATACAAAGACATAGAGAACCGTTCCCTAGGGGAAGACATATTTTTAATGCTATGTCATCAGTTCTTTATTTATCAACATAATAAAGAAATGAATGACAATCCTTATTTGCAGTAATAAAGAAATAATAGCCTTTCAGATTCCCCACTCTGAGGCAATGCCATCATGGAGGCTTCTGTTCCTCCTGCTTTCAACATGTGAAAACCCTCTCCCACCTCCTAGCCAATGACAGAACTGGAAGTGCAGAGAACGGCTGACAGCACAGGTTACAAGATAGATTTTTTCAGAAGGCTACCAGGTAGATTTTTCGGGAGGTACCAAAAAGCTAAAAAGCACACGGCAGCTCTGGGGGCTGACAGAGAGAAAAGTTGGTAAGGAAAGTGTAGAAGTAAGAATTAAAGCCAGAAGACAAAAGCATGCCATGCGCTGAATGTATGGGAGAAACCAATTTTGAATATCCACCAGCCAGTGGACTCTGAATGTGTTAGAAAATAACATTTGCACTTGAAGTAGAAGACAACTTAGACATTCTTCAGTATCCTTCGCATGTACTCAGCTAAGAAGAATGAAGTGCTTTTATTATGAATTTGACTACCCTTGTCTTCTATAATCATATAATAAGGGAACATAGATCTAGGATGACACATTCATTTGCAAAAGAGTTTATTGAATATATGATACATATATGCTAGGATCTGTGTCACACCAGGAATACACAATTAGTACAATGTGTTCCTGACAGAAATAGTGATAGGTTCTGTAAACAATGGGATGAACAAAACTTCATGGAAACAAAGAAAGAAGCAGTGAAACAGTAGAGAGAAAGAGCCTGGAGACATGTAACTGGATAGTAGTGCATGGGCCCTATCTTTTCAGAGCTGGGAAGACTTTAAATACAGGACTCAGGCAATTAAAAATAAAATAAGAATTTGTTTAAAATCTAAGAACAAAGCGGAAGCTCGGATACTAGAACTAAGGAGCCAGGGTCAAATCAGGTCTGACAATAGAAATTGATTTAATCCTTTGTGCACCAGGCAGAGATTCTACAGTCTCTCCCCTGCTAAGACGACTCAGGTCTCAGAACCCACACGTGGAGAATGGGCCCGTCTGCAGGAGACATATGGCCGTCAAGGCAGTCACTCAATAGTCTGCTATGACTAGAGAGAAATAGACACCCACTCATTTGGGTTCTTCTTTTTTGATTCTTTGTATTTAGGATATCAACAATTTTTAAGCATTATGCCTGGTGATCACCGGGGTGAAACCACTCAAATTCTTCATCAAATTCCTATTTTTCTTAGAACATCATTTCAAAAGCATTGCAATAGGATTAACACAAATGGCAGTGAATATGAATATACTTGAATGGTCCAGCCCAAAGTGGCTTACCTTAGGCATGAGAATTTTGTATTCCAATTAGTATTTATCCATATTTACATTATGTATGTTGTTATTAAAATGTTTACCCCCAAACACTTCAGTAACAGATATTACAAGATGAACACTATTTTCAGTGATGGATGCTACAGGAATCCTACCAAATGTCACAAAGGAAACAGACTCAATTTGAAAAACTTAGTTTTAGAGAAAAAGAAAATTCTTTCAATCTTCAGGGAAAGAGAATAATGGCTAAATTTGGGTAAGATTACGCCATGATACTTCCCCCAGCCCACATGACATAAACATTCTCAATATTCTTTGGAAATCCATGTCATGTATGTGCTGGACATTGATTCCGCTGGTTTAAACAAGCCCCCTCTCAAGAGGCTTTAAATCTATCCTGATAATTTTTGAAAAGAGCAACTCTTTTTTGTTAGAGTCATTATGCAAATTTAAAGCATAACCCAGTGAAACAAACAAACAAAACTATCTTTTAATTTTGAAGGACACACGGTTTGATGGGGACAATTGTTATGAGAAACCTTTTGAGGAAAAAGTATCAAATGTGTTGCCAATTTCTAATTTACAGAATTGACTTCCACCTTGTATGTCAGACTGTTGAAAGAAGACTATGGCTGATACCCTGTGACCTCCAGGCACTTTGCCTCCGGCACCTACAATCAATAAATCAACAAACAACAAGTGCTGGCCAGGATGTGGAGAAAGGGGAACTCTTTTGCCCTGTTGGTGGGAATGCAGACTGGTGCAGCCACTGTGGAAAACAATATGAAGATACCTCAAAAAATTAAAAAATGGAACTGCCATATAACCTCGTGATTCCACTTCTGGGAATATATTCAAATAAACACCAAACACTAATTTGAAAGAATATAAGCACCTCTACATTCATTGTGGTGTTATTTATAATCACTATGGATCTGGAAGCAGCCCAAGTGTCCATCAATAGATGACTGGATAAAACGGCTATGGAACATATACATGATGGAATACTACTCGGCCATAAAAGATCACTCTTAAAGAGCTATGCATATTCTCTACCAAACACAGCATTAGATTCTATACATGTCATGAATAACTTTCTGAAGATACCCTCCTTGTGTTTCTTTTCTTTTTCCTGCAATCTTTCATGTAAGGATTTTGCTAATCAGTGACTGTCAAAATAAGTATTTCACATTCATCTTTTCAATTCATGCTAATTAAACTTCATAGATATAGTCAGTGGTTACCCATGATAACTTATTAAGACCAAACAATTAACTTGTCAAATCATTTTAAAAAACAAATTTATAACTTTTAAACCTCTGCATACATTTACTATAACTATTTGAGGATCTTTTTAAAGCTCTTTTTTAATCTTTTAAGGTTTTTTCTCTAACTTTGCCAAATACAGTATTAATAAATCTCTCAATAATTAAATTTAAACAAATTTTCTTCAACTTTAAAACAAGTTTGCAATGTTGTGTTTATTTAAGCAGTTTGAAAAATATAAAATGATATCAGGCATTCTTGAAAGCAAACGTTAAAAAAACTGACCCAAGACATTCTCTGGTGCATGACCTTTGTATTACTAATTGTATAAATGCAACCACTACCTCTTCCATTACTGTAAGGCTTAATGGTTATGGTCTTATGCCAACATTAAAGATTTTTTAAGTAAGTAGCATCCATATCTTCTTGTGAATATTAATTTTTTAACTTGAAGGCAAGGTGAGGAATTGGTTATTCTGTGATCATTTATATCAGATTAATTTAATGTGAGTCCTTCCTTAAGGGAAACCAATTAACCTTATCAGTAAATCTTATTTGGTTTTAGATGTGCTTTGTAGTCTTGACTATTTGAGTTACACACACCATATTAGAGCACATTAGAAAACTTGAAATAACAAAAATTATCTCCCACACTCTCACCAGCAATCCCTGACCTTCTCATTTCTGCCACCCTTCGGTCCTTGCCCACACTCATTGTAAGTAGTGGTAGAATTGTGAACATTCCAGGCTCTGTGGCAGAAATGGAAGGAAGTTATTCTTCATCAGACATCTCCATATCATTCTGCCCAAATTTCATGAGTACATCTTTTAATTGTCTCTTTTTCTGACCTTGTTTTTACTTAAAGAACAGGTCTTTATTATTTCCATTAATGACACTTACCCAGCACGGGTCTTCACCAGTGGTTAACACCGTCTTCCATCCAGTGCTGCCCTACTTTTCCTGGCCCTGCGTTTGACATCCTATTTAGATTTTGGCCAAGTTCTACTATAACTGTACGCTACCCTTAAGAATCACATAGCAGAAGAAAATATCCCCTCAAGATTATCCAGACAATATATAATCCTAAGAAATGGCCACTAAAATAGCTTCTTGGGATCCTATATCCATTTCTGAGGAGTGGAAAGTTCAACCAGATGGGAAACAAAACAGAATATAATATTAAATACTATTCCAATTGTTTTTTCACATATTAGACTTTTCTGATATTCACAGAAATCCAGCGGTGTAGATCCTTTGGCTCCAGGGTCTGCGGGTTTAATCATTGCACATATTAGCTCATAATATGATTAGCATGACGTACCTTTTCTTGATTTCTAACTCATACCTCCACTGGACTTAGCTGGATTTGAGAGTAGCTGAATATATATAAGCAATTCCAATTTTGAATTTTCTAACAATCTTTAGCTTAAAAAAGTCAAAGCGTATATTTTCAATATTTTAGATTTTAAAAAGAATGTCAGGCAATTGTGATTCAAATTCAAAAGTACTTGAGAAAAGATCAAGAATGTTGTTGAAGTACCAAATAGTAATTTTCTTCTCATTATAAAGCTATATAATATGGTACCATAGGTGAAGAATGAAACTAGAACTTAGAAGTCCCTGTCTGGTCTTGACACTGCCTCCAGATTTCTGTAAGTTTAGACCAGTCACTTTATTTTCAAATTAGTTCCTTCTTTGGCAAAAAAAAAAAACTGAACAAAAATATATGTTTTGCTCATCTCACTGATTTGTTGTAAATACAAATAGGATAATGTATTTAGAGCACTTTATAAATTGTACAATGTTATATACACTGCTACGCAATGCTGGTTTCTGCAGAATACGGTTTAGTGCACCCTAGTGTTTTTTTCATGTACTCTCTCTAGCTAGATGACCTTGGCCAAGCTCTTTAACCTCTGTAATATTCCATTTCTCTAACTTCAAACAGTTATGAGAAAGTTTAATAATACACCAATTTCCTAGGATTTTTGTTTACGTTATATAAGATAACACACACGTATGGTTTGAGTTTCCTCTGATGCAGGTCCTGAGACAAGTATTCAAGTGCAAGTAATTTAATAGAAGGTATGGAGGGCAAGGAAGCAATAAAAGACACATTATCAAAAAATAACCACCTTGGGTTATTAGAACTCAGTCCTGCTGGGGAACTGTGAGTCTGAGGAGTGGCATAGGAACATGTACTCAAGGAATGATTTTATATATATACACATAATCTTCAAGTTGTTACTCTCATGTCTATGTCCAGTTACCAAATCCTTCAAATGAATGTTCATTTTAATAATATATTTGTCATTTCTAGAATTGCCACTTATTTCTTTCTTATACTTGCCATTTCTCTGATGAAATTCTCTATCTGTTCATATGTCCTCTTTACGTGCCCTGGTTATCATCGCTGCACAATAAACTCCTCACACACTTAGCAGCTGAAAACAACCATTTGGAATTGCTTAATGACTCAAGGATAATGCAGAAAAAGCTCAGATTCTGTTGTCTTTCACGTGGTTCTCGTAAGATATCATCTGGGACTGCAGTCCTCTGAAGGCTCAGCTGAGCTGGATATCAAGATCTCTCAACCCATAATAAGCAGTTGATGCTGGAAGTCACCTGAGAACTCAGCTAGGGCTACATGTACCTTCCTCTGAATGGTGATCTGAGGGTGGTCAACTTCTTATCCACCATCCATCTGACTTCCTCCAGGTGAAGCAGTCCAAGAACACCAAAAGGTAGCTGCATGGTCTTTTCTGATATAGCCTCAGGAGTCATGCAGGATCACTTCTGCCTTACTCTATTCAAACTTCATCTGCTCGAGGCAGATTTTAAAAAAAAACTGTCCATATTCAAGGTGAAGTAAAATAGACTTCTCAATAAACAGTGTCAAGAATTATGGAGCCAAGTGTTAAAATCACCACATGACTAAATTAAATAATTTAGAGGTATATTTGTTGTAGTTATGTTAAGGACCTTTTCAGCTAATTCCATATATGTGTTATTTTGGAATCAGCTTCAACTAGCTCTTCCTTCTCTTGACTGTGGGTGACATTGCCCAGACTCTTCATATACCTTGTGATTTCCAACTCAACACCACATACTGCACCTGAATGGAACAGTAGGCACTAATATAAATAAAATTACTCTAGAAAATGATTTGCTCCTTCTCAGACAAGCTATTAGGTTGAGCTATGAAGTGAGTGTACTCTATGGTTGTGTAATCTGTCTTAGCTTTTATTGCTGTTTTAACTGGATCCAGTTCACCACTGGATTTAAATATTTAGTTGATAAAATCAGGTCTTTCTTCAGTATAGGAAGAGGCTGAAGATCTGTCTCTAATTTACAGCCTAGAGACCAGCATTATATACTGCCGAGGAGTTTGCTTTCTAACTTTCTATCCTTCTTGCCCGGCCCCAGTTTCCCTGGACTCATACTTGGTGAAGCTTTCATCCACCTCAGGCTCATCTCTCTGAGCTCTCCTGCTCTGCCCTCGGCCTCCAGTGGCCTGCTTCCTTGCACTTGATGACAGCTCTATTCACCTTAGAGATATACCTCTTATCTTTCTTTCCCTGCACCTAACCTTTATACACTCTTTCTGTGCCTCATGGAAGGTCCCATGGGAAAGAATGTATCAACCTGTTTTGTGACTAGGATTTTTAGAAATCTAATTGCTCATTGCCATCTATTTATAGCCATTCAAAGTTTGCTAAAAGTCTGACTGTTTTTTTCCTTACCTCCACCTATTGGAAGCTTCTCCCACTACCAGAAGAGAGATGACAGCAAGCATAGGCACCTTCTCTCCTAAAAAGGGATAGTTCCTGCCCGGAATTTAGCTTATTTGGATTGCTTTACATTCTCAGCTTTCTAGAGTTTCTGCAACACTATGATTTGCAGTAGTTTATAAGATGTGTTTGTGTTGTTAAGGATGGAAAGGATGGTCTCTTTCAATGCTCTACATGAGGAACCGATTTCAAACAGGAAAACTTTTGTGCTATATATAGTATAACCTCATTCCATAATGCTAAGGGTCTGCATTGTGATTCTTCCATTGGGATTTACTACAGTCTGCACATGTTGCAGTCATGTGCTGCATAACAACACTTTGTCAACAATAGACCGCACATTCAATGGTAGTCCCATAGGATAATAATGGAGCTGAAAACTTCCTATTGTCTAGCGATAATGCAGCTATCTAAACAGCACAGCACAATGCATGATTAACGTGTTTGTGGTGATGCTGATGTAAACAAACCCGCTGTGCTGCTAGTTGTAGACTAATATAGCACACACAATTATGCACAGTACATAATACATAATAATGAAGATAAGCGACTATGTTACTGGTTTATGTATTTACTCTTCGATATTTCTTATCATTGTTTTAGAGTGTACTCTTTCAACTTATTATTTTTAAAGTTTTCTTTAAAACAGTCTTATACTGGCAAATCTCATACATTTTATGTTTACCGCATCTCTTGATTACAACATGCTCTGGGGGGCTTGGTTTGATCTTGTGTTGTTATGTTCATTCGTGGCTCCTAAATGTACAAAACCTACTGTTAATGTTGCCAGTAAGAGGCCACATCAAGTCACTGACATAGAAACAAAATTAAAAGTGATTACGGACCATGAAGGTAGAAAATCAGTGATGGGTATTGCTCACCAGTCAGGCATGTCTTTTTCTACCACAGATCTGATCTTGAAGAACAAGAAAAATGACAGAAGCTGTTAAAGAGTCTGCTTTATTGGAGGCAATGAGACATACAAAAATTCGAGAAGGGTCTGTATCAAACATGGAAAAACTTCCAATGACCTGGATTAAAGACCAGACACAGAAGCATATGTCTCTAATTACCATGATGATCACAGCCCAAGTCAAAACTTGTTTGCAATGTTGAAAGAAAAGGCTGGACCCAACTATGGTACTGAATTCACTGCTAGTCCTGGGAGATTTAAATGATTCAAGAATCATTATTCATTACATAATGGGAAGGTGTGTGGTGATCTGTGAGTGCTGATGTGAAGGCAGCTGAAGAATTTTTGGAAACTCTAGGGAAGCTGATTGTGGAGGAAAATGATTTGCCAGAGCAGGTATTCAATATGGATGAAATCTCTCTATTCTAGAAACCAAAGCCTGAAAGGACTTTCATCCATAAGAAGACCAAGTCAGTGCCAGGCTTCAAAGATTTTAAGGACAGAACAGTCTTGCTTGGGGGCAATGTTGAAGGCTACAATTGAAACTCTCTGTGATCTGGCACAGTGAAAGCTCAGAGCACTCTGGTATATCAATAAGCAAACACTGCCAGTATACTACAGGAGCAATATGAAATCATGAATGGCCCAGATTCTCGTCCAAGGAACCCCTCTGAATTGCTATGCCAGAGAAATGGAGAAGTACCATGTGGAGAATAACCCACCTCTCAAGATTTTGCTTACTGTTGAGAATGCTCCTGAACATCCTCCTTTCCTTAGTGATATTCATCCCAAGATCAAAGTAGTATTTCTTTCTCCAAACACCACCTTTTTGATCCTGCAGCTTTTAAAGCACACTACCTGAGGAGGACCTTGTTTGGGTTATTGCTGTAACTGAGGAAGACACCGCTATAATTCTGGAAGGATTACATCTATGACTTCCTCAAGAACCTTGCTTAGGCTTAGAGTGATGTTGCCATGGAGTATATAAATAGCATCTGGAAGAAAACATCCAAGAGGTTTACCCATGACTTCAAGGGTTTGCTAAGATGAGGAGGTTGCAAAATCAACAAGCTGTGTGGTTGAGAAGGCAAACAGCTTTAACTCAGGTGTGGAAGAAGATGACATTGAGGTTCCCCTGGACATGGTTCCCAAGGAATTGACTAAAAAGGAGTTGTGGGAATTAGAAGAGGAACACATAACTGAAGAAGAGGCAAGAGAAAAGGAAATTGCAAGAGAAAAAAAAGAAGAACCCCAAGTAAACGCTCAGTGAAGGGTTTACCAGAATGTTTTGTAGACCTCATCAAGCTCCTTAAAAGTTTGAAAACAGACCCCAACACCGGAAGGTTTGCACTAATAAAAAGGAATGTCACTGTGCAGTATCTGCTTCTAAGCAAATCTATGATGAAAAAAATGTAAGCAAACCACTATCGGCATATTTCTGAGAAGAATGATACGTCCTCAAGAAGAGCTTTCATTAGATCCTTCAGGAGGGAAGCCTGAAAAAGGCATTGTTATCCTAGGAGATGACAGATGACAGCTTCCTGTGCGTCACTGAACACGATGTGGACATGGAAGACAGTGATACTTATGATCTGGCCCTGTGTGCCTAAGCTAATGTGTGTGTCTGAGTCTTAGTTTTTAACATAAAAATTTAAAAAGCATAAATAAATAAATAAATAAATAAATTTTAAAACATTAAAAAAGCTTATAGACTAAAGATGTAAAAGAGAAACAATTTTTGTACAGCTGTACAATGTGCTTGTGTTTTAAGCTGTGTCCTTACAGAATATTCAAAAAGTTCAAAAATTAAAATGTTTATAAGGGATAAAAGTAAGCTAAGGTTAATTTATTATTGAAGGAAAAATATTTTTAAATAAATTTTGTGTGCTCTAACTGTACAGTGCGTATATAGTCTACAGCAGTGGACAGAAATGTCCTAGGCCTTCACATTCATTCACCACCCACTCACTGACTCACCCAGAACAAATGCCAGGCCTGCAAGCTCCATTCTTGGTGAGTGTTTTACACAGGTGCACCATTTTAATCTTTTATGCTGTATTTTTAACTGTACCTTATCTATGTTTAGATATGGTTGGGCACACAAACACTTACCATTGTGTTATAGTTGCCTACAGTATTCAGTGCAGCACAGTACACATCTGTAGCCCAAGAGCAATAGGCTAATCATATAGCCTAGGTGTGCAGTCGGCTGTACCACCCAGGTTAGTGTAAGTGCACTCCCGGATGTTGGCACCATGACAGTCGCCTAAGGACACATTTCTCAAAACACATCATCATTAAATGCCACATGATTGTATGTAATTTGACAGCATATCCCTTGTGCAAGGCTATAAATGTCTATTTTTGTTCATCCCCAGTGAAATTTGTATGATGCTCTTGATTGGGATTGAAAGGAATACTCATGTTAGATGAACAGTCTCATTCAATGTGCTGCAAACTGAATGAATCTGTATAATAAATACATTACATCTGGCACAGCAACTGTAATTGGGGCTACCACTTTAAGTTTCCAGAAGTGTGCCGTTAGCCGCCATGGTCCACCTGGTTTTCGCCAGGTGGCAGATGCAGATGCAATATCTGCATTCTTTCATTTTTGAAAGTGGCACTGATCTCTGCCATTCGACCTAGAATGCTTCTGATGTCCTATCTTGAATGGTGGGATACAGCTTAAGGGGCTTTTACATGGCCTTTTCCACTCTAATGGATATTATTCCAAAGGTCAAGGAATCAATAGGAGAGTCCACCAGCTGCTAAATATATGCATCCTTTTAAGCACATATACATTAGATGAACAAACACAGGTTGACCCACGGACCCACTGAGCCCACTGCCAGATGGATTTAGGCCATGGCTCTACTTCACACCTGGTCTCAGTGTGCTTCACTGAACTAAAAGAGTCGTCATAGCATTGATGTGTCCTGGATGCAGTCTGAGAGGAGGTGAATCAGTTATCTTTTGCTGCAACAAAATCTTAGCATTTTAAAACAAGAAACATTTATTATCTTACATAATTTCTGAGAGTCAGGAATCCATTAGTGGCTTAGTTGTGTGATTCTGGTTAGCACCTCCCATAACTTTCCAGTCCAGCTGTTGGCTGGGACTGGAGTCATGTGAAGGCATGGCCTGGGCCCGAGGACCTGCCTCAATAATGACTGACTGACTGACAAGGCTGTCGGCAGGAGGCCCCAGTTCCTTGACATAAGAACCTCTCCATAGAGCTACTCGAGCGTTCACATGACATGGCAGCTAGCTTCCTCCAGAGCGAGTGGCCCAAGAGAGACTGCAAGGAGTTACCCATGATGTCTTTTAGCCCTCCACACAAAACATCACTTCCGCCACATGCTGTTGTTAGGAACGAGTCACCAACTCCCGGCAAATTAGGAGGAAGTTTGGCTCTGCTTTTTAAAAAAAGGAGTTCTTAAGGGCTGCGGGCATATTTAAAACCACCACAAAAGGATTTGCATGCAAATAGTTTGGTTGGAAGACAATCCTAGGACATACCAGAAGGAGAGAAGAAAGTCGCACAGACAAAGAAGGAAAAGATCCAACAAGGAGGATGTGACCGACGTCCCACTGTGGGCAACTGAAGTGTCACACCGCTGGGGAATGGGAAAACCCATCTCAGAGTTTTGTAACCCGTGGTGTGAGAGGGCAGAGTATTTATTCAATAACTCCTGTCAGTCATTGGTTTACATGTATCACTCATGTTCACAATTCATTGTTCCGGACTAGTGGTCCCAACCAACTTTAAGGGAATCAGTACAAAAAAGTACAATTCTGCCATTTTCCAAGAAAAGAAATGCTTACCTAAAATAGAAAGTAACTAACTGGATATTGGTGTACCTAACTGGTGATGACCACAGCCCTTAAGAATAGAAGTCTAACCATGAACAAAGCAAGGTCTAGAGATTTTGCTACAATGAGAGACTGGAGAGATAATGGCAACAAATGAAAGTCCTGTGGGGCTGCTCCTGAGGGAAAGGGGATGACGGGGATAAACTTGAAGGTCACAGGACCTAGGAGGAAGACCCCAGACCTGGGGCTTTTCCTATACCTCTGCTACTTTACCAGAGAGCCAGAGAAGGCCTGATTCAGCACCTGTAGATTATTATCACCCTAGCACTCACTACACTTCCTGTATGATTAGCCACATCATTTATTTATACCACTGACTTATAGGCCCCTTGGTCCACAACTGCATTTATTTTGCTACAGAAAAAGCAATGCCTGAAACCCTGTTGAGCTTCTTCTGAACTCCCCATGCGTATACCCATTTTCTATAACCGAGGGGGCACTCTTAATACCTATAGAGGCAGAGATAGTAAGAAAAGAAGTTCCCAGCCATTGTACTTGGGAAGCACCAGTGATGAAAGCCATCTCTGTTATTTGCTACCTTTCCGCTAACAACTATAACTAGTTAATGAAATTCTCCAGTTCCCACACCATGCTAGATATCTGAAAATGTATTATATTGAGGAAATGAGTGTGTTAAGCTTCTCATAATCCCATTCATTTCCATCACTACCGGTCGAGTATCTTTCAAATGCAATGTGAGGTACAGATCCAGACTTTCTGTGATTATTACAGATTTCATTACACTCTTTGTGAGACTGACATTGCTAACCCCAGTGCCTGGCTCAATTCAAGGGAAAGCAATTATATCTTGTCTCAGTCACCTCTTGGAGTCTGTAATCTTAGAGTGAAAATTATTTTTTTGGCACATATTGGGCTATGATTTTGTGCATTTTTAGAGAGCTCCTGAGTTTGCCAGTCACTTCAAATTTCATATAAAAGTCCTGACTTTTAGCCAAGAAAAAAAAATACCGAACATTTCTTTAATGTCAGGGTTGTCAAATTACATCAACATATTCAGCTCTGTGTTCTGTGTGAATAGATGGATATTACTAGCCTCTACATCACCATAGAAATAATCATTAAAGTACAGTAAAAGCACATTTCTCTGATATGGGAAAGTGGGAATATTAGCCAAAGATCTGGCAAATTTTCCTCCAACTGAAACAAAATTAAATCTTTGAAACAAAGTAATGTGGCAGGCAAAAAAAAAAAAAAAAACCAGATAACTTTTAACCAAGTACTTCATGACTTACCTCAGACTTTTTAGGCTTTGTCTAAATAGAAATTTCCTCCACTGAGAGGAAACTTCTTTCTGAGGAAGCAAAATTCACAACACTCCCAATTTTCGCTCAGTTATTCTTCACACCATTATTTCACTGTTGAATATTATTCATCACATTTAGGGATGATAATTCTGTTTTCTAGTTTATGACATATGGCATACAGAGAAGAGATAAAGAAAGTATGGAGACTGGATATTAACCACAGAAACTGTGCTTTCATGTGTATTAAATTGACTTTTTATTTACATTATGTTGATAGGTTCTCTCTTTTCTCTGTGTTTCCTGAAAACTTTCCTGAGAGCAGAACTGTTTAGAAATATAATTTGGTGATAGGTTTCTAAAATTGGTTCTAGAGCCCTTGTAGAAAATATTGTAAATATGCCCTACATGAGTCAATTTATTTTTCAAAAATTTTGTAGTGAGAATGAGAACATAGTAAAGGGGGATATTAAAAATGAATAAGCAACACAGCTTGGGCTCTGACCAATCAGAATGGATGCTATGACTGACAGGAACACTGGCCACCATTAGTCCATCTCTATATCCATGCCTACTGCATGACTATATCATCTGAAGACAGAAGTCACCAGGAAAAATTGCTAGGATATATGAACAATAATGAAAGAATGTGTGTATTTTTTAAATATCTCAGCAAAGCTGATATATGTAGGATTAACAAGTATAGTAAAAGATATTATAATCCTCATTCTCTTGCCAAAAAGAAAAAACAAAAGCATGAAGGGATATTATGATAATAAGATCCCTGACAGATTAGAATATAGAAAAATGTTTTGTTTCATTCATTTCCTGATGGGCACTTAGGCTGTTTCCAGCAAGTGGCTATTGTAAATAATGCTGCATGAACATTGGGGTGCATAGGTTCTTATGGATTGGAGTTTCAGGGTTCTTAGGGTATAATCCCAGCAGTGGAATCGCTGGGTCAAAAGGCAGTTCCATTTTTAGTTTGTTGAGGAAAATTGGGACAACTGTAATAGAACAACAATAAAAAATAAAAAATAAAAATGGCAAAATGTTAAAGAAAATAAAAAATACAAGTTTTGTAATTACTAACACAGAATGCTGGTCACCATTTCTAGTTCTCTAAATTTATGTTAAAGGATTTTATTTTCTATGAAATGCATACCCCAAATGAATTTATGTCCCACATCAGTAATTATTTCTCTACCAGATAAGAGGACTGACTTAAAGAGGACAGACTGGTGAATCCAATTTTGGTTTATTCCTAGTGATAGGTAATTTGGTGACATCTCCAACTGAGCAAAGGGGCCGCCCACGATGAAAAGTACTCCATAATGCTCCCTGAACAGTGCATGGGGTGCTCAGTAATTGTGAGAAACTATCCAAATTTCACACTGAAAAAATACAGGGTGACCATGGAGGAACAAGATATATTTTAAAGTTATTTCCAAAGAGAAAATGCCCTAAACTTTCTTTTGTGTCCTCAAAATAAAAAGAATCTAAGGAAATTTTTAAGCTTTACATTGTATAAAAACAGGTCATGAGAATGCAAATCAAAAGTGAACAAGGAGTGAACATGATCCGTCAGTGAGCGCTCAGCAGTTTAGACTCTTGCAGGAGAAAGTAACCACAGTTTTGCATTGCACCTTCCGTCACTCCCAGCTCTCCAGACACCTACAAGAAAGGAGTGTGTTTCATCTTAAAGAGAATTTCTCTTTGTGAGAGCCCAACAGACCCATCCTATATTTAATAGGCCTGTAGGAGACTGTGTATTCTGAGATAAAGGCGTATTTCATTTTCTTCCCTTCTCGTTAACTTTGATAGCACCCTTTGGTGAATCAAAAACTCTTCACAAGTGGGAAGCTAGTATTTACAACTCTCTTGCCACTTAGGTGTGTGTCTATCCACTTAAGATGACAATTTTCTTGAATTCAATCGTCAAATCCTTCTAAAGCATAACATTTATCAAACCATACTGTCATAAACCATTTGTTTTTCAAGACTTCTTTTCACCACAACTCAGTAAAAAAAATATACATTTTCATCATGATTGAGTAAGCATACTTATATGCTTGCATGCATATTAATTGAATCAAAGACCCTCACTATACAATGAAAGCTAATATTCTCTATTCTGTCACAGTTGGGTCACTTTTAAGCTGCTATATCGTATGTTTTTATTGTAATTGCTACTCTATATCTACTAAACTGATATTACAATCATGGACAAAACTAGGGGGGTTGGAAATGGGAGGGATGGGTGGGTGGGCTAGAATGGGAATAAAGGATAGAAATTGTACTGAATAATCTAAAATAAAAAAATAAAAAATAAAAAAATAAATTGATATTACAATCTATCTATAGATTGTGTTCTTCAGTTTAGAAAACACTGCTGTAAAGATCTTAAAATATTATCTAGACCATGGTTCCAAATAGGAAGAAATTAAGAGGAGGGTCTCTGTCCTACACATAATGAGTTCTCTAGAATAAAAAAGCACACGTCTCCGAGGTAACCTACAAAGCCCAGCGAAGAGGAATCAGTTTCCGGCACAAGGACTTGTGTGGCTCAACGCTTTCAAACAATCTCTAAGGCCTGATGGCAGAAGTCTGGGACCTCACAACCTTATGGAAACTCTGTAGGGCTGCACTTGAATCCACCATGCAGTCCCCCTTTACTGCTTCCGGAGATAAAGTTATACCTTAAATGTAGAAGATCCAAAAGATCACGTGGAATCTTGAGGTCGGTGAAATGCCAATATAAACCTGATCTTGTGACATTATTATCAGCATCATGCTATCAATGTCAGTGTCAAACAGGATGGGTGTTACTACAGTGTGCTGATGGAGGCAGGAGCCCTACAAGATGCCCTCACGGCTGTATAAGCCAATGAGGACACAGTTAGCACTATCTTTATAATATGACAAAAAAAGTCTTGGAGCATTTTCCTAGTGTTGCAAATTGGTTAGCTCTTATTTCAGTTGAATTTGCCTTTGTTTTTTTCTAGCGTTCCACTCTATTTTTATACCACAAGTTCCTAGACCTGCTTTCTCCTTCTTAATAAATATATTCTTATTATATTTTAAAGAATATATATATTCTTTTTAGTTAAACATTAAGTTCTATGCCCCCTGAACACCTTCAAAAGAAAAAAAATGCACTACAATATTTTTCTTCTTTTGTTTCCTTTCCTAAAGAATAGGCAACAAAACAGCATGACTAAAAGATTTTTCCACATTTAAAAGGTTATTCTGGGGGAAAAAACATTATTTGTGGGGCCGGCATAAGTGTTCAGTGGCATGGGCTACTCACGATGGTCCATTATCTGGCATTATGCATCATCTTACTATGGGTTATATTTTAGTAAAAAGGGAGTAAAGGGATCATTTTTTAGAAGCACATTATCTTCTTCAGGCTACTGAAGTGTTTGTGCATATTAAAGAGAGAGCTTTCAATCCCCAAAAGTTTAATGCACCTTTAATAAAGAAGAGACTTTCTTCCTAGTAGGCTTAATGTAGAGAGAAGAAATACCAGTAGAGAAGAAAATTCAATAACACAGGCTACACTGAATGTAATACAGACATGTTCAGCCATTCCAGACAAACACATTTTGATACACCTAAACATTATAATCAACTGAAAATAGCTATGCGAACACCAGGATCATTTTGTTGCACAAAATCTTATGTTCACTTTGACATAAAACAGAAAAGTAGGAAAAAGAAAACATGTGTAGAGACATGAATGCCCCCTCATCTCTCAGCAAGATGCAGAAACAAATAGATCATTTTTCTGGGCTTATAAAGTATTGTAGTAGACTGTCTCAGTTAGAAATCCGGTTTATTTGTGACTATTTTTTTTATATTTAATAGGGTATACTTTGGTCAAATCAACCTAAAGCACATTTTAAATAATTATTATTCTAGTAATTAAATAACTAATTATTTAATTACTTACTCAACAACTAACTTGATCTTTATCTTAGATCCTTCCACATCCAAAATTTTATTATACATATTATACATTGGAATAAAAGCTCCCTGTTATTACAATAATACTGGGGCTTTTAGATGTATGACTACTGCTTCTAAAAAACAAAGGCTTAAATAAAATTAATCTAGGTAATATGTATTTGATGTGAATTTATGCTGTATGTCCCACAGTAGTGTGTGTGTGTACGTGTGTGTGTGTGTGTGTGTGTGAGCTCACAGTGGCACTATTACTTTTCTTTTTAGCATAAAATAAGCAACCTTTAGTTAAAGATAGCATTAGCAATTGTGTTATTGCTGAAGTTAAACCTTCCCAATGGTAACATTGAGAGTTACAGAGTTAACCTGATATTGAAAACAAACTTAATTACTTTACTCTTAAAAGAGACCCTGCATTGCTTCTCGTGAAGACATTCCCAGTCATGTGTGACTTGGTCCCAAATACTATAGGTCTATATTACTAATCTTTGAAGGCCAGGCCAAAAATTAGAATTGAAAACCTCCCAACTGCAAAATTTTACCTTTAATCATTAACAAGTATTTATGATATAAGCTTGATAGAATACCTGAGTTCGCTACTCATTCTTAAAATGGCTGTTTTTAATTACATAAGTCTTTCTCATATTCTTAGTGTCACCTAACGGCATCCATTGAGTGGACAGAAGGCTTTAATACACAAGTGCCATTCGCCACAGATGATTCCCGGTTGTGTAGCTCTAGTAAGACACTTCCATGCAGACTCTAAGGAGGCCCGTTTGAATCTAGCAAAGTCCAAGTCAGTAGGCATTAGAGTAAACTCTAAAATTTTACTTTACCTGATTTGTCTTTTTTGTGGGGGGCGGGCAGGGAGAGTAGCATTTCAGTACATTGGAGTGCAAATTTGGAGAAGAAGGAGGAAATGACCAGAATAGAACTGACAACCTGCCGTAGCCTGAAGCTACTTGGGCCAACAGGGTTAGGAAAAATGACTCTTTCACACACCCCAGCCTAGAATGTTTGGATTTTGAGACAAAACCCCAGTTAATATAAAATATGGCATTACCTAGTTTGTTTCCTTTGTGAATGGATTTCTTTTGGGAGCCAAATGCAGACTAGGGCTGTTTGGATGAAATACTATGTTTGGCATTGAGCCCGAACATTATGCATCTGCAATTATTCTGGAAGCCAGCAAGTGCATGCCTAGGAATGGACATGTGAAGAACAAGTTGCAATGGGGACAGAGTCCTGCATCAAAACTGGTTTCTTTCTTTTAAACCTCAGAATGAAAGTGTACTTTTCTAATATGAATGGGATTGCGGATGCAGAAATTTCTGGGATTTTAAGGTATAAAACTATTTAAAAACCTGCTGAAAGAGAGTGACTTGGAGGGAACAGGCACCTGGCCACCAGCAGGCCTAAGATTTGTTTAGAGGAACATAAGACGTATCCTTAAGCCTCAGACCAAAGGGAAAGCTGCTCTTATTGTGGACTGAATCTCACAAGGAGTCAGCAAGCTCTTACTAAAGCCTCAGTTGATATCAATGGCTGGAATTCATTTCTAGGAGCAAGGAGCCTCGGTTCTGAACAGAGACATGGGCATTGGTTTTCCCTATTTATTGAGGGTTTTTTTTTAAATCAGTACTGGGAACTTTCATATCTCTGCATAGCAAGTCAGGTTGTGCTCCAATTAGGAAAAAAAAAGATGTGGTAGAAAAAGAACATTGTATTCTAATAAAAATATGTTTTCATTTATTCAATAAATATGTATTGAGCACCTAGTATGTGCTAAAGTAGGGACATGCATTTACAGCCCCAAAGGGCTGAGATGAGCTCGGGAAATGAGAAGATGGAGTTCAGGAGATGAGGAGTAGGGTTACGTACAGCATGAGACCTGGGCGAAGGTGCTCTGCTTCTGATCTGGCTCTGAGGCACCAGCCTCCTGAGGGGAGCACCTGGAAGCACAGCTTTTGGCAGCGGACACTTGACAAGCTCTTTTAGTGTTCCAAAAGATAGTAGGGAAGGGGCGACCATAGCACAATTAACCTCTTATTGTGAGATTTCTCTCAAATGCCTCTTAACATCTCTACAAGATTGAGGGACAGTCTGAAAAAGCTGAAACCAAGAGTCAATCAGTCTCTCTAGATGATAGATAGATAGATAGATATAGATAGATGATAGATCTATATATATAGATGGATCTATATATATAGATATATACAGAGATATCTCAGAAACTGTGTGAAATATATATCCTCTATATTTATCCTGTCTACTTTGTTTTCTCAAATGATGCTTTTTAGCTATCAACTTCAGTCTGAACACAGACATTAATAAGAAATGATTTGGAGAAATTGCTTTGCTTGGGAATTATTATTGTATAAGAGAATCAGCATTTTTAGTGTAAGTTGCTACTTCTAGATTTGGGGGTCTTCTTGGATCCTGGAGAATACTTATAGTTGAGTCACACAGGTATCATTCCAATGCCATAGTTCCATGTTGTGCTGACATTCTGGAACTTAGAAAAGAATATATGTGTGTAAGAAACTGGTCATATTAGTTGACTATTGCTACCCAACCAATAACCCCCAAAACACTTTGATTTGCTCATGACTCTGTGGTTTGGCAGCTTAGACAGGGCTCTCTGGGACAAACAGCATGTTCCTGTTCCACACAGTGACAGCTGGGCTCATTCATGTGTTCGTGGTTGGTGGCAGGTGCACCAGGATCTAGGTGGTCCTGGATGGCCTCAGTCACATGTGTAACAGTTGGCTTGGGCTTTCAGTAGAGGCTCTTCAATTCTTTCTCAGATGGCCTTTTCTTATGTCCAATTCAGATGTTCTCACCCAGTGGCTAGATTTTTAAATGTCATAGCCCAATGCACCAACGCTAATCAAGCCTCTGTTTGCACTACATATGTTGATGTTTAAAGGACAAAGCCACAAAGACAGCCCAGAACCTGTATGGAGAGGAGCACACAAGGGACGGGCCAGCTGGATCCAGGACTCTTGGGGAACCATTAATATAACAGTAGCCACCATTGTGCTGAAACTAATCCCTCTTTGATAAAGATAGCATATTAGTGGTTCTGTGCAAACCGACTGGGGCTAAACACATGCGCATGTGCACACACACTCATTCACTTGAGGAAGGCTTTTTCAGGTAGGGCCAAATAAAATAAGAAGTGTTAAAGGGCCAAAGTTAAAATTATCATTCCATTGTCAGAGAAAGAGTGATCCAGTTGTGAGCAAATAACTTCTCCTTTGCAGAAAAGAGTAAGAAAATTAATTTGCCCTTCTCTGTGGAAATAGGCATTTTCTTGATCATTAAAGGAATTTATTGCATTATTTGGTCTATAGTAGCCAGAGCACAATGTTTAACACTCTGTGGTGAGTGTGATTGAACCACAAAAATTATTCAAGACAGGAAACAGAAGAGATGGCAAACTCTTAACTTGATGTGACCTTAGCGATAACTTAACATTTATTTTGACTGACTGCAGAAACTTCTGGAGGGATTATAGAAGATTTGAGGGTGCAGTGGCTTTAGAATATGTCAACAAATTCTTTGATGGCCCCTCCTTCAAGTGGCAGAGTTTCATTTGAATATGGGCTGAATTTCGTGACTCACTTCTGACGAATAGTGAGTGGCAGAAATGATGGCATGTGATGTACAAGATCAGGACATAAAAGACAATTGGCTTCCTTGTGGATCACACACTTAAGGAAGCAACTGCCATGTCTTAAGGACACTCAAGGGACTCTACAGAGAGATCCATGTGGGAAGAGTTTGGGGCAGTCAGCCAACAACTATGAGAGTGAGCCATCATGGAAGCAGATTCTCCAAACCTAGCCAAGCCTTCAAAAGACTAGAGCGCCACCAGATACCTTGAGGGCAACCCTGTGAGAAACTGGACCAGAACCACCCAGGTTGGCCATTCTGAGACTCCTAGCTCTCAGAAACTGTGTGGGATACAAAGGTTTGTTGTTTCATGATGCTAAATTTGGGGTAATATGTTGCACAAGAGAGTACAGAGAAGCAGAACTATCATTAATCCTGGGTATACAAAATAGAGTATGAAAACCGCTCGAGAAAACCCCCGTAGTGATGCAGGTAAGACTTACTGATGGCTGCTGTCCTCTTCCCCCCCGAGAGAGGCAACCTCGCCCTCAGCTGATCACAGAGCTGATCTTTGCATGGAATTAACAAGAGAACTAATTCAGAGATAACAGTTTTGGCTGGTGGGGAAGGAAATGACAACTTCCCCTAAAGTCCTCTCCTACTTTCCATGCCTCCAGAATGAATAAGAACCTGGTGAAAACTACCAGCAAGGAAGCCCATGCTCTACACTGAATTTGGGGGGCAGCAACCACTGGTTAACAGAGCTGCCCCAGAGTCCTGGCTCCATTTAGACAATCCCCATGGCACTGAGGTGACATAAGAAGGCCACACACACTTTACTCTTTCTTTCCACTTTTTTTCTCTTCTATCCATAAGACAGAGAAGCCCCAGAAGTTGTTTTCCTTCAAAACAAAGAACGAAACCACTAGCTTTCTCTTTCTGTCTTCGCCCTCTCTTCTCCTGCCAGGAAACTAGCACAGGTGCTGCCATCAGAGGTAAGATACTAGACTCCGATGGGCATGTTGTGGGGAAGTAGCCTACCATGTAAAGGCGAAAGCTTTTTCCGAAAACCCAACCTACCTACTACAGCTTTATATTGTCTTCCAGAGCAAAACCAAGAGCCAAGAACAAAATAACACTTTGCCTTCTTTGTGCTTCTTTGGGCATGTGCGTGTCTTGGGGGCTCTCAGGGGAGAAGGCTGAGATAGGATTCGGGTATTAGTTGTTCTACCTGACCGCTGGCTTTTTTTAAAAATACATTTACACTGGGGGATCAAGTTAAGAAATGAATACAGTGACATCAGCCTAGATTGGCCAACTGTCAGTCAGGCTCACGTTCTATGGCATGTGAGGAAACGCAGGATTATTCTGAGTAGGAGCTGGGCACTGTCAGTGCAAGCAAAATGTCAGTGTCAAGGTCAAAGTAAGGCACATTGGAATTAGCAATTTAACATCCTTTGTTCTGATTTTGTAGTTTCTGTACGCAACTCCCATTATTTGAGGGAGCAGTTTTGCCTGAATATGAACGGTATAACCGGATCACAGCTGAAAAGCTGTGAAATAATTTAATCGCTTTGAGAAGGAAGAATAAAAAAAGACCTAGGAGTTATCAGTGTTGTGATAGCTTAACAAAACAGTCTGTTCGGTGTGGAAAGAACCCTAAAAAGAAAAAACTCTAGTCAGTCTAAAGAAGTGATCATTATGTATTAAAAGTATGCAATGAGGGTCTGGTATATGCCAAATTCATTACATGATTCTCTCACTTGATTTTCATTAAAAATGCATGTGAGGGCAGTGCTATATCATCCCTATTTTATAGATAAGAAAACCGAGGCTTAAAGAATGTGAATGTGTTGGTGATGATCACACAGATTCAGGAGGCAAATGCAGGTAGGCTAACCCCAGAATACTCAGTCCCGGCCACCTCACTGTAGTGTCCCTAACAGGAAAGAACCCTGAGAATACTGAAGTATTATTAAGTACCACCAGCAAATTCTTTAGACTTGATCATTTCAAGAGAGAGAAATGAAGAATATGTATTTACTATGTCTTTTTCTGGCTTCCAGGCTGGTAATATTATAGTCTGTCTATGTCTGTCTGTCTGTCTACCTGTCTCTCTTCCTGTCTCTTATTCTAATATTATGAATTACAGAAACTTCAATCCTTTCTCTCTGACTCAAAGCTAGGTATCCAGGAGAAATTCTTTGTGTACTTCAAAACTGCCACCTTCTTCCACATTCAAAACACAGTCTCAGGTCACTGCAGTCACTGCTCCAACCCACGGTTCCCAGCATCCTGGAGAAAATCGATATGCCGCACCTATCCATCACTGTTGCCCAGTGAAGCCATCAGAAAATGTTCTACCTGCATCACTGAACACGTGGTTTTCCTCTCCACTTCAACTGTTCCGGTGCTGAATTTGCAAGATAATATTGTTCCTAGTCCTCAGTTGTGTGCAGGAATTTCAGCGACATCTGCTGTTTGACTGTATTATCTCCTCACTATGGAACTCTGGTGTGGAGCCTGAGGGAGCTCGCCAGACAGTCTGGGTTTCACTTCACCAGGACAAAACTGACTTAGGTTGCTGTTAAATGCTGGGTCATCTTAAACGATAAATGAGTGTTCCCAGTAATTTAAAATTTATAAATGGCATTTGTAGCTGAATCAATATAATTATTTGAAAGCTGATCTAAGAGAAATAAGTCAAAGTTAGTTAATAATAGCTTAAAAAATTCTTTAATTTCTTCCTCATTTTCAGTATTTCACACACAGCATATAAGCAACATAGACAAGGGTTTGGGCTGTTTCTATGAACAATTAATATTCTTATGCTAACAGGAAAATGATCAAATCAACAGAAATGCAGAAACTCGTTTTAATCTCCAATATTCACTGAAGTATCTATACTTTTCTATTAAATTATATTGCTGAAGAAAATGTGCCATTATGAAAGGTAATGTGATTCTTAAATGCAAATCATGATAATCCTATGTACATTAAATCAATAATAAAAGAAATGGCAGGTTGTGGAAAAGTCATAAATATGCATACTAAAATCTCTTCCAAAAGTTTTGCTACAATCTGGCTATGGTTTTTCTGTTTCATCATCTTTGCAGGGTTCTTCACCTGAACAAGTCATTCCAGACTGCACCAACACATCAGGAGCTACTGCTCATAAGGATGGGTATTTTCAGAAAGAAGGGGGGCAGGGAGGCCCAAAATACTACTACGTCGGATACCATACATACTTTAATTTTTTTCTTGTTAATGTTAATGAAAAATAATGATTCATGAGAGAGGGGATGTAGATAATCAAGCCCAGTTTCTGTCAGGGAGTGGGGACAGGAACTGCAGAGCAGCCTCCTCGTCTTCCAAAGGAACACATCCATTTACAGTGACACACTAATCAGAAAGGGGTCACTTGCATCCTTATTTTATCCTGTTTTACATCTTGGTACACAGTAATTTCTCTAACCCTGCAACCTCCATCACCACTTATTTATAGATGAATCCCCAGGTCTCCATCTCCAGGTCTCACTTCTGCCCTGGAGTCTAGATCCGAACGCTCTCCATCTCAAACAGGCATCAGTAACCAAAGACATTAAAATGAAAAATAACTATTTTCCCCTGCCCTGCTTCCAACTCACATGTTCTCTACTTTGGTTAATGTCATCCCCTTTACTGCCCATTTTTACCTACATTCACTCAGCCCCAAATGAGCTTACCCCTGGAAGTTTCCTTTTATTTATCTCCTCCTTATTGTCTCTGCTAATGACCTAAACTAGCTACCATTACCCCATCTTTCACAAGGACACTGGCCATCCTTGCTATGGTCTGCACCTTCCTTTCCCTTTCCCTTTCAATTAAGATGATTTAGTTCCTAAAATCCATATTTGACCATATATAAGCTCTGCTTTAAAGCTTAACCGCCTTTACACTTATATTTCCTGTCATTTATTTCCCATGATCTTAGATTCTGGCAGCATGAAGAAATTCACATTTCTTCAAACAAGGTATGCACGTGGGGCCTTTATGACTTGCCTGGTGCTCTCTTCTCTGTGGGAGATGCCCTCTTTATTTCCCTTCTCTGCCTGCTCATATCACCTGATGTGTACATCCATGGCACCTTCTTTGTGCTTCCCTGTCAAAACAAATTGTTCTCTCTTCTTTGTGCTCTTAAAGCATTATAATACACACTTCTATTGAAACACTTATATTTTGTGTGATACTTAATTTTTTTAAAGATTTTATTTATTTCTTTTTAGAGAGAGGAAGGGCGAGAGAAGAGAGGGAGAGAAACAGTAGTGCGTGGTTGCCTCTTGCGCGCCCCCTACTGGGGACCTGGCCCACAACTCAGGCATGTGCTATAGACTGGGAATCAAACCAGCTACCTTTTGATTCCCAGGCCAGCATTCAATCCACTGAGCCACACCAGCCAACTCTCTCTACTCTCACTAACTCTGTGATACTTAGTTTTTTACTTCCCTCTCCACCACACAGCGGCTTTGAGTTCTTTGAGAATAGAGACAATGATTTATCCATGTTTATATCCTTAATATATAACACCCTATCTTGTACATAATAGGAGTTTGTATTATCATGTTACCCATCTAAAGGTTGTTCTTTGTTTTATATATTCCTTCTCCATGAAAAAATTATCCATTATTTTAGTTTTACTCTCAAAAGATAATGACTTGAAATGGTCAGGGAATCAAACCAGGACGAAACTCATGCTATGATGGCATTTACACAGCACACTTTAAGTGCACCGTGGTGCTTAATAATCACCCTAATTATTTACTAAAATTTAACTCTCCTTTCTAGTTAATTAAACTTGCATTTGGTAAAGCTATCCAATTTTGGCAGATAAGCAGCTTTCTGTATGCATATGTATGTGTGTTAAAAGCTGACCAGACACAATTTTTACAGCAGCAGAAGATTTCAAATTTCCCTTCCTGTTTAAATAAATGGCAACATCACATCTTTAATATGGGAAGGCTTTCCCAAAGGACAATGAGACTTGATCTATTGCCTCTACAGGGGTAAATCTTAAATTATTTAGAGAGTTATTTTTCCTTTACGTGTCTACATGCTTATAGATTGAAAATACATTCTTTTAAAAAACAACAAAAACATAAATATTCAACCAGTCTATAACATGGTGTTTGGTCTCCCTAAATAATTTATCCTACTGTGAGTAAGTGATCTGCATTTTATGCCAACAGAAAAATGCAGAGCCCTGATTACTTCCGACATTCTCTTCTCCAAACTGTATCAGTTCCTACACAGGATGTTCCTTTTCTGGGAGACCGTGGCCGTCCTCTCTGGTTTTGGATGCAGGTGCTGGCTTTTGCAGTACACAAGCAGAGGCAGACACATTTTACAGATGTGCAGAAACTCTAGAACTGCTGACATGGTTCGGGAGTTTCAGCCACAAAAACATCACACTCCGGCAGGGCCATCTGCTGCTGGCACCGTCTGTGAGGGGCTGCCCCTGGACGTCCCTATTGGAATGGCATCGAAACTCCACTACGAGTTCTTTTTTTTTTTATGAGAGGGCTGTGATATTTTTCCTTTTTAAACATTTTGTTATTTAATTATAGAATTTTTTAAACATAGGAAACAGAAAATAATTTAACAGCCTTCCATATACCCATCAACTGGATTTGACAGGTATGACTATTTTGTCACAATTCTGATTTTTTTATAGTGTTTTGAATTTTTAAAAACTTTATTTACTTATTTTTAGAGAGAGGGAAGGGAAGGAGGAAGAGAGGAAAGGAAACATCAATGTGTAGTTGCCTCACACACGCCCCCTTGCTGGGGACCTGGCCCGCAACCCAGGGATGTGCCCTGATTGGGAATCAAACTGCGACCCTTTGGTTCGCAGGCCCGCACTCAATCCACTGACCTACACCGGCCAGGGCTACTTCTGATTTTTTAAAGAAACTAAACTGTATCAATATTTCCTAACTCCCACTCCCATCTCTTTTCCTTCTCTCTCATGTAAGTAATAATACAAACAACAGTAGTATTATCTGATTTATGGATGCACATAAATGTACTAAAAATGTAAAAAAAATATAACTAAGCACTTAATTACAAAAAAAAAGGTATTCATTCAAAATTTGTGAAACCATACTCTAGAGTCCAGAGCAAGAATTGGCAAATTTTTAGGAAAAGAAAGATAGTAAGTATTTCAGGTCCATTTTGCAATTGTTCAACTCAGCCTTTGCAGTGCAAACGTGGCCAGCCACGATACACAGGTGAATGAGCATGGCTGTATTCCCACATAGCCTCATTTACAAAAACAGACGGCGTGCTAGAAGGCCCCCAAGTTGCTGTTTGCTGACCCCTACGCTGGAGAGTCTCGAGTGAACAGTTTATTTTATCAAAGAGTTACCTGAAACACAATTATAGATAGAATAAGCTATAAATAATATTCGCTGTGGTTCTTATAATAGGTTTTCTAGAAAAGATCAAAACTGTCCACTTTATCCATCCTCACCTCCTTTTATTGATATAATTTTATCACAAGTTGGTCTGGAATAAAAATTGATTTTCCTGTATTATTTTCCGATTCTCATTGCGCCAATGCACTGTAAGTATGAGAATCACTTGGCAACTTGTGCGAACTTCCCTTAAAAGAAAGCTGGCACACACCCTTCAATGCTTTATCCTTTGCGTCCTGCGTCCTGCCACCCGATGAAATGTGGTTGCAGTCACTGGAACTCTGTCTTAGCTCATAAGGGCATGAGCCTCACTCTAGGAACAGAAAAGCAACAAGTTGGAAGGAGTCCAGGTCTTTGGGGACTTGTAGGAACAGATCATTAGCCATAGTATTCATCAAACGCCCATTTCAATATATTTTTTGATGAGAGAAATAACTGTTAATATTATGAATCCATGGTTATTTGGGGTTTTTGCAGTCATACCTAATTCCTACTAATATAACCTGCAGGCCTACTCACTAGGCAATAGGCAAAACCCTTAAACCCACCTAGCATTAATGTTCTTGTCTGACAGAGTCTCCTCTCACCTCATTCATCATGAATTGCTCACTTTTCTTCATCAGGAAACCTGTTGGGGGGATTGATCATTGTTGTGCACTTACAAAAGGAAGTTACACAACATGTATAAGAAGTATCAATCTCCTCTCTACAACCGTTCAAAGTATAGACTTAAAATGCTGTACACAGACTTTATCCCTTTTATTTACCTGATTTTGATTTATACTAATACCTATGGAAGGTTCATGTAAATGCTAAAAGTTTCAGTGTGCTTTGTTGTAAATGTTTGTACCTCTGACACTGGATAATGGACTCTCATTAGCTGTGCTAAAAAGCAATGTTTCTACATAGGCACCACTATAACAGTGGTGGATGTTATATATGCTGTCATAGTTGTGCTGGAAGAAAACAGATTCCAGACTGGGTAAAACCTGGGAAGAGTTTTCCTGATGCACGAAAATCATGCAACCTTTACTTTGAACTGCTTATCATATGCCCCCCTAAGTGTGTGTGCTACTGACCTCCTCCAGATCCTAGATGATGACTGAAAGAGGTGAGTTGCAAAGAAAATTACAATCTTAATTTAAATGTAACTTGAAATAAGAGAAATAAGGACTTCCAGCCAAGATGGAGGCATAGGTAGACATACTTTGCCTCCTTGCACAACCAAAAGAACAATAACAAATTTAAAAACAAAAAATAACCAGAACTACCAGAAAAACAAACTGTATGGAAGTCTAACACCAAGGAGTTAAACAAGAAACATTCATACAGACCAGTAGGAGGGGCAGAGATTGACAATCTGGGTGGAGAGGACTCACAGCAAGGCAGCAGCTGGAGGACCAGACAAAGTGGGGGCTGGTGAAGCAGGCAGTCCCACGTTTGCATGCAGATAAACTGGGAGGAACAACTGGGGAGCAAGACAGACCCACAACCCAGGGATCCACTGTGAGAAAATAAAGCCTCAAAACCTCTGACTGAAAAAACCTGGGGGACTGAGGCAGCAAGAGAAACTCCCAATCTCACAAGAAAGTTTATTGGAGAGACCCACAGGATCCTAGAATGTACACAAACCCACCCACCAGGGAATCAGTACCAGAAGGGCCCA
Source organism: Trachops cirrhosus (assembly GCA_028533065.1). Taxonomy (NCBI): domain Eukaryota; kingdom Metazoa; phylum Chordata; class Mammalia; order Chiroptera; family Phyllostomidae; genus Trachops; species Trachops cirrhosus. The sequence goes on from CM052549.1 coordinate 27,516,507, forward strand.
GTTTGCTTGTGGGTAGCGGAGGAAGTGACTGAAAGCTGGCAGAGAGCTAAACAAGTGGCACTGTTCCCTCTTGGGCCCCTCCCCCACATAGAGCGCCACAATGCAGCAATGTGGGTTGCCCGCCCTGATGAATACCTAAGACTTAGCCCCTTATGTGTAACACGTGTGCCGAGACAAAAAAAAAAATGGCCCAAATGAAAGAACAGATCAAAGCACCAGAAAAAATACAACTAAGTAATGAAGAGATAGCCAACCTAGCAGATGCACAGTTCCAAACACTGTTAATCAGGATGCTCACAGAAATGGTGGAGTATGGTCACAAAATAAAGGAAAAAGTGAAGGCTATGAAAAGTGAAATAAAGGAAAATATACAGGGAACCAACAGTGAAGGGAAGGAAACTGGGACTCAGATCAATGGTTTGGAGCATAAGGAAGAAATAAACATTCAACCAGAACAGATTGAAGAAATAAGAATTCAAAAAAATGAGGAGAGGCTCCAAAACCTCTGGGAAAACTTTAAACATTCCAACATCCGAATCATAGGGGTGCCAGAAGGAGAAGAGGATGAGCAAGAAATAGAAAATTTATTTGAAAACATAATGAAGAAGAACTTCCTTAATCTGGCAAAGGACATAGGCTTAGGACGTCCAAGAAGCTCAAAGAGTCCCAAAGAAGTTGGACCCAAGGAAGCACACACCAAGGCACATCATAATTACATTAGCCAAGATTAAAGATAAGGAGAGAATCTCAAAAGCAGCCAGAGAAAAGGAGACAGTTACCTACAAAGGAGTTCCCATAAGATTATCAGTTGATTTCTCAAAAGAAATCTTGCAGGCAAGAAGGGGCTGGAAAGAAGTATTCAAAGTCATGAAAGGCAAGGACCTACATCCAGGATACTCTATCCAGCAAAGCTATCATTTAGAATGGAAGGACAAGTAAAGTGCTTCCCAGATAAGGTCAAGTTAAAAGAGTTCATCATTACCAAGCCCTTATTTTATGAAATGTTAAAGGAACTTATCCAAGAAAAAGATCATAAATATGAACAGTAAAATGACAACGAACTCACAACTGTCAACAACTGAACCTAAAAAAACAAAACAAACTCAGCAAACAACTAGAACTGAAACAGATTCACAGAAATAAAGATCATATGGAGGGCTATCTGCAGGGAGGGGGAGAAGAGAGAATGGGGGAAAGGTACATACAATAAGAAGCATAAATAGTAAGTACAAAATAGGGTGAGGTTAAGAATATTATGGGAAATGGAGAAGCCAAATAACTTATATGTATAACCCATGGACATGAACTAAGGGTGGGGGGATGATGGTGGGAGGTGTATACAGGACAGAGGGGAATAAAAGGGAGAAAAAAAATGGGACAACTGTAATAGCATAATCAATAAAATATATTAAAAATAAAATAAAATAAGAGAAATAAGATACAATTAATATTTCTAATGTGGCAAAACTGGGGAGAAAAGAACCAGAAGATTAATGTTGCTTATCTCTGGTGAAGTTACAGGTGATTTATTTCTTCCTTTTTATTTTCTAAATATTCTACAATGAACATTATTTTTGAAAACAGAGAAAAAATATAAGTCAACTTCCTGCAAAATTCAATTAAATGAAGAAAACACATAGAATGAAAAATATGAGGAAAACCAACATGCCACAGAAATTAAGAGCAAATAATAGAGCAACAGTTCTCATTTATCTGAATTAAAAGAGGCAACAAAAATATTGCTGCCCAAAATGCAAATGACCCAGTATTCAATTTTGCTTTGGTGATTTTGGAACACTTATGCAATTAACCTTCCAGTCTCGTCTCTCCTCTGCACCTTGAACCTCAGTTTCATCCATAGTATAATTGTATCCAGCCCTCAAAGCTGCCGACTGGACTAAAAATTGACGGGGAAGCACCTGGATTTCAATTTCTAGCAGGAGATGTCAATCAATTCATGAAATGCCACTGAGTGCACACGGCCAGCATCAGTGTTGTGCGGGAAACAAAGATGAGTGGGGAAACCTCCTGCACCCAAAAATGTTGCCATTGACTTGCAGGGAAAATAGTTACCCAAACAGTTACAATGCAATGTTCCTCATGAGAGAGGGACAAAGTACAATGAAGTTCAGAGCAAGATATGAAAGGTTTTATAGGAGAGGGTATTCCAACGTGAAAATGTAAACATTCTGGTAAAAAATAAAAAGAGACAGAGAACATCCTGAATTTTAGAGCTGGCTGTACCAGCAACTATGTGGCACAAGACAGAGTTACAAACCCTCTATGAGTTTCAGATTCATCATTTTTCCAATTAGGAGGATTTTCCCAGATGATCTCTAAGATAACTTCTGCTTTTACAACAATCACTGATACAGTGTTTTGTGCAAGAACTGATCTAACTTCTTCACAGCTGCAGACACAGTGTGTGTGCACATGTGTGTATGAAATAGTATTAAGGCACGCATATGTTTAATCCTCACATGGACCTTAGGATACAAATACACTTGTTATCACTCCCACTTTTCAGTAGAGGAACCTAAGTACAGAGGAAGAAAGTAAGTTGCCTTAAGTCACACGACTGGGATTCAAATTCAGGCCCTACCCAGTCAGTGCTCTTTGAGTGAAGCCTTGAAAGGTTTCTAGGATTTTATAAGAAGTAACAATTTTTTTTTAAAAGGAGTATTTTCCAGAATAGAAACTCAACCAGAGCAACAGCAAAGAAGCAGGTAAGCAGAAGAGCTTTAGGAAAGCGACACGTGATTAGGGGCAGGTCTTTGTTTCTTGTTTTGTTTTGTTTTTTTATCTTTATTATATTTTTGCCATTACCATTTAGTCCCCTTACTTTGAATATAAATATAAGAGTTGGATATTTATTCATTTTGTGACAGTGATAAAATTACTCTAACCTTTAATTATCTATAAATTAAGAATAATGAACTATTCCTTGCAGGGTTGAAACAAGGAGAGTGCACATAGAAGGCTATAAACATGGTATCTGGCACATGGTGGGTACCTAATAAATTGAAGCTATTATGGCCAATGGGTGAATAGCTTAACTTGGCCGAAACATGTCAGTTTAAGGTGAAAACTGGACAATAATTAGCTACAAAGGTAGTTAGGATACAAGTTAGGGAGATCTTAAATACCTGGCCAGGAAGTTTGGATTTTTTTACAAAGTCACTTAAAGTTTTCAAGGAGGGAATTTTGTATGTCTACAGCCAATATTAAACTTGTTCAAGTTCTCTGAGCACTCACTTGGTGGACAAGAAGATGGTACTGAGGGAGGATCTTAGGCTAATGTAAAAAAATGTTTGGAAAATAATACATGTCCACTTACTAGAACACTGGCTTTAACCCCCAGTTTATGGGATCATCAAAGTTTCTAGACAGAAAGATACATTGTTATATTCTAGAAATATCAATTTCTACAAAGTTAAAATTATAGAGAGGAATTTTTAAGTTGGAAATGATTGAATTGTCGTTATTCAGTTATCATCCAAAGTTCAATGTCAAATCTATGACTTATCATTCTGAGCAAATAAGGATGGGTTCAGGAAAAGAAGAGACACAGGAATAAAATATAAACTAAATGTAAAAGGTCTAATTCAACATAGTTGACACAAGTTAAGAATGAATATATAGTCAATTTTACCAATAACTATTCAACTCATTTATTGAATAGCAGCTACATGCCTTACACTTTGCTAAGGGCTTCACATACTTCATTTCCATTCACCTCCACAGCATACGCATAGTATGTCACTATCACCATTTTCAAATGGGAAAACTAATGAGACTCAGAGACATTAAGTAACTTGCCCCGCTACAAAGAGATGTTAAATGGCTTGAACTAGGATTGAAAACCAATTTTGGCTGCTCTGTTATTTAGTGCAAATTGCTAAAACTACAGTCACTACCATCTCTACCCACACGTTGACCACCACCATGACCACCACAACAACGAGCACAACCACCGCCACCATTATGGCTATCACAATCACTTTCCCCAACACTGACATTACTATCATACCTCTAACCACCACCAAATCACCAGAAATGCTAACACTGTCATCACCAGCATCACCATCACCATGGCCTCCACCACCACCAGTACGTTAGTGTGACCATCGCACCACTACCACCACAACCCTCTCCCTCACCACAGTCATCTTCACTACCACCATCACACCACCGTCACCACCATCAGTACCACAGCCACCATCACTACCGTAACTCCACTGCCATCATCACCACCAATATCACCACTAATACCAAGCACCTCCACCATCAACACTTCCTTTTGCCTCTAAGGAAGACTAGTTTCCTTCTAACCAAATATCCCCAGGAAAGAGAATTGATGTCCACAAAATCCAAGAATAAATTTCTTTCCCAGCTTCCTCTTACAAAAAGAGCATATCCTCATTAACAACATTCCCTTCCCAGGAAACTGTACTCAAATAGCTCTACTATAGAAAATGGCTAAGATATTCCTGACATCAAAAAGACCAGAATTAGTCTTCTTTTTCATGGTGATACAGTAATGCATTTTAAAAATAATGACTACTTCTAAATTTTAAAAGAATAATGTTCACAAGGTGAAGTACAACTTTGAAGGGAATGATTCTAAAGCCTAGCTATACAGAGTGACCCATAAACCAGCGTCGCGGGCATGGTGCTGGTTAGAATTGCAGAGCCTCAGGTCCACCCCGATCTGATCATCAAAATCTGCATTTTGACTAGATACCCAGGTGATCTGCAGCACTTAATAATTTGAGAAGCACTGCTCTAAATCCTTAAATCAAATCCATCATTCTGCATATATCAGTGGGTGATTTTTTCTGTCCATTTTTTGGAGAGCTCATCTTAGCTGCACAAGAAACACAACATTTCCTTTTAAATAACAGTATGGAGCTGTTTTCAAAAAAGCTGAGAATCTAGCTGGTTCATCACTGAGCAATGAAAATGAAAACAGGTATTCTTTTGGAGAAAGGGGAAAACAGACTGCAACAGTAGGAAGGGAAATTTTGAATATACGGGAGAAGAATTTCATAAAAGGGTTAAAAAATGAGGTGAAATACAGACATTTGGAAGAAACAATAGCAGAGTGAAAACATTCCTTAAACGGAACAGGAATAAAGAGGACGTGGAAAAATGCTGCCCCCCTTTGAAGTAGAGAAGGGAAAGCTGGTAAAAGCTGACGCTAAGTGGCAGAGGCTGTTACCGAGGTTTGAAGACCTGGTTCTCAGCCCCTCCCCTGTATATAGCAATCTGTAATCAGTTTAGTACTCTGTAGTCAATTTTTAAGAACCATGGAGACAAGAGTAGTTTAACAATCACCTCAGGGATGAAACACCGATCTCTCAAAGTCCCTTCCTCTCTTTTAATCCTCGACCTATTCATACTCTTTCTCTTTAGACAGAAAGTCTCTTTTCTCCTTTCAGTTTTCACCTTTGAAACACATGTGCATCTTCATCCCCATCTTCCTCTCTGAGGAACATTTATAATTGAAATCATCTTCCGAAGTACTTAGACATGCCCACCACGGGCCTGCTCTGTCACTTAGCATCGGAGGACTTGAAGACACTACAGAAGCCTACCTGGACTGAAGCCTCCGTCTGATTTGGCATCCCTTCTGAACCTGGGTCTGTTCTCTCCTCCCGTCTCCTCCTGCGGCCAGAGTTGGTGCTGGTTGATTCCAAATTCTACAGAAACATTTTCAGACATGTGAGGCCTCAGTTTTAGCAATTGGGTCAATTGTTTCTCTTTCTATTTTTATTTTGCCTTTAAAATAGTTTTTCTTTGTGCTTTCTGCTTATTCCTTAACATTTTCTGCCCTATAAATGCCCTGGCCATGAAGCATTATCATCCAAATGACATTTTTGCTTAAACTGTAAGCTGGAAACCATGTTTTAAATATTTAAATGCAACATCCAAAGAAAAGTTGTATGGACAATATATTCTGTTATGCGATTTCATTCATGGTATACTTACCATGTAATTGAAAATGTCACCTCTTATTTTATGCTAAAAAAGGGTAGTTCTATTTCTGGGGCCCGTAAAACTCCGTGTTTCAAACAGTTGCCCACCCGCACCAGAGGCTGTTCATGCCAAAGTATTAGATTTCGGAGAGACGATAACAAGTAAAAACAAATCTCTTCCCAGGCAGAATTAATCCCCTCTCTTCTGAGCTCCCAGGGCACTGGAACATACTCCTGCTGCAGTTCTTTGAATCATCATTAATTGTTTAAATGGTTTGACTTCCACATTAGACTATACTATACCTGGAAGGTAAAAATTTGCTGTAATTCAGATGACAAGGTGTTCAGTTTGGGGTTGGCTGAAACAGAAATTATTTTTTGAAAGATTTTTTTGACTGTCATTTAAACATATATGAATCCGTATAGAAGTGCCAAGGAAAATAATCTTATGCCTCATGAGACATAAGATTTGTACTGAGTAATTACTGAATCAAGGTCAGCCTCTTAGAATCTGAGCTTCTTTGTCAAATCACTGAAATCATTAAGCATCAGTCTCTGCATCTTTACAATGGGAAAATAATTGTACCTACTTCACAGACTTAAAAACGAAATAATGCATGAAAGTACTTAGTATATTGCATAGCATATAGTAGGTGGGAGGAGTTCAATAAACCTATTGATTTCTTATCAGAAAAGGGAAAACTAAGAGTCACAGGTATTAAAGACAAGTCTTACATTAGTTCTGAGTAACACTGTAAATTGTCTTGCATGTCAGCCCTCTGCCAGTACATCTTGAGACAGCCCAAGCCTAAACGCTGGTGCCGTGTGAGAGGTCTCACCTCCAGAATCCTGCAAATTACCACTACTTGTCTCACTTACTGCGAGTCAATACCTGCCGTCTCCCAGATTCCTGAGCACAGCCTAAATATGAGTAAATTACAGAAAGCTTTCACAAGTACACACATACACACATACACAGAATCACAAAAACAGTAGATTCCTGAACCAAGTGTCGTTTCCTTTCATTTAATGGGGAGGGGGTGCAGTGAACTGGCCCCTAGGAGGTTTTTGCTAGGGAGCTCAGAATGGCCGGCCCCTTGCCTTTCACATCCGAGCTCCAGGAGGGCCTTCCCCGAGCAGAGCAGCCGAGGGCAGCACTACCCACGCCCGCCTCTCCGTCCTCTGTCCATGGTTTACATCAGTGTCGGTATCTGAAATTAACACCTTATTTCTTAGTTTCTTATCTATTTCCATCCTCCCACTAGAATGTAAACTTTGAAAACTCAGTTATTGTTTATTACATGAATTAATAAATAAATGCATACACCAGTTTGCTTCTGCATTTTTTTGCCTGGCTCCTGGATTTCCCTTGAGAATTCTCTCTAGAATCATAGGAAATATCTGGATATTTCTCAACTTTATCAGAGAGGAAGCAATTAGTTTCCACTGCTACTTACCAGTGTATAGACCAAACACTCCCTCCTACCTTGAGTTATTTATTTATAAAGTTAACAGTTAACCCAAGTGCAGTTTATGGTCATACAATCTGGAAAGACACTTGCTAGTTTAAATGGAATTTGTTTTTTCCCTGCTAGAAGACATTCTGCAGAGAAACACAACTGTGTTACACCCTTGGAAAGACAACGAGAGAAGAGAGACTTATGAGCGCATCGGCTCCTGTTGCTGTAAAAGGAGGTGGAAAATCAAAGCAGGAGACGACCCTCAAGAGAGCTGGATCTATCATGTGGAGGTTCAAATTGTTTCAAAATGAAAATATTCATTCTTCACCACGGCGGATTATTATTCTCTCTGTATGATGAGGTCTGAAAATCTGTGAAGGGTAATTATATACAGGATAATCACCAGCTGTTGTCTCCTTGGAAGGAGGTTATTAGAGGAAAAAATCGAATGTCCTCAAATAGATTGTGGGCTTCTTGAGGGTAGGGGCTGCATATTATATTTCTGGGCCCCCCTTGGGTGGCCAGGACAGTGTGTGATGGCATAAGGTGATGTTAAATACGCATTAAATTGCTGACAGATACATGTGAGGGATTAGGCTGAATTTCAATGTAAAGAAAACTTTGCTGATTGGAGAGTTAACTAAAGACAGGTATTGGATTCCTGAGAGAGCCGAAAGATTTTTTTCTCTAAAATTCTTTTCAAAAGAACACAAACTAATTCATTAGCCTGACAAATGATTTTTTCCAAACAGAACTAAATGACTTTTTAGTCCCTCCATAATGTAATCTTCCTTTACAGTATCAAATAAAGAGCAAGTTTTAGTAGAGTTAATTTTTAATGACAGGTAATTTTCCTTCCACTCTCTGCATTTCAAGAAGTTACCTGATCCTAGGATCATAAACGGCATTAAAGGGATGTGGTCCGAGCCCTGGTTTTGCAGACAAGTAAACCTTGGACCAGAGAGACAGAGCTCAGATGCCCCCCGGCCTTCCCATTCTAGTAGCAGAACTTCAGATTCCCTTCCCCGGCAAGCAGAATGGAGGGCATGAGGACTGAAGTGGGGTTTGCAGCAAAAGATGGTTTTTCAGTAGCCAGACGTGGAAGACAAGATCTACAACAGAATTCTCTCTAAGTACATGTCTTCCCAAAGGCAAGTGTTTTTAAAGATGAAAAGGGGCAAAGTCTCATAATGACAAAATTTTAGTCATAAGTAATCTAAAAACATCATAAATGTGTGATTGCCACATGTTCAGATGCTTATTTTCTTAGGGTCTCTTTGATGAACTAATTTCCTTTAGAGAGTTATTTGCAAATATAAGGTATTCTATTTGAGGAGTCACTTATAACCAAATATCTTCAGATACTTCTGATTGAGACACAGAAGAAAACATACTGTACTGTGCATCTCGGCATACACACACACACACACGAAAGACAAGTTTCAAAATAAAAAAATGAACTTTACTATTTCCTATCCTACACTTAATTTTTTTAAATGCAGCTGAAATTTACTAAGCTGATTTCAGAACCCAGAACCGAAATTACTTCTTGCCTGCACAAAACACCACCAATTCTTCTTATCAGACCATCCCCAGGTTAATATCCACCCTTCAAGAATCTGCAACACTGTTCCTACATGGAAAATATTTTGATAAGTGTTAAGACAGCAAGAGTTAAATTTCTGTAAATGCCAAGTGATCCTAACAGGTGCAAACCCCTTTGGTATTCAATAGACGCCTATGCCCACAACGTTAATTTCACCCTCTTGAGAGACCAGAAAGCCTCATCCTTGATCCCGCTTCTGCTGTGTCACCTTCCCTGAGGTCTTCTGCCTGCTGAGGTGTTCCTCCAATGTCTCTAACACAATCAGCACTTTAATCAGCCTGGGTCTCTTATGCTTGTACCACACACAGTTTAAGGTTTGTAAGATATCCATGCCATTTTGCTCACTAATTCTGAGACGTTGTTTTGTCTCTCTCGGTTGAGGTTAAGGGCCGTGGTCTATGCACCTTTACATAGTGGCTTTACAGAACCAAGCCCATCCTGCTCACAGGTTACTGACTGTCTATCCATCAGGGATGCAGGATGCCCTAAGATTAACTTCCAACAGAAAAATCTCCCCGTGCTAGCTAGCTCTGTCACAGTGCAAAGAACAGCAGCACCCTCCACTCGGCAAAAGTCTCCCAATTCAATGTTATGCCCATGATCTGGGGTGCAACAGGGAATTTTCAAAGCTTGGCCCTCAGGAGTTGACCATAAGAGATACTCAAAGAACTTTAACAATTCTCTGCTTGTTTGTCCCCCCAAAAGGGGTAATTAATGTTCTGAAAGAGAATTCTTACAAAGGCACAAGGTCAGGTGTTGGAGGGTCAGCAGGAGCTGAGAAACAGGGAGCTACTGAACTCAGGATGGCTGTGGAAGCACGGAGTGAATATTTATATCTAAATCCTGAATTCAGAAGTTTTCTTGTCTGGGTTTTGTTTGTGTCACTGTGTGTGTTCCTTTGCAAGACTCCTCTCCTCATTGCCCAGATTACTTTCCCCCAGTCACATCTTTTTTTAACTGCTAACAACATTCCCACCTAGATCCCAGGAACGAAGGGACTGGAGAATATTCCCCTGCAGTGGGGTGGTGCTGTAGGGCTTGAATGCATGGTGAGTCACAGGCAGCCCTCTAGGTCACCAGACTGCAGGAGCGGGCTGTGGAGGGGAGATGGGGCCTGGAAAAACAAACCCCCTGGAAGGTCTAGTGGGAAAGCTGCTCTGCCCCTTGACTGTGTCCTCTATTAGGTTCCCTAAAAGCCGCCAGTCACACAAATTAGGGTCCCTGAGGTCCCCCTGGGGTCGAGAGTGGGCGCTCCCCTTTGGGCAGGCACGCTTGCACCCTTTGCCTGTAGTAATTTATCTCTCCAGGGAGAATCAGAGACCGGATGGGTGCGGGTTGCAGTCCCACTCACAGGGCACTCTGTCTAGGAAAAACTGCGACTGCCCGGGAAGTGTGCTGAGCTGCTGTCTGCCTTTTTTCTCTTCCTATTATGTTATTATTTCTTTCGCTGAGCACACAATTTTGGTAACCAGGAGGATGCATGGCATCGTTGCAGTCCCGGGATGCGCGGGATGCTTCATTCTTAACCCAAAGCCCCTTGCACAGAGTTCTCAAAAAAAAAAAAAAAAGTGTCAGCTACTGCCTTGCCCTAGCGGTGGGCTAAAGGATGTTAAAAGCTGTGCTTCCTTGGAACCAACTTGCCCGCCTACCAAGGTGCTACCTCCCGGGTTGCACCTTGTCTGGATTCGGATCGTCCCGGGATCCACCTGGCATCAAAGGCTTTAGGCAGGAAGCGGCAGGTGTTGGCAGTTTCCAACACCAAGTTTGGCACTCCAGACCCCCGTGTTCCCACGCCGTCCCCACTGTGCTCACTCACCCTAGGCCACTGTGCCCACCACCAGATTCCTACGTGGTGGGCGCTGTTCCCCCAAATCCAGCCAGCTCCCCCAGCTCTAGCCAGCTTGCCTAACTCCGTACGCTCTCCCAGGTTTTCCGGGACCCCCATGGTCCCTCCTCCTACCTTCTGCATCCCGGCTCCTTTTCTTGCCTGCTCTCAGCACCCAGCTCCTAGTCAAGCGCTTTCCCACTCCTCCCCATCCCACTTTCACTGCCTCGCCCACTACCGACCCTCTCCAGGGGCTCCCAGGTGGTGCTGTCCCCCGAGTAGTGGCTGAAGGGGCCAGGGTGGCAAGGTCTCCCGGGACGGTTCTTTTGGAAACTCACCTCCCTCCGAATTTGCATCCTCCAGGGAGGGGTCAGGGCTCCCAAAAAGCTGTCTCCAGGGACGGTATGAATCTCCTAGATCGGACCATCGCCCCCAGCCCACCCACCCCTCCCTACCCCAGGTCTAACTCGGGTCCCTCTCTTGCTTTCCGTGTTTACGCGCGGCGTTTTGGTCTCCGGGACGCGTGGAGTGAGTCCCAGCCCGGACTGGAGCAAGGCAGCCGAGGGCGCAGCCCCACTCGCGCGGGTCGGGGCGAGAGGGGCTGGCGTGTAGGCGCTGGGAGCTCTCCAGCTCGCCACGCCCCCTTCGGGGACAGGAAGGGGCTGGCGGGGGCGGAGGGGCGAAGGGGGGCGGCTGGCGCTCATCAATTCCGCAGCCACCTCCTCTGCAGCTGGGAGGGGGGCCGTGAGGGAGGAGGGAGGCGGGAGGAGTGGGGCGGGAGGGAGTGCGGGAGAGTATAAGACTCCTAAGTCAGGAGAAGTTTGCGCACTGCTCACAGCTGAGCGAGAGAAGGAAGGCGCCTGGAAGGTGAGCCTCTTGGACTTTGGGGAGGTGGAAATAAAACATGGGGAAAAAAGCAGTTGCCTTTTAGCCTGTAATACAAGCTGGGACTAGGTTTAAAGCATCACTTAAGGCAGAATTCAAGTGTCAGGAAATCGGGAAGGGAGGAAAGGAGAGAGAGGGTTCAGGACTTAACGCTCTTTGCTCTCTTGTCAAACTAAGAAAGGCAGCCCCCCAGACTCTGGGTGGGCTGCAGCGCACAGCTGGCCGACCTGCCTGGGTTGGAGGGTTGCGCACTGTCCGCACCTCACCCGGCACCTAACGTCTCCTGCCCTGCAGATGAACGCTGAGGCTTGAGTTCCAGAGTCTGGAGCACCTGAGAATTTCCTTCGCTTCTACTGAGCTGTGTCCAGCCGCCCAGCGCCAGTATGCGAGGTAAGGAGGGTCTGGGGATGAGCACTGGGATGTCACCAGGGATGGTTAGCAGTGGCGGTGGTTGAGGTACCTTGTTTTTTCTTATTGCAAAACTGCTGTTTGGTTGTGGTGTTTGAGGTTCTGATGTAGGGGTCAGCTTGGTCTCAGGCGCTTCACTGTACCCTTGATTAAGGAAGAAAAGGCAGTCCTGGGAAGATGCTACAACTTACGGTTTCATACTGAAAAGTCCTCTGAATTTTGTGACTTTCATTATGTTGTTAACATGGTTTTTCACTCAAAATTTTATTCTCCACCTTATTGGGTATGGAAATTATGGGGCTAACAGTGGAGGGGTTTTTTCCAAACGGTGTTTATTAACTAACAGAAAGATAATGCCGGCATCTATGTGATGTGTCGTGGTTGTTCTGGATGTTGGGAATGAGTACAGGGGTGAATGGAGTTGCTTGTTAAGTCATGTTTTACAGAGAATTATTTTCCAACAATCGTTTATGCATAGCAGCCATTCTTCACACCTATTAGGAAAAATATGTTGTGTGCGTAGTTTCCAAATGGGTACTCTTTCTTCGTGATGCTCTTTCCAAGCCTGGGTGAAAGGCATCTAGAACAGCTCTAATAAATTAACTCTTTTTCTGAAAACATATATTCTTCTTGAGTTCCAAGAAAATTCAATCAAAGTCAAAAATCAACAGTCCAATCAGATTTTTAACCCATTATTCAGGCTTTATTTTGCAAATCTACTTAAGTTCTATTTGAAAGCTTTAACCTAACATTACATGGTACACGCAAGACTGGACGGCAGGGATCCACAACGGACATTCAGGAGACCCTCCGATGTCATGGCTGTGGTTAACCTGAGCCAAGTCATCCAGTCACAGCTATTCGTTGACATTATTGCGTGATTGAAAGGGAAATGTTCAAGATAAACCAAAGTGTGACCACGTAGTTCCTGGAACTAATCTTTAAATAGCAGAATGTCCAAGTTTGAGTGTGTCTTAAATGATAAGAGAAGGCAAATGTTTTATGCATTTGGACCACTTTGGCCAACCATGAAAGACAAAGTAGGAATTAATGCATTTGGTGTTGTGTAATTTATAACATACAATTTGTAATAGCATGTTGCTAGCCTACTATGTGTTCGGTTCAAGAACTCAGCTTTAATAATTCAAAATTACTGGTCCTCTTCACTAGCATTATGAGAGTAACCAAGGTCATTAGATTTGCACAGCATCTCTACAGTTTGAGCCAGTGTTCTCGGGGGGCAGTCATTTCCATGCAATGTTTTAACTAACTCAAAATATCCCTCAGCCGTGATTTGCTTGGGTTTTATGCCTCTAATCTACTGTTAATTTCAGGAGCTCTAGCCACAGGAATAATATTCAGTCATATTACGAAGTGCTCTAAGATTACTTACTGACCACAACAGCATATTGAGCACAGGAGACACAAACTCCTTATTATAACTTATGCACAGGAACACATAAATAATCTTAGAGTTGTATTGTCTTGTGATGCTTCGAATTGAAGAAAATTAGCTGATATCAGTTCAGCTTCTGTTTCCCACTTATTTGTGTTTTTGGAATTCTGGAAAATGAATGATGATGACTAGAGAAAAATAGAATTTGCTCCAGTCAGTTAAAGAAATAGAGCTAAATCTCAGCCTTGGAGTGCTGTGGCAACTGTGTTCTTGGTGAACTTCTCAGACTCTTGCAATGTTGAAATGAATGATTATCTATTGTCGGTTTTTATTAAGAGTAAAAACAAACTGGAAATAGGAGACTGGTGAAATTTTCAGTGATAGCCTAAACCCGTGTTCTCCACTTGGGTGCAAATTAGACTCAACGGAAGAACTTTCAAAAAAAATATGGCTGTCCAGACCCTACCCGAAACCAATGAAATCAGAATATCTGAGGAAGGGGTCTGCATTTTGATTTAAATATATATATATATATATATGACGGTAATGTACAGCCATAATTAGGAACCAATGGTCGAGATGGTTCCCATCAGATTTGGCAGAGCCTGTTAGTGTCAGAGGGTCTTACTAAAAAATAAATAGTATGTTTTATTGATGATCTAACCTTTTTTCTTTATAAAGTGTATAACTTGATTTCCCAATTAGAAGAAAGAGATTTTTTTTGGTAGATGTTTACATCATAACAGCTTCCATGAAAAAGTCTTTTTCTCCAGAAAACAATCTTTTGAGTTTGAAGGTTATTTGACTGTCTAGAAAATGTTTTAGTAAATTAAGTCTACCTGTAGGAGATGTTGGAAATAATCCTTTGTGAAACAGAACTTGACCTTATTTTGCTAAGACCTGCATGGTGTGTAATGTGTAAATATGTACCATTTTGAAAGGGGAGAAGGAGAAAAACAGTACCACTCTCCTTGACACACCAACAGATTCCAGGTGCTGACTATGTTCTAGAATTTTCACATGAATTATTTATGTAAAGCTTACAATCGCTTTGTGAGGTACCAGCTATTATTCTGATTTACCTATGAGGAAATTAAGGACGCATTAGGTTAATGTACTTGCTCAAAACCACAAACCAAATAAATTTAATATGCATTTGAACCTAGGTCTTCTTGTTCTAAGTTCAATACTGTAACAAAAATATATATTTATATACATATTTTATATATTTACATTTAAAGACAGAATTTTAAAAAGCAGTTTTAGTTAAAGCCACAGATTCGGCATGGCTTTGCTTGGGTTTTATGCCTGGCTCCATCACTTTCTAAGAAGCTGTGGGTTTTGAGGCAAATAGTCTAACCTCTCCATGCCTTAATTTCCTTTTAAGACAAGGTTTTTCTAATGAGTAGTAAATGAGTTAGTATTTGTAAATCACTTTGGGTAGGTGCTTGGTGCATAGTAGGTTCTATGTAAGTGTTATATTTCTTTAAAATATAATTTATTCAAAAATGTTTTTGATTGTTTATTATATGCCAAGAATTGCATAACACTTGATGTTCCATAGAAAAATAAGACCTGTCCCAATCTTCAAGGATTTTGTGTCTAATAAAGAATGACCACTATATAATCATTCCACACAAGAATACGATTTTCTTCCATTTTAATTATAATTAAAAGCATTATTTTGTGTGACACTGTGTGCTTTTCAATATTAATATGATCTCCCAGAGGCCTGTATAATGAGGATTATAAAAAAACAACTGATAATAACTTGGGTTGTCACAATGGCATTAAATTATTTTCAAATCTACTATCAAAACACAAAATAATATTCACATATGTTTCTGGCTTTATGAGTGTAGAAAGCTGGTAATGTGGAAAGGTTTTGAGTCTTTAAAATTTTATTTCTGAGGTGAAGAATTTGGCATGGGGGGGAGAATTGATAGAGAACGTCATCAGAGTCTGCTTCTAAATAAAATCTTGTTTTCCAACAAGAGTGTTGTCTGGAACATGTTTTTGTTTTTCTTTTAAATAAAAAGCAAAATAATTTTAGGGTAGAAGTGTCCATCAAGCAATACCATTAAAGGTCTCTTATACAAGGTTGTCTCGGCAAAACTGGATCTCATAGGAGCTGACTGTGCTTCTTCCACTGAGCCGATGCCCAGCATTACATGGTACCTCCAGGGTACCTGTGATACCTGAGGTATTAAGATTCCGTGTACATTCAAATGAAAAGCCACTCGTTATTGAAAATAGCATATGAATTGCTATTCTTTGTAAAAGACTAACACAGATACTCTAAATCAATGGAGCTATTTCCCAAAAAATAAAGTACCTGGCTCCATGATATATGTTCTGTTTTTGTAATCAATAATTAACCATTTTATTTCATTAAAATTTCTGTTTGCAAATGTATGTCTTTCTTTTCTCTTATCAAGTCAAGGCTACTCCTAATTTTCCCATGGATGCCGCATTTTTCTTCCTCATTGTTTCACTGCCACCCCTCCAGTTTAAGCTTTTATTACCTTTTACAAAATAAATATTTTGTAAACTATTCACTCAAATATATTGTAAAACATTCACTTAAATATTCTCATAATTGTGGGTCACTTAAATATTCTCACACCATTCATTTGGCCACCTTCGGTGCCTATGTGCTGCCTGCAGTGTTCCGCAATGCAGTCAAGGCTTGTTTACCAGGCTCCCATTTTGTCACCCTCTGGTCACCACGTCTCACTGATTGCCCGGGGACCAAAGACTTAGAAACACTCTTCAGCCTGACATTTAAGATGTTTCATGATATAAGATTATCCCCATTTTATCTTTCTTATTCAGGTTACATAGAAAACCTCAACAGCTACCTAATTCCAGTTCTGAAGCCTTAGCGTCGCCACCAAAATTGACTCCGTCTTTGGAGTCCCTCCTTCACTTTCCACCTTCACACACTTGCCCGTCAACCTCAGTCTGTGTTCTGTTGCCTCAGAATATGGGTATGTGACAGGGGAAAGGGCTTTACATCAGCTGCGGAGCTGCTTGGCTTTAGTATTATTTTCTACCAGAAACCCTAGCCCCAGGTCCTGCCTTTTATTTGTCCAGTAGTTCAGAATTCAGCATCAAACCCTACTTTCCTCTGTCCTTCAAAATGTATTCATCATTCACCCATAACACATCCAACAAATTTTCATTCTTGTAAGTTTGCTCATGTTTTAAAATTTAGTAAATACTTACTAAATTCCTATTATGTCCTAGTCAGGAGATATTGTGACAAATTACAGCTCCTGGCTTTTTGAGGACTGGAGGAGACAGACAAACCCGTGTGGTAAGTACCTCAAATAAAACAGTGCTCTGGAAGCAGAGACAACACTGAGTTGGCCATTGGGAAAGCTGTTTGATGCCCCTAAAAGGGACATGATACAGCACTGAATGGACAAGACAGAATGAGGAGGGGAAGAAATGAATTGTGTTACAGACAGGACACCGGTCTGTAAAAAGCCCTGGAGGCTTGACACGGCTTGCCAATTTTGGGAAACTAACAAGTATTTTAGTTGGCCCTGAGGTCTACAAGGCATCAATTACAAAAGGGTTTGTGTGCCTTCAGGACTGAAGGGTGTGCATTTTATTATGAAGAAAATAGGGGTCCTTGAAGGAGTTAAAGTCAGGGACTGAAATAATCAGATCTGCCATTCTGGTAGATCACTCTGGTGGAAAAATAGGAGAAATATTAGCCTTAAAGAAGGATAAATACAAATGAACTGGAAGCTGGGAGCCTTTTGCAGTAACAGGGGAGAAAATAATTAGGATCACCTTGTTGGAAATAGAAAAGGAAAGAAAACATTATTGCTGGAAAAAGGCTGATGGTGTGATTAATTCCAGGTTTCTTTCACAGATGATAGGAGAGGTGGATATCATTCACATAGTCCAGACAAGGAATATTTTAGGGAATGAAGATAAAAGAATTTAATTTGAAACATGATACATTTGGCTTATTCATGTGAGGATGTCCAGTAGAGGTTGATACAGAAATTTGTGGCTCAGGAAAGAATCCTGTACTAGAGATACAGATCTGGAAGGCGTGAATGTGTAGGAATGGAGAATGTCACCTTTGAATAAGTAAAAAAGAAAAAAACAGAGGCAGAAAATTCAAAAGAAAACCATCCAAGCCAGAACTCTGGGATTACCAGTTTTTAAAAAGAAACAATTAGAAAACAAGCCTGCAAAGAGGGCAGTGGCGAAAAGCTAGATGAAAGGAAGAAACACCAAGAAAACAGTTTTATGGAAGCCAGGCAGAAGATAGGCACCTAAATTAGATGTTACACATAAATGAAGTAGGATAGAGAATGAGAGATCACAGCTGGATTTAACTAAGAGCAATTTTAGTGGTAGGCTGGGTGTAGGTTGGGCAATAAATAAGTGAGGAAACAGAGGGATGGAGGGTACACAATAATTTCAATCAGTTTGACATGTACCCCTCCTGTTGTCTCCTCTTGGAAATCTGACAGTCCCCTCAAGTTTAACTAATATGCTTCTTCCTCCTTTGTAACCTTAGCATTAAAAAGCTAATGACCACCTCCCCCTGAAGCAAGAGGTAATATTGCATCATCATATCTCTGTCCTTAGAGCTTCCAGAGAAAGGCGCATGCATACCTGTGTGTAGGTGTATAAAGTATTCTTCCCTTTTGTCACTTATTCATTGAAATAATCTTAATAGCTTTATTAACAGAATATATCAGAGAAAAAGTATGGGTTTTATAAACCCCTACCTTTATGGATTGCAATCTAAAAATCCCAGAATTACAGCATCCAAATATTTCTCAAAATGTTTGTGCATTCAGAAGTTGCACAACTGAATTTTTCAGGGAAACAGACTCATTTTGGATCACAAATTGTACCACCGTATTTGTCTTATGGCACTTTGTTGTCATCTTTTTGTTGTGGATATCTGTTAATTTTTTTATTTCCCTACTAGATTAAAAAGGACAAACTCATTCGTTGATTCTGTATTCCCCGGCGCACACGGGAGACCTCCCAGTGAAATGAGTTAAACTTCCCTGAATGTGGTCTTACGTATCATGCTTCTTTTTTTCCTGACATCTTTTTTGTCACATTGAGGCTTACGTTTTTCCTCTTTTAAGATACCAACTAGCTGTTGCCCCAGAGATTTCAGCCCCTTCTCTTTGCCACTTCCTCCAAATCAATAATTCGCTCACATTTCTTATACCCACGTTCGTATTTCCGGTTTGCATCAGTGTCGGCTGGAGGAGCCCACTCTGTTTTCTTCAGCAAGCACTTAAACCATAGCCCACATGTTCAGAACGCAGCATTTCATTTAAGCATGTAAGACAATTTTCTGTCAGGCCCTTGACACTTTCTTAATCACAAAGTATAGACGGTTGCTTCCCCCCTGCCTCTTGCCCAGGCTGAAGCTCCATAGGTGGTATTTATAGGTATTATAGGCAAGAAAAACAAATAGGACTTTTCTTCTCAGATTCTCAATGAGAGCCCTGGAAGCAAGTAATCCTAAATTGTTTGAATTACTGATGTCAGCAAGTTAATACTTCCTAGACTTAGGAATGTAACTAAAGTGATAACAAAAACCAGCTATAATCCCTGGATATAGCAATGCTCAGTCATTTCTCGTGACAGTTTGGGATGTTATCAAGCACATTCTATAGATGAAGAAACAGAGACTCAGAAAGCTTACATTACTCTCCGAGGTTCACGGTATCTCTGAAGCAATAAACTAAATAGAACTCAAATCTAAATTTGCCTGATGCTGAAAAGCTACGCTCATTCCTCTACTGAGTTCAAAGCCATTTCAAAGGTGACAGAGATATTTTTATTATAATCTATATATATTGTCCTGAATAATTAGAGCCTTTACTAACAGATGGAATTAAGAGTCCCTTTCCATGGACTTTCAAGTCAGTATTTCTGGAGGCTTCACGCTCAGCTCTCCACCCAGTGGGGCTATAAAAGTCAAAGCTCTACTGAGAGTCAAGCCCCGGCTTTTTGGAATAGCCTGAAATGGCCTGGGCTCACGCTCTGTGTCAAGTGGACGTTCTCCGTAGCTACGTCCATAAGCAGGAAGTTCCTGCACAGCCACAAAAACATAAAATGTGATGTAGTTCTTCTAGGCTTTCATGTCTGACTCAAATCTGTTTCTGTTAAGCTGATGTGAAATGAATTTGTTGTAAACAGATACAAATGTGGTGTCAGCCTAATATGAAAGCTATATTGATTGTTTCCTGGGACCTAAAAGTAACAGCACTTACCCCAGGACTATACTAGGAAAAAAATCTCACTTTGATAAGAATAATTTTCCAAGGCCATTTGGAAGCTCGGCCATTTGAGGAAATCTCCTTTCTTGCTGGGTGTTTACAAGTCAACTTGGGCCGCAGGGGAAAAGGAAAGGCAAATTGTGCTAAAGCCAAATTTTAATTTCAAATTGGCTTGGCTTATCCATTAATTAACCCAAACTTTGGCATAATTATTTGTTTCTAACTTTCCCTCTGACAGACAGAATTCTTGCAAGCATAAAGGTGTACTGTAGAAAACGTCAGTGTCTGCAGACATGGAGATGTGATCTCTTTAGCCCGACATTCAAAGACGGTGGCACCGAGAACGCAATCATGCAAATTGCTTTAGTGCCTCGTTCCTTGGACCTACCACAGGGCTAAAAGGTCAGGACAATATTAGAACACCTTTTAATTCCAAAATCATAGAGACCACAATGATGGCATACGGCACAGCCCCAGCAAAGTGGAGGGCGAGCCTTGTCGTTCGAGGGCCAATTCCAGAGAAATAAGAAGTCACAGAGTTGCTTTGTTTCCCATTCAACACAAAAATAATTTTATTGCCCCCAATGAAAACATATATGTTCTTGCAAATTAGACATTATTTTAGTGGATAGACATTAATGAGAAGCTTTGATTTCTTTTTAGCTACCAAAATTTTAATAATCTGGGCAAATTTCTGAGGTAGCTATTAGCAGATATCAAAACCAAAAGTGGCCGTCTCATTGAGCTACACTTTACCTTGTGAAAGGGGCATCCCTCACATTTGAGATGATGTACATTCTCTTGGTAACGAGTACTTTACCCTTGTTAATCAGGAGTCTGATGCTTTCATGAAAGAGGAGACTGAAGCAGAGGTGACATTCCCCTCCAGCAGGTGACAGTGCCACCACGACTCCACATCCAGTGGAGAATTCAGCCTCCTGACTCCACATCCAGTGCTCTCCCCTAAGAGCTTGCAAACTCGCAGAGAATCGCGAACATTTAAAGAAAAATGTTTGTGTGAACGTACTTGCAGATGACCACGAGGAGCGTTAAACGCATGCATGAGAGTGGCCCTGGACTAGGTTGCATAAGAGGCAGAGCCCGTCTCTGGTGTCTCTTCTTTTCTCTTGGTTTCCCAAATACCTGCTGCTCACCGTGTTCCCGTCTATTCTGTAGTCCTGCTTTGTGAAGGAAAAGCCTCGTTGCTTGAGGCTTTCCACAGGCTCCTCCTCAATTCCCTTTGCCCACCAAAATCAGTTGCTTTTTTTTAAACCCTATTACTGCAAACTCTGCTGTCTGCAAATAATACAGGGTCCTACACAAATAATGCCCCTTTTTTATTACAAAATCTTTTATTACAAAATCATAAGCATGTAATTCTGTAACATAAAAACATCACACTCAAGCATACCATATGCCATTTGAGGTGAAATATTCAAATTAAAACTATAAATTATTACACCCTTATTATTACCCTACCAACCACACTCAAGCAGGTCCTGTATAGTAGGGAAAGGAACCCTTATCTCCATCAGGAAATAAATATTTTCATTATCAATAATTCAGGAGGTCGTTCTTGAACTCGTGTTTCCGGATGTGTGTTCCTTGATCAACTCACTTTAGATGTTTACTCCCAAACTCAAGGCTTCACACAACATGGAAGCATATTAAAAGCTGTGAGAAGTCTGCTGTGCTGCATATCCACCACCTTTAAAGCAGCCCAAGTGCTGTTCTCACTCGCTGGGACCACTCCAGTGGCCTCCCATGTGACCTTCTCACTAGCCCTTGCACCCCTCCTGGACACATTCTCTGCTAGCTCCCGAAGCGAGTTCCCAAAATGTATATCAGATCAGGTTTCCCCTCGGTTCACAACTATTTACAGACTTCCAGCCATGCTCACACAGTCCTCACTGTAGCCTCAAGGTCCTCTGTGACCTGGCCGTCACAACCTATTGCTCCAACCTCACCTATCTGGACCACTCACTCCACGGGGATCCATTCGCTGGAACGTGCCACGTTCCGTCTGCCTCATACCCTCCGCATGTGCTCTTCCCTCCATCTACAATGCCTTTCACTCATTTTCACATCCAGCGGCTTCTCCTGCCGCAGGCCTTGGCTTAAATGCCACTACCTCAGAGGCAATCACACTTCTCAAGTGTTCATTGCCCTGTTAATCTCTATCTCCAGTCCTTGTTTATTTCCTTCAGAGTTATTAATACAGTTTGGAATCCTTTTATTTCTTTTGTGCCCATTTCTTTTCTATCATCTGCACTGAACTATAAATCCCATAAAGTCTGTCTAGTGTCATTTCTAACACAAATATCTATCTAGTGAATGAAGAAATATGACCTTTTAATCTTGTCCTGTCCACATTTCTCAATGTATGTGACCATAAGACCCTTTTGTGGCATATTAACTCTTAATATCCTGGTGAAAATCTTTGGGAATTTGCCTTTTCTAAAATAAAGTTAAGTAATAACAGAATTTTAAGTACTGATACACATGTGCCTTGGGGAAGGGGTGCCTTTCTGATCATTTAAATCTTCCTTTAGACGAGTCTTCACTGGGGGTTGACTCTCTAGTATCATATCCACAAATCTACATAGGTCCTAGACCTATTTAGGCAAAGTTGCACCCAAGTTCACAGTAGGTAATTTTAGTGTCTATCATCCTTGAAGGACACAGCATCTTTAAAAAACCTCATTACCTTAATAAGCTATTATATCTACTGTTCAAAGGATGTGGACCTTTCGTGGCCTCTGTGGAATCTGAATGTTCGTCAGCCCCAGTTGTCACCAAGCTGCCTCACTGTCTATATGTAGAGGCGGGCATTCCTAACTAAAATACTGGAGAACCTTCCATGGACACTGCAAAAATGAGCTGAAATAAGCATCCCATCGTCATAGCCAACTTGACCATGGCAGATTCTTAGAAATTAAGTTCTGGTATTGGGAGTGACAGGACTATAAACAGAGCCAAGTATGAAACTTGGATCACTATCTGCTCCCCAGCAAAGTGCAACTTCCAGTTTATAAGAAAACTATGTTGTAAAAATTTTAAGGAGACTTGAATATAAAATAGATTTATTGAAATATTCCAATAATGATGATAATGGTAATAATTATAATAGTAGCTAACACTTACATAGCACTTACTATAAACCAGTAATGTTCTAAGCCTTTGATGATTTTAATATATTAAACCCTCACAGCAACTCAGTCAGGTAGGTACTGTTATAATCTCCTTTATACAACGAGGAAAACAAAGCACAGAGAAGTAAGTGACCCACGGAAGCACACACAGCTAATCCACAGCGGATTCGGAAGTGAAACCAAGGGGATCTGGCTCCAGGGAGTAAGTACATTCTAAAAGGGAAATGTGCTTGTTATAAATTTATGCTAAAAGCTCAACAGCAAAAGTCTTGTTATGATGCAGGTCTTTTGGTTTTGCATTTTTGCAGGTCTTTCAACAGCAGAGCCACAGATACCTCTCTTTCTCTTAAACAATTAAAGGAACTAACTATTGGTTTTCCTTACGTGTTCTAAATGTTAATCTCTGCAGCTGCTATGGATGCACTCACGCTAATAGTATTCCACCCTGCTCCGTGGTTCCCGAGAAGGGGAAATTGTGCTCCACCAAGCTAAGGCTAACACCTCATTCCTAAAAGGCAGAGTCAAATACAAAAACTTAATGTTTTGTTATTTCAAAGATGCACTTTTTACCAAAGAAACACAAAACTCTTTACAAAACATGGTTTTCAATAGAATTGTAAAACTACATTCTGATTACTTGCATGAAAATTTGTCAGAAACCCATGATATATACGGTTTTAAGGACGTGGAAGAAAAAGAGTGGTTTAAAAATGGCAAGTACAAATACATTGAATTTCAATTAGGCTAAAAATGGTCAAGTTTCCTATTTACTCACTTGGTGGTGATAAACTTTCCAAGATCTATTTTGGAGCATGGCCACTCTTTTCCATGTGTGCTGAGCGGCCTCGGTTCCCCCTGCGGTGGCTCCGTGGGCACTCTGTGTACTTGAGCTACGGGGGCGTCTGTGCAGATCCCCAAAGGAAAGTCTGTGTGTACTTCCACGTTCAGGCCGCTCAGCTTCCTGCAAGGGGTTTTTATTGACCATCTCCGATTTGTTTTTGATTTATTTACCATGTCTGTGGTCATTTTCTTTTCTGATATTAATTTTAGATCTTTTTTACTGTTTTAAAATATTTTTTGCATTCTATTATGTAATATGGTTTAATAAATATGTGTTACATGTTTTCATTTTTAATAAAAAATTTTAATCTAAAGCTTTTATTTTTCCTTTCCACTGTTACAGCTTACTTTAAGATTAATGAAAAAAAAAAGAATGAAACATGTATCTCAGGGACATTTCAGACTATTGATCTAGAACCTGACTGTTTTGCATTAGATTGTCCAACTTCCCTGTGAGAATCAGGTGGTTTCCCAGCCATAGGTTATCATTTGAGAGACAAGGAAATGGGTGCACCAGAAAGGGAGAGAATATTATCCTCCAAAATTGTATGAAAGTGCAGTCAAATTCATGGAGGAAAAGAAGGGAGGAAAAAATGTGCATATAGCACAAGGAAAAACTATTTTATTTCAGTCAAGTTGGAAAAAAAATCTACTCATAACCTTTCTTCTGTCAATTTGATATGATGCTATATTATAAATACTCAAGGAAAAAATAGTTCAGAATCTTTTTCCCCTTTGTCAATCTTAAAATATGACAGAATAATAACTATATTATCCTCAGTAATGCAAAATATATCCCCTTAGGATAGTAAAATAAAAGCACTTGATCTTAATGCAGAAGCTCATCTTGAATGCTTTCGAACTTGATCAATGTCATTAATAGGAGAGGAGCAGGCATAATTCTATTCAGTTTAGGTAGCCATGAAATAGGTAAGTTAGTCAAGTCAATTTAGAAGAACCCTAAAGTTACATAATCATTGCATCATAGATTTCATTTAGACCCTGCCAAAGTTTTTCCCTGCCAGAAAACCAAAGGACAGTTGGTTTGCAAACTTAGGAAGGTTATGACTGAGAGCAGACTGGCTCTGGCGATAGCATGCTGAACCTTGAAAGATGATACAGAGCCTACTTCTTTGATAATTCTCTATTGATTTAACAGTCAGGGATTTTCCTAAGCCCCCTTTTGTTATTTGATATGCACCACCTCTTAGAGTAACAAGAAAAACACATTTGAGCTCTTCTTCATATTGATTATATCCACAGAACCCCACCTAGATTACTCAGGAAAAAACCCCTAGCTTTAATACACCGGGTTGTGTCAATAAATATTATTTCTCACTATCAGTGTTACATATGCACATCCACTCCCGGTTTTCATTCAGATTCTGAAGTCCTGTTGTTAGTTTAGGTTAGTCCATGATCTATTTATATATTTGAGGAATTTTTAAAAGAATGGAACATCTCCCTATCATGTTCCCTCTCCTCTCCGTCACTTGTAAATCTTCTAAAACACCCATTTACCTTTTCCCACTACTCAATACACACACTCTTACCGATGAGATGAGTAGAGCAGATCCGAGGGGCCCTGACCCCACTCCTTCATCACGTAGGTGAAGAACGAAGGAGACGGGGCTTTTCCATGTCATCGATCCTTCCCCCTTCCCTCTCAACATGTTTGGGAAGACTGGGAGGGGAAAACTATTCCAGTTTCATCCCATAATGCATTAGACAATTTTACATTTGGATTTAGAGGTGCATATTAGGGAAAAATAGGACATTCTCCATCAAGGAGCCAAGATTATAGCAATATAGGCTGAGTTTGTTTCTCCTTCAGACCCCATCACTACTGTCTAGAATTTTCCAGCTGGCCAGATTTCACTCCACGTTAAATTTTTTTTTTTAAAAAAAAAAAGGAGTTGGGATCCAGTCATAACCACCATGATGACTAGTGGGCAGAAAGTAGGGACATACCTGGTACCGCAGGTGACTCTCTGAGATGTCCACACTGATGGACACCTGAAAATAGAGACTTAGGCAGGAGAGAAAGCAACATCATCTGGTCTTACCATTACTCATTGTATCCAAGTTTAAATTATTTTGTTGCAAAGTCTTCATCTTTTTTCTTTCTTCTTCACAATACTTTTAAGCAAAGCTCCAAAATAGATATTGCTCAGTTTTTTCAGCATTAAGCATGTTATGTGTTTCGCTTTAAGATTTCTCCATGTGCCTGATTAAATAACATTCAAAACTTTCCCAAAGGCAATTTGTTAATGGAATTGCTTTCAGATGCACTCAGAACTTTAAGGGGCAAATACACAGGACAGGTAAGTTTTCAGGCACATGAAAGAGGGATTGGCTGGAGCGTACAATGGAGTTCTGAGTAGGGTGACAAATGGGATGATGTTCTTCCTTTTCTGGTGTGGGGGAGCCAAAGTCAGGCTGACAACTGTGAATGCACTAGGGGAATGGGGACAGGAAATGTCACAAAAACTAATAATGACTGTTATTAATTGGGTTTCTTATATATGCCAAATTATGTACAAATATGCATTGTTTAATTTTCTACAACAATCCTGCAAGTCAGGTATATTTATCTTCATTTTATAGATGGGAAAACTGAAAATCAAAGAAGCTAAATAAATTAGTAGTAAGAAGAAGAAATAGAAAGTGATTATAGTTAATATGTTTTGTTAATTTAAAAACTGACGTTTTGAGGGCTTATGTTGGTTTTTCGATGAATTATTATTGCATTTAATTCTCATACTAAACACAGACATTACTAGTAAACCCATTTTAGCTCCAAGGAATGGTGAGGCTTAGAGACTTAAAGAAAGATGATACAACAAGCAGCAGAGGCAGGATTTAAACGAAAACAGCCTAACTACAGAGCCCATGGTTTGAATAGCTGTCCTGTGCTCCCGGAAGCAGAGCACGCGTTCCTGCCCAGGTCTGTGCACTGCGCAGTCTACGATTTCTCAGGGTCCCGTGTGAGCTTTCACACAGTAGTTTTCGGATTTGGTCTGATGGCCACGCTGATCCACAACAGACACCATAGTCTGAAACACACACATACAGAACGAAGGAGGCCCGTTTAAGTGGACTTGTATTGTCTGGCAGCCAAGATCAAAGACAATGTCCAGAGTTTCTCCTAAGTGTGCTCAATTAAAAAAATTGTACATTGTGTTCTTAAATATTTAAAAATTAAAAATGTGTCAACCTTATGCCCCCTAACTCACCCTGGGGACAATGAAAGAATTGTATTTATTAATAAAGTTTAAAGAATCTGGGCTCTTTTGGAAAAGAAAAGAATGCTTTTAGGGAATGAGGGGTGGTACATGCAGCAAACTCCTACAAAGTTGCCCAAGATTAACCCTTATGCCAGCAAGTACCACTTTATAAAGAATTTTCCAGAAAGCAGATTACACTTGAGAGAAAATTATACCAACGTATAAATATACTTTTATAAGTAGCACTCCCCACATACAGAACACCGAAGCTGTGTGGAGTACGTGCACACAGTCTAGGAAGTTCTTCCACATTCAGACTCCCATCTGACCTGCGGGCGCCCGGCGGCAGGGCGGTCACAGGAAGGGCGTGGTCTTGTGCGTGCACAGCAGGACACACTGCTGATTAACACTGCTTGGCCACGCTTAGCCTCAGATTCCTTTAAGGAGTGAATTATTCTATCTTGAAAGATTTTTAAATTTTATTTTTCAATTACAGTTTACATTTAATATCACCTTGTATTAGTTACATAGGTACAGCACAGTGGTCAGCCATGCACTTTACAAAGGGCTCCCCCAATATTTCCAGCCCCCACCTGGCACCATACAGAGTTATTACGCTGTTGTTGACTATATTCCCTGTGCTGTGCTTTACAACCTGTGACTGTTCTGTAACTGCCAACCTGGACTTCTCAATGCCTTCACCTTTTCCATGCAGCCCCCCAACCGCCCTCCCTCTGGCAGCCATCAGTCTGTTCCCTGCATCGATGAGTCTGTTTTAAATAAAGCAAGAGAAGTGCCGAGCATGGTACAAGGCATATGCAGTCAGTAACTGCTATTGTTATCATAATTTTTATAATCCCCATTTTACAGATGATAAAACTGTAATTCAGATGAAAACATGAGCTGAAGTAGCTCATCTATTTAAGTGCTGGAGTTGGGGCTCAAACCTAAGTCTGTCCACATCCCAACGTGCCACCCACAATTCTACGTGAATCTCGAACTCCTCTTCACTTTCACATACCCTCATTGCAGTAATGGTAATGATGTGAGAAACCCCCTGATTTAAATGTGCCTCCATCATTCTGTAGACGTGTGTTTTAGACGATGCTGTCCACATGGGCACAGTGCTGAGATTGTAAATGATTTAGTGTATCTATCAATCCAATTAAAAAATGAAAACAAGTGCAAGTAGGAATGCAAATTGTGACGATCACCAGATGAAGTGAAAAATAAGATTCTCCAGTGCCTACAAGAGGCAGCTGAAGGTCATCAGTCAATAGGAAGATCACAGTTGAAAGTGGACCCATAATTTTTATATCTATAAAAGAGACCTTGTTGAGTGACTAGTGCATGCTAGCAGTTATATTTTACTAAATCAAAGACACTATTAGTGTGTTCTTTGTTTTTTATTTCAATTTTCTGAAGAGTGATTTCATCTCCTTAAGATGGAGGATGGTTTGTTTTTATTTTAACTGGAAGATTAGAAAAGTGGGTATCTCACTGATTCCTTAGTCAAAACTTTATTTTCATCATAATTTTAAAGAATAAGAAGTTTCTGACTTTTTAAAGAGAAAGAAGAAGCAGTTCTTACAGCAAGTAAATGAGGAAGGAAAGCCAGATTTTTTTCTTTCAGAGGGGTTTTCTCTTAATACGGCACACTGTAAGTTAGAGTTCCATCTCTCAAGTTCATCAGAGACCTGGAGCTTAAAAAGCCGCTTCTAATATATTCAGAGTCAAGTGCATACTCATTATACACTGTGTTGTGAGAGTGAATATCTTGGACTTCAAGAGTTTAACAGTTAAGTTTCATATCTTCCTGTGATTGAGGGTGCCAGAGCTCGTCACGTGGTATGTCAGCCACCAGGCGTGGAGGATAACGAGGCTGGACCTCCCAGGGGAAGTTAAAAATCATGAAGTTAAGTTGCACAAGTTAAAAGTTAGGCAGGGTCACCAGTGAGAGTATGAGAGAGTGAGACAAAATGTTTGAGAATCTCACTTGCACTGATTTATGAAAATGACTTGAAAATATTTATATCCAAACACCAACATACTTCTTCAAAGGTTAACTTGCTCCATTAAAAGTAGTGAGTAGAAATCTTCAAAATAGTTTTTGTCAAATACCTAAGTGTCCTGCCAGCAACTCACCACCGCTTCTCAAAGTGAGGAGGGGAGAGAGTCACAGAATTCAGCTTTGGGTTTATTTCAGGTGCAATAGTCAGCTGGACTTATGACACCAATATACCATTTTGCTAAGCCACACAAGGGCAAAGGCCTTGACACCTCATTCACGTCCTCTCCTTACTGCACTGAAGCAGTTCTCGAACCTCAGTCAGCTACACGATCACTTGGAAAGCTTGTTAAACAGAGGTTGCTGGCCCCAGCCCAGAGTTTCTGATTCAGTCCATGGTGGAGCCACCAAATTTGCATTTTTACTAAGTTCCCAGATGATACTAATGCTTTTGGTCAAGCTATCAAGCTCAAAAACACCTCCCAGGTACCCCTTTGAACACACTGTCTTTCGCGTCCCTTCTGTAGTTCAAGTGTTTTCATCTGACTGCTGCATGCCCAGTGCTATCTAGCCTTGCACCAGCAGCCCTAGCATTTCACTGCCTGGTCAGGAAGTCAGCAAAGCACCGACAATAGTTCAACTGTATTTTGAATGAAGCATTTCAGATTATTTACTTCTTCACTGTCCATGTTCCTAATACTTTCTTTCCTTTCAATATCTCCAGTACTATCTTTCTGATATTTTCAACTTCATATCAAAAATGGGTGAATAAATAAAATGGACAGGTTGTTTTTCTCCCTTATTTTTCTTTATTATCATTAAATGTTGATTAATATAATAAAAAGAATCACCTTTATTTTAAAGATTATCAAGAAGAGTGAAACATAAAATCTGCCCTCCCCATTCAACATCTCTACTGAGTCTTTGAGAGTTACAAAAAAAAAAAACACCCACCCAAAAACTCATGTTCTCCTTAAAAAATGTATTTATTGATTTGAGAGAGAGGAAGGGAGAGGGAGAGAGAGAAACATTGATGTGAGAGAGAAACATTATTATACAAGCCCGATCAAACCCACATGCCTAGGTTGTGGAGGCATGGGCCCTTACTGAGAATCGAACCCTCAACTTTTTGGTATATAAGACGATGCTCCAACCAACTGAGCCACACCAGCCAGGTGTGGCCACTATCTTTATTTCAAATGGCCTTCTTCTAGCTCACTAAAAGGGAAAATTTCAAGATGTGACTATTGTTTCTTCCTAAAACAAAGAGCAGACTAAATAATGTTCTTTTAAAAAGTACAAATAAATTTACTATTAGTTGTCAAAATTACAAATGCTCATACACTTTGGCCCAACATTTCTATTTATTATCTACTCTATAAAAATGAGGGTCTTTTTGCACTTCCAATATTATTTGTAATACTTGAAAGGTGGATATTCCCTAAACACAAATCTCTAGGGGAATATTTAAATGTATTATGGCATACCCATTATTGTGCAGTAATATACAGCTAATAGAAAAGAATGAAGTACATGTACTGGCATGGAAAAATGTTCATCACAAAAGGAAAAGAAAGTTTCAGGTGAATATATCTAGGAATAGGTCCTGTTTTGTAAAATTGTATGTCCTTTGCACATCTATGTGCACAGAAAAATATCCAGAGTGGTACACCTCAAATTGGTAATGGTTTTCTACTCCAAAGCAGTTATATTGAAGAGGAAAGATGGGTTTGAGGGGGAATTTTAACTTAGATAACATATAAAATAAGTTATAAAATAAGATCAAAGTTCTTACCTGTTTAGATTTTATAATAAAAATATGTATTTTGTTAAAGACAATAAGAAAAAAATGTAATGGAAATGTTTTTTTTAAATTTTCATCAAAAAGGAAAGAACCTATCAAAAACACTCCAAATAACCCTGGCTGGTGGGGCTCAGTGGATTGAGCTCGGGCTGTGAACCAAAGGGTCACCTGTTTGATTCCCAGTCGGGGCACATGCCTGGGTTGCTGGCCAGGTCCTCAGTGCAGGCCATGTGGGAGGCAACCACACATTTATGTTTCTCTCCCTCTCTTTCTCCTTCACTTCCCCTCTCTCTAAAAATAAATAAATAAAATCTTTAAGAAAACCATTCCAAATAAACCAGCATAAACCATTTCTTCTTGAATAGGATTTCTAAATGCAAGAAAAATGCTTCCTATTTTTATGTGACTCAAGGATATCAAGAGCCTTGAGTGCCAAACTTTGCTTTTATACTTTTCCAGGCCACTGATAATAAGGGCCATCCAAATTCCATTGCCATTCTCATCCTCCATTCCTACTCTGCTGTTCTAAAGGAAGAACTTGCCCTAGAAAAACAATTTCAAGTATTCCCAAGTATCTTGGTGACTTAAGGATAATCTTAATGGATTCTGAAGGGACTATATGCCCATGCTTATCTTTGAACTGTTTGCAGGATGTGGTATTTGGCTAAGTTAAGCCAGGCAATATGAAATATCTGATCCATTCACTTGGCCATCTGAGTTACTCACTTCTGCATCGTGGATTAATTTTCATCTTTTCATAGTTGGTAAAAATGACCCAGTGAATATGGGATGTTTTAATAAGACTAAAAATTGAGCAGAAATACTTGTTCACTCACAAATGTCCACCAATCAGCCTCTAGTCTTATCTTTTTGCTGTCAAATTCTTAAGACCTGTTTTTAAAGTTATGATTTCATATTAGATATTAGTTTGATGTTTTTACCTGTTTTAATAAACCTGTGATCAGCTCAGTGCTGTGTTTAAATCCAGTCATTTTGATACAGTCATCAACCTGCACCCATAAACTATTTAACAAATTTGGAATTTAATGTCTCCCCCTTGATAAATGTCTATCCCTTCAAACCAACTTTAAAGGGAAGCATTATTCTAAAGGCTTGCATAATCTGCTCCATAAGTATCTTTTTGCTGCTTAAACCGTTATCAGTTTGATTGGGGACTACCAACCCTAGTCCCGCGCAGCTACTCCACACGCCCCAGGAGCACGCAAGCCTGTCACTTTCACAGCCAGTTTGAGGATAATGAGCACCTATGCTCCTATGGGCTCTGAGTTAACTGCACCTGCACTGCTCGGGAGCACGAAGAAGGTGGTGCTGGAGCCTGATTGGGTCAAAATCCCCCCTGTTAAGCTCCTGATCTTCTATCATGTAGGAGTTTCTGCAGCCCTGTGCAGAATATTGACATCTGAGTAGTAGTTCTGTTTAACATGCTCTGTCAATTGGCTGGGACTTACCTGCAAAGAAGTTCCCACTAGCTCTTGAGCCCTTGGGAGATGAGACCTAACAGTTACCCCATAAACACAAGGACCCTCAGTATAGTAGTTAACTACAAACTGGAGTCAGAGATTCTAAGATCAAGTCTTGACCTTGCCAGTTATTGGCAACTTGACCTCAGGGAAACAATTTAACCTCCCTATGCCTCAGTTTTCTCATCCATTCAATATGCATTATAGTTGCTACCACTCAGAGTTACTATGTCAATAAAGATTGAATGAGTAAGGCTCTTAGCACAGTGCCTGTTGCAGAATAAGGGCTCGAATATTAATGATGTTATGTGAAATATAAAATGGCATGTGCTGTCTTATTATCATAGTCTATTTATTCTCTTATATAAACCTGGCAATTGGATGGTCCACTGTCCCTGTCTTTGGAATTCTGCATTTGCCCTGTCGCTGCAGCCAAGGCTTCCCTTTGGCACACAGTGTTTAGCTTAGACTGGAAACAGCCTGCTGCTACTTGCCCTTAAACTCTCCGCTCTTCCCAATGGACTATTGCTGGACTCTGTCCTTAGAGTTCCCTTACATCCCTTGTTCCCCTAGATTAACTCTCCTGTTAGTAGAAAAGGTTGATGATAAATAGCAAGCCTTTTGGAAAAGAAGTTTTTACAGGATCATCTTTAATAATTTAGGTCACTTATACTAACTTCTATCTCTTTAGATCTCTTTGAATGAGATACCTTTCTTTGAGGAAAGTTTGCCTTTGTAAGATGGTTCTTGATCTACAAACTGTAGGGACAGAT
This sequence comes from Trachops cirrhosus, assembly GCA_028533065.1. Taxonomy (NCBI): domain Eukaryota; kingdom Metazoa; phylum Chordata; class Mammalia; order Chiroptera; family Phyllostomidae; genus Trachops; species Trachops cirrhosus. The sequence continues at coordinate 27,549,628 of CM052549.1, forward strand.
CTCTTCTAGCAAGTGTTCAAAACCTTTCTTGCCATTTTCTAAGAAAAATGAGATATCATGAGAAACAAATATACCATCAATTAAAGCTAATAAAAATGGTGCCTCTAACAAACCACTAAAAGCTATTTTTATAAATCAGTTTTCATAATGCTTTATTAAAATGCACATCTTCTCATAAAAATATTTTATGAGAATATCTCATAAAATAGATAAAATAAAAATCTTGCAGCAATATACTAAATCACTATGGAAATATCACACCAAAGCCAAAAGTGGAGTAGATGTAGCATCCCGAGGTTTATCCTTTGATCCTGACAAGTTCCACAATTAAAGTTTAAATGCAAACATCTGAAACAAATGAAGAAAAGCAGAAGTGGCGAACAGGTTTCTCCTCATTTCTCTACTCCGGGGCTCTGTGTTGAGAAGTATGCCGAGGTCACACCCAGCGTGCTCCTGCCAGCTTAACATGGAGCTTGGCTACAGCGGTGGGACCCGGTGGGGTTCGTACCACATAGTCCCCACCCCTGCTGGTTTGGGGGTCCCATATACATGTCCTTTATGTAGGCCAAGTGGGGTGTGTATTTGTAGTAAGGGAGAGTTCACTGCATTTGGGGAGTGGAGGCAAGAATTATTCTGAACCAGCACTACTCAAAGCACTTCACATGTACTCATTCATTGAATAACAAAACACTGAACCCTAAAAAGTACACACTGCTATTTACTCGATTTTATAAATGGGGACACTGAGGCACAGAAAAGTGTCAGCAACTTGCCCAAGGTGATAACAGCTAATACTGAGCAAAGTTCGCTGATAGAGCTGTCCGGGTGTCTGCTTACACAGTGTCCTTACCATTGCCTCCAAAGTTTTTTCTACCAAAAAAAAAAAAACTTCAAAAACAATACAGTCCATTTTTTGAATATCTGTCTACAAGATATATTTTATAAACCTAGCACTGTAGCATCCTTGTGTGGAAGGATGTTGCTGGTTATCTGGACCAACCTTCCACCTGTTAAAGGATCCAGTTCCTAGTGCCCAGTCGCATCTCCGTATCTCCTGGTTGTTACCTTACTGAACGGCTCTCAGAGCCAAAACCTACTTCTCCGTGACTCACGCCTTCTCCACAGGGTGGCAGTCAGCCCCGTGTCAGTGGGGTCTCTCCACCGTGAGCGAGACCTGCCAAGCCAATAGGCAGCACATTGTAGAAACAGCCCATAAGTGAGTGAAAGGCTATTTATTTTAAAACATTTTGCCTCAAACACCAACACTACACATTTTAAAAGAAGGAGAGTGTTAGGGTTCCCATTTCTGTTCAGCAGCTAAAAATAATGAATACTTCCACCATTCTGTAGAAGTAGATTCCCTGTTTATCCCACCTAATGTAATGAGTAAGAACTTCACAAGGGATTCAGACATAGTCCATGGAATGTGGTTCGCCATGTGCGATTGAACATAACTATCGTTTTTTAGGGGAGGAGGGGGCTTCATAGAGAGGAAGGGAGCTTTACTTGAGTATTTCTTCTTATGATGTCCCTCAATTACTTGTCTGAGATTCACAAATAACAATCTATTAATGTTCTGTCCTTCGTGTATGAAATAATGCTAATTATCATGGATTAACTTTGAAAATAATCTATGGCCTCCAGAGAGGATGGAAATGGACCAAAGATAGATCATTACAGAGCTATGGTCTAATATAAAAGTTTAACATTAAATCTGATTCACCCATAATTCAGGCCATGAAAGTGACTTTCTAAAGATGGGGCTGAATAAAATACGACCAGTCAATATGCCCATTCTTGTGCGTACCAATGGAGCTGAATCATAGTTTTAAAATCACTTAAATGTAAGCCCTGAAACAATGCTGCCTCAGAAAGGCCAGCCCACCAACAGTCAGGAGACCAGGCTTCCAGCGCCAGCTCTGCCAGCAGGTCTTGTGACTTTGAGTAAGATCATAATATTTATTGAACACCTGTTAGGCTTTGAGAAACTGAGCTGAGAGTTCCATCTTACTTAAACTGCTTGGGCACTTTCTGAATTGTATAATACATTTACCTTGTACAGATGAGGAAACTAAAATTCTGAGAGGCTAATTAACAATGGCCAAGATCACTCAGTTGGCCGGTGACAATGCTGGAGTTTGACACAGATTTTTCTGTGCATTAAACTGTTTCCACCACTTAAACTCCTGAGCCCTACTTTACTTCTTTGTAGAAGTGAGGTCTACATGCTCTCCATATCCTTTGTCACTGAATATCTCTGATTTTGCAGTAAATATTTAATGTCATGTTCTATTATTATTATTATCCATTATGCATTTCACTTGCTGCTGGCAGAACTTTTTCTTAACTTGTGTTATCTGCTTCAAACATTGATATCAGGCAGATTTACCAAATAATGAAATTTCTACTTGGGTTGGCTTAACAGACCATATCCTTGTGATTTACTTTTACTTTTGGTGGATATGTAAAATAAAGTCAAATATTACAGCATTTGGCTCCTGCAGCCGAAAGCTGCAGGTACCCTTTGCTAAAAGTAGAGGTGCTGGCGCCCCTTGTCCCTTCCATCCAGCAGTCGCGCTCACAGGACGGCCCTCGTGTTCGTTTGCCGGAAGGGTGGGGGGTGAAAGTCCTTACAACCTTTTCATGTTTGCTGTCACTTCTGGTCTGGTGCCTGCAAATAACGTTGTTGCTGCACACGTGCAAAGGGAGTCTAAAACCCCTGCCACTGAAAAAGGACATTGTTGCTGCGGGTTTCCTGTTACTGTTTGGACATTACAAGACCGATGCGGAGCATATGAATCATTTTAGGAAAAGCCTTCCATAATAAAGGGGAAATAGCTGACTGTCAAGCAAGTTAGAAAAGTTTGCCTGCATATATCCCAGAGCTTCATTCAAACTACTCAAGACTCCACAGCCTCACTGTGGAAATACACAGTTCAAGTTCTTGAGTGCATTTTGTGGTAGTTAACAAGTTGTCCAGTAGGTGGCAGGGTGTTAACACTCTGTTAATAGCTTTTGCTTTTAAATGGAATTTTCTTAAACTTGGCTGGAAAACAATCTTAGGAAGAACTTGCTTTACATGGACAGTGATGAAACATACATGCAGCATATTTGTTTCATTTTTAGAAATAGACTTTGAGATTAAATAATAGCTGAGCTTTTATATCTCATTTGGGTTTTGCTAATTTTATATTCAACCATTATCCTTCTTCGTTCAAATATTTCTCGTATACACTTCTAATTATTTTTTCTTAGCAATAAATAGAAACAGATATAGATTAGAAGTGGACTTTTTCAGAATTACAAATATTTATTGGCAAGCTTTTTGAAAGTGAAAATTTGCATAATCAAGTAATCACAGTAATTAGGAATTACTGGAAGCTGATACGCTATCATGCACTGTGCAAATGAACTGTAGTAGCAGCTGAGCAAAATAATGGGAAGGGCACATCTACAAATTACAGAGATAATTCAGACGAAAGCATCAGTGCATTCCACATATTTGAATATATCAAGTAGGTGTTTTGTCATCTTTAATCTATTCAGATATTGCACTTGCCTGGTACCTTTTTCCAATTGTCCCAGTTCCCACATCTTATTTTCTTGTGTGTGTGTGTATATGTTTAGCCCAAATGGAAATTCTTGGTTACAATAAATTAAATTCTAAAGATACTAAAATCTGCCAACCTTGATCAAATTGACAAATTTGTCCACTAATTTGTTTTTAAGAGGGAAACAAAACCACCTAGCACGCTATATAGTAACACTGTCTAGTCAAGCCATTATTCTGAGATGCAATGCTGCTTAAATATTCTGTACTGGGAAAAATAAAAAAAATACTCCATCTCATATTTTGACATTTTGTTGTATTTAACTAAAGTGCAACAAATGATGAACTCTATCATTGTCTTCTGAAGCAAATCATTGCATTTAATTATGTTGCCAGTCCGATCTCTCCAGAAGATAAGATTTTTTGTGATTGAAACTGAATTGCCTGTTTGCACTGTTGAAAGCACTGTGCTATCAGCTGCATGTGGTAGTTTGGGATGGATAAGCTCCTGGATAGCCCCTCTTGAATGTGCTTGTCATTGAAATAATATTTAAACACTGCTCATGGCCCGTATATCTCAACCGAGTTACAAAGCTGCAGACCTGCATTATCTTTGCATTCCTATTAACTCTACTTAATAAGGTCTTTGACACACTTTCCGTCTGCAGAGGATTTATCCAGTCAGATGGTCTGGATGAATTCTAAGGTTGGCCTCTTAATTTTTTTTCTTTACTTTAATCTTTTCATCTTGAGACCATATTCACAAATCTTAACCAAAAATTATTTTCCTGGGAAACTTTCTATGAAAAATTACAAATGACTTCAGCCTCCAGAGTAATTGTTTTCATATTATCTACTTTCAACTTCCTAAGCTGGGTGTTTTAAGTTGTCCACAAGCTGAAAATTCTCAAGAAACGAACTGGGAAATTCAGTAACTGAGAAGTCCTCATTTTACCTTTCCCTACCAGATTTTTCTCTTCTCCTTCTCCACCTTCCCTAGTTGAGAATTGAATCAAGAATTATGAGAATCACCTGAAAAATATTATTGCCCTTAAATATAAAAAACAGGATGTCTGAGAGCACATTATTAGCACTCAGTCTATAACACTGACAAATCTCCATGCGCATTATAGAGCCCACATGGCGTGTGGTCTTGTCTCATTGCACGCTGGAGACAGACAGAGCAGCATGCCTAGCATGGTACCTGGCACCTTGTTAGAATGAACTATTAATATCCTATTAATATTTCCTGAGGGATTACGTTAAAAAATTTTCCTGAAAATATGGCATTCTCTTCCCCATTAGTATGTTCAGAGTTTGTAAATTTGCAGCAGGTCTTTTTTTAATAGGAGGAAAGAAAGTGCGCTCCAACATTTCACTTATTCAGCCCCTGTCCTCACTTTGTGCAATAGAAACATATGTGTGGAGCGCAGCAAAGGAGGCTCCTTCTGCTCATTCCAACCCCGCCCCCTCCCCCGCCTCATCTGATGATGGAAGTGGGGTGATACGAGGTCAGCTCCACAGTAGCCGCAGGACTAAAATTTAACTTCAGGAAGTTGACAGTTATTTTTATTTAGATCTAAAAAAATTTAAATACACTGTGTCAAAAGTCCAGCAAAAAAAAAAAAAATTGGTAATAGGAGCAAAGAAATTCCAGACTCAGAAGTCCCATGAAGTCATCTCTATACCCCTTGCCAGCATAGGGTCTTTAAAACACATGTTCTCAGGGTCCTGGCCAGCCTTCCATCAGCTGCCCCAAAGATGGGGCTTCCATCATTTCTTTGGCAAAACAATCTTGAAGTCCAGCAGGCAAGGTCTTCTGACCTGCATTTCTCAGTTCAGTATAATCCCAGTACTAGGAGATACCGCATTCACTTTCTGTTAAATGCAACTTCTCAGCCAACATTTGCTTCATCTGAGCCTGTGCATCTAGAAGCAAAATTTACATTCCTAAATTCAAATTCTTTTCATATTTACCATCAACAGATTTAGAAGTGTCCTTCTAAATCTAAATTTAACAAAACCAGCACTCTCTCCTTGGCAGGAGGACAGGATCTTTAATGTCTGTGACATGAAAAGCAACCGCATACATGAAGGTCACAATTTACTGAAGAGTCTAATAGGTTCCTTTTTTCCTGAAAATAATATCAACAGGAATAGCATTTCTACAGGGCCTCCCCCTTTGCAAAGAAAGCCAAGACACATCGTCTCATGGGTATTTTGTTCTTTCAGTCCCACCAATGTAATTGGACCAGCAGGTCCAATGTCGTGCATGCAGCAGCCTAAGGAGGCAGAAAGCCGGGGCGGCAGCACTGTGCAGCGAGCGTGTTTTCGGCGCTACTCCACCCCGGCAGTCCGGGAAAGCGTGGGGCAGCTCGTGAGAGGATGAGTTCATGTTCAGCCTGGGAAAGCGGCACAGCAGCCTTTCCTGCTGCTCGGCATGAAATGAGCTATGAGCAGCATGAAATCACTGACCACAGGTGTGGAGATTCGCAGTGACATAAATATCTTTGCTGATTAGCAGTTGGAGGAAGGCTGTGGGAAGATTTGCCCCAAGCTCCTCCCAGCCAAATCTGCCTCTATAAAGAAATGGTAGTTTAGGCCACACTCTTGCCAGGGAGCTTGATGAGTCTCATCTCCACTTCCAGTGAAGGGACTCATGAAGAAGAATTAGAGAAAGATGTGGGTGGGTACTTATTTCAGCTCATTCTCAGGAAAAGAGTAAAAGAAGAAATCATAAGGTACAAACCTAATAGGTATGTTTGACCACAAATACTTAAAGTCTTCTGTGTATTAAAAAAAAACTCCATAAACAAAATTTTCAAGGACAATTAAAGACAAAATTATAATCTATATGATGAATTATTAACAATACTATATAAAATGTTTTAAAATTTCTTTAAAAAATGAGTTTAACTGATGTGAAAATATGCCAGTAAATGGAAAGGAAACCACCAAAGGAAGGGTAAAGTTATAAAATATATGAAAAGTATTCAAATTCACTAATAGTGAGATATATGTAAATTAATGTAATAAATATACTGTGTTTGCCTGTGAAACCTGAAGCCTTTTTTTTTTATTGTAACATTCAGCTTTAGCGAGGATGTAGAAAGGGGAGACCATACCATCTGATTTCGGTTTTAAACTCTTCTTCTGTTTTATTTAGTATCAGACCAAATTTTATTTATAGATTTTATTGATTCATTTCTGCATCTTTTTTTTGGTTTCTTATCAATGTAAGCAAGATACAGTTGGGTTTTTAACCAAATTAAAAGTTATAGTCTTTTAATGGAAAAAGACATTCCAACTATATTCATTGTCACATTGACATGATTGCTTTTAAGTTTTGCTGTAAATTCTCTAGTTTCCTTTCATTCTGCATTTCTTTTTGTTATCTAGTCAGTGCTAGATAGCAAAAAAATGCTTGTTTACTTTTAATTTCTACTGAAATCTAAAATGTGGAAGTCCTGTGGCAATTATTATCACATATAAATATAACATAATTACTAACCACAATAATTATAAACAGACCATTACAGAAAAATATACAACAAATTAATAATAAGAAATATTAAATATATTAGGTTTACCAGTTGATCAAATATTTCAGTTATTAAAATTTTTATGTATAGAAAACTTTGACATGGAAAAAATCTGACAATATAATAAAAACTGACAAACAACTAGTACAGTATGATACCAAATATATCATATACATATATACATATGAGCATGTATAATATTCATGGGAAAAAGACTGAGAATTAAATACACCCAAATGGCAACAATGATGTCAGCTATTTATCAGATATGGGTAACTTTTTCTCTACTGTATTTTTGTTAATTTTCCAAATTTTATGTAATGAATTTATATTTTTAAAAAAATGTTTATTGTATTTTTCCATTACCATTTAGCCCCCTTATATAAGCCTCCCCCCACACTCACCACACTGTTATCTATGGCCATGGGTCCTTTTTCATTTTTCTTTGGCCCCTGCACCCCCTAAACTCCCCCACTCCTGGCCAGAGCTGTACTTTTTTATAATCCAAAAACAACTACTAAATTGAATTTTAATTTAATGCTTATCAATGAACTTCCCAGAAAGCAAAAATATCAGAAACTCTTCTAATGCCTTCTAGCAGATTACAGGAATTATTCAGAATTCCAAAAACTGAGTTGGCAGGAGATGGTCACAGGCCAAGTCCTTGAAAAAGGATGGCTAGTTCCAGCCCCACAAGGTCTATCCGTCAATGGAAATGAGTGGAAAGGAACTTGACTTGCATTCTGCCCAACTCTTTTCCTATGTTAGCATGCGGGACACAACCTTGACATGCCCTCCAGCCCATAGATTGTCTAATACATACCAAAAGAACATAAAACATAACACTCCAGCAGCTGATTTTTTTAAATGATAAAAGTACTTGAGCATTGTTCTGAAGTCAAGATATAATGCAAATGAAGCAGCAAATGTATCTTTTCCCAGTTTCTGTCACTTAATTTTAATTCTGTTGTTCTTTATCTTAAGAATTCAGTGCTCAGTTTCTTGTTTCATTTACAAAGCCTATGAATTTGTTATTTTGCAGTTTATAATCCAATTTGTGTCTATTGTTCAGCCCAGTGGAGTGAATTTGCATGGCAATCATTGGCCACAAACAATAAACTCAAAGCAAAACTGAAATTTTGCCATCTTTATAAGGCTACCAGGAGTTCTAATGCCAAATTATTTGCCATTTTTCTTAAAGAAATTGAATTTTTTGCCACCAACTATTTTCTATTGAATCCTTCCCAATTGATCATAAATGGGGAAAGAGAGAGGTTGAATTAACTTGATTTATAGAGTGATGCTAATGCTTATATATTACCACTCTCTTATAGCCCTTAAATATAATGAAGACATATATCTTTTATTTATGGATGTCTTAAAGTTTGAGCATTTTTAAAAATAGGACAATTGGGAATAAAACAATGCAAATTGTTTAAAAGGAACAAAAAAAGCAGAGTCTACTACATTTAAAATAAACTGATTACAGTACTGTCGGACACCAAATTTGCCTGTAATTTTTCTGTCAGTACATGCAAATCAAGATACATTGAGTCACAAAAAAATTAAAATAGCTAGAAAATATATCAGCAAAGATAAACTTTTCACTGGATCTCTATTCAAATGTAATGTTATCACATGGTTCCAGTTATAAAAAATGTTGAACATCAGCATGAAATGATTTCTCCCACAGCTGTAGCAAAGACAGGGTGCACGGTGTATGTAGCTGCCCTCCACACAAGAGAACTGTGTCCCCACCCCTGGCTCTTGTCTTCCAGCTTAACGTGCTCAGGCAGCTCTTCCCCAGGTACCGAAAACTCATCAAGTTGGAAACTGAACTACCTGCCCCTCAAATCCTGCTGAATTAATCAGTGTTTTTGATTGCACACAACAGAAACTAATTTGTAGTTGCCGTAGCAACTGGCATTTTGTTGGAAGGCTCCTAGGGCAGCTTGCAGAAACTGAACACAGCTACTCTCTACACCCTTTAGGGAACAGAACTATATACATTGAAAGCCTGCAAGAAGCCTGGTATTTCTTTCTTTCTAGCTCTTATTTCCGCTGCTCTCCGATTCCTGGCTTCCTTCTATGACAGACCTACACCATCCATGTCAGAGGTCAAGGACCCCACGGATCCTTCTCTGACATGGGTCCTCCATTTCAGGCCATACAAAACCACAGCCTGCCTCTTTCTTCTTACTCTCTAGAATTTTGTCAAAGGAAGGCTTTTTTCCGTTCCCAGAGCACGACACACTCTCTTCCCATCACAGCCTTTGCCCCGGAATGCTATCCCTTTACCCACCCAGCACACCTTTGCCTAAGTGGGCATCCTGAGGTATTCAACTTAAAAGTCGCTTCCTCCAGGAAACCTTCCTTTAAATCTTAGGTCATTCATTCATTCATTCACTCACTCACTCAGCAAATATTTACTGGGCACCTCCAATGTGTCGGTCACGTGGAAAACTGGGTATTGGATGATTACTGATCCCTACCTTAGTGGAGGTTATAATCTATGATAAATATATGTTTACATTATGATCAATAGGATGGAAGAAAGCAATAGGATACAGCACAATGGGGGGAACTCAGAGTGGTCAGAGGCGGCCTACCTGCAGAAGTGATACTTCAGCTTATACCTCTGAAGGAGAAGGAGTCAGGGTTCTGACCCAAACAAAGGAATCAGAAGGTGTGCCAGTTCCCTGGTGCATTTGCAGGAGTGACTGAAGAGGTGAACTAGAGCAGGGGTGTCAAACTCATTTTCATCGGGGGCCCCATCAGCCTCGTAGTTGCCCTCAAAGGGCCAAATGTAGCTTTAGGACTGTAGAAATGCAACTACTCCTTAGCAGTTAAGTGAGAGCTCGGCGCTGCTGTGGGGTAGAAAAAAGGTGGAGGGCCGGGTTCAGCCCTTGGGTCTTGTGTTTGCCACCTGTGAACTAGAACGTGGCTATCACAGAAAATGTGATCACATCCCAAAAAGGTGGTGGAACATATAAGCGAGTAATTAGTAATTGACACACCTGATCTGGCTGCAGGTCCGTTTTGTTAAACTGACGAAGTGTTTTATTAATTCTTTAATTCTTTACAATTTCAGTGCATCGGGCAGGCAACAACGCGCTGCGCTCCACACTACAGCAGGCCAGATGCAGACATTTATGCTACTTGCCAGTCCCCGGAATTCCACTTGGAAGGTGCTGGGAACAAGTTGCATTGGCTGCTTCTGTGGCTATGTGGGAACCCCTAGAGGAATGTTTATAATCTTTGAGGTGGTTAATATAGTGGAATGAGCTGAGTGGAATCCTGAAGCCAAAGTAGAATCTCATGCAAGATATGAAATCAGGCCTCATTGCAGGGCAGCCATTTTATTTCTCTGCATAGTAAATGCCCTCAAAGTATTTATAAGGTGATAGCTTAAAGGAAATGCTCTTAAAAGTTTTGTATCTTTTGATCTCATGCATATGTCCTAAGAATTGATAGAAATTGTATTAACTGTATGATGCTTAAAAAGAATGGAACTTTTAAGTGGAGACTACATTTGTATGCACACTAAAAAGTGTCACTGTCCCACTATAGAACTGCTTTCAGAAATATGTTCCATTCTGAAAATTGTGAGAATGTGTTAAATATACAAAAATGCTTCCGATTTTATTATTCTATGCCACAGAAAAAGGTGACCATAAATTATTTCCTAATGGAACATTATGTTGTGTACGATGAATGATTAACATTTACCTGGTTAAGGTATTAGGAAGACCAGTTTGTAATCCCAAATCACAGTAGAAATCTTGAAGGAAGCATTAGGGAAGCAGAATGTTTTCAGTGTTAAGGGGATCAGAACTGTCTGCTCCAGGAGAGAAACACTAACCTAAGGGGGGATTGAGAATGCAGTACTTAAATGGATGGGAATGCTGACCAAGTGTTCACCTCCTCAAGCGAAGGAGAAAAAAGAATAACTACCATAAAACTGTAGCAGAAGGAATTGAGACAGGAAATAAGCACTTCACATAACAATGCTGGGAATGCCCCAGAGGGCAAGAACAAACAAAATAATCACCTATCTGGAAAGTCAGACAAAGCAAAAGATGGATTATCCAGGTCTGTCTCCTTCTTCCATAGAATACATAATTACACATTCTGGGTTGCTTTTGTTATTATGGTAACCACAATGGTCCTAATAAAGGAAGAGATTTTCTGACATTTAAGGCATTTTAATGTTTAGGTTTATTAAAAATTAAATTTAACTTAGTCCCTTATTATGATTTCTGTGTCCTTCATTAATTATCTATTATCACAGCAAAATGATCACTGCTACTATTTAGTAGATCATTAGTGATGTTTTTTTAAAGGCACATGTTGAGAACATACTACCTGTCTAATTTTCTACTGGCAAAAGATGTGAAAAGCTTCTATAATTAATAGTACTCAGTCTAAATAGAATAAGTTGACATTTATAAATGGAATAATATAAATCATCTTGGATCATGGCTACAACAATCCCATAACAACTAGTCAACTTCAGTAACTAGGTAAGAGAAAAAAACTATCAAACATGTTTGACTTACATAAGAGAATAAAAACATTGATTTTTTCATCCAAATAGCTTGAATATTATATGTATAATATTCAAATGCATGAATATTAGATATTAAATATATGTATATATAAAGTAAAAAAGGCTTAAAATATCAGGATTACAAATAGGATGGGATTCGTGGAGAAAGTTATTCAGGGAAAGAATTGTAACAAGCTGGTTACATGCTTTATATGAATATTACTTTTGCTAATTTTTAAAATAAAATTACCAACGTTGATCAAATTACATAGACTAAACTTAAACTAATAATAATAGGAACAACTTAAAACTTAAAACTTGAGACATTTTAATTAAGTTGAAAAGCTATGCAAATTCAGCTTTGAAAATTAAGAAAGGGAACAAAGACATATAGTTATATCTATAAGTATTTATTTATGTTTTGAGTATTAAAAACATTTAATTGAATTAATATCAAAGAGAGAAGTTGAAAAGTGGAAAATGTATGTTGTGGAACTAGGCTAATAAAACCCGATACAAAAGTGACACCCACAAACCTGCAGGACACTGTCCGAGCAGCATGGTTCGCAGAGGGGAAGCAGCATGTCCGGAAAGGTGGGTTTCAGCCCCCCTTCCACCACCAGCTTTTGTCTTGATCTGTTCTGGTACGCCGTGGTTCTGGGGTGTCATCTAACAAATGAGCACGTTCTCACTCAAGGTGCTGAATCATATTATCTTCTAAAACACTACACATGCTAGAAGATGGTGTCAATGAGGGAGTTGCATTTTAGCCTGAAACCTGAAATAGAGACTAATAAAAAAAATCTTTTCATTAGTTCACCAAATTCATTACTTCACAGTTTAATAAATGTTTAATGATGCTCATTTAAAATGAAGAAAATTGTCTCCCAACTTTTTTCTTAATAGTTTATTTCTTTAACTTATTTTCATAAAATTTTAAACTTACAGAAAAAGTCACAAAGACTAGTACAAGGAATTCCTATATATTATCCCTTACTCAGATATACTGATTAATCGCTTTATCACTTTTCATAATTATTGGAATATCTAAGATGAAGCTGGGACACTGTCACCCTTCACCCTGCAATACTCCAGTGCACATTTCCGAAGAAGTGTATCCTCTTACGTAACCATGACTGAGTTCTCAAGATGAAGCCATTTAATGATGATACAATACTATCATTTAATCCACTGTCTATAGTTAAATTTCATCACCAAGTTCATATATCAAGAATGACCCAAAAAGTTACTTCATTTAAAAAAATACGAGAAAACTAATACATCACTAAACATGTAAAAGACACAAAAAAAGAACTTTCCTCTTGGTAGAAGAAAACAAGTAAGAGTCAATACTCTCTTCTACTCTCTATAATTTTTAAAGATTTCATTTTTTTCCCATAATGTCAGAAGAGCTCAGAATGTTCTGCAAAGACACTGGTTTTTCTTTCCAAAATCAGTTAACAGGAAACACTAACGCTTCTTAAACAGAAGTGCCTGGCACATAAGGCAGATCTTTTAAGCTGATCAGTGGAGCAGGAACAAAATTAATGCCTAAGATTGGTGACAAAGTGTACCATTTACTTCCATGAAATAGCATGTGTCGGTCTGGAGGCAAAAAGCATTTAGCATAGAAAATAGCTACTAGGATTTATTTTGCACGTTAAAAATGCTCTTTACTTCTTTCACGCACTCTCAGCTTCAAAGCAATGGCTAGAGAATCAAGAGGGGATTTCTGGAGCACCTCTACCCTTAAATGCCTTCTCCTGAGACAGAATAGCAAAACAGTAACCTGGATGGATTTTGTATCCTTGGTACATGCACAAAAACACATGTGATGTTAAATGAAGAGGGAAAATTATGCAATACAACAAAGTTTAAGAAGGCACCTTGAAGAATTATAGGAGAATTGTTATAAATATCATAAAATAATCACTAAAAAATGTTGAGAGGCACTATGGTTTATGAGTTAGGGAGACTAGCATCTCAGCTTTATCACTGGCTGCTTTAGTGACGTTTTCATTCTCTGAGTCTCAGTTTTCTCGTGTATAAAGTAAAGATAGTCATCAGTCTCTTGGTTTTCATATAGATTGAGACATTAGACAGAAGATACCTAGTATAACTCAGTAAATGGTCTCTCTTTTGTATGAATATTCAAATAATTCTCTATGGGATTTTTATATATTTCTAAACACTGTAGGCTCTCAAGGCTTGTAGGGTAGATATGTCTTACAGCATCTGTGTCTCTCTTTAGTAAAGCTTTGTGATGCAATTATTGTTACTGAAAAATGGAGAAGTAGAAAATGTATGAAAAGTTTTACAAAAATATTGTCCCCAGTTCTGCAACCAGTGTTACATGTGAGATTAATAATCATTATTACCGTAAGAAATGCAAACTATTCACTAGAATAATTTCTTTTGACACTGTAATTAGTAAGACTGGCACTTTGTTGGAAGGGGTGCTCACATGGACAGAGACAGAAATAATGTTTACCTACACTTACACCTTGTTCAGAAGAATGGCAGTTATTTTTGAGTGAGTTAGGTTTGCAGTCTGCGAGCAAATCCGTGCACTTGTGACTGGAGACCACATCTTAAGAGGCAGCATGGGTTAGCGGGCAGCAAATGGGCTTTGAAGGCAGATTCTCCCAGTGGACAAACCCCAGTTCATCCACCTGCTTGCAGTGTAATTTGGGACGTGCTTCTCAATCTGGCTCTGCTCTCCTTTGTACCCTTTCCACGGGAATCACCAATGCTTACCTTTAGGGCTGTCGTACATATTAGAGGTGATATGCAGTACACACCAAACGTGTGATAGGTGTTTAGTAAGTCATGTTTCTTAGTTATATGTTTAGCTACTTTCATACAGAACTTCATGACATTGGCAAAATGTGCCTAGTCAGTTTTCTCCTTGAGATCATTCTTTTTAAAGTGGCATCCTCAGAATCAGCCCTCTGTTAGCAAAGGGGATTTTTTTGTTAGCAAAGGCCCTTGATTTGTTTTCCACTTTGAAAATATGGGGTAGAGAGCTGTTCTCTAGGGTAATAACAGTATCTGTACAAACTGCTAAATAAACACCAGGAAGGTAGAAGCAGGCTGTGACCAAAGTCGTTAGCAATGACCCCCAGATTTATTTCCCAAAGCAATACCATTCATAGCAGGAAAAAACACTGAGAACCTTCTGAATTTACTGGGCAAGGGGGGAAAGGACTCTAGAATGTTAATAGCTTATCTCTATAAATTTTAGATCTACTTAGCTCCTAAACCTTATGAGCAAATGTCCCTGTCTTTCCACTCTCCTTCAGAGTGCACCCAGAGTAAAACGATGAAACAAAGAGACTTTTAGTTGAGTGTGTTTCTCCACCCTAACACGCCAGTTCGTGTCTAAACACCCAACAATGTCTTGTCTTTTTGATCTTCCCTTAATATCCTCCCCTGTGGAAACCTCATCTCTGCTGATTCATTCACACAAAAAGTAATATAACTTCATGCTTTATTTTTCCTATCAGTTTTTGCACTTCAACAGAGGTCAAAGGCCAGTATTTCCATTGAAAACATGAAATATAATTAGTTTTAAAAAATGTCAGGCTTCTGGAGGAAGGGGTGCCAGATTAGGAAGATGACTAGAACTTCCTGCAAATATTGTCACACTGGATCATTGTTGCCCGTCTCTCGGGCACTTTAGTTAATACAGGAAGAATGAAAGTGTCCCTCAGACACACTGTTAGCTTATTCAAAATGGAAATCACTTAACTGAGTCCCATGGGAAAAGGAGTTATCTTCAATTTAGGTTAATAGTTTTATTCAATAAAACAAATTTAAAAATGAGAAAATAGGTACCACTTTTATCCACTAAAATGTTAGTCCCCAGGTAATTTTTAGAGAAGTATCTTTGACCCCTCAGATTTCAGAGAAGTATTTTAATCCCACATGTATCTAGATATTGTACCTCTTAATACTTGTCAGGGTCCTGGAAGGTAAGAACCGTTATTACCCTTGTTTCATGAAAGCTCAGAAGGGAAAAGTAGCTAGATTAAGTAGCTTGGACAAGTATCAGTAGAGCTGAGGCCAGAATTAATTTATCCTATTTGGTGGGCTATTTACTGAGTGCCTGTTGGGAGCCAGGCCCCTACCACCCAATGCTACTGGGCTTTCCTCCTTGGTATTGCAGGATTTCCTCTCTGCTTGGCCTTGGTATGGCAGAGCAGAAGGCGCCCTGCAGCCTTTCATTACACTAATGCCATGAGTTGACGAAGCAGGGAGAGGGCCTTGGCTTCTCCAACTTGCATTGCACTGCAGAGCCCAGATGCCCCAGCCCCGACAGGGTGAGGCTCCTGGCTGTGTTCCCTGGGTTAGGCTGCATGTGCCGAAGAACAGAAAATCAAAGCTCTTCTCTTTGATCTAGAACTGTTATTCCTTCACAGGCTTTCACCCCACAATCTTTCTTTGAGCAGAAAAGTGGTATTCAAAATTGGCAAAACTAACTAAAGAAGTTGACAGCCAACCAATTTGAACATATGATCACTTTCTTACTAAATTGAAGGCCAGTCCTAATTATAACCATAATTCAAAGAAGTCTGGTTCTCTGGGGCTGCTGTGTCTGCACACCCGAGTCCTGTGAAGGGAAGCCAGAGCACTATTTCCCCCACTCGTCTGGCAGTACATTGATCTTTTTTAGAGCTTATCAACCAAGCAAATGAATACTGCATCTAGTGTGCCAAGCATTTCTACACTGACCAGGACATGGCAAATTATTTTTCACACCAATGATATTGAACACTCATGTCTTTTTTTTTTCCAACTTTTCTGCTTTGGACATGAGTAGTCAAGTCTTCCTGATACAGACACGCACTGAATTCCCGCAGAGCCCGCTGGGCCTTTTAGCAAAGGAGCACCCCTGCCAGTTTTATGCTAGAGAATTACATCCAGAAGCCACAATCTGTCCACTATTCCAAATCTTTGCCAGATGGACTGTTAATGGGTCTGTTCTAATTTGGGAACCATTTTAATTCTGAAATGGTGCCTTAATAATTTTGTGCCATGTGAATCAGCCGTTGACCAAAGTTTTGGCCCGCCACGAAGAGCAATTATGAAACTTTCTCACTACTATCATCATCCATCTGTAAAGCGTCCTGTCAATAAACCGCATTCCCTGTCACTCATGATCTTTTTTTAATCTAGCCTCCTGAACACAATTCTACTTTGCCTGAGGGAAACAGAGATGTAGCAAACAGCACATATAACAGAATAAATAGACTCGTGACTGGTACGTAGTGGAGGGGACTGTACCCTGTCCCACTCTTACAGCCAGATGCTCCCGACACACGTAATCTCTCTGGGGCTTGGGGGTGTAGCTATTTATTATGGAGCCTGCACTTTAGATAGACTTTGTTATGCAGTGTCTTTCCTAGGATTGAGGAGGGAAATTTCGAAGTAGTGAGAACTTTGATTATTTTACCACCACTTTCTGTTATTCATATCACACCATTATGACAATTATTTCTGCATGGCGATCTATAGACTGTGAGAGTATTCCATAGTCTTCATACTAACAAAACTCATAATCTTCTTAGTATGATAAATTTCTTTTTAATCTCAGAAAGAATGACATTTTTAACTTAATACGAATGTCAACCATATTGAGAACTTTGCTGATTTAATCATTCAGTATCCTAAAATTCTTTAATTATCATTTAAAAACAACTGTGATAATTCCTTAATGGTGAGTTAATTGTATTAAAATTTTAGCTACACATTGAATTTTTTTAAGATTTTATTTATTTTTTAGAGAGCGGGGAGGAAGGGAGAAACATTGAGATGTGAGAGAAACATCATTGGTTGCCTATTGCACAGCCCTCACTGGAGACCTGGCCTGCAACCCAAGCATGTGCCCTGACTGGGAATCGAACCAAGGACCTTTTGATCCACAGGCCAGCACTCAACCCACTGAGCCATACCAGGCAGGGCTATACATTGAATTTTGACTAAGACTTTAGCCACCAAATCTTTGGGTTGTTTTAATTACCTTAAAACTTCCATTAGCAGTGGCTTTCACTGCTAAAGTCACCGTTGACAGGATACCAATAAAAAGAACAACTGAAATGAAAGAAATAAGGATTCAAAATGTATGCATAATTGTATGACCACATAGATTCATATTTCTATGAAATTCTGAAATTGCTTTCAAGAGTATATAAAAATCAATTCCAGAAAAGAGAATATTTTTTATAT